>JAJKFL010000001.1:7602500-8202500 GCA_021186555.1 Reticulitermes speratus
TATGAAAATTACATTTTCCAGATCACTGCTCCGTTAGTTTCGTTAACTCATGTCAACTAGCAGTTCTGTGCTATTACTACAACTGAAATAGCTTGCTTGAAGTCAGCAACAGACATCCACAAAGGTAGTCATTCTGTTATAGACTTAATATAACTACAAGACCCCCGTATAATCTCGACACAAAATTTATATCAGGGAACTGCAGTGTACAAAATGCAATGGACATCTGTTTTATCAGTTTAAATTAAATTCCTGCTCTACAGTATTTGCATTTAAACCAGACTCTTCCGTACATATAATACAGAGAAACGTACTAGAAATAACAGAAGAAAAATACTGTTTATTCTCTAGAAATAAATACATATTGTGGCGGAGAAAAAATGTCTAATATGAATACTAAATTTGAAATAAATGTTGTTTTTTTCGTGATCATCTCACAATAAAATATCTGCATCATGACAATCAGTGCTTGATATGTAATAGTGTAGAATCATGAAGTTTCTAAATGATTCAGTACAATTCTTTACCTATTTATGTGATAACTGCCTTACGGTCTACTGCAATGTCAGCACAAGTACAGAGCGGCAACACGCAAACATTATTTAGAATAACTTAAATCCACGATAAAAACAAAAAACAAATATTACAAAAAAAAATTCAAATATAAATGTAACTTAAAAATAAGAAATAAAGAAAACAGTTTTTTAAATAAATACAATGAGTTCTTAATCTGTAAAAGATATTTTACAGATAAAATAATAATAATAATAATAATAATAATTTAGTCTCAA
This sequence comes from Reticulitermes speratus, assembly GCA_021186555.1. NCBI lineage: Eukaryota > Metazoa > Arthropoda > Insecta > Blattodea > Rhinotermitidae > Reticulitermes > Reticulitermes speratus. The sequence continues at coordinate 7,603,292 of JAJKFL010000001.1, forward strand.
AATTAAGAAGAACTTCTTCCAGGCGAAGGCATTGTGATAATTTATTTCTTTTTAATGTTTCCATTTACAAAATCAACTATTACTATTACTATTACTCATGTAGCAGAGAAATTATTAGGGAACCTTCTATTCTTAATGTACACAATGCTGCAAGATCCACAACAGAAATGCCAGCACTGGTAAAAGCAGATTATTATTATTATTATTATTATTATTATTATTATTATTAGATATTCAGTCTCTCATTTGAAGTAACGTTTAAGTTAATTTGCTGAAATTTATATTAAAACCAAGACCAACTAGATGCACAATCACTATTAAAAAACTTTAATAGTAGTATTACATTAAACCCGACATGTTTCGGTCAGATACCTGACCATCTTCAGTGGTATACTACATTAAAATGTGTAGTCCATATGTTAAACACACTTGAGATGTGAGCCTATAAGGTCTAGTCGTATATAAAGTTTTTCAGAACACAGTTTTAAAGTCACTAAAAAAATCACTAAAAACTGTTTTAAAAATAGTCAATGTGTTTAACATATGGACTACGCATTTTAATGTAGTATACCCCTGAAGATGGTCAGGTACCTGACCGAAACATGTCGGGTTTAATGTAATACTACTATTAAAGTTTTTAATAGTGATTGTGCATCTAGTTGGTCTTGGTTTTTGATATAGACGAGATGCACGGTGAAAACAATATTCAGTTGCTGAAATTTGTTGAAAACATAATGTGTCCACGTGCAGGCTTGTAAGATAAGTAAGAAGAATAATGCCACAATTTTAGAAATTGGTAAGGAAACAGTGCAGAACGCGAAGCGGACTGAATTCGTTTTGGATCAGGAACATCGACATTTGAGTTAGACTTCAAAAGAATGTACTTTACATCAAACAGTTTATTGATCACTAAGCTACGGAAACGTGAATTGTAAATGTGAATGCATGAGGCAAAAAATATATTATATTTATAGGGTTAGTCAGGGTTGGTACACAAAACATGCAACATCATTCGATAAAATGCACAGATAAAGGCATGTAGTGCACGAAAACTTAGTGGCTTATGTGACCGCTTACAATTTCCTAAAATATCACTGGAGTTATAAAAAAAGCAACAAATAAACTTACGATTATTTTGTTTCTAACCTTTTATGCATATTTAGAGATACAACTGTGAGAGTCACTGTTAAAATCGACTGTTTACCGTACCACACAAGTTTTCACTAAACAGGTACAGGACACAAACAGGAATGCAAATACATATTATGTTTAAAATTAAAGGAAGTAATATATTCCAATATTTTATAAGTTAACATGATATTCTAACATATTAAATGGAGAATACACCATAAATATTAACATACTTAAACAGAGAATAATATTTCTGGTATCTTTCCAAAACCTCTCAAAATTAACACTTTCTAACTAACCAACGCTATGCAGCAGAGTCCTTCTTGAGAAAATCACAGTTCCTCAGCTAGTCAATAAATTTCCCGCATTTTATGGAACAAAGAGTTTAATTTTTGTGTTCAAAAATCCCGATCTCTACCACTGTTCTGGGACAAATTAATCCAATCCACGACTTCCCGTCCTATTTCTTGAAGAATAATTTTAATTTTGTCCTCCCGTCTACACATAGGTTCCCCTCTCTGTTCCTCTCTGTTCTCTCTGTTCTCTCTGTTTCCCTCTCTCAAAACTCTGTATTATTTCTGTTCTTCTATATACATGCCACATGCTCCATTCGCTTCAGCCTCCTTGATCTGATCACCCAAGTAACTGGTGAGCAGCACACATCATGAAGTTCCACATTACACATTTTTCCAGTCTACTTTCACTTCCTATGTCTGACGCATAAATATCTTCCTCAGTACTCTATCCTGAAACACCCTCAGCCTATGTTCTTTCCTTAATATCAGAGACTAAGTTTCACACCCATACAAAACGACAGGTACAGTCACAGTTATGTAACTTTCGCCCTTTTTTTAAATGGCAAACGTGAAGACAGGAGATTCTGAAAGGAATGGTAGCAGGCATTCGTTAAATTGAGTCTGCTCTCCATTTCTTCGAGAATTTAAGTGGGTTTGTTAAGTACCATTCCACTTTTACCTAACTATTTTCTAAGAAAAAACCAACTTTTTAATTTTGATAGCCATTTTGTTTTGTGTAAGATGCTGTAAGCAAACACAGAGCAATGCATCTTCATACGAAGGGATGTAACATTACTTACCTTTATCAAAATTGTATTATAGCAGCATGACCTTTGCACTAATAATTAGTACGAAAATGAATGGATTGCTCTGACTGATCCAGTGAGACTGTTCATTCCGTACGCTTCGCTCACTGACAACGTCATAGAAATTTACTAAACACTGCGGTTATTGGTAAGTTGAAGCCCTGTTAGCAGAGTAATACCGACGGTTGGAAAATCGAATGCCATACTGGAAGGGGTAGGATATTTGTAATTATTAAACCTAAACAACGGCCAGTAATTCTATAAGCCATCCTCCGTAACTACGGCCGTTAAATGACAAAGGTTTAAGAACCACAACGTTACCCACAATAACGAATTGGCATGGACGTCACTGCTAAGTTACAGACACTGTCCTGGTATTTGTTTGGAGTAACATGTCAGTAACTTGTATATTATTTCCAAAAGAACTTTGTGAATCACTAACGAATGCATGCATGCCTGCATACATACGTACATACATACTTCAATACATACATATACACCCATACATACACAGACATACTCGTATACATACATACAAATATGCATATATGCATACATACATACATACATACATACACAAATGTATGCATGCACACATACATACACACACGCATACATATCTACGTACGTACATACATACATGCATACATTACATACATACATACATACACACATATACATACGTTCTTACATAAGCACATAAGCATATGCTGTATACATCAGCATGAAACTGACAGAAAATTCAACTAATCTCAAAACTTTGATTTCAGGCTTCCGCCGCGATGTTGATGAAATCTGTGGTCTTCTGGGTTATGACATGGTAATTGTTTACCGACGTTTCGGGACAACGTATCGGTCCCATCCTCACGGGTCAAAATTTTTTATTGTGAAATTTTTTTTCCTACTCGGAATCTTGACCCGTGAGGATGGGACACATACGTAGTCCCGAAAACGTCGGTAAACAATTACCACACGACGCCGTGTAATAACCCACAAGACCACAGATTTCGATTTAATCTCAAAACGTTTTACGACAAAAAATCAGACGGTTTGTACGCCCCTGTTCCCTGCATTTAACATGTAGTGGGCAAGCCTCTGGTAGTTATCATTACAGTGTGGATGTAAACAAGTAACATGCTCCGGTTAAACCTTGTCGTCGCCTTCATACGGTAACAGCTTTTCTGCTAAAACTACAGCACCAATAGAAACAAAGGAATTCAATTTCGCTACTGCTGCCTAGTGAACAAACATGGGAAAAACGTCCGTTCTCCTCTGTTACTTTCTTGGCTGTTGATCCTATGGGAAATATCGTGCAGAGGCTTTTACGTGCAGTATTAAAATGAATAGGTGTAAGAAGGATAAAGGTAAGCAAGGGAATGCAAACAGCAAGTAAGAAACATTGCAATAAATCAAGGCACAACGAAGAGATCAGTAGATGTAGTTGTGTGTGCTTTCAGTAGCGCTAGTTGTGGGTGGAAAACACGATATTTACTCTTTGGACAGTACATTACTTGCACCTCAAAATTTCAGTACACAACTCTCACAGGCGTTATTTACAGAAAGAACTCTTAAATTATACATTAGGGATGTGATGGATGTCACGTCACGTTACACGTACTTTTGATATAACACAACGTCATATTTGAAAAGTTCAATGGTTTTAACAGCGTAATGTTTTAACTGTTTAAAAACAGCAACATTTTAGAAGTCCTCCTTGATTTGTTGACTCTAATTAAATGCAGATTAAGAATTACTAAGTTTCCCATTACTCATTTTGATACATGCTGCTTTACATCTTTTCTCTTAAGTCGAAATTCGTCAAGAGTTTATTTAAATTTCCACAGGCCATGTGCATAATTAACTAAAAAGGTAAAGCAATCCCATTACAGGCCTGGACATGCCCTTAGGGTTCCAGGAGGTTGAGGCTCCAAGATTTCTAGACAATCGGCACATGAAGGTGTTAAGGTTGTCAGCCCCACGCACCGGCCGCCTTTACCTCCCAGGAAATACTCCTGGTACTCACTTCTGTTAGAGGCTGAGTCGACCCCAGGGCCATAGTGCAGCCGGAAGGATTATGTCGATGAAAAAATCCAATGACACCATCGGGAATCGAACCTGCGACCTTCCGGCTTGTAGAGCTCTGCCTCAACCACCTGCGCCACCGCGTGCCCCGCATAATTAACTACACAACTAAAATATATAATCACGAGGCAAATCTATATTTATTTTCTTGTAATTATATTTTCGCTAACTCATAAAATGTTCTGTGAACGTAAATGTTTATTACGCCTTTAGAACGAGACGCCGCTACTTTAAGCAAAGAGTTTCTGAAACTGCATCAATTATTCTGAAGGTATTTTATGTTACTTAATTCTTTGCACCTAGTGTTCGACGCTAAACATTACATTTTTCTGTCTTCGCTGGTATTGATAAGATTTCTACACATATGCATGTTTGTCCCTACCTGAACATAGCAGCCAAGGTGGAAACATCTACATTTACAGTAAGTCTTTCCGATTTGTAAATGGGAGGTTCTGACGCAGACTGTTGGCCTAGAGCCTGTGTTACTTGGTTCTTCCAGGAAGATGTTGAAATATTTTATTGAAAATTTCCTTACTGAGCCAGTCTCAATACTAAATTATTTTCATAAGAAGCTATACGGTTCTTCTGTTAGTTAAGCTTAGAATTGGCCAACAAAATTGCAAATGTCACTTTCTTCGAATAGAATAGATTTGACTATAGTGTATTTAATATTAAAATGGTAAAAAATAAAACCTTTCCCAGAATGAAAAAATAGAATTATGAACATAACTAAGCACTTACATCTATACGTTCTTGAAGAATTAAGTAAATTATATTTCACTCGGTGAACTTTCGTTTCCAAGAAATTGCCAGCTTCTCTTGAACGTATACAGCACACTGAATTCATTTATTTTTCCTTCTACTGCTTCCCCACTGGATTTCACGCCTTGTACATATAAAATCAAACAACATTTTAAGTATCTGAACTAATAATATCTCAGATAAAAAAAAAGCCTCACAATTAAGAGATAATTGTGAATATACTAATTGGATTTATTGGACAGTACAATTCTCCACACAGTGGTGACGTTCAAACATTTTCGTGTAAAGGGTAATACAAAGCCATTCTATGCAACGTCCACATGAAATTGCCTTCTTTAACAAGAGAATACTGTCCTATAGAATGCCAGCATGAGCGGAAATGACGCGGTTTTAATCTGCACAGGTAAATCGGAAATGAGCAACACAGATTCAAGCAGCAGTTTTCATTAAAAATTCTCAGTTTTCTCTGTAAGAAAACATGTTGTGAATAACGGCTTAATAATAGGCTCTTATAATTAGAGTAATTATAAAGTTTTACATGCACATAGTATGAAACTTGAAGTGGCTGAGAGAGAGAGAATTCTAGGTTGTTGGTCCGTCATTCTGCGACGTGCATATTGAATGAACAAAATGTCTGATCAATGTATTCACCTGTTGGTGACATTCAATTTCCAAGCACAAGACTTGTTATTTTAATTCACAGGTATGTATCGGAAATAAAACGGTGGTAACAGTTGGTGTTGGTATTTCGCTTCTCGTTAGAACTATAATTGAATAAATTCACTTGAACAGTTAAAATACGGTGGAATTATATGAGGTACACGTGGAACGGTCAGACACTGACAGAAATTTGTAAAACATTATAACTGATTAAATTTTCTGAGCTTCAAGACGCAAATTTTAGGGAAGATACTGTACAGCACGAAATGAGTTTTAAAAAAACTGTTTCTGTTGAAATAAAATTTAATCTATTACTTAAATAATTAAGATATTTAAAATATTATGACTCATGGTTTACTGAATTTTAACTTATCATTTCTATGGAACAAGGCAATTTTTATAATACAAGAGTCATCCAGACGCTTAAGGCAATATCCGCCTTTTACAAGACGATTTTCTGCGGATACTAACTACATGTCCACGAGCACATTGGATTATACATTGATTTGGATAACTTTATTCCACTCTGGCACAGATCCCTGTCTAATATATCTGTTATATTACTCTCCTATCTAAGCCCAAATCCCAAAGTAGTTCCTTTCTTTCAGGTGTTTCATTTAAATTCTGCAATAACTTTCCATTTCTCTCGCGCTTATTGCGTACTATATCAGTCGTTTTGATTTGATAAGAAAAGACAAATATATACACAGTTATATACAACTGTGTATATATGTCTTTTCTTTATTGTGGCCAGCCTGATGATGACCATGTTTGATCGAAACATGTAGCTGATCTGTAAACTAATTATATTGTGTTTTGACTGGATTTATTCTATATCTTTGATTAACCTACCTTCATAGAACGAGCTACAGGATGTCAAAACGTTTTCTTTATTATAAACTAAATAACCAGAGACGCAAAATTATGTCACCGTCCTTACTTAAGTATCATGTCATGAAGGTATATGGGAGAGTGAAAGATATAGCTCCATGTATTCTTAACCTTGGCACTACAGACGTACGTAGTTCAGTGGTAGTTTCAGGTTCGGGAATATTTACCTCCGGGACATAGCCCCAATGGCCACTTAATGGGAGGATAAGCAGAGGCCAGAGATGGTCTTGACATTTTGGGTGAGAATAGCTTGTTCTCCTGCCAGTAATTGAAACACGATTCGTCAGTCATCCATATCGTAGCCCAGCTGGTCTACTGACTGAAGAATGAACACATTCGTTTGAAGCTACTGACAGCTGAACAAATTATAAGTGAACGCCAATGAATTTGAAGAAGATAAGCACATATATGCGTATTATATAGTTCATATATTAAAGTGTGAGAACATACGAAGAATTTCGATTTTAAGTCCGGCGGCTCACACTCTATAGATAACGTTAAATAACCTTGATTTTAGGCTTCCGCCGCGATGTTGATGTAATCTGTGGTCTTTTGGGTAATTACACGGCGTCGTGTGGTAATTATTTACCGACGTTTCGGGACAACGTGTCGGTCCCATCTTCACGGGTCGAGATTCCTTCTTGGAATCTTGACCCGTGAAGATGGGACTGACACGTTGTCCCGAAACGTCAGTAAATAATTACCACACGACGCCGTGTAATTACCCAAAAGACCACAGATTACAACGTTAAATAAAATCATTTCAGAAACCTTCAAGGCAATAAAGCTTATCTGTAAATACGCTTAAATAAATTTACCTTCCTTATAAATTTTTACATCCTGTAATGAATTCTCTTTATGCCACCTACCTTAAAATACTCCGCAATTACTGAGTACATAAACAGCCGCGAGGGAGGCGATTTCGACGTAATTTTGATATTTTTTGGTATTCGATATCTCGACAACTAATCGACAAAGAAGAGTTCAAAAATTTACTACTTTAATTTAATTAGATGTTCAAGAGTTCACCAAATTAAAAAAAAGAAGTCAGTTTTCGCTCCTGTCTGTGGTCTTGACTCGCCCGTCTTTATGCTCTCGTCCTCGTCACTCCACAGTGCGACAAACTTGTCGGCCCTTCTTTCAAAACCGATCTGAAAAATTCCGGTTTCATATTATTTGCAAGACTGGGTGCGCAGTGCACTTCCAGTGCCTGTAGAGTTTCTTGGTATTTATATATTTTACTATTCGGATTTTCAATTCACTGTGTGTATTGCTCGAATGTCCACATGGACATCCTTCTTTTAATTAGACGTTTTAATTAAACTGGAGCTTCCAAGCAGCGTGTGTAAGTATAGTTAACAATACCGGCTATGGAGTGGGTGTCCGATTTCAATCTGTCACCTATGATATGTCTTTTCTCTTTCGGGGTCGTTCTAACGTTCATCAAGCCATTCAACCAGCAGTCCTAGGGTAGATGATGGTGATTAAGCCTTTCACTTTTATGGCTTCGGTAATTTTCACAAGCTAAATGCCTAACTACGTGACAAGCAGCAGCATTTCTAACAATTCATCCCCCTTTGCAATTTCGCCATCAGCACCACGGAGACGACCGGCATGCGCCTTTGTCATATATAGTAGGCCCGGACTCCAATAAATTGATATCGATTTATGCTGTTTGAACTGGAATTCGTGAGGCTTTTTTATTTGTTCTGACATGACATACATAGAAAATGTAAAGAATAGTTTAGTCTTAAAGACTGACAAGGTCGTCGAATGTATTATATTACCTATTCAAATTTATTTTGTTAAGCAAGCCTTAATAAGTTTCAAGCTTATTATACATGTTTTTTGATCTTCCATGAATATCTCCAAGACACGAAGCCAGCAGACTTAGAAACAAATTAACAGAACCCAGTTATTTATAAGGAAATATTTACTGTTTATTTTAAGAAACATATGCAACATGTAAGCATATAATGCAGACAAAATTCATAGTTCTAAACCTTAAATCCGTTGGTTCATACGAGTACCACTGGAGTTTAAATGTTTAACGACGCCATAGCGCCTCAATGATCGGTCATTCTCAGAATTTAAAATCTGAAACAAGAAACAGAACATAAAACCCGTTCACACTTGTGGTTACATCTGAAAAATTCTGGGAAAATGTTTCCAAATCAAAATTCGTTCGCATTGCCGCCTAAGCTGAAAAGGTACCGGTTAGGCTAGTTGAATTCTACAACTATGTGATTAATTTTTTTTTTAAATAAACGTCAAAATTTTAATGGCAACGCGCTACTGTATGCATATGTCACAACGTAATTGAAGGTAATAGCTGTATATATATATATATGCTGACAACAGGACAGTGCATAATTCCTGCCACCACCAGCAATTTCAATTCCAGTATCAGTTTAAATTCATACTTTGAGGCTATTATGGATGCTGGGACGTATATAATTATAAAAGCAACGTAGGTCAATAAACCTCACCTGCATGCGAACATCCGTACGTATGTAGCAGCTTACATGGACATATATAACCATTAGTGTCATTACTTTTGTTTCTGTTGTGCCTGACATTAATTTCAGTTTTTTTCCCATCGTATTTCTTCCCTGTATAAGCTCACATACATGTAGAGGCCCAAATACACAGTGCTATGCTGTTCCAACAAACACGAGAGTGTAATTCACTTGCAGGATTAAAAAGGAATGTTTTCCCATATGCTCAGTATAACCCAGCGAGGCGAATTTTGATATACATATATAGACACGCAGGCTAAGTACAAATATTCACCATATTCAACCTTCAGTGTAGCTTACAAAATGTATAAGAAAGTCAGTACTTCCTACAACTACTAACTAACTAACTAACTAACTCCATGTAGCACAGTCCTTCTTGAGAAGCTAACAGGTCGTCAGCTAGTCAAGAAATTCCCCGCGTTTTATGGAACCCGAAGGTTCATTACCGCACTCACAAGAGCCCGCCACCTGTCCCTATCCTGAGCGATATCAATCCAGTCCATGTCCCCCCATCCCACTTCTTGAAGATCCATTTTAATGTTATCCTCCCATCTACGCCTGGGTCTTCCAAGTGGTCTCCTACAATTACACACTGCATATATTTTTGTATCAGTAATCTTAAGAAAATGGAGAAAGATTCAGATCTTCTGGAATGTAATGCCGATTCTTTGGGTACTTGGTACCCGATGTTTCAAAGGATCGTGTTGCGCCCTCATCGTCAAGGGCATTCTTACGCAATGCTTGACTTGAAGGGCAGGAAAAAGGTTCCTCCGAAATGTTAGTACGACTCACTTGAAGACACAACGAAGCTCAGAGGAACTGAATCCGCAAGAACGTCATTGGGACAACGTCAAATGCAGTAAAACAGCGAAACTGTGATGCAAATATAATATTCATTTACCGTCAACATAAACCTAAAGACTGCACATACCTACATCTTTTCCTACCCAGACTTCAATCTTATAAACGTAACTGAAGTACCTGGTAACAGCATATTTTAATCTGGAAATAATGAGTGAACATATTTCAGGTTTTAACATTGTCAAAACTGAGATCTTCGCTCTTCTTGATATTACGTAACGGTTTGTGGTAAATATTTACCGACGTTTCGGGACAACGTGTCAGTCCCATCTTCACGGGTCAAAGTCCGAGTTGTCCGAGTTGCACTCGGACTCTTGAAGATGGGACCGATACGTTGTCCCGAAACGTCGGTAAACAACTACCACACGACGCCACGTAATATCCCAGAAGAGCGCAGATCTCATCAACATCGCGGCGGAAGCCTGAAACAAGATTGTCAAAACTGCTGTAATTCAGCTTCTGCGTTATTGAACAGTGTATTCTGATAAGCAGGTAAATACGATTGACAAAAAAGACTGTAATTTACAAATGCAAAGTGGCTTATTCTTAAACATGTGTTAACGTACAAGATCAGAAGAAAAAAGAAAATTCAGCGAGCCCAGCATAAAGATGGCAAAACCAACACACTGTTCAAGGACAAAGCAAGTAATAATTAGGCTGGAGCTGTGAAAATAATGAAGATTGCTCTGAGGAGGTAATGAAACTACCTAAGTATGGAGAGACGAAACTTAGCTTTTCCATGACAGAAATTTAGTTCTGTGTTCAGTACGAGACAAATATTCGATAAGATATTTATCAGCTAGATATAGCAATGTGAACTGAGAGTGATAGCCTAGTAATGATTCAAAATAATATCCCGATTAGTATTTCACACTTAAACGAGCACACGTTCGTAATATTTTAATACGCATTTTAAAACTCTTAATTATATAAATTCAGTCAATATTCATTAGACAGTCGCAGTGTTATGGTCAAAACAATTGTAAATATTCACCATCGAATAGGGTTGTAGTGTTGCCATATGCTACCTTCTAATGCTGAAAAGGCGTATGTTAATGTTATTTGCAGGAAAGCATGGGATCTCTTAAACATATTCATATATAACATTAATATCACAGCTACAGAACCAAATATTATGTACAAAATTTGCGAAAATGTTCCATTGTTTTGTTACGTAGCGTCCAAAAGAAATATGTTACAACAAACGCTGTGCAACTATTAAAGAATTTCGGGAATAAACAATGCACTTTTCAAGTCGTTTTCAATTCAGATTCATTCACACCCCTTACATTGGTGTGACTAAAAATGAATGGTTAAAAATGTTCTTAGAAAGGTAGGCTCCAGTGGTTTGCTTTTTGAAATTGGTTTCAAGCGAATACATTATCCAGTTCAACAGTCACTCGCATAAGATTTGGTTTGTAGATCACCTTGTGAAGCGTGTAAACTATAAATAATGGAATATACCATCGATCAGAACTCTATAAGTTTATTTAATTTATTACCAAGGATTTCTACGGAAAAGAGATTCCATGAATTAAACTTAATAGGCATACATCAACATGATTACTGGCTACAGAAATTTTACAACATAACCTTCCTATATACTTTAACAATACCCGTATCAGAAATACGAACGTTTTCATTATAAATAATATTTTTCGCAGTAAACTATAAGATCTTATTCTGGGTTTAAAAATAACTCTAGCAATTATTTATTTCTCAAAGTATTTTGTGATTTTATATATCCGATAATGGCCATAAAAGGCTTAAAACGCAGTGTATATTAACAAACCATATAAATAGATTTGTGATTGACGGTATAATCCCTTATTTCTAGTCATTCCAATAAAAAAAACTCCTACACGCGATATGACTAAAAATATATTTTTTCTTATATTACACAAAATGGGACAATGAAGTAACTTCCATATCCACGTCATTATCTTTGTAGTTCGTACTGAACATGAACGACAATCAAATAAGATAAGAGTCTGCAGAAAATTGCCCAACCACTAACATAATTTCAACTCTTCAACAAATGTTACTAGGACAAGCCAAGAAAGATGAACGGAATGAGCGAGGATTCTATAACGCCACGCAGAAGTGAAAAGAACTATTTAAAAACTTTAATTTGAAAAACCTGAAGATAAAACTATTTGGGGACCAAGGATCATAACATTAAGATTATCTAGAATAAATAGAGTTTAAGAAAGTGCATTGTATTGTTTTATACAACCATAAGGACCAGTAGCAAGCTTTTGTAAATGCGGCAATAAAACTTCAGTTTTTACAGTAAGCAGGGAATTTACTGAGTTAATCACCGACTACAATTGTCTCTACATCATGGTGTTAGGCTGTTGTTCTTGGTAAAATTGCGAGAATATGTCTTCAAAATTCTGCACCTTCCATGCAAGGAATATAGTGACTTAAATTTGAATCTTTTACGTTAGCGTAGCTCTGGCATAGAATTATTCCGCGTAACCGAATTCTTGTACTGCTTTGGGCGGTTCCATATACGTGACATTCTCCACACTGGACTACAAAGCATTTTAAGGTTTATATGCGCTCCACCGTGTACAACTGCCCACAGCCCATACTTTTTTTATTTTGTATGCAACAAAATTACATTCCTTCAGACCAGTCTCTTTAATAATTTTCCCCCAGAAATAAATATTTCATGATTCTCAAAACATGAACGTGACAGATTTTTACATTCCACAAGCACTCGTCTGAAAAAAGTGTTTTGGCATAGAGGAGGAAATGTGTGTGAGGATTGTGTGAAGGGAAGGAGATGTGCAAAAAAAAATTGTGGTCAGAAAAGTGGAAAAAGAGAAGTTTCGTATTGTAGTTACTCTAAACGAGCTCTGGTGGTCCTCTATTGCCCCAAGTCCCTTTACCCCTCGACAGCTTTTTTACATGAGCCGTTATAGGTGTAATGTGTTTGGGGACTAATCCGAGCCAATTTGCACGTTTGCTCATGCACAAGTAACAGCCTTTGTGCGAGGCACTAAGCATGGTTCAGCTTGCTGTGTGTATACCGTAGGATGCCAAGTCTAACGGAAAGTAGCTTAACACTTTACAGACGAAAGTCAGCCTGAATTATGCTCGTATTTAAAGTTTAAGCTCGTACCGCTCAGCAAACAATCTTTTTCTCGGTTATGAAAACAAATCCGCGAATGTTACTCAAGGAAGAAATAGTTCTTTTCCAGAAATCATACAAACCACAGACATCCTTTGTGTGGTTAGAAGGTAGAAATTTTAAGTGTTATATGTGATGGTATACAACGTAACCAGTGGGCTTTAAAGGGTTAAAGTGCTTTGACAGTAAGTGTCGCCAAGGAAGAAGAAGAAATTTGTGTAAATTTCTTGTCTCTGAATCAAAAATTGTTTTCTCTCTCTTATACAATAGGTACCGATGTCTCTTTCATCGATAAAGAACAGTATAAGCGTTGAAGTAACCACTCAGATTTATCTAGTACCCAGATTCAGAATGGGTGGATCTATAATTCTGCTCCACCATACTCGTTTATGTATTGCACGTAGCCAGAACACTAATTTAATTCTTACACAAACGTCAGCATGACGTTTGTGTAAAGTAGATTGAAATATGTCCTGTCTTTAAAGAATACCACAATTCCAGGAATGGCGTGTAGGGGAATAGAGGCAGTGACGTAGTTTCACTCTTTCTTAACGTTTGGCACTAGATGCAAGTGAGAGGATATCTGCATGTTCTGGCAGATTTACAGCCCCGGTAAAAAGCCCTTTTAGTCACTGGACAGGAAACGGGACCCAGAGCCAAGCTGGACACGGGGGAGAAGAGATAAAAATCTCTGACTCAGATTTCTCCAGTCATCGTTCCGTACTTACTCAATATATGCCTACTAACTAACCTGCTCGTCCGGCCTGAGTTCTGTGTGATAATTGGGAAAGTGTAAGGAAGCAGAATATAAGCTGTGAATTAAGTTGTAGGATTCTTAGAAGAAGAAAGGAAAGAAATTTTGACCATTGCCCAGCATATCAGGCTAAAAATTAATTACGTTTCGAGGAATGGATTTGTCTCCTTCTTCAGGTGGAAACGGAAGATGTTGGGCAATGTCCAAGACATTAATTTCGCGTTACACAATACAGCATCATCAGAAGCCTTCAAATTTGAATGTAGGTTCGTTGTTTATATTATAGAGAATGAAGGTAAGGAATAATTAATTAAATTCTCTGAAGAGAATATAGGCTATGGAACTGTAAACAGGTTCATGATATTTATTTCTCTTTACGTAAATAAATAACGGTGTAAAATCTTATTCCCCGATAAAAACATTTCAAAAGCAAATGTCACAAAGTACAGATGTTTCACAGAAAGCAAGTTGGAAAAAGTAAGCGCAGAATAACAATTCCGGCTCACACAGTCTGTTATTTCCTCCAGGATTTCAATTCGTGAATGTTAACTTTTCATGCTCTGTTATAAATAGCGTGAAGCTATTTACTTTAAGCAAAATAGACATAAGTGAATATTGTGTTTGTTTTCACACAACACACACTCTATAACGTTTCGCCGTACTGCCGATTAAAATAAATTATGTCGCTTTTTCTAGAATATGAGTAAGTTCATTGTATAGCTAGAAACTGAAAAATCACAGATGTCGCATATTAACGGAGCACTACGTGATAAGAATGAAACGACACTCTTAATAAAGCAGTCTAAAAAGATTTAAGACTCTTTTTTGTTTGTAGGAAGGGCTATGTTTAGACCCATGTGATACGAAGTATTCTTTTTTGGCTTGTGAATAATGGTAACACTGCGTACCCCGGGGATTAAAGCAGAAACTCACACACGTCATGTGTAACGTGAGAGTAACATTTGCGCGATTTTAATCAAATTTGAAACGGTTCGACAACTTCTCGTAAAATTCTCCAATATCAGATTTCATAAACATTCGTTAAGTGAATGTCCAGTTTTAATATGTGTGCAGAAGGAAGGATGGAGCGACGTTAACAGGTTCCCTGCAGTGATGCAAATATCGCTAAACAGAACCTATAGTTTCTACGTGATTGCAGCCTATTTTGTGAGATGTAAAGCATGTGTCTGTTGGCAAACTGAAATAATACGTGTTTACATGACCATGATATAAGAGGGGATGTGTTAAGTGGCTGGATGAGTAAGTTGCTCAGAAAGTCAGCATACTTCTATACGACGTAACGGGACAAAATATAGGCAGATGTTTGAAACGCCTAGCTGAACTGCACGCATGTATTTCCGATAAGCCACACACGCTTGCTGCTTTGCAATATTCCGGTAGGCTGCCTATAGGACATTCTCGATTCATCCACTGACAAGTCTACGATCCGCTTAACGACAGCGCATAAAATTCCCCTCCGTTCTCCATATATACAAAATGACAACCAAATTATATGTCGTAAGGCTACTAGCGTGGCAGAAACTCGGAAGAAATTTTGCAATTAATCCAACGTTTTTATTCAGATTACAGTAGAAATTATACTTTATTCATACACAGTTCCTGTAGATCGAAATAATCAGACCCTGACTTTGCGCTTCTTGAATTTAGTGTAACTTCAATAATATTAACTTCTGCTCATTATTAGACCCCCTATTATACGCCAGTCGAGACAGCTTAGTCGGTACATAGGCTACGGAGCGGACAAATGAATAATTATGGTTTGATTTCCGATAGGGCAAGAGGTCTTCAAAAAGGTCAAATCAGGTACTGGAGTCTCCCAATCCCCACATTCAATGAGAAGAGGTACTTTTTCTTCGTGGACAAAGCGGTCAGGGCTTGAAACTGACAACTTATCTGTGTCTAGTGCCGAGGGACAAATTCACTTCTCATTACTACATGCCGGAGCTGGGACATCTCAAACACTATCATTCGGTTATTAAGCCAGGCTGGATGACGGAGGTGTTGGGGTTCGTTTACCGAAATAAACTGCAAGAACTACAATACTAAAAGAACCCCAGGCTTCCTTCAATATATTCATCATCTAATCAGCACTTAACCTGATTACCACGTTTCAAAATCTACAGACTGCTGAAATGCAAGATCCATCAACTAACTACCTTCCATCCAAGACTACAATATAACTATATCTATATACACTCTAAGCTGTCCTTCTTATTAGAATGTTTATACTTCATCAGAACTCAAAATAACTTATCCAAACGTATATTACATAATATTTTCCTAGATATTACTCCCACTAACCTTTGTATAATTTTAAGTCTCTATCTTTAAAAATCATACCTTCGTTGTAAAATCAGATCTCATTTCGATCCTAAACACCTGAAGTTCAATAAATTGTTTCTGGTATGCTGTATTATCTGACGATGGCCTATTTCGGCCGGAAAATGTTGTAATAGAATTATATGTGTGCACTAAATATTTTAGTTGTGAATAACGGTCTTATGCTCTATCACTGTTTATTGTCGCAACAGGATGAAGTTAAGAGAATTTGTCTTCCTCACAGCTTTCATACCAGCTCTTGGGCAGACGCCGCCCATTATATAATGGCGATTACTTGCATTCCATTCTATAATAAAGATCGATTTCTCCCTATAAGAGCCTTAACCGACTGCCCTTTTTAATGGAATCACACTGTTCTCTGTGAGGTACAAACTGAACATTTATATGTACAATGCATTACCCATTAATTTTTGTGCTCTAAGGGAAAAGAAACTCGCACATTTTTCAGTGTGTTGCCCACGCAATGCATATAATACATAAGCGACTCAGTCAGACATCAACAAGAAAAAATCGTTCACTCTTTTTCATCATTCAATACAGTAAATTATAGGACGTGCAGGCGGCGTAGACGTACGTCCTAAACTCTTCCACGATTTCAAATTACCTTACATTAAACTTGTTTACTTTCAACAATTAAACCAACAGTTTATTTCTTAAGTATGTCCAATAACCCTACATATGTTTCGGCTGTAATAGAGCCATCATCAGGGGTTCAAGGTCACGTTCACTTCAACATTCACTAATCCATTTGGTATCACCACAATGTATGTCAAGTTTCTGTTAACATTTGATAACACTCACTGTTTTGTTTATACAACCCTACCTTCAAATGTCTGGCGTAGGTTGTTTTCATCTTTGGGTTACAAGCGTAAAATGTGGTAATACAATGTCATTAAAGGTTGTTAAAAATTATTAAATTGCTGGCAATTGGTTTGTATATAAATAGTGTTGTCCGAGCCCTGTAACAACATAGGGTATCAATTTCGTAAAGAGTTAGTACTTGTTGCTTAAAATCTTTTGGGTTGCCAGGCGTCATTTTTTGGTGTATGACCAACATTTCGGGATCACTTGTTTGTCCCATCTTCAGGGAAGATGGGACAAACAAGTGATCCCGAAACGTTGGTCATACACCAAAAAATGACGCCGGGCTACAACCCAAAAAATTTTAAGCAACATTACGACCCCGGCGGAAGCCTTCAATTACAGATTTAGTACTTGTTATCTATCTATCTATCTATCGTACACGTGTATTTTTTCTCACAATAAATGCATTCACGCTTTAATCACATGAATGACGCTCCTACAGAACACACTATCAGCTCTGGTGAACTGCCTTCAGTACTAGACAAACAAATAAACAAACAAACAAATAAATAAGTGGAGAACAGTCTTTCTTCAGACGCTGAAAATACCTCAGCTAGTAAAATATTCTCCGCATTTTATTGAACCCGAAGGTTCGTTACCGCTTTCACAACAGCCAGTCACTTGTCCCTATCCTCAGCCACATCAATCCAGTCAACGACCCCTCCCCACTCTATTTTTTGGTGATCCATAATTCCAGGTCCAAATATCATGTTCAGTTTCCTTTGCCTACATCGTTCCAAAGGATCTGTCCAGCCCCAAGGCTCTCTATTCCTTTCCATAATTTTCCAGGTTTTTACAGCAATGAGTAGTTATCCCCTTGTCCAAACCCAAATCTGCAGAATCGCCCCTTGTTGGCTGTCCGCAATTTCTTATTCAGTGTATTCGCAGCTACCCCCCATACCAAGAGGCCGTCCTCCCCATCCGCAACCTGAGGAGCAGGTGCCAAGCCGTAGTGACAGGGACATACTTTCATGGCATCTTCAGGACGTAACCTATTTTTTCTCCAATGGCTCGACAGCCCCTTGGAGGCCTAGGCCTCCTCACTGTCGAGGCTTCACGATCACACTCAGACACACCACACTCGGTAGGACTCCTCTGGACGAGGGAACAGCTCGTCGCAGAGACCTCTACCTGACAACACACAACACTCACAAGAGACAGACATCCATGCCATAGGCAACGTACCCCATTATACTGTACAAATATCGGTCATAGTCATCATATATGTATATAAGAAAATTATTAGAAATTAATTCCCGTAAATGACACGA
Organism: Reticulitermes speratus; assembly: GCA_021186555.1. Lineage (NCBI taxonomy): Eukaryota > Metazoa > Arthropoda > Insecta > Blattodea > Rhinotermitidae > Reticulitermes > Reticulitermes speratus. The sequence continues at coordinate 7,621,689 of JAJKFL010000001.1, forward strand.
ATAATTTAATAATCCGGAATATATTAGTAAGTTCTGTTATTTAAGTTAATATCTGAAATGTTCATAGAAGTGTTTCTGAATCTTTGGGTCGCGGAACCCAGCCGGGCGACGGAGTTATTCCAGGGGCTGCGCTAATTCCAGATGTTCGTAGAAGTCTTGCTCAGACAGCGCCCGCCCGATTCCTTGTGTTATTATTTTTGAGACTAACAAACCGTTAATTCATCTACAGCGGCTACTGAATTTATAAAAGTTGTTGTCTACGTAACTTTAGAACGGGCCCTTATACTGAAAAAGATTGGAAAAAACTGGCGTATACTACGAAGCTGAACAAAGTAAACTCAAATCTTACCACTTGTACCTTTTGTAGATCACGGAATTCTTAGCACATTCTGCTATCTCACAGAACAAAGTGTCTTATTGCAAATATACGTCTGGTTGAACAATCTAATAAGTGGGATGCAAATTCAGAGCAAAATCATCAATTTATAACATCGGCACATATTTACAGCTGCATTTTGTGGAAACCGTAAAATGGAAAGCAACTCTTGCTGGGAGTTCAATAATCCCCCTGCCTTCGTCAAGATTCTCCGTGGATCTTGTCTAGGGATTCTGATACACTTTCTTAAAGCCACGTCCCTCGTAACTCCAAATCCTAGCAACATTTTCATCCCTCACGACTACGCCCAAAGTAATATGAAGCAAAGTTGAAAGTAAGGGATTAAGGCAGAGTTTGTGAAGGTACTCAGTGGCGTAAATCTCTTCATTAAAGTCACATCTGCGAGCGCCGTGTCTCCCCTTCCCAGTAATTCTTTGCCATTGACCCTTGAAACATTAATACGTAATAATATTATTTCATAATCATATTAGTTTCTTACGCGGAATGTACCTATATTAAATAGTGCGGAATATATCAGTCACAAAGAGAGAGATCTTTTCTCGCTCTAGATGAAATCTTCCCTTTCAAAATCCCTTCAAAATTTCCATATTACAAATAATGTAGGGAGAAAGTCATGTGCAGGAAGAACAAGAGGAAGACGTAGATGATGAGGTCCTTTGAGAAACAATATGGGTATTTAATTGTAATTTTACAAGGAAGTACACCATAATCTTACCTGCTACGCGGTTCTCTCCTCAGGCGCGAATAATTTCGGAGATAACGGCTACCTTTTACCTAGGTTCCCGTTTCTGTACTAAAGTATTTAGGCAGATACAATTAAGAAGGTGGAAATAACAGGAGGTTAGACAAAATTACGCAGTGAAGAACCTACAATTTATATTCTTCAGACAGTGTAACTGTAGCTACAAAAGTGAAATAAATAATGAAGAGTAAATTGCACCAGCCCGGAAGAAATTTCCGTTGTTCAATCTGAGTAGAGAGAATGAGTAAAATCACGATAAATTTCATTGATTGTACTTGGTCTCCGGATGAATTTTGAACCGGTAATTTACGAATGTCATATGGCGGTTTCGACTCAACATTGACTTTTACTGATGTGAGATGTATGTAGCATAGCACACAGGGGAGAGTGAGCAGTGCAAAAAAAATAGATGGTCTGAAACCACAATATAACAGACAATGCAGGAGACACAAGAGTAGATGGCAGGATGATGCTCTAAGAAATCATAGAAAAATTTCCTGCGGAAATGAAAGTGTATTCAACGAGTTTAGATGGAATAGAGTTACGCCTTTCTGTGGGACAAAAAATACTGAAATTTAGTGTTCAACGAAACGTGTAATTCACTGAACAGACTAGTAATTATTGGGTTCTCATGGAAGGTAATGCACCAACTAATTATTTCGTTAATTATAACATTTTAAAATATTTTATTTTTTAGATATCTCAAATGTTTTGCTACTGACCAAACTTTACCTACTTGCACATATATTTTTCCATTTAAATTTATGATATCGAACGTTAATGGAAGAAATTATTTCACTGCACATAGCCTCCACAGTGTGAACTGTTGGTCATCACATCCAGTTATAGCTAATTTGTAAACGCTCTTGCGTCAAAGTGACCAAAGCCTGGGAAGAGTAATTCAAAGGGGAAATTAGCATGTGTGCAAGTTAACTTCGTAATTACATTTGCCTCGGGCTTCCCTCAAAATCCAACCATGTTTACCATTGAATCGACCAAAATCCGTTGTCATTCCATCGTGTCAGAGATATTTCGCATCTTCACGCTTTAACAGCCGTTTACTCCACCTCTAATTACGTACTGTTGTACTATTAGGCCAATAATTTCTCTGGCAGTTAATTAGATTGTTTACATACCATATGAATATGGAAATTTGTAGGGAAGAGAAAATTCAGATGAGTTTTATGGTGTGTTAATTGAATCAGCCTGACATGATATTACACTTTACTGCGTCTATTCTGCATAACTAGGCAAGGAGCATGGGCGTATAGTTTGGTCTTTCGCAGAATTATATCACTTGTTTCAATTACAATAGCCTGAAATCTATAAATTTCAGTTCTATGCTTTTGAAGGCAAATCCTTACACATTAGGCCTACAGTCCCACCAGACCAAATTACGTACAGCCGCGAGAGTTGCCTTCAAGAGAAGGCAACGATTTTGGTAAAAACCAGAAATCTGCAACCCTAACACCTTGTAGAAATTTACGGGTGGTGTTAACGCTCACAACATTATAAGTAAGTTTTATGCTCCTTCACTGGAAAGAAACACCGGGACTGTAAAATGGTAAGGGTAAATTTCGCCCTAGTACAGGCCATGACGTCCCAGCTCCACACTTTCATTAACCTGGGCGCTTGATGTAGATGGGGTTTAAAATGAAAATAAAATGTAAATATTCTTCTTTTATTGTTTTCACCAGAAAACAGGCTTAAAATAGTATGGTTGAACTAATAACGACACCATTTGGAATATGTAACTTGCAAGATTATTTTGGCAATAAAAAAATTTGTTGCCTAAAGTGATTTCAATTATAAGTGGGTTTTCTTTTTTTTTTAGCACAATAAAATATCCTGAAATTGTGTGCGTTTTTTGGAGCAGTCACATGCCACGTGCAATGAAGTATACGTACTTATCATTTGTTACACCACATGAATATATCGTGACATTTATAAGTTGACATTTCCGCCGGAGGTTTCAAAAAAAACCTGATATGGCTTTCTATCTTCTTCATTACACTCTGGCCTATCCATCCTATCCCATTGTTTCTGTTTATAATCCCAAAAAACTCTCTTCTAATATTTATGTTCTGTATTAATTAAAAGTAAAAATCCGAAATAATAACCCCTCAGAAATATCATTTATAACAGTGTATCTGACAGCTACACGGACCGTCAAGTTGCAGCTGGGCATGATTGCACAAGCACTTTCTAAGAATTGTTTCACGGGGATTTACAAAGTAATCTTCGATAGTAAAGAGGTAAAGTTGTCCCTACACATTCCACAAAGGCATATGTGGGGAGTAGAAGTTGTATAATATTAAGTGCATATATACGTTAATTTTATTACAATCATTTACGTCAAAATCAACCCACATTCATTGACAATTAGGGACACAGGCTAATAAAACTGGGTGGATTGGGATTCACCATGGGTATTAGGAACTTTTTTTTTTGGGTGGTGAAGGGCCCCGCAGCAGATGTTACGGACGCACCGCAGCCTGTGATAAAGACGAAATATGATCACATTTTTCATTTTTCCAAGTAATGGAGCAACGGTGGAATGAAATTGACAGGGGAAAACCGAAGTACTCGGGGAAAAACCTGTCCCAGTGCCACTTTGTCCACCACAAATCCCACATGGATGACCCGGGATCGAAACATTATGAACTTTAATTTACGAAGAAGTCAATTTAGAAGGAGGAGGAAAATTGGATTAAACCAGTCCTTACTACGTGTATACATACACCGCTTTCCCCCCACTCCCACCCAATTCTTTATTTGTCCCTGTTCAAAATTATTCTTAGGCAGAAATAATATTGGAGGAGCATTTATCTTCCCCTCGCCCCTCCCCCAAGTTACGGCTATGGTTAGGGGTACTGAACACAATAAATTCTGTATCGACCAACCTAAAACAAGCTAAACGCTACGCACCTATTTCACTTAATCCATAACAGATGATAGACGTAAAGTCAAATGCGGTTATGTATATTTAGGAAACGTGACCAAAAATCCTCTTAACTTCAAATAACCGAATCGAATAAAACCCGAATAAAATATAAGATTACACTATATCGACTTATAACATAAGTTTGTGGTAGGTGACTGCGTGTAACATAAATTATTGCTTGTAGTTCACATGCAGGTTTCACTTACCAGAATACGAAGAAAGGATCACAGTACTGGAACTGAAATGAGCAGCTTCTTTTGCAACTATTCTAGTCCAGCACTACTCCGGCGTGACTACACATAAACTAACGCACAATCTGCAAGTGACGGCGCTAAAACTTCACGAAGTATATCATCACATTCAAGCTGTCACTATACACCTAATTACATACCAATTATGATGCTCACTGTATTTATACACGTTAATTTACACAATCATGATCGCATTAATATAAACACACATCTTTAGAACGCCATTAGCTGTGATACATTCGATTACTAAAGTCGATTATTTTCCTCTCGACACTGAAAGGGAACTACTCACGTCAAGCGAATCTTACAACTAAGTTACACTAGCGTCTGTCGTATCGACGTAACCAGCACAGGTGTGGACAACCCAACTGTCGTTAGATTAAAATATGCTCAGTTCAGGGCTAGCGGTCTGTTACCACCTGCCACAATAACTCAAGAAACCAGAAAAAAACATTTAGCGCAGTAAGACAGCAAATGTATTCTTGTAAGGTTAATGTCAGACCCGGTAGTGTCAAATTGTACTACCGTGAAATATCTGGGAGGAATGACTTTTTATTTATGACAACAAAGAGAGTAAATATTCTGACTTACATAAATGTGTGTTGTATCAACGACTGGGGAAGGGACAATAGGCCATAACACGACGTAAAGCCTATGTCTTTATTATAGGCACTGAACAATCATCATAGGAAAGCATTCCGGAGAAGATTGTTTTCTCTGATAAAACAGTTCGCCTTAAAGTAATGTCGAACATCATTTTAAATAGAGTAGCCCATCAACTTTGTAAGATAAAAAAGTATTCAGGAGTAATCCAACAGCAGAAGTAGGTCTAAAATTGGTAGGCCACGCAACGGCAGTCATACAGGAAAGAAAGAGAAAGATGCTATCTGTAAATTAAGAAGATATATCCTTATTTGTCACAAAAACTGAAGGAATAGTCCATTATTCAGTTTTGTGATTAGCGAATATAGGTTGATATCACCTTTCTGGTCAGCTATGAATTAATCGTTCAGTCAATCGTTACGTCCTGTTTTTAGTTTTACTTTACTGTCTGCGGCCGCTTGCTTGCTGGGATTGCGGGTTCGAATCCTGCTGGGGGCATGAATGTCTGTGTCTTGTGAGTGTTGTGTGTTGTCATGTAGGGGTCTTTGCTTCGGGCTGATCACTCGTCCCGAGGAGTCCTACTGAATATGGTGTGTCTAAATGAATGTGATCGTGAAGCCTCGACAATGAGCAGGCCCTGGCCCAATAGGGGCTGTTGCGCCGTGAAACAAATTATGTAAGAATATGTATTAGAGGAAAGAAGAAAAAAACACGATTATATTAACCGCAAGGCTCATAAGTGCGTGTAATTAGAAACGCGATTATCCAGAGAATTGTATAGAGAAATGTTTTACAAACTATAAATTGCAGACAGATTAGAATAGAAAAGGAGTTGTTTAATTCTATGTGCCTCTTTCTTAAAGAATAACAACATTCTTTAAATTTAAAAATATTTTCACAGAATGACTAAAAAATGTTGTTACGAAATAAATTCATCAATGCCAATTACTGCCTTCTAAACTCCGGCCAGAAACAAACAGGAGTATATGGAATGGCCTGTCCGAGCATGCAAGTATGTTTAGCCTCATTACTACTAACCAGAAACGCGGAACAAAGCACTTATTTGGCCACACATAAATAATACTTTCTAAAAAATAGTAACATGAACCTTAAAAACTGAAGCTCAGTAGGTACATCTACTAAAATACGGGTTAGACAGGCGAGACATCTTTGTTCGATTCCTATAGGGAAAAATATATTTTTTTTTCTGCTCCAAACATTCCAACCAATTTCTGGGGAGCACTCAGTCGTTTATTATGTGGGTACCGAGAACGCTTTGCACTGACTAAAGCGGCCGGTGCGTGAAGTCGAACATTCACCCCATCTAGTGATGTAGTGATGAGGTTCAGAATTAGTTTAATTACACATCCATTCCCCTATATGCCTTCATGTTTTACATAGGAACAACTTTACTTCACTTTTACTTTAGCTTAAGAAGTAATTTTGACATCTGAGCAGGCTGGAGAACATACATGAATATAATTTCAGGAAACAAATGTTCGTAACAAATGTACAGTGGGTTTTCTAGACAGTCCAGTAGTGAGGAATTATGGGTTAGATATACTTGGCAGGAGGAGAGTCCGACTCTTGCAAGTGAGTGTACCCCCAAAAAATGTTGCTATATAAAGCACACTACATAAACGTAACAAGTCTAAAGCCATGTGAAATGTTTCGCAACATGGTACGTTTTTAAGGTGAGGAGTTGTTAGCACCTCACACAAAATTCACGCTGGAAGACCACCCCTTGTCGGATGTCCGCGACTGCTTGTTCAATATATTCGCAGCTCTCCTCAATATCTGTAGGCCGTTCCTCCATCCGCAACCTGAGGATGCGCCATGCTGCGCCATGGCATAAACACAGGGAAGATGGACGCAAATGTTTGTAGGCAATGGAATATAAAATTCAGAATTGTGAGAGCTCTGTTAAATGATTTGTATTTTAAAACATTTTTAGCAAATTTAATTGACAATGTTTTATTTAACTGTACACGTACATCTTTGACAGGATTTGTTGTACATGTGTACCTTTGTATATACCTCCATGATAATGACCCTGTAGGTGTCGAAATATGTAGGAAGGACACAAGTGACAAATGATTATTTATTACTGATTGTGCAAATTGTTTGATTATATAAAGTAAAATCAACCTCTTCCACGGAATATGGATTACATAGAACCACTTAAAGACTTTCCAAAAATAGTTGTCGGCTTCACACCTCACAGCCAACTAGACAGGAAAAAAATATGTGCTAGAATTTTGAAATGAGGTTTAGAATGTTTTAAATAAAATTCTTTCTATGGGAATGGTAAGCTTGTTTGCAAAATAAAACCGCATTATACCACTAAACCAAATGCACTAATTCTAAGCGAATATAATATACACCTGCCGAGTACATTATGAAAAAGGGAGGAAGAAATATGTATTCAGAACTCGTTAGCTTGGACCTGCCTGCATAATATTATTTTCCTAACGAACTAGTTGGTAAGCCTGATTGTTGAGGCATTGTACAAAGGTCGAACATTTCCAGCTTTCAACACGTAAAGTGAATTAAAATAAAAGTGAATTAAGTGTGTGGGGAATGTAGCACGCATGGCAGAAATTAAAAACGACAAGGATATAAGATTTACTCTGAAAACCTAATGGGAAGAGACAATATATGAGATCTAGAGGAATATAGTATTTAAATTTATCATGGGGTCTGAGTGTGTGGTTTGAATCCCTCATGATAGGGACCAACAGCCGTAATTTTTGAACAAACTAATTAACTTTCGACATCTAAAAAATATTGGACTTTCTTAAATAACTGAACGATTTTCATCTTCTTAATAAAGTGTCTTCTACACAAAGTAATTAAATTTATTAGCTTAATTTAAGGTCTATATATTCTTTATTATTCCAGAACGTCCCACTAATGTTACCATGTCTAGATGTTCCACAGAAAATACTGAAATTTCTTCAGGTCAATTTTAATATTATCCTTACCTCGCCTAAATTGTTTTTCAAGTGGTCAGTTAGCTGAAGAATTCCTCACGAAAATGTTATTAGTTGATGCTATTCATTCTCTTTTGCTACAGTCTAGCCACTATGTCTAGACAACACAAAATTTATGTCCTAATTTCAACAGAAGGTAGCGGGTGTTTTTTCCTACTTGAACGAAGAGGGCTCGTCCCGCGCTCTAGTGAGACTTTAGTAGAGTTCCTAAAGGTTATTATCACTGCGATCGTTTGTCTAGCTCCCGTTATCGACTGTTAAACCTTCCCGACATGCGGCGTATGACGCAACTCTGGCAGAAAGTCGGGCGGAGCGCTGGGCCGGCGCTTATCGGTCAAGCAGGAAAGAAAACACCCTACACATTTGCCGTAGGTTTATATTAGCGAGTATCCTTTATCCACCCTTTAACTAACATATGCGAAGCGAGCATAAATTAACTTTATTCTGGAGTATAATTTAGTAATTAAAGTATCTACACTGATTGTGATTACGTCAGAGGAGTTCATCCCTATGGACTTTTATCTGTTCCCAGCCCCGAATTATCTTCTAAACGACTGCAAACTTAAAGACGAAGCCGAGATGCACTCGTAAACGATGACTGACAACAGAAGGCACAGATCTCTGACTATAGGGAATAAAACACCTCGCCCCACGACAAGACAAATGTTTGCCCAAATTGTGGATTGGGACTGTGGACAGAAAGTGGGAGTAGCATTAGGATTAAATCTGAAGTGTTCTTGTTAGAGCGGAAAGCACACAACATACAAGGTATGCACTGTAAACTTATTTTGTGATCTACCCACAATTAGCTCATCAACTTACTACGTAAGGGCCTAAATGCATAACCAAGTATTAACTAACAAATTAGAGAGACTAATTTCTGATAGTACAAGCCACACGGTCAACAACTTCACTGACAGTTCTACATTAAAATTAGTATTCCATGTAGCAAAAAAAAATTCTTACAATCTACGCCACGGTTAAACAAATTTTCCAAAACTTTAGTAGCATTTTCAAGAGTCTAGACGCCAGAAGGGTAAAAAGAAGCAAGCGCTATACTGAGGATTTACAAATATTAAGCGCCACCTTACAAAATTTGTGACCCGGGCGACATAGCGCCCGAGATTTGTGCACCCCCGAACTATTTTAATATCGCCTGTCCTTATCCCTCTATATTTTGAAGCGATGATTTTCAGCCGGTTTTCCCACCAAAAATTTCATGATCTTCTATTTTAACCCATCCGAATCATAAATATGGTTTTTTCAACCTCTCCCAGTTCTTTAAGTTAACAACATTAGGTTCTTTTTAGGCTATTTATCTTCGTTGTGTTTTAAAATAAATTTAAATTAAATTTGAATTAAATATATTGGTTGTGAATATTATGTTCCCTGTGAGTGTACAGATACACAAATTTACTACTTAATATTAAGATATTTCATAACACAAACTTTTGAGGTAAATTTATCCCTGTGTTTAATCAAGCACCAAACCATGCAAATTTAAGATTGAATGGAGGTAATATTCAAGTGTTCTTAAACTCAGAACTAGATGGAGAACGAGTAATTAGTGAAACTCCCTGAACGATTTACCCCAGCTAATTTTGTTCATTATATAAACTGTTAACCTTAGGTGACAAAAAATTAAAATATGTTTCTATTCGAAGTGCATTACCGTCAACACGTATTAATTGTGCCTCTGCTTACCCCATTCGTCTTCGTGCCCATTTCTTACACATCTAATTCCCGAGGATAATCATGTAAATATAGCTATTAGACGACGAGCTAGGAATTCAAACAACATGTCTAATTAATTCAGTGGGAGCAGAACCGGAAGGTTCAATATCGCTTTCATCAAAGTCCGCGATTTTGACACGACCAGCCTCTACCATTTTCTTACCTGAAACAATTCCAGGTAATGTACAATCCATTCCTTGTAACGAAATATTAATGAAATAATAATCACATATTTAGAATTAGTGCAGAATTACTTTCAAAATTATTTAAATAATTTACATTATTACAAAAATATCTTTTTTAAGAACTTTCATTTTTACTGTGTTATATTTATTTTAATTTTAAATTATTCTAAATATTAAGTTTTACTATTTCAACGAAACAAAAGCATACGTGGAGACGTTTATCATTCATTTAAACAATATCAAATTTCTATTACGCGAAATCTTATCAACTGGTTAGCAAACATTTTAAGATCAATTTACATTTCTCCTAATTATTTGATTAGACGCGAGCCTGTCATTTCAAAAGCTACAACATATTCACGCGCTACTCCACGGACTCTTTCTTCTGACCTTCCTTTATTCTCAGAGCAACCCAAGTGTTAAGTTCGTCGATGAAATCCCTGCCATCTGGTTATGTTATATTAATCAACCTTTCTTCAGCCTCAGCGCAAACCCCTAAGAGAATTGTCTTTCAACCCGATAACCATGGCGTCTTCTCCTCCCCCTTCTTTTCTTCTTGCTTTTTCTATCTCTGAGACGTGACTCATTCAGTCACACAAGAGTATTATTTACATTCGGGCACACATCTATTTTCCTTGTCAGTGTAGTAAGGAGAAGCAGACAATAAGAACACTTTAACAGAATTTCAAAACTTATGTTACTTTAGAATACGAAGCTGTTAGAGGTATGAAAATATTCTTGATAAAATATTAGCGTTAGTGTCTCTCACACCTCATCAACTGTGCAGAATTGGGTCAGAGTTACTTGATATTTCAAAGCTAGTTATAACGTTGTTACAAATGTATGCAATGCCACGTACGGACGGCGGAACGTATCCAGTTTTAAACCGGTTATGCACTCGGAAACTAGTCTCCATATTGCATATATGTAGGCCATATCTCAAATTCACCTCATCCCATCTCTTCTACTTCAGTGCTAAAGTCCTCATATGCATATTAATACAAACACACAGAGTGAGGCAAGAGGGCGGGCGGCCGGGTACCACATGAGTTTAATATTAACTAGGGCAGCGACAGGGTAACAGTGGTGGCTTTTCATTGCATATGCACGCTGTTAGAAAGGTAACTATTACCTATAATATACGTGCATTAATAGCAAAATGACTAGAATAAATAACCCTGATTCATACGATATGAAAAATATTGCTTTCTTTGAGCGCTTATTTATTGCAGTGGTACAGGTAATGAAGATATTGCCCAACAGCTTCGGAAAAGCAGAGTTCGTTATAATTTCTATAATGTTAACTCTAACTTGAGATAAAAAATACTGTCCACTTCAGCATGTACAAGGCCAATTTCATTATTAACTTCAGTATGGTTTGCCAAGCAGTCTGACCCATCCGGCTTCGTCAAGCTGAATATCGTATGAATGTCTCATTTCTCAAATCCGTGTCACATCCTTAATCTTCGGAGTACTCTTCATGTAATCACTATAACAAATACCGAAGAGTACAAATTTTCAAGTTCCTCGTTATGTAATTTTTTCAACCCCTGGATTATAACCTCAGCAATCTGACCTCAGACATTTTCAGTTTGTGGCTGAAGAATTCCAAACATAACATAAAAATGCTGTTAAAAAGTAATGCAGAATTTAAACAATTCGCGTTCACAAAGCCAAAAGAACCCGGGTGCAAAACATAAAACAAATTCTAAGACAAAATCTTTATCAATGACAGCCATTGTGTTATATAAACAGTATAACCAACTTTATCGAGTAAACACTATCCTTAAGTTACGCATAAATTGTTCTTAGAAAATCCCACGTTATATATCCATTTACAATTTCAGATCTACTAACTGGCTGGATGAAATATAAAGTACAGTTTACGGCACATCTTCAGTGTCAATCAAACTTAAGAAATAAACTAAAGCAAGTAACACAGTCCTTTTATTTTCATACCCAATTTAATATACTGAGTTATAATTTCGGAAGTCAGACTTATCAAGACTTTAGTTTACAGATTGTACCTTACGAGGCTCATATTAATTTTGAAGAACTTCTCTTTCACACCCGAAGTACTATAACCGAACTTTGGTGGTTACTTTTTATTAATTTGATATACATCAAATTAATAGACCGTTCTCTTCAAAGGTTTAACTTTATTTAATTTATTACAATACAAACGTTAGCACAATATCATACGTCTACTCCTTTCCTTTTACTGCAGCCAACTGACTCGGGACACCTGGTCCCTTGTCGTTGCTGCTATATTTAGACGAGTGGAAGGGGAGAGCCGAACTGCTCCAACAATACTAGCATTTAATAATGTTTCAATAATGTTCGGCTACAGTACTGGAAATAATTTCAATAACTTAATGTAATATACATCCATTATATTTTAATATTCTTAGTATACAACATTGACTTTTACCTAGTTTCGGCTTATACAACTGCAATTTTTGTAAAGCTGAGGTCTCAACTATCTGAAAAAGTATCATTCTAATGTGTTGTATTTAATTTTCTTTCCTCGTGAGTTTCCATTGCCTGATGATGGCTTTTCACTCAATCCGGAACATGTAGCAAGCAATACAACTGATACAGATTCAGTTTCGGTTGAGAGATTGTACGCTACTTCTACTGTCTGAGACAAACTTGAACACTTCGGAACGTAGATTACAAATCCCTTTAAAGTTTCAAAATGCGGTGCTGCAGAAGGATGGAGAAGATCAGTTGGACGGAACGTGTGCACATGAATTTCTACGTAGTCTTGATTTTAGACGCGTTCGCAAGATTTCGAAAAGCGACTATTAGCTTCGTCGTGTCTGTCTGTCCGTCTGTCCGTCCGCATGGAACAACTCGGCTCCCACTAGACGGATTTCCATGAAATTTGATATTTAAGAATTTTTCTAAAATCTGAGGAGAAAATTCAAATTTCATTCAAGTATGACAGCAATAACGGGTACTTTACATAAAGACATGCACATTTATGAAAATATATCGCTGAATTCTACTTAGAACGAGAAATGTTTCAGACAAAACTTGTAGAGAAAAATAAAAACACACATTTTGTGTTCAATAACATTTTTTCCGAAAATCGAGCCGTTTATGAGATAACGTGGAAAAATATGGTAGAGCCAGACAGGCCACACATGACAATATAATACGGCGCATGCGCTTTGAAAACTGGATAACTAAGGCTACAGACACACACTCAATATACAATATTTATTGCTTTTCCACGGCAACAATGGTTACTCGAACGCGCTTCAATGTTCCGTTATACGTACATTGCATGTCTTCTTCATAATTACTTAGGCATGACGAGAGGGGCAGTTTCATTATCAACGTAGTCTAGCGAGTGCACAATGCAATGGACGTATCGTCCGTTGTTGCCTTATAGGTCTACACCATACATGCTGCGCGCTTTTCGGGTCTGCAATTTAATTTTCCACTTTCATGTTTCCTATTTCTAGCCAGGTATAACTCTGTACGTAATTAAATATTACTTATTTAACGCTCGTCGAAGTATCCCTCACGTACAACTCGTTTTTCTTTGTAGACTCGTTAGTTTCTCTGTGTTGCAGCAAGCGTTCCTTGACTACTGTTCCGTGTAGTTACAGTCATTTTACAGGGTTCGTTTGTTCGTTCATTGCTTGTTGTTCTGTACATCTTATCGAAAGCACTGTATCTGAACATTTTTAATTTATTATAATAATTCGATGTACTAACAAACATACTATTTTATCACCTCAAACCTGCTTGGCTAGTAAATTCCTTTCACTTTGGTAAATCTGTAAATTTCCTCGAAATCCCAGCCTTCTGGTATATATGTGATCTTTTTCAGAGTAACGTCTAGTTTGTATTAATTATAATTTTTATTATTACTTATAATCATGTCATATTTCGATCCATACTTATTAAAATTAGTATTACAAAAGTACACATAATTATAATTAATAATGTTATTAGTGTAATGTGTTCTACATATTTATTCACTTTCGAAGACATAAACATCTTGTTTACAAGCACTGAAGTCGCCAGTTTATTTGTAACAATATTTCTAAAATGCAATTTCTAACGCAGTAGGTACACAGTTTTCACATAATTCTTTAAAACCTGACATTCTGAGAACCCCTAGTTTCCGGACAGTCATGGCGCTGCCAATGAAAACTACAAATCTCTTTGCTACTCTTGTTAGGCGCATTTACAAAATTGCGAAAAGTTGCTGTTGGATTCGTCACGTCTGTCTCTCCGTCCGTCCGTCTTTCGGTCCGCCTGACTGTCTGTCTGTCCGCATCTAACAACTCTTTTCCCACTGGACGGATTTTTATGAAATTTAATATATGACGATTTTTCGAAAATGTCAAGAAAATTCGTTTGATTAAAATCTGACAAGAATAACGGATACGTTACATGAAGATCTATGTAAAGTTATGATAACATCTCGCTTAATTCTTCTTAGAATAAGAAATGTTTTAGAAGAAAGTAGTAGTTAAAATCAAAACACAGCTTTTATGTTCAGTAAATTTTTTTTCCGAAAATCGCGCCGAGTATAAGATAATGTAGAAAAATATGACAGAGCCAGAGATGCCGCAGATGGCAATATAACGTAGCGCAGACAGCATGCAGGATAACTAAGGCAATATTACACACACGCCCTCATAATATTTAAAACTTACTGATTCTCCACGGCAACAATTGTTACGCGAACGCGCTAAAATATTAAGTTATACGTACATGGCCCTTCTTGTTGTTAATTGCTACTTTAGAGAGCGGCGCTAGTGTCTCCCCTACGTGGACAGACTTTGAAACTCCACCACATTATTAGTACTGAGTGTAGGAAATGAAGAATTTCCAAATTACAAAGTCGTCCAGTGTTATCAGTCATCATCAAAACTCAGCCAGTGGTTCTGGATATGAAACACGTGAACGGACGGTCGGACAAACACGATCTGTCACATATACTCGTACGTTCATGTTATACACATCGGGAAAATATGTATACCACCACTAATAAAAGTGAAAACCGTTTTGTAAATGCACTGAGTAAAAAATTTGTACCCTTGAAAATATTATTTTTGGTTTGCAAAGATAACCATTTGCTTAAATACATGGAATAAACAGCAGGCACATATAAATTCAAGGCTCATAAAATTTGCAATACATTTTATGCACGGTAGCTGATTCGATTTGTATCCGTTCTGTTACATTTCAGAGAAGCTTGTTAGCAAAATCATATCCTCCTAGTGCTGTTAAAATTAAGTATGAAAATATACGAAACACTGAGAGAAAATTTTCTCTCTTTTTCTGAGTTTTATTTGAATTCATTCCACAATGGCAGTAGTAGTTATGGAGGGGGGCTGTGGAGGACTAGCTGAGCTAAACAGAATGACGGTCTGGAGGAGTACCACGCACTTGTTATTGCCCGTATTGTTCTCTATCACAACAGGATCCTGGGATCCTCATCAGATCCTATTCTTCCCCGCAGACTGCTATGTAACCAGGTTCCAATCCAAAATAATTTCGTTTGTATTTTACCGTCCTTATCTCTACAATGTCAAATGCTTTCCTGTCTGTTAAACCAACACAGGATCTGCAGTTATTAGAGGTTGCATAGATGTCATTGTAGTTAGCTGATATTTGGGTGCTTATGTCACAAGAATGATAAACGTATTCTCAAACGAGACACATATGTTTCCTTTCTCCTCTCCCCCTGTAATAATAGATATACTGTCTTTCACTAGATCCCTGCTTCTTTCTTTTCGTGTGTCTTTAAGTGGTTAAGACTTTCTCCGTTTTTGTTCTATGTCTTGATATAAATTTATAATTATTTTAGGTCTAATGAAATGAAAGAAATTATTGACACATGCCATTTAGACTCTTGTTTCGTATATTTTAAAAGACACTTTCACATAAGTAATTAACTTTACCCCGTTTTCTAACGGAACAATAAATTCAAATTTCAGGGTGTCTTTAATTCGAACACTAGATCATTTACGAATTACGTGATCCAGTGTAAGTACCTTTTTTTACCCACGTGCAAGACATTAATCTCATGTTAAATCCTGCCTCTTTTCCAATAATAAAGTACTCAAGTAATCCTAGTTAATAAATTCTTCTTTGTTTTTAAGAAGTCCTTTTTAAAAACAGATTAAAATGTCATATTAATCTGTATGTACTTTAAATATTTTTTGAAAGATCTACGTAATAATTCAATTATAATTTAATCAATTAACAACACAGAATTTGAACAATTTTTGCGTTCCATTTTACCTGGACACAAAGCCAGGTACCCTAAATACTTTCTCTTCCTTAACACACTTTTTATGCATTAACATTTTTTTTTCAGTTTACAGCCGACACCATTGAGTTACAGACGTTATACAGAACTGAGAAAGCTTACATGTTGGAATGTTTTCCCTTAGCTTATTACATGGCTTCTCTTTAGGCACCAAAGTATGAAAATTATATAAGCAAAAAAAATTAATTACAATACTCCATAATATTTTCAAAATTATTACTGAAATTTAAATTTTTTTTCAACTAATGTTTGCTCTGAGTTTAATATTATGTTATATCCAGAAGCCTAATTCAAAATATAGGCGCACAGTGCAGCGTATCACAAAAATTATCGAACATTAATAACATTTCATCTCTAGCCGATACATTCCATTACATCTAAAAAGACCACATCAAAGTAGCTGTAGAACAAATTTATAAACACAGTATCAAACCCTAAAACTTCATACATCGACAAAATATTTCCGTGATTAAATCGATGGATCAATTATATCCTTGATGCCAATCGATTAAACTTTTATCCTTTAGCAAATTTTTATGAAAATTAATGTTGCAGCATTTACCACAACAGAAATTAAAGGCACATCCGTGTCTCACTCCATGACTCGCATGCAGAATTGGTATATGAACTGTAATTTATTCATATTTGCATGTTTTAATTTAATGAGTTAAATGCACTTCTTCGTAGTTGGTTATGCTTCAATATTACTAAGACAGGATATCATCCGAAGATTAATAATAGAAATGTCACCCTTTTTAATACGTAATTGAGCGACCAACAGCAGATCATGTCTGCATGGTTATTACACTTTTACATTAAAATATAAATTTATTTATTGTGCTGTAAACAGACGATCCTCGATTACGAAAATATGATTCCTATTCTAAAGTACAGTCGGGCCCGGTTATAAAAACATCGGTTTATACGACACCTTATCTATTGCGTAAGATATTCTGTGGTACCAATTAATTCCTCACTGTTAACCATAACATTATACCCCTCGGTTATAACAACTCTCATTTATAAAGACACAAAATACACAGACCCTTTCATGACGTTATAACCGAGTTCGACTCTATTTTATTTCAAATCAGTCTGTACTTTATATGGGAACACGATGCTTTTATCATAAATAAAAAACTGTACTGGAAAAGTGAGTGCGAAATAGATGTTGGAAATGACCTCAGAGTGCAGATATTGAGGATATCGTGACGTCAAAACACGAGTTTTCAATTTCTCTTGATTTATTCTTGGACAAAAATCGTGTACAAAAAATGCACCCGACGTGATCGGTGCCAGGTTTCCTACTTCAACCCAAGATTTGATTTTATGCGTTCTTTCAACCAGAACAATAAAAGAGGCACATGCAACTGACGTACTGCTTCTAGGTTAGCATGTTTTGGTCTCCCAAACTAATGAGTAGATTTAAATTAAATTTGGTATTTGAGGATCTATATTTAATTTGTATACTTGATTAATGCCGATTCTAATTTGCATGGAAATCAAATCGAAAAATTTATGATTTTTTAAATAAATGTCGTAAATACTTGAACACGTGATATAGTGTATGCATAAGTGAGATATATAGCATTAATCTGAAACAATCTTCGGAAAATAAAGAGGTTTCTTAAAGAGATAAAAGAATATTGTTCTGTAACTAATTTGTAATTGGTTCTTCAACAAAAACACTTTCATTCATCATTCATTCATTCATTCTGCAGTCTGTCTTACGACAGGTCCGTAGCCTCTTCCAAAGCGAGTTCTCCACAGGGTGCGATCTAGTGCTTCCTCTTTCAATTTCCAGTATCCTCTCTTTTCTTTAAGGTCATCCAGTAGCTGCTTACGTCTTCTCCCTCGTCGTTCCGTCGTTTCTATCCTTCCTTCTAACTTTCCTTCAATCATGTGTTTCAGAAGGCAGTTTCTACGCAATTTGTGACCAATCCAGTTAGCCTTTCTTCTTTTTATTGTATGTAGGATATTCCTCTCCTCCTTTACTCTGTGTAATACTTCTTCATTTCTCACACGATCGGTCCAACTGATCTTCTCCATTCTTCTCCAGCACCACATTATATTAATTAAATAATTATCACTACCGAGGAGGTAGTAAACATTTCAAAGAATTCTAAATGAGTATTTTCTATATTGGAACACACAGTTCAACTCAAAGTAATATATCATTGCTTTGTTTCCAGTAAAATGTGTAGGGAAGACATCCCTGTTCCCGCCGTGCAGGCATATGGGAGATTTAGAGGTATAACTCCACTCATTCTTAATCTTGACACTAGATGGAGATGAGTGTGATCAACTTCACTCCACGCCCGCTTTACTCCAGAAAGACAGCCCCCCCCCCCATTACCCGTTTAATAGGACGTTGTGTAACAGTCATCAAAATATGTCACATTTGCTTAACGCAGTCTGTGAATTCAAAGAATAAAATTTACGTGGTCTTTTTATCTTTCCGTTTCCTCTCCAAGAAATTTAAGATTAATACATGCAAATGTATACTTTCCGGCTCTGTAAGTTGAACCTTCCTTTTGAGGGAAGTATGTAAATTGAGGGGTCCTGACAGCAAAGTGTTGAGGAGAACATTTGCTACCATTGGAGCTTACAGGACAAAGTAGAAAAGTTACAAAGCTAAGAGCTTTACATTTTATGCAGCTATAATTTTTAGGTTATTAAATCGTGAAAGACAATAACGGACTTGACAAGTTGGGCGTATGAGGGAGGGAACAATATTTATGAAAGGAATACTGCGAGAAATGAAAACACTTCGGTTATCTATGACTAAATATTTTAAATATTTGAAATGAATTTCCCTCCTCAGGGCAAGAACACACGAAACCATAAACCACTGGGCGAACACTGACGAGACATTGGCACATTTTGAGCTCTGAATAAAAACGTTTTGTTTGAATTTAAATTATCTCTGGCCGCCCACAAAAGTTCCCTGACCGAAAATATTTTAATCCGCTTACCGCTGTGATGTTTTAGTAATATTTATCGAACAACACAGCATCATATCCCAATACACTTGGATCTTCGTTGTCACCTATGAAATAACGTCGAAACTCTCACAATAATAAGGCCTTTGACTTTTCTACATTCTTACACAGTACAGAAAATGTGAAACCACTAAAATTTCTCAGTTTTGCAGATGAGAATGTAAGAGATGGTCTGCAGTCAAAGTAGGGGGTTTTCAAATTTTGTTAGTGAGTAAGACTTCATCGATGGCAGGCAAGGGGTTGTCCTCCAGATTTTGGTTCCATCGCGATGCTAAAAATTTAAAATGGCTTCACACATGCAGGCTCCGATTGAATGAAAGGCATTTGAGGAAGTCTTGAGCAGATGAGCGACTGTAACTATACGGCACTGATACACGTTAGTTAAAAAGTTGATTCTACAATCATTTTATATTCTGGATAATAACTTTCATGCTTTTTGGATCAGAAATTGTAGCAATTAGAGGTCCAGTTTGGACACTGTGTTTTAAGAGGAAAATCTTGCGCCTGCAGGAAATTAAAACCCGTCCACTCAGTACAAATGTAGTCACTCTAATGAATGAGCTTGTATTGTGTTGTGCACACTGCATATATTGTACATCTGAGGGTATTTAATACCCAGAAGTGATTAGCATTTGATGGCGTGGAATTTACCGTGAACGAGTTGTTAAGACGTGACGAAGCTTTGTAGATGATGCTGATGAGCATTTCTTCCTTCTATAGAAATATAACAGAATTTTAAATTAAAAAAGAAAATACATTTACATGTTTGTAACCCCTGTACACGTATGTGGTATAGTGCACATACCATAGATAGTGAGTACAGACGTTAGAGTAGATAACCTACTAAGAACTAAGTAATTAGCTGCAAAGAGTAGAGTCTGGGCATTCAGTAAAGGTGCCCTCTGTATTTGATAGGCATTTATTTATTTTATTTAGTTATGTATTTATTTATGTATTTTTATTTGTTTCCAGCTATTTCACGGACATTGGTCTCTGCTGTGAGAAACCACAAACTATTTCTATGTCACTTCAAACCTTAAAGGCTTTGGGTTGCGTTTATGGAACTGAGTTGAAAACACTACGAAAATCGCACTAAGCCGAAAATTAATAGCTTTAAAACTATATGGAAGCATTTTCACGTTATATTCACCGTGCATTTTGATTCAATTGCCAGTATTATAACCAACAAATGTACCCCTGAGGATGGCTGGACCACAGCCGAAACATATGTAGGGTAAAAGTGTAACAGAACTACAAAAAGTGCATTTGTTGATTATAAGGCTGCTAATTATATGGAAGCATGTTGGACAGAATTTAATTGAAGTAAAAAATTTCGTTCATTATATCCATATTCTCACAAATACAGCGACACTCAGACTGGCAGACTGGGCATTTTATTTAACTAGAACACGAGATGTTAGGAGAGGATTTGTGGGTTACGGAAAACACAGACGAAGTTAGTGCCAGGAAAGATCAGTCAGCAAACACATGGCAGTAGACGAGTCATAAAATTTCCATTTAATAATACGTCTAAGGGAAAAATAAACAAGTAAAGCTAAATCCATGAAAATTACATAACATTCATCTTCTGCCTTTAAGAATTAGTCCAATTGAGAATTAATTAATAAAATCATAAATTTTACAGACATTTGTTAGGGTGGAGAATTGACACAACGCAGGATAACACAAACGAAAGGGAAATAAATATACGGTATATCTATGCCTTGAATGGGATTTGCACCCCCGATACAGGAGTTCGATCGGTCAAGGTCTTCTCCGGCCCTTATTATGCCCTTGCATCCCACTGTGAGGTGACTGAATGTCATACAGATAACAGAGCTATTAAAACCTAGTTATATAAACAAGAATAACAACACTTAAAATTACTACAGTTACAAACATTGTGCAGCTTCCACTTTGCAGAACGGAACCTAATGTTTCCAAATACTAGATGTTTCGCAATAACAGACTAGGAAAAAGTCCAGAAATCCAATTTTACTTAGGTGCAACATATCATTTTAGGAAACCTTTCGAGACAACAATAAGAAATTTAATAAACTCTTACTTTGTGCTGGGAAAGGATATATACTACTGATGAAGTATACACTTCCCTTTTGTTTTAGCAGCACCGACGCAAAATGCCATTCCCATCCCACAATGAACTATCGCACGCACCGCATTCTGCTCTTCCCACAGCACATAACGTATTAACACAAAGAGGCTGTATTTCTCTCTATAGATACGAGTATATAAACTGCCGTCAGAAACACAAGCCCTCTGTGTTGTTGATGGTTATATACTGACCCCATTCCCACAAATTCCATGTTATTATGATCTATTTTGAGAGCACTCTTTGATTAAACTTCCCCACACACACACACACACACACACACACACACACACCCTTTATTATAATGTCCTTATGAATATTAGTATGGAGTGATAAAGTATATACAGAAATGGGCGTTTAGAGATGTAGGGGATATGTGGTTTATAATGCGTGATGGTCAAGATTTTCTCTAAACTGAGCATATTTCATTTATATCTGAGAACAATACGTTGCCTGAGGCTGCAGGTTTGCAATGCAGTTGTAGTGCCAACAAACCAGCATACATCATCTCTTTCTCTTTATAGAATAACATTTTTATTTTATTTGTAATCATTAAAACACTTCTCTCAATTAAGAATTTATCTAAATATTCATCGTGGCTTAACCACCGAATAACACATGGCCAGCAGTACGAAACCATGAAACTTATCATTACTCAGTTGTCTCCATCCTCCTCCACATACTCTTTGGATAAGGCATCAACACCTCCTTCTCTAATACCTCCAATTTGTGTCTTTCCCTTAGTGTGACAGACGTATTTTCCTGTTCCCAATCGACAATTCTCCCTTTCTTTACCACAGAAAATGTAATATCCCCTGCTGGTTTATGCCACACTGCTCTACATGTTCTTTCTATAGCAGAACTCTATCGAAATGTCTATCATCAACCGACAAGCTGTAAATAGACTTCAGTTTAGAACAACCAAAATCCCTGAAATTAATTGAAAAAATCAAAATTAAGAGTTCCAAATGATTCGTAAGCATTTGTTACCGATTGACTAATTATCAACCATTATACAGGCGTTATTGTGTCATTGTAAATATTTATGTATAGTGTAAACTGAAGGAACATCTGATACGTGTTGAACTAGTTAACTATATTGACCGCTGGGACAAAGGTGGCAGCACTACGTATAAGCTACTCCTAAGATTACGCAAGCACATGCCTTCAACTTAACCAGTCCCTTTAACAGATATCACTACCATTTCATTCAAATTTGCTTCTATCATTACTACCTTGCACTACAAAGGTAACAATCCGTTCCTCCAAATTACCTTATGGCAACAGAATGTGTGCATAAAACCCACGCCGACAACCGAAGTTGATTGCTACAGGTCGTTATAAAAACAAATAAATGTTAATTTACTGATGAAGGCACGGGACCCGTTCCATAAAGTCTTTAACAGCCTCTTCGACAAAGGTGTTTATATTTGAATCAATAAAGGTAAAGGTCACCCCATGATATGCTTATGTAGGCACATAGAGGGGCGGAGGTATAACTCCCAAACATTCGCAACCTCGGCGCTAAAACGTAGTGAGTGGTCAGCAACACGCCCCGGCCGCTTTACCCCCGGGAAAGACCCGGTACTCATTGTACAGGAGGCGATTCTACTAAACTATAATTTAATAGTTAATGTCTTAATACTTTACTTTCATCGTGCTTATATTTAAGACAGACAGTGTCTGGTTGACTTGAAAATGGCTGGTTACTAGCCGAAACATGTAGTTACATTAGATATCAGTTACCATAATAACCTGCTACTGCACATGTCAATAGAGTAGCTGTGTAAATATAATTTCATAATTGTAATCAAGTAGACCTATAAATAACACAGAGGTAAACATAAAGAGGATAAATATATGTATAAAGAATATTATGAAACAAGATATTACCCCCTAAAGGAAAATGTTAATAGGAAGAAAGTATGATTGTGAGTAAAATCTTCAATGGCAGAACAGTGTCAGTTACCAGTATGGACGGTGGTAGATATCAGGTTTTACAGGGTTCAGAGTCGGTAATACGTGACTGAAGTTAACAAAAACTAGGTCAAGCAGATTACTGCTGTGGACAGCATCAAAGTGCTGTAACCAAGCACACACGTGGACATACAAATTGTGTCTCCCTGAACTACAGACTAAAACGACAGTTGGCAGGTACGAAAAGCGCATTAATATTGTTAAGCATATTAAGAACAAAAACAACAACAAGAACAAGAGAGGCAACGTACGTATAACGTAACTTTGAGGCGCGTTTGCGTAACCACTGTTGTCGTGGAAGTGCAATAAATATTACATACTCTGAGTGTGTGTCTGTAGCCTTAGTTTTTCAGCATGCAATGCGCATGCGCCATATTATATTGTCATCTGTGGCCTGTTTGGCTCTACCATATTTTCCACATTATCTCACAAAGGGCACGAATTTCGGGGGAAAGAAATACTGAACGCAAAATGTGTATTTTGATTTTCTCTACAAATTTTGTCTAAAACATTTCTCATTCTAAGAAGAACTCAGCGAGACATTATCACAAATTTACATAGGTGTTTCACGTAAAGTACCTTTTATTCTTGTTAGGTTTTAATCAAACTTAAATTATCTCGACAAATTTTCGAAAAATTCTCAACACCAAATTTCGTGAAAATCCGTCCAGTGGTAGCCGAGTTGTTCCCACGCGGACGGACAGACAGACACGAAGAAGCTAATAGTCGCTTTTCGCAATTTTTGCAAAAGCGGCTAAAAATTAAGAAGTGTAAAATAAATGAAAATCTGTTGAGCCCAATTCATTGTAAAATGCTGACTGTTGCTTAGCTGTTAAAAATTTTTATTTCTTTTTTATGGGAAACGAAGCTAAATCTCGTGACTAAAACAGCCTACAGCTGAACTCTGCTTTGAGCCGGATAAATCCAGCACACATCGTCATAATCTGTGAGACATGAAATTCTCACAGCGGTGTTATTGACAATTCAAGTCTTCTGGGATTTTATGTCCCGTCGACTGTCAAATACCGACATTCCGAAGGTTCCTAGTGCTTTCGTGTTCAGGGTCGTACAGTATAAGAAGCTGCTTAACCTGAGGATAAGGGCACTACTATCCTTCTTCATCCGTAACTATTTACCAATCCACAGGGTGTAACACCGTAGAGGACAGTAATATTTATCCTCACAAACCGTTGCTTTGATAAAAATTAATATTTCACTTCTAATTACGTCTAGACCTCTTAACTGTGTTCCACTCCTCCACTTAATTTATTCCATCTAACCAACTCCATAGACCAGAGTCCTACTTGAAAACGAAAAATTCCCTAACTGGTCAAAATAATTTCAGCAATTTATGGAACCCGAAATTTCACTGCCATAAGCACAACTGGTCGCCGTTAATTCATATTCTAAGCCAGATGAATCCATTCTTCATCAATCCAGTCTATTTCTTCAAGATCTATTCTGATATTATCGTCCCATCTTCTCCTTTGTCTTCCGAGTAATCTCTTGACTTGAGGTTTATCAACCAAACCCTGTATGCATCTGTATGCTCCCACATAACTGCCACTCTTCAGGTAACCTCGCTATTCTTTATTCATTTGTCATCTTCCGTATTTGTGCTACGTTCACTGCCCATCGAATCCTCCTCGATTTACCCACCGTAATAATATTTGATTATGAATAATGATTATAACACTACAGGCTATATTAGGTAGATAAAAGTACATACAGAATTCAGTATGAAACTCTGAGGATAAAGAGACCACTTGTGACACCACAACGTGGATGAAAGAACAATATAAAAATGGATTTAAAGAACAAATTTCAATCTGTGGATTGCACTTATCTAGATTAGGATACGGTACACAGGTAGGCTGTTCTGGAGACGTAATGAATTTCGCTTTCCAGAGAGCTGAAGAATTACTGAGCAGCTGAATGTGGTTAGTCACGTGGGAAGGCTAAGTCACTAATTTACGACTGGCACTTTTGTTGCCTGAAATATTTCAGTGGTTGAGAAGCAACTTTCTTCAAAATAGAAACAGATGATGCTGTCAGGAAAATAAATGGAAAATTAATACGTGATATCACAGTGGCGCTATTACACGTTACAATACACTCAAATGTAAAGTAGTGGGATGGGTATGTTCGCATACTAAAGTCAGAATCTTTCATTTCCAGGAATTTTTATAATCAAAGGCGAAAGAAAAATTCATTTAGATGAACGTCAAACACAGAATACAAAATATTTGTCATTACGTTTAAAAACAACACATAGGCTCCCAGCTATGACAGTAGAATGATTGTATGCTCACTGCATATGAAAGTTGATTTTGTTACAAGAAATACTGAAGCTAGTACAAGTCAAATGCAGACAACAAAGGCAGCAGCGAAGAGACTGGTAACACATTTTACACTGATAACTTAGCGGAAATAAGTTTTCTGTTTCTGATAGTATCTTCACATTTTCTTTCTAAATGATATAGGACTCTGACTTAAGACGACTCTATTGTTCAGTGGTCTGTACGTTCAATAACAAACATGGAATATTACATGTCAGAGGCCAGAGAGACCTTACATTTTAATTTTCTTTATTCCTATTATGCAAGCTGTAAGAAATTTCAGTCGATGTTCCTCAAGCTTGTATCCTCAAGACTTTATTGGAAAGGATAGAAAGATATAGAAATAAAATTAAAAATATTTATCCTAGACTCCTGAATTGGAATTCAGAAAATGTAACACAATATTAAATTTTATCTTGAAGAAAAACAATGTGACGGCGTAGCATGTAATCATCTGGGCCAAGATATGGACAAATGAAGAGTTCTTGTGAACACAACAATGAACATTTGGTTGCTATAGAGTGCGGTAAATTCTTAACTAGCAGAAGACCTAGTGGATTTTCAAGAAACACTCTGCTACATGGAGTTAGTTAATTAGTTACTTTGCCAGTTAGTTAGATAACTACTTATTAATTTTAATTGTAATTTAATCGCGCATAGAAGTACATGTTTTACATGGTACCCAAATTACAGGCATTACAGATTCTAAAGTAGCTTTTTTATTCCACTGAAATATAATTACTTTTCAACATAATCTCCGAGTATATTGAAGCATTTGTCCGATCTAGATACGAGTTTCAATATTTCGTCACGGTAGAAATATGGTTCTTTCAACCCACTTCCTCGTGGGTAATGTTGTGTATAGTTCCGACAGAGAACTAAAAAGGTAAAGCAATCCCATTACAGGCCTTGACAGGCCCTTAGGGCTCCAGGAGTTCGAGGCTCCCAGGTTTTTAGACAATCGACACATGAAGGTGGTAAGGTTGTCAGCCCTACGTACCGGCCGCCTTTACCCCCCAGGAAAGATTCCTGGTACTCATTTCTGTTAGAGTCTGAGTCGACCTCAGGGCCATAGTGTGACCGAAACGATTATGTCAGTGAAAAATTCCAGTGACACCATCGGGAATCGAACCCGCAACGTTCCGGTTTGTAGCGCAGTGCCTCAACCAACTGCGTGCCCCGACAGAGAACTGCAGTGCAGCAAATAAACTCGTCTGTTTCCCCACCATCAGTTATTCCACTTGTGTTGCGTTTACAACCATCCTTGGTGTGCTGGGTCGAAAGGTGCGACCATAATCATGGATAAAATTTCGTCCATTTTCGAAATCTCTGCACCATTTTCCGATCTGCTGCACTCACATTATATCATCACCAAAAACTCTGCGAATTGGTAGTGAATTTCGATGTAGAAAACATTTTCACACATAAAAACCGAATCACCCCCTAAGGATATGTTCGAGGGGCCAAGCTCCTAACGTCTTTGCCATTTCACATTAACTTATGCATAACATTCGAGTGACTCTTAGGGCCATCTGTTGCATGTTACTCCTACTACAATTGCTACCTCTTGCCGAAAAATAAAATTCTCGATAAAGCCAAATCCTACAGGCACCGGAATCATATCTACGGAACATGCCTGTACTTAGTGTAAATTTTCGTGATGTTATCGGACCAAACATAATGTCCAGAAAGACAGTCCTGACCTTTACAATGAAATCCCTCACCACGTATTAAAATATCAATAACTTGATGTTGTTGACTGTGTCTTTAATGCTATTACAGATGGACAAAACAAACTCAGTAACATTATTTCGGAGAAGTGAAACGGTTCAGTGAATCAAACCAAACATTCTGTAATAGACCCAGGGAACAGGGAGTCATGACACATGAGTGGAGGTATGAGAGATATAACGTGTGAGGTCACTGCACAGAGCGGTAGTGCAATACCTGATATCTAGACTGACAGGTGACACGAGCTTTGTTTTATATTGGTTCTGAATACAATCACTCGTTTGAATTAATCCCCTTGTGATCCCCATAGGCAGGTTAAATTTTGAACCCCTTGTACATTGAATTACTCGGGTCAGTTAGATTACTGTTAGCTCGAACACCCGAATGCAGACACTCTTACATAAGCCATCTTCATAGTGCACAGAGTAAGACACAAGGCGGTTAAGTGGAAGGCCGAAAATTATGATGAAGCCAAACTAATTTTGTGTGTTTTTAACAAGAGCGTTATTACCTACCTGTCATATTCATTCCAGTTTCAAAGCACTCCGTGCATCACTGGTAAGTACAGCAAGCTAGGAGATAATAATTCTGTGACCCTCGCACCTTTTTATTTAATTGTTTTTAAATATTCCCCACATTCTGTAAGAAACCTTGAACTATAGAATTATTTTTCCTTAGTTACTGCTTTTTAAGACTCAATTCTATTCACGTTATACATAAACAATCAGTTCCTACGTCACAGAGAACGCTATGCTTCTATTAGAAAGAAACATTCGTGAATGTTGTATAGGAAAACAAAGCTGATATTATGAATTATTATTGTTAAATGTGGCTGTACATATTGTAATCACTAAGCTTCAAACAACTGAGGAACGCTGTACCATACTGGAAATAATTTTTAAGTATCCTTTTTTGACATATTTTCGTTATACGCCTATTTATCCCAGTTGTCAACCAACAGAAAATTCTTTGAAATCTTCGCTCTTCTGGGATGTTACGTAGCGTCGATTGGTAGTTAGTTGCCGACGTTTCATGACAGCCTATCTGTCTGACCTTCAAGGGTCAGACTGCTTGAGCCTTGAAAATGGTACCAACAGGCTGTCCCGACAAGCCAGTATCGACCAATCAACACTGCGTAACACCCCAGAAGAGCGAAGACCTCATTTACACCGAGGCGGAAGCCTGAAATCACGTACAGAAAGTGCCTTATTTTTGTAAGTCATGCACAAGTCCCTTGTGTTTAAAGGTATCTTCTTGTAATCGGATTTTACTTCTTAATTCACTATACCGTTCTCTAATTCACCGGATTTTAATGATTATATTCATTTCGTGGTTGCAGACAAAAATTTAGTTTCTCTAACAATTATTCTGCAGTTTGTTTCAAACTGTTTCAATAATGTATATTAAGGGTCCAACAGCTGCACAATAAGCCTAAGGCTGCGGTACATCCGGAGCATCTGCCTACGGGCCCTTAGTAAGAAAAAGAAGAAGAAGAAGAAGAGTCCAACAGGCCTGTCGGTTGAAATGAGGCGACCATAATACTCACTGTTGTCAAGCATGTACCGCCACGCAGTGTGACAGACGAGTACCACATGTTTAGAGGATTATGCTGCTTCGGTTTTCTGAGTAAAATGGTGAATATGTAAAAACATTAGTAAATTTCTACAAGAATGTAAGGCGTCACGTCCTAGAAGGCACTGTTCGTTTGGTATGTCGTGTGTGCATGTTAGGCGCATAAACGTTTAATGCAGAGCGTTACTTTATGTAACATAAAGTTTAACATACAGAAATTCCACCTTCTCCCAGAGAGTGCATTTATGGGTTTTGTATGAATCTCGGAACAGTATTTCCCTATACAATGTTAAGTTATTTCTTTTTATACCTAAGCTGGAGAGTGTTTACTGCGCGGTACGAACTGGGTCTTTAACTAAAAACACTAACGTTTCATCCTTAAAGGGTTAATACTGCCAAAAACGTCCTCGATTACAAAGCCTTCACAAAATAACATTAGATGTAACAGAGTTAGGAAAACAACTTTCAAGGGTAGATTTTAGAGTCATCAAACTCTACGGAAAATAACTACGAGCATTATCTGCTTTCAGTATACTCTGGAATATATCATTTTAGTTTAAAAATAATTCTCTGTGTGAGTAAATTTATCCCCATTTCCTCTTAGACAAAATCAGAAAATTCCATACAGAGAAGCGTATTTATATTTGATTTGACCTTGATGCTACTTTGATTTAAACAAAAGGCCTCGTTTTTGTTTCTGCATTATACACATTTCAACACGTGCCTTTTTGCGGCCAATACAGGATTCGAAAACTTTTTTTTTTGTAAGCACAAATGAAACATAAATTTTAATAATCGTTGTGTCCATTGAAGCGCTGAATTATGCTCTTTAAACCCATATTCTGAAACCCGCAATATTCAGCCACTGTATCACGAATTTCTCACTTGTTTCTTTCGCGATATTTAACTACAGCTCTATATTTGATATCAACTGAATATTCGGGAATTCATGTATTTTCTTCCTTACTAATCTCTCATACATGGCACTACGTAGCGTAGAACTACGCACGTGAAGAAAACGCAGAATTCACTGTAAACATTTTACTTCACATCAAAGAAATCGCGGCTTCAAATCCCTCCCCGAGAACTGGCTATACTAACTGATAATTCCCGTAGCCATTCTCAGCCATCCAGGAAAATGCGGCATTTTTACATTATATTAAGGCATAATAGCTTCAATTTCAATGTCACTGCATGCTATATTATGTGAGCCATTAAGTACGTCCTTATATAATTAATTAATTAGCCTACTTAATTAAAGGTAGTGTCAAATCCGCGCCACGCCATAAAGTAGTGTTGAGGACAATGAGGTAAAACTCCATACATTCTAGGTAGATGTGAAATATTACTGTGCGATATGGGAAATTTAGACACTTTATCCTTAGCATTGGCGGCAGGATTCAGGGCGGAAAAGGAAGCTCTGACGAAGGTACAATTAGCATAATTACTGGAAAGCCATACCCGGTGGTCTATTCTTTATTATTGCTTGTGATGTACCTAGCCAGCATCTTTAAACACGAAGTAAATATTACATAAAATTTACGTTAGAGCTGTAGAATTCATCTGGAACCGTGAAATACGCCAAAAGGTTTATCATGCTTTTGGAAACCATGAACTGGGGATAAATGAAACTTAGAGTTTGTTGCTAAACGCAATATACAGCAAATATCATTTAAAAGTTATTAAGAAATGTGATTCTTACGTCCAACAACAAAAAAGCGTAATCGTTACGAACGAAAATGTTCAATAATTTTCAAGGGCATATTTCATCTTTATTTTGAGTACCAAATAAAACGTATAAATAAATTCTGTGTACAAAATTCAGAACGATACATCACTGCGATAACCTTAAAACTAGCAAATTCTAGTTAAATTTCCAACAACAAGTTCAAATGGAGTAGATTTGAAAATCTGTGAAATTGTAACTACGGACGAAAAAATTACCTTTCCTCATTATGGATTCATTCTGTGGTATTCTTGTAAAGAACGAAAAATACATCCTTTATTATACACTTTCATGTCAGAAGGTTTATTCAGTTTGAAATGAAGCTAAAGAAATGGCTACTTTGACTTATGCAGGAGTTTTGTGTGCCAAGTAGTCATGTAGAAACGATGTAGTTTCCTTTCTCGTCTTTATACACTGCATACTCAGAATATTTACTTTTTATTCAGGTCATGTTCTAGCACGATATGGCAAGGCTGATAGCAGAAGTACACACGTCTCACGAACACGTCAAATGTTCGCAGTGCTACAAATCCTTGCAAATTTCCTTCCGCCTCTTGTGGTCATCGAATGGGTTTAGTTCCTCATATTTTCAAAACCTGAGTTGTATAAGAAACAGGAAAATTTAAAAGCGTGTTTTCCAGCTCGGATAACGTTAACTGGAATTTCCCTTACATTTTTTTTATTGAAGGGCCCCGTAGCAGATGCCTAAGGCTTATTGTGCAACCATGTGATGAAAATGATGAGGTTTTTTCTGCTTTTCCATTTTAATGGAGCACCGGTGGAATGAAATTGACAGGGGAAAACCGAAGTACCCAGAGAAAAACCTGTCCCAGTGCCACTTTGTCCACCACAAATCCCACATGGACCGACCCGGGATCGAACCCGGGCCTCCGCGGTGACAGGCTGGCGACTAACCGCCTGAGCCAGCATGGTCACTTCCTTACATTAGTACACAAATATTTATTTAGACAAACGTCGTATATAGAAAAGTATATATCAGAGTATTACTCAGCATGAAACTGTTCCATTACTCTGTCGAAATTAAGATGTGGGCCTGCAGTAAACAAATATTCTATCTCCTCGGTATCCTTAGCAGGTTGAAAACTTAATTTAATTATATTTTAAGATTCACAATTTTCCTTTAGCAAACCTAGGACTCTGCATCAGAAAGTAAATATGATAACCTTCTGTAGGAAAAATGTGTAATTTTTAACATTGAACTTGGTGGTACAAACAATAAACGCTGTACTTTAAAGGGTTAATACCGCACAGTGGTTGCATGACACGTAGGTACTGAATGTACTTCGTGCTGTAGTTATGTGCTATTCAAGTTGCATGTAAAATTACTTCAGTATGTTATCTCGTTTTTTCAGGTCATATTTATAACGTTTCATATTTTAAGTTACTGATTGGCGACTGGTTATAATTTTGCATGGGTCTAATCGCTCTTTTTCTCTTATCAAAATTGTTATGACACAAAAAGTACCTCTGTGAGTAAGTCTGACAATTTATGACACTCCTGACTGCGTTCCTCAAGCAGGCTCCATTAACCCATTCCGTGCGGAAAATTGAAGAAATGAACAACTTAGTAATTTCAACAAGGGCAGCTATTAAATTCAGAACGTTCCACTTAAACTTTTTCCAGTGATCCAGATTTCTAACATATGTGTCTACAGTATAAATTAAGTTGGCTAAATCGTTGTCATCTCAAGAAGGACTTCAGCTAGTTGTAATATGAAAACACAGACTGACCTGTATAAAGCAGAAATATAAAAGGAAAAATGCTCGTATAAGAATCGTTTCTGGTTGATATAAAGTATAGCGTTAAACAAATAGAATAGGAGCAGCGCAGGTAATTTTTTCTAAACGACGCGGATAGACTTTAGAACTGGAAAATATTTAGTGCTTCTTATTTGTAGTAAATATCAATAGTGATATGTTTATTTTCATGTTACTAGTATGTTTATTGGCCGATCCCATTGGCCGTTCGGTCTAAGGCGTGGGTCTTCGGCCGCTCGCTTACTAGGATCGTGGGTTCGAATCCCACCGGGGGCATGGATGTCTGTCTCTTGTGAGTGTTGTGTAATGTCAGGTAGAGGTCTCTGCGACGAGCTGGTCACTCGTACAGAGGAGTCCTACCGACTGTGGTGTGTCTCAAATGTGTGTGACCATGAAACCTCGACGAAACGAGGAGGCCCAGGCCCATATAGGGCTGTCGAGCCATAGAAAAAAAATTACGTTTATTGGTCTTATTTATGCGTTACTGTAACACAGCAAATATACTGACATTTGCAGAGTCGTGACTGAGGAATCCCCTGGCTGATAAACATAAAAATACAAATGACTCAGAGTAGGCACTTCTTGATATTGGACATTTATTAAGATGTTACATAAAGAATTTTTTTAGTGGAAACACAACAACATGAAGCTTAGGCGTCGTAAGATTGAAGGCAGTAAAAAATGAATATAACGTTGACACATATGTAAGTGAAACCTCCCTCGATCTTTCATCCTGTCCATGTCATTGTTCTTCCCTTCTTTACCCTCCAGTCCTCCAAACATTCTGTTAAAAGAATTTTTACAGTGATAACCACGTGATATCGTCCGTTAGTGAGAATCTTATGGGGCTGAATGAGATGAGCTAGACAAGGGTAGCGAGGGAAAACACACTAAAATGATGCAGGAATACTCGAGCGCCGTCATTTTCAAGATCCATGGATTGCTTTTCCGTGACCTCAGTACAGCTGATAATGTTGGTGAGTTTAATTTGACGTATTACCATCAGATGTTACAATTCACATTCCCTTTCATAAAACATGTGGCTAAAAATAACAGTTCTATTACAGGAATGATATTTATTCTTGCTTTGTTTTAATATGCAGTTCGGATTTAAATTTGCATGCATGTTCTTGCGCTGCGCGACGCCACATTGCTTGTCTGTCTGGCCACGAAGTAACACGACACCCACCCTCCATATTGGTGCGTGTTAGGTACCGGCTGGTGCGACATCGTGTTCCAGTAACAATTCTACACGCTAACGTGTAACAGCTGTTACTGTCGTCATCGCACCACTCGCCCCATCCTTATTGGATTGATTAACATATAAATCAAATTGACATTGTAACATTTCTGCAAATAACTTTCTTTTTCTTTGTTATATGAGGAATTGTTAAAAAATATCTCTTCTTTAACTTCTACCGAAGACGCGTGCATTATTTATGGCACATACTGGGTGTTACACAAATCCCCAAAAAAAGTTCTGTATTCTGCATCACTAAGAATGAAGCATTCTTATCTGTATTGGGATATGTGTGTCATCGACAAGAGCATAACTAATTACGGGCGAAGTAAATGCAGTCTAATATGACGAGTGTAAGAAATTAAAATTGCATGCTTGTAGAAATTGAGAACATATCACAACTCGCGGTATGCCTGTTACCATTCTTACCGTTTGTTATCTAAGAATATAAAGATTGAAAGATTCAAAACTCTAATTTACTCTAATTGTACACTACGTTCCCAGTAAAATTTATTACATTGAGGCAGTAATTCGTAACACTGAACTTATTCAAAAATCATGAAAATGGAATCAAGTTATGGGGTGCACTGTGTACAGTTGGAATGGACATACACTGGCCAGATATTTAGTAAACTTTGCCGTTCTTAACGTTGTGATAAAACCAGTAACTATTTAAAAACTCAAACATGCCCCACCGAGAAAATATGCAGAGGTTATTAGTAAAAGGATCTATTGGTAAAGTGAATTTTTTCGTTTGATTCAGGGTGCCATCTAATATAGTCTCTATGCTAGCAATGGCGGACTTTCGTATTCTAATAACTTCGGTCTATACGGTCAATTTATCAGTCAGTCAGACAGAAAAACAGTCAACCGTCCACTGAACAATTTACCAAGAATGCCAGTTCTACAGACATTTTCTGATAATGATCCAGTTTTTCAGCATGGCAGTGTAAATTTCTCTCACCTCCTTGTCCCAAATTGTTAAGCATGGACAGGAATTTTTTTTTTTGTAATTTGAGTATTTCCATCGACGAAATACCCTTAGTTACTTTTCCGATCAGGCATATCATTAGTCATCCAGATGATGTTTCAGAATGTCGAGCTGTAAGTTAATAAGCAATTCCGACACTAATTCATTAAGCAAACAGTTTGACAGACTTTTTAATTAGTCAATAATTCATCCAGTACGTCGCAAAATAGTAAAATAAACTCTTCGGTATTCGGTTAATTAAACAGTGTGTTAGTGGGTTAGTCACTTCGTCATTCATTCAGATGACTGGCTATTAATTTCAGCACCAAATTCATTGATTCAATCGGTCAGATCATCAATGTGTTACACCGTCTATCGCTCACTTCATACGTATCTCACACACCGTTAGACAGTCAGTCAGATAATCAGATAATCGGTCAAGTAGACAATACCTTGCCGATCCCAGTGGCCGCGCGGTCTAAGGAGTGGATCTACGTCCGCTTGCTTACTGGGATTGTGGGCTCGAATCCCGCCTAGGGCATGGATGTCTGTCTCTTGTGAGTGTTGTGTGTTGTCAGGTAGAGGTCTCTGCAACGGGCTGATTACTCGTCCAGAGGAGTCCTACCGAGTGTGTTGTGTCTGAAGTGTATGATCATGAAGACTCGAAAAATGAGGCGGCCTAGGCCCCCAAGGGGCTGTCGAGTCATTGAAAATAAAGGACATTACTTTGTTTTAGTCAGATAATTAGAATTCCTGCAAGCAAATATGTCAGCGAATTAAGCACAGTATTAATTACTTATTCAGCCAATTCGAGATTATTCAATTAGGTGGTTATTCGGCACAAGCCATCAATACGTTACTCAACCATCCAGTCAGTCAAGCACATAAGCCATTACCTCATTCAGTCTATCAGTCAGACAGTAAGAAAAGTATTTTAACAGTAAAATACTTGACAATGAACTCTAAATCATTCGCAAGAGAGGCGATTAATGTAATCTTAGTGTCATTCCGACATATGTGTTATCCTGTCCTAATTTAACATCCCTAAACTTAAAGTCATATATTTGCTTCGTTTTTTTTCCGTTGAAATTCGTTCTGAGGCAGTTTCCAACCGCTGGAATTTCTGGAACAGAGATTTCAGTGTGACCAGCAATTACTCTAAAAGCACGGGAGTGGTGATGGATAGTTGGTGGTCTATTACCCTCCAGTCTGCAGGGGCACTGACGACGTGACAGAAGTTGTTAGACTATGTACATGGGACCTGTTCGTCTATCAGCAAAACTTCCCATTTCTACATTCTCATTAGGAAGATTTATTCAAATAAACTTGAAATACGCCGGCAACAAATACTGTCGTGCAGTGATACAGGATGAGTATCTACCTTATACAATGCGTCTGATTCATGTATGTGTGTGCGAGTGATAATTGATAGTTACGCCTGGTGGCAGCCGTAGTTACGAACCAGTCAAATGTAAACTGATATCTATGCTTCGGTCGGAATTGCAGGGTCGTGTTTTGCTGATAATATCTATCAAGCTTTTCCATCAGAAATGTTAAAATTCACTAGTTAATATTCAATGAAACTGTAACTTCATACTCTCCTCCTGCGATCATAATATACACGAAGCATCAACTAAAAGGTTATATGTGAAAATCATAGTTACGGTGGAGCAGCGCGTGGATATTGTGTTAACTATTTCACATGACTGTGACGTGGCTAGTATTTTTTTAATTCACAGGGGTGTAGAGGAAAGGAATATCCTACATACAATAAAAAGAAGAAAGGCTAACTGGATTGGTCACATCTTGCGTAGAAACTGCCTTCTGAAACACGTGATTGAAGGAAAGTTAGCAGGAAGGATAGAAATGACGGGAAGAGGAGGGAGAAGACGTAAGCAGCTACTGGATGACCTTAAGGAAAGGACAAGATACTGGAGATTGAATGAGGAAGCACTAGATAACACCCTGTGGAGAACTCGCTTTGGAAGAGGCTACGTACCTGTCGTAAGACAGACTACAGAATGAGTAGAGTATCATTATCTGCTACGTTCAAGAAGTACTTCTCTAAAAATAACGGTTCAAACTCAAATTCAACGGCTAAGACTTATTCTTTGTTCAGCGCCCGGGGTAAGACACAAAGTTCCACACACCGCAGGTCAAGTAGAAACCACAGCAAGCGAACTAAAACGTTACAGTCTCTTGGCTGTTCTGGTAAGAGTATGAAGCAAGAAGGAGATCGAGGGGAAGCAGCAGAGTAATGCCGAGTTATGACACGTCAGAGTCGAAGGATGAAGTTATCCATGAAGCGAAGCCATGTCTTACGAGAGAGATCTGCAAGTTTTGCGGTGCAAGGTTTGTGTGCTGTTTAGTGGTTTCAGATGAAGGTCGACAAAAGTTATGTCATAATAGGTTGTAAAATTTGGTAAGGTAATTTGATTTCCTCCAAACAGGGATTTCGATTTAGATTAATTTAAATAGATATTACTTCATGAGAAACACGCAGTAACTATTTGTAACTTGAAAAACTCACCACATCTGCTTTTAAGGCAGAGAAACCCCATCACAACTTCGGTCCAGTTAACCCTTTGCAGGACATTCCGGATTTATCCATATTTCTGCACAGCAGCACGAAAAAAAAACAGAACACAGAATTTTCGCTGATATTTTGGTTGTGACTTGATTGAGAATTAAATCCGTAAAGTGTCAAAAACGCAAAGCATTTATCAAAAGAGTGTATTAGTTTCGAAATGGATGTCAAAGACAAAAAGCATAAGAAAATTTCACTAATCAAAATGACTTTTCAATTCACGGGAATAACAAGCAGTGGCCCGTTAAGAAAATAGACGAAATTCAAGGGAGCTTAACAGAGAAGTGACCCGTTAAGAAAACAGACGAATCTCAAGGGAGCTTAACAGAGAAGTGGTCCGTTAAGAAAATAGACGAAATTCAAGGGAGCTAAACAAGAAGTGACCCGTTAAGAAAACAGACGAATCTCAAGGGAGCTTAACAGAGAAGTGGCCCGTTAAGAAAATAGACGAAATTCAAGGGAGCTTAACAGAGAAGTGACCCGTTAAGAAAACAGACGAATCTCAACGGAGCTTAACAGAGAAGTGGTCCGTTAAGAAAATAGACGAAATTCAAGGGAGCTTAACAGAGAAGTGACCCGTTAAGAAAACAGACGAATCTCAAGGGAGCTTAACAGAGAAGTGGTCCGTTAAGAAAATAGACGAAATTCAAGGGAGCTTAACAGAGAAGTGACCCGTTAAGAAAACAGACGAATCTCAAGGGAGCTTAACAGAGAAGTGGCCCGTTAAGAAAATAGACGAAATTCAAGGGAGCTTAACAGAGAAGTGACCCGTTAAGAAAACAGACGAATCTCAAGGGAGCTTAACAGAGAAGTGGCCCGTTAAGAAAATAGACGAAATTCAAGGGAGCTTAACAGAGAAGTGACCCGTTAAGAAAACAGACGAATCTCAAGGGAGCTTAACAGAGAAGTGGCCCGTTAAGAAAATAGACGAAATTCAAGGGAGCTTAACAGAGAAGTGACCCGTTAAGAAAACAGACGAATCTCAAGGAGCTTAACAGAGAAGTGGCCCGTTAAGAAAATAGACGAAATTCAAGGGAGCTTAACAGAGAAGTGACCCGTTAAGAAAACAGACGAATCTCAAGGGAGCTTAACAGAGAAGTGGCCCGTTAAGAAAAGAGACGAAATTCAAGGGAGCTTAACAGAGAAGTGGCCCGTTAAGAAAAGAGACGAAATTCAAGGGAGCTTAACAGTGAAGTGACCCGTTAAGAAAACAGACGAATCTCAAGGGAGCTTAACAGAGAAGTGGCCCGTTAAGAAAACAGACGAATCTCAAGGGAGCTTAACAGAGAAGTGGCCCATTAAGAAAACAGACGAATCTCAAGTGAGCTTAACAGAGAAGTGGCCCGTTAAGAAAACAGACGAATCTCAAGGGAGCTTAACAGAGAAGTGGCCCGTTAAGAAAATAGACGAAATTCAAGGGAGCTTAACAGAGATTCTAGAGATTATTGTTGTTTCTTCAGGCACTGAATATTGTCTAGTTCATAAATAATATGCTATATCACTATACATATTATTAATATATGTATTATTTTTATTGTGGTTAACGTTTCAACTGTGGTATCAAAGACTTGTGGTGCCAAGCAGTATTATGGTTCTTTACCGACATTTTGGAGGAATACTGTGTATATTTTTTTTTAATGGCTCGACAGTCCCTTGGGGGCCTAGGCCGCCTCATTTTTCGAATCTTCACGATCACACACTTTTTAGACACACCACACACTGTAGGACTCCTCTGGACGAGGGAACAGCTCGTCGCAGAGACCTCTACCTGACACTGTGTTTATTATTTAACCTTATTTTAAGTAAAAATTGTTTCTGCTAACTCCATTACTGTTGGGCCGTTTAATCTCGTAAGAATTTTGACAGTTGAGTTACCTGACCCAGACGCACCCTTTAAGTTAAAGAGAGACACGACTTCAACAGAATAACAAAGGGAGACCATTTATGAGACCAAGTGTCCAAAATAGTAGAACAGCACCTAACGTTTCACATGTAGGTAGTATTCGTGCCCACAAAGTGTGCCTGCCTAAGGACATTTCCATTTCAAGCTTGAAAAACCTGTTTTTCTACTGTGTTTTTATTCGGTACAACACAAACAAGTTGTTGCATGGTAAGTTCCGGATGTTTTACGACGTCACGCTATACTATGGTGGTGTTTGTTCTGTGGGATGGTCGTCACGTGACATCAGAGGAAATTAGAAAAGTCGGAAGCAAGCCTTGCTTGTTTTAGGGCTATAGCAAAACAGTAGGAATTACACTACTTTAAACGGAGGTGTGCGTGAGTTTGTAGGGGGGGCCAGACGTGGTTTGACTTCGGGATTTCAACTGTTGAAGAGTGTTTATCAGAGAGTCAGACTTACTTATATTCTTGTTAGCAATTCTGCATGAGCCAGGAAAATTTACTGTGGAGTTAAAAGTATATAAAAATGTTTTCCTCGAAGGAATAACTTCTTTTCTGTGGTGCTAAGGTCCAACTCGAGTCTAGGGCGCCTCGTTACTTAGGTTTCTAGGTCACACACAATTAGACACAAGCACACACACCCGATAGGACTCCTGTGAACTCGTGATCAGCTCGTCAGATTGGCCTACCTACACAACACAACAAACAGAAAAAAAGTCCATGCCTTCGGCGGGATTCAGACGCACAATCCCAGAAATTTAGCGGCCGCAGACAACACAGACACAGGATCATCTGCTTGCGCATAAGGGGCTCTGAATTTTGCGAACAATAGTTGAATGTAATTATCGGTATAAACACCGACTATTTTTTCTGTTCCGCACTGAAAAGTAGTTATTTGTAGAAGAACAGCTGTATGGCTGTGTGATATATTAAATGAATTTTAAAACATTTTTAGCTTTGCATGCGAGCGAACGAAGATGGGAAGCACATAATATTTATGAACCAGACAATATCGAGAGCGTGAAGAACCAACAGAAAAATATACATATATTTTTTACGCTCCCTTGAGTTTCGTACATTTTCTTCACGGGCTTGTTATTCCCATGAATGGTAAAGTAAATTTGTTTTTTGAAAATTTCTTCTGCTCTTTTTGACATCCACGTTGGGACTAATAATTTTTTTTTAGAAATGCTTTGTGTTTGCCACATTTTACTGATTTTATTGTCAATAAAGTCAGAGCCAAAATGTGAAGGCTACGATTTCCTTACAGGAATACAAAAAAAGGAGCAAAGTTTTTTTAATTACGCGATTTGGAGTTACAGTACCATAGTTAGTATCCTGGGAGTCTGAGGTGGTTGCCTGCATCAAGTAAATAAAGGTATGCTCGTAAAAACAAGTCGAAGCGAAAGGATCTTACTTCAAAAGACATTTAAAAAGCTTCACACCACATCATCATGCTTCAGTTAAGTGAGTAATTTTCTTATGAAATATTGATAAAGCATTCACCTGTGCATTGGTGTAGGTATGGAGCATTTCAAAAGGTATTCATGAAGACTTCTAGCAAGTAATTATGGCAAACATTATGCATGCGATAATGTCTGCTTTGACGGCTCACAAAGTTAACTGTCTACTGACTGACGCTTAGGGGATCTGAGTGTTACAAAGTCTTTAGTACCAAGAAGCATCGGGCTCAGAAGCGAATTGAATTACTGAAGGAAATGGAACAATGTTCATTACTTCCAATAATTTAACAAAATTCCGCTTACCAGAATACTGGCTTTAAACAAAGTTAAATATTATCAGTTGGTTTTGGTAATGATAACAATTACCAACATATATTAACATGTTACGGAACTTGATCACGTTTAATGAAAAAAAAAGGAGATAATCACAGGAAACAAAATATTCCACTCTACAGCCAGTTAGTATAACAGTAACATATTCCACTATACAGCCAGTTAGTATAACAGTAACATATTCCACTATACAGCCAGTTAGTATAACAGTAACATATTCCACTCTACAGCCAGTTAGTATAACAGTAACATATTCCACTATACAGCCAGTTAGTATAACAGTAACATATTCCACTATACAGCCAGTTAGTATAACAGTAACATATTCCACTATACAGCCAGTTAGTATAACAGTAACATATTCCACTATACAGCCAGTTAGTATAACAGTAACATATTCCACTATACAGCCAGTTAGTATAACAGTAACATATTCCACTATACAGCCAGTTAGTATAACAGTAACATATTCCACTATACAGCCAGTTAGTATAACAGTAACATATTCCACTATACAGCCAGTTAGTATAACAGTAACATATTCCACTATACAGCCAGTTAGTATAACAGTAACATATTCCACTATACAGCCAGTTAGTATAACAGTAACATATTTTCACCGACCGGGTTGACGTGGCAATAATGATCTAGACCTGTACTTGAAATATACCCGATTCGAATCTAGGCCACGTCACCGGCTATTCTGGCTGATATTTTCAGTGATTTTTTTCTCGCAACACGCACCTTCCCTATGTATGTCCTTCCCATCTTGTCATTGTAAATTCTCATTCGTGTATATTCACAAAATAATTAAACAATCAACTAAATACCTCTTTCCATAGACAAGAGTCCTTGAGAAGCTGATAGTTCCTCAGATATTCAAGAAATTCTCCTCATTTTATGAAAACCGAAAATTCATTGCCTTATCAACAACGGCCCTCCACTTGTCCCTGTCCTGTCCCAAATTAATCCATCGCACATCACTTCATATTTCTTTAAGATCCATTATAATGTCACCATCCCATCTAGCCTACTTTTTTCAAGTGGTGTCTATCCTTTTGTTTTCCACACAAAAGCCCTCTGTGTATTATTTGTGCCTACGTATGCATATTTCATAAAACTCTAAAATTTATTAATTTGGTTTCTTTGATTACTACCTTTCACAATGGTTAGTTTTGCTAAATCTATTTGAGTGTGGGTAATGCGTTTTCTTCTTCGGCCGTTCGCATGCTGGGATTGCGGTTTCGAATCCCGCCGGGGGTATGAATGTCTGTCTCTTTTGAATGTTGTGTGTCGTCAGGTAGAGGTCTCTGCGTTGGGCTGATCACCCGTCCAGAGGAGTCTTACCGAATGTGGTGTGTCTGAGTGTGATCGTAAAGCCTCGACGATAGGAGGGTCTGGCCCACTAAGTGTTGTCGCAGCATGGAGGAAAGGAAGGAATGCGTTTTCTACAGCTGTAATAATTACCAGCGGTTACCACGATTAGCGCAACTCGATTTTGCCTCTGGTGTGACATTCATTACAATAGCTCTTGAGAAACCGAAGGAAGTTAAAATTGTACGAAATAGTGTGGCCTCAAGAATTCCGTGTTGCTCGACTGAAATATACGGAAGGCCTTATCGAAATGTCTGTCCCTGCATACGTTATTTGAATAACGTCCTAGGAAATAACGCGTCACAATAATAATAATAATAATAATAATCACATAAACGTTTCATTATGGAAGTGTGTAAGAGGAGTGTCAGTAGCTTCCGCAAAACACATAACGGTTTTCCTGCTATCACAGTTGAGATCAGTGAGATAATTTAGAGTGACACAAAGAGGTCGGTGCCAGAAGCTACATTCGATCACGTGACTTACTGAGCTGAGACCAAAAGGATCTTGTTTCAAACATCCTGTCAACATATTGCTGCTGTGCTCCGTCTATATTAAAAATGCAAATTTGTCTCTGTCCAATCCATGAAAGCACACAAGGGACCAGACGTACAGCCTTACTCATTCCTAACCTCTGAGCTTGATGGAGTGGTCAGCATCACTCCCCGGCCGCTTTACTTCCGGGAAAGGACACCTGTACAAATTAAACAGAGGCTGGGTGGGCCTCAGAGCAGGCATGGATGATTTAGAGGAGAGAAAAATCTCAGCGTACGGATGATTACCCTGAATCATCCGTACGCTGCTCGTCTACTGCTTTACAGTTCACTATATACAAAATTACCAGCAGTTCTTCTAGATGCACAGTTACACCAAAATTATTGTTTTATGCAAAGACTGAGGTGCTTCCTGATGGTGGACCAATTAAGTTCGAAATATGTAGGAGTACAGTGTGTTTTTTAAATATAATATTGTAAATGTGTGACAATTTAAGTGCCTTTGTTGCTTGAAATTTAAAAAAATCGAACTATAATGCACGGAATGGAAAATATAAAAAGTACATATTCTTGGATCATCCCCGAAGTCGGCCGACAAGGTCGAAATATGTAGATCAGGTTAACCAGTAAACGTTTCTACGATCCAAAAATATTCAAATGTAAATTTGGTTGTATTATTTGATAAAATTTAAGTACAGGATAAAAATATATTACAAAATAAAGGAGTACTATTTCGAAGATAAAATATGCCGACAGATCGGTACTGTTGGTTTTACATGTGCAGACCTATTGCATGTAAGACATACAGAACTATAATTTTGTCTGTAGTTGTGTATGGGTGTGAAATTTGGTCTCTCACACTGAGGGAGGAACATAGGTTGAGAGTGTTCGAGAATAGGGTGCTGAGGGGGATATTTGGGCCTAAGAGGATCGAGATAACAGGT
The DNA here is from genome assembly GCA_021186555.1 of Reticulitermes speratus. Lineage (NCBI taxonomy): Eukaryota > Metazoa > Arthropoda > Insecta > Blattodea > Rhinotermitidae > Reticulitermes > Reticulitermes speratus. The sequence goes on from JAJKFL010000001.1 coordinate 7,665,380, forward strand.
GAGTGGAGAAGACTACGTAACGAGGAACTTAATGATCTCCACTCATCACCAAATATTATTCGGGTGATCAAATCAAGAAGAATGAGGTGGGCGGGGCATGTAGCACGTGTGGGGAAGGGTAGAGGTGCATACAGGATTTTGGTGGGGAGACCTGAGGGAAGGAGACCACTTGGAAGACCCAGGCGTAGATGGGATGATCATATTAAAATGGATCTTCAAGAAATGCGATGGGGGGCATGGACTGGATTGATATGGTTCAGGATAGGGACAGGTGGCGGGCTGTTGTGAATGCGGTAATGAACCTTCGGGTTCCATAAAACGTGGGGATTTCTTGACTAGCTGACGACCTGCTAGCTTCTCAAGAAGGACTCTGCTTCTTAGAGTTAGTTAGTCAGTTAGTTAGTTAGTTAGTTAGTTTGTTTGTTTGTTTGTTTGTTAGATCTATTCCATGTACGGCGTATTTACAAAACCAAAACAAGGAAAATACAAGACACGGATCCGTTCCATTAAAGGGTAGAAATCTGGGACTGTAATACATCACAGCTTTAATATCGAAAATGCATACAGAAAAACACACACACAGAACAATGGTCGATGATAAAAGTGAAAGCATTTTGCTCCGAGAGAATGGTTCTTTCAACCACACAATTCAGTTCTTCTTTCTCCCACATTACTTTAGGGAAGGAACAGGAAAGTCACGTTACAAGCGCAATTATTCTGTCGGTGTGTGTGTGTGTGAAAATTTAAGCGAAAAGCTTCGTGACCGACTGTGATATCACGTGTAACTGGAACACGCCTCCTCTGACAACTTGTTCAAAGAAACTGCAGCTGAACAAAAAGGAAAGGAACAGATGCGACACTTAGCACAAATAAAAGCATTTTCAATAGATAGCTTGCTAACAAGATGAAAATGGTGACACATATAAGAATGCTATTCGATATTAAAATTCCCTTAAAATGTCGATTTCATACCTATGCCATTCAAGACGTATTTGTTTTTCGACATATGCCGTTCAAATGTTGATTACATGTTTCAAATATTTAACTCACCAAGTGTAAGTTAACAGTGACGTAATCTTCAGGTCTGCTTCGTAACTTCGTCACCATGTGCTGCTTATTTATGCTACGTCTTTGCCACCTCCTTATTCAAAACACGAATATTCCTTTGTGTTTCTTACATAGGCATAATGCCCTCTTCAAATGAGATATATTACATTTTGTCATATTTTTTCTGTCACCACGACCAATTGGGGCAATTATTCCTCCCTAAATGGCCTGTTAACTTATATAGTTCTCTACATTATATTCGAAATTGCATAAGTAAAGATCATATCACAGTAAGAAAGACACATTTAAGCGAAATGTTAGGCTCTAATAGCGGTGTTGCTGAAGATACAAGTCTACTGAAATGTTAGAATCTGTCGATTGCTAAATAGGTACCGGTGTATCGAAAAATTGTAATGTCTTCATTTCCGATGTCAAGAGGCTTTTAAAAAGACTAAATCTTGGATTGGTTGCCCCTAAAGATGAAGGCACTACGATCCTCCTAAGCACCGGTACATAAATGTGTTACATACTAGGAAACTGGAATTCTCTGTACACTTTATTCCTAAAAAATATTTGGCAAACATAGGCCTAGAGAAATGACTAATATTAAATGGGTGTTAGGGGAAAATATGTCTAGAATTTTTAGAACAGGTTTAACTGAGAATTTACTTCTTCTGGGAAATTACGGATGTGTTGGTGGGTGAATTGTTTCCGGCATGCCTTCATCTCCAGGATCTGATTGACCCTAAAGATGAATCATCACAAATGATTCATTCAACAACAGACCTTAACATACCAGAAGAATGGAATCTCCAGCAAGACCGCTGATAAATGTCGGATCACATGCATATTCAATTGGTCTCTCATTGTACGTAGATGCGGTCTATTCTGAATACAGTAATAAAATTTCGAGTTTTATGGAAGTTCGAATTATTAACCAAATATCGAGTTATTTACTGAGGTAGTCAAGGAAGACTCTGAACTAGCCAGCGGTTCGGTATTATGCATCTCACAAGTGCGTATTAATGCTGGCATAAATATATCAACTAGTACAATTATTAAGTTAAGTAATTATTGATTTCCTTAATAGGTTATGTAAATGCACTTCATATACCTACATATACACTGACTGACAATGAGGAATGGCATCTAATAACATAAATGTTCAGTGTATAAGCAATTAATTAGAACAACATATTGTCTCAGGGCAGTGAACACGTGTATTAGGAAACGATTCAGCTCAAATGTGACGATAAGTAATTTTGTAGATAGACACCAATCTTCTTTCTTTCTTTATCGTGTCCGGACCATTAAATTAAAGTTTTATTGCCCAGTATTGGGCTACGTCAAATCCTTTTTTATTTGCAAGCCATAAATCCTCGAGGGTGCATTTCTGGGGGCAGTCCCTGCATGACAGGAGATGTCCCATATCTTGTACCTCTCCACAGCCACAATACAGGTCGTCGGAGTTTGTTTTGCCCCATTTCACCATATTTGTTTTTACTGGTGCCACCCCTGTATAGACACCAATATTTCGGAGGATCATACTGCTTCCTTCCACAGGACAAAAGAATCCTAAAGGAGTTGCACCTTAATTATAGCTTTAAATGCGTCCATCAGAATATTCATTTTTTTCCAATGGCTCGACAGCCCCTTGGGGGCCTAGGCCGCCTCATTTTTCGAGGCTTAACGATCACACTTTTTAGACACACCACACTCGGTAGGACTCCTCTGGACGAGGGACCAGTTCCTCACAGAGACCTCAGAATATGTATACTTAAAGATAAATTAAGTTCAGAGGCTTTAAATGCGGATTTTGATATACAACGGAAGTTACTCTTAAAAAAACTTAATAAAAACTCTTAAAGATATGTCTGTAACCTTTACAATATTTTAATTTGTTTTCACTTAAACTGCAGTCCTTGTCACTTTTCGATAATTCGTTGTCTTTAATAATACTGTCGGTCCAGTCTTCATAGAGCTACACAAAATTTACTGTGTCTGTTGCCACATAGTTTTCAGTATGATTAATTTACGTCATACCCGTCTGATCCACACAACAAAAAACTTTAAAACCACTTCTGCTCTTTGAGTCCTTCTGTGGTTGATTAAAACGGAGACAAGTGACGTATTGACAGGCAGCAACTTGCTACTGACGTAACTGTCACGTCACTCGCTATTCATCTGTTTGAAGGAAGGCTGTACCACTGGCAACGGTCCGACACAGCACCCACTGTCAGATGTTTCATACAGTATTGAGAGCAGCTGACATGGTGTATTCTGAAAGATAAGATCGTGTTGGAATTTATACACGTCATCGGTCATGTTGTTTTTGGTTGTTGTTACCTTTTTGTTGTTTTTGTTGGTATCGTTGTTGCTATTATTATTAGTATTATTATTATTAATCTTTTATCTTGTCTTTTCTCTTGTCTTCATTTGCTGGTGTTCTTGGTACCGCTGTTGTTATTGCTGTTGGTGTTGTTCTTGTTCTTGCTGTTGCTATTGCTGCTGTTGTGGTTGTTGTTGCTGTTGCTGTTGTTCTTGGTACTGCTGTTGTTATTGTTGTTGGTGTTGTTCTTGTTTTGCTGTTGCTATTGCTGCTGTTGTTGTTGCTGTTGTTGTTCTTGGTACTGCTGTTGTTGTTATTGTTGTTGGTGTTGTTCTTGTTCTTGCTGTTGCTATTGCTGTTGTGGTTGTTGTTGCTGCTGCTGTTTTTGTTGCTGTTGTCATCATCGTGTCCTTGTGCTGAGCAGTCTTTTAATTAGCGACTAATCTGTTGACTCATTACATAAATAACACTATGTATTCCGTCTGACACAAAGTTTATCTGTTATTATTTTTCAAGCACTACATGTTTCGGTCAAGCCGATCATCATCAGATGTTTATTTATACAGAAACGTAAACTTAAACTTCAAGGTAAAAGTATACTTTTGCGAGATCTCACAAATGATACAAAATATAAAATATAAAATATAAATTACAAGTCGACGCTATATTAATCTTGCAATGTAAACGTTTCCTTTCTGAACCATCATCAAATGGAGAATTTTAAGACAACGAGTAAATGACCTTAGCGTACAAAACCACATGCAAATGGAATTCACACAAGCAAACAAAATCATATTTAATAGATAGTAGTTTAGTATCCATGAAAATACATATCCAAATTCTAGATCAGATATCACAAAATACCGAAGACTTCTTATGGGTTCGAATCCCAATATCTCTGCTCACCTCCAAAGAATGCCTTAAGTGATACAAATATGTCCACAATTCTGTCTTACCTAGAAAGAGCTTTAATATTTCCGGCATGAAATTTTGTTTCTGGAAAATTCAGATCGGAAGCAAACACAGGGATGTGCCTTGGGCTGTGTTTAATTTGATGTTATAATTGAACACAGACTGTAATTTGAGGATTTAGTGATTATAACTTATTAACCTAAGGATTAAAATTTGCTATGCAAAAGCATTTACAAAACGTGTCAGGAGTTTGCACTACAGAGCTCTATGCTTTCCCAATAACACGCTTCAAAGCCTATCAATATTTGCATTATCCGTGTTTTAATGACAGTATACATATGTACTTTTCGTCTACGTCTGAATTGAAACCAAACCGATAATCCTACCTGTTAAGCAAATTCAATTATTTATCCATTATTAGCCGTGGCTCTATTTCTAATTACCAAAATATATGTAGGGTACAGCCAAAAAGTACTGATCTACCACGATAAACCCGATCTTATCCATAAGTCTCTTAATAAATCACTATAATCTGTTATGATTACAGTATCGTCCATCGAATCTTTTTGCTCTTAATTTTAGTCACAAATTTTAAACATAATTTAGATGGCGAAGTGTGAATGTAATGGAAAATCAGATATTAAGACTTAGATACGTAGGGCGATTTATACGGTAGGACTCACAATTAATTCGTGAACACGTCTCCAGACTGTGTTAAATTAAATTTCATAGCACTAAATTTTGTTTGTGTAGAGATTTCTATACAGTGAGGCGGGATTCTGCGTGGATTTAGATGGGAACTCAGCTGCTGATTGCATTACTGTATTTCCCCTAAACAAAACAAGCGTCGGTGTTACGATTGCTGGCTTATTGTAATTTTTCAGATACTGAAATGAAAAAGCTCTTTTTAATTACATTTTGAAACTTGAAGCTACAAAAAATATAGTGTTCAAATAAATTATTTAAAATAAGTGTCTGCATGTTGTTTTGCTGATTGTATAAAACAAAGTAAATTTGTAATATTCAAATACTTTCGCTATGAATTCATGTGCACTCTTTAGTGATTTCTGTTATCCTATTCGTAAAAGAGAAGGGAAAAATACCACATAATACTGATACCATAAATATTAAATTAATTACTGTAACTCAATAACCAGTTAAGTGGAGAACCTGTGTGAGGAAAAAAAAACTGTGACAGACTGACAGGACTATGTTAAGAAATACAATAAATATTGAAGTCTGTACGACAGATGTACAATGTTAAGACCACATAATTGCATTGGATCTTTCATATCCTATAACACTGAGGAACGTTTATTAAGAATTCAGCGTATTTTCGTAATACTATTTAAAATTAGATTTGAGCGAAAATTTTAAATACTGCTGATGTACATTTGAGGGCACGAGTAGCTATCCTAAAATATCGAACACGGATGTGAGAATAAAATGAAAGTCTACGGGAATGACAACATATTTCTTTGACATCACTAGTGAATCCTCTACTTCTGTAGGATTTCTGGTAAGATATTTATTTACGAAATCCCAAATTGGCCTACATATTTACAAAATTACGTTTAAATATAAAGGAGGTCTCTCAACATGAGATAACATTAGAGCTGCTGAAGTGCCAAAGTGGCAGAGAGAGACTTTTCACACAAATTATTCTAAGTTTCCACTTGTTTTATTAGTAACTTAACGATGCTTCATTAAAGCGTATTTTTCATATAGCGTAGCATATTTAGAGCGTTATGTTTTATTCGTAAGGATATGGATGGAATTGGTCGTAGTCTATTTCAAATAATATCTAAATTCATAACTACGCTGAGGAGAAACACTGAGTGCTTTTTGTTAAGATTCGAAGTCCTGAACATAATGTAGTATTAAGCATAACTTTCAGCAAAAAAAAAGAGAAGCACAGACGACCAATCACAACTAGATTTATATCAGTTTATTGCTTGCTACATTTTTCGGCTTTTCACAAAAGTCGAAACATGTAGCAAAAAATAAACTGATATAAATGTAGTTGTGATTGGTCGTCTGTACTTCTTTTGTTGCTGTTCATGTATCACAATGTGTGTCAATTATAAAGACGCAAGTTTCAGCTTACAATTTGTTATAAAGAACAGTTAACTGTGACGAATATCCAGCAATGAAAGTAATGTTTTGTGTATAGGAAATACCGTCATGGAACAATAAAGTGATCTTGCTGGGAAAGTGACACACTAAACATGCGAGATTTCAGGCTTCCGCCGCGGTATAAATGAGATCTGCGCTATTCTGGGATTTTACGCAACGTAGATTGGTAGTTTTACCGACGTTTCGGGACAACCCATCGGCCCTATCTTCAATGGTTTTGGACTGCTTGACCTTTCAATACGGGACCGATGGGTTGTCCCGAAACGTCGGTAACAAACTACCAATTTACGCTGCATAAAATCTCAGACAGTAAAGAGTTCGACAATGCGCATGCCTTCATTGAGCCAGCAATTTTGGATATTTAATTGTATTATTTAAAGGATGGATGAAATATTATGGAGCAGTGGTGGAATGGAATTGACGGAGTAAAACCTGAGTGCCTGGAGAAAAAATTCTCCCAGTGCCACTTTTGCCTCTACAAATCTCACATGGATTACCCTGGGATTGAAAGCGAGTCAAATTACGAAGAGGCCGGCGGAGAAAATTTTGAGCCCTGCCTGGCGCCCTCTGCTGATTAATGCTGACTTTTTCTAGTGGGCCCAACAGTGTAGGTTTCTCTTCATTTTTTATTAGATTAGACAAGTCAAATAGTCAAGAGCGGAGTTCATAATCCTCAACAACACAAATCTCTGTTCACTGCAAAATTATACACAATATTTGACTAGGAAAACGTGGAAGGCATATTTCAGTTTGTAAACATAGAGAGAGACGAATGAAAAATTTAAATCAATCATAAATAAATGGGGTATGAGGACGTGGAGTAGATTCAACTGGCTCATAAAAGGCCTCAATGGAGGCCTTTTGTAATACGTTAATGAAAATGCAAATATTTTTAGCTAGGATACCCTAACTCGCAGACTCCATTCATTATACTTACGTTTCCATTCCAGGTTTAACACACAACGTTGACAGAGTGGTTATTAATATCTGATTAATTTGAAATGACATGAACACACGTATTTCGTGTGTGAAATAGGTTCAAACGAGGCCATTAAAGTTAACGATGAACACGTAATCACTGTGGCAAAAGAGCAATCATTTGAATTATCATTGTAAATTATGTTCGGATGAAGACAGGGTTTGATATCACCGCACTAGCAGGCAATCAAGTTAGAATTTGAAATGTGTTGCTGTAGCATGTATCTCTTTGCTCAACCAGCTTTCCAGGCAAATATTTACAATTCCTTCTTTAGTTTATGGCTACATTTCGATCCAGCTTTTAACAGAGAAAAATCCTAGTGTTAAACAGGCATGGATTCGTGTACAGAACGAAGCTGAGTGAATGAATGAATAATTCTTACATCTTCAGGTTGGGCATCTGCTGAAATTCATACATCCAAATAACTCAACCTACAAGGTGCACTTCATTGAACAAAAATACAATTATTATTTAAACTTTCCTACATGCTTCGGCCCTCTCGGACATCTTCAGTGGTACCATATGATACTATAATAAGGTGCTCAATTCTGTTACATAATGTATTTTGATAGAAAAAATAAAAAAGTAAGATGAATAAATATGGGCCTAATGTTAAATGTGTTTAAAAATTAAAATATCGAAACACTTCCTTATATGAATTAATGTTTAGTTCGGTAAAAAGTTATATAAATTTGACAGAAATTTGATTATTATATGCATCGTTTGTTATAAATTGCTCTGAGATCCATGAATTTGTACCCTGTAGGTTGCATTACTTGATACATTTAAAGAACACGGTAAAATATATTACAAAATTCATATACCCAATTGTGTGTTTGTCCATTCTTGCTGTCAATACAACAGAGAGTAGAATACAACGCTGGATTTAACCCTAAATACTCCGTATGTTCTCTCACAGAGAGCAACGAGACAACTGAGCAGGCAAGTCATTAAGCTTAGCCCTCACCACTGATTCATCTAACTTCTCATTATTCCCACTCTCCTAAAACGCCACCTGCAACAGAAGAACGATATCTCTAACCAGTCGCGCAGATCAGTGAAAAGGGCACAGTTACGAAGCCTGTGACACCATCCTTCACTGTAGTCTACTTCCCTCCGCGCCCACATACAGCATATTACACAATTCTTATGTTCATTGTCGGCTGCATCGAAGAAATATATGGTACAATTTTCATATCAACCACCCATACAGTATTCGCCTGCGAATATATATTATGAAGTGCTTTAAAATCGGCTTAATTTTTTAGTTGTTTAGACTACACATTTAAGAAGTTCTAGAAACATAAAACAGGATGGGCAAATGTAGGCCATGTTAAGTCTGATTGAATTGAATTCATAACTAAGCAATAGTATGAAGAACAACAGAATTTATGGCAGGTACACATGCAACATAAATCTTACGTTCGTTGCTCTGAAAGTCTTCAATTTGAGGTAGCTTCAAAAATAACGTAATGGGATTGGGCACGATTTGGGGAACACGCCAAAGGCAAGACATCATAACAAGTGATACACAGTAAGTACAGCTGCCATAATAATGGCGTTTTACATGATAACGAAACTAGATTTGAACTGAAGTGCAGGGTTTCCTTAAGGAAAGACTATATTTTGAAAGTAAAATAGTATTGACCTGTCAAGATAGAAGGCTGCAAGATACTGTGAACTGAAATCGCAGAAATGTTTTTATTTTGGTTGCGTTATGTTACGGAAGGCAGTTTGCGTTTCACCACAAATCCAGACTCTATTAGACCTGTGTATGTAGAGAGAAAAAAAATAATAATAATTTGCCGATAACGACTACATGAACAAAATCATATTTGTCGACATTGCAACATTGTACACATAACGGTTTGCCAAATGTGAATTGTCCAATGACAAAATTAACATGAATTCAATTTGCACTTCGCAATAAAACACACTTCTTCTCGATTATAGACGCCAGCAATTTCATAAGGTATGATTAAATAGTGCTCAATTTCTGGGATTGTGGGTTCGAATCCCGACGGGGGCATAGACGTCTGTCTCTTGTGAGTGTTGTGTGTTGTCAGGTAGAGGTCTCTGCGACGGGCTGGTCACTCGTCCAGAGGAGTCCTACCGAGTGTCGTGTGTCTGAGTGTCATCGTGAAGCCTCGATAATGAGGAGTCCCTGGCCTACTAGGGGCTGTTTCGCCATGGAAAAAATGAGGAAATAATCGCTGTTTGTTCTGAGATCCATAACTGCTGTCTGCGGAGAGAACGTAGAATTCCTTTAATGTCAAACCTGGTTTATGTAAAGTAACCACTAGGCCTAAAAAGGTTAAATAGCATAGAAATCGGCCAATCAATCAGAAGACCTTCTTAATCAAAGGCAGCCATCGGACTGTAAATGTTGGCCACAGCAACATATAAATAAATTACTTACAAGACTAAAACGTTATATTACAGCATCCAGAATTTCAATGCAACACATAGTAATTTTTCACGAAAAAGGGAATTAACTAATGCATAGAGTGAAACTGTACAACGCAGGGATTACTGCCTTTGGGATTGCTCTTTTAATTGTCTCTCATAAATATACAAAGCTACCTGGAAAGTGTGGAGAATGTTCGTAACATAAAATCTGAAACCTCTGCTTGTTAACAAATTCGCACCTGGGGTTTGCTGGAAGCATTCTGACAGAAATTCATGCCTTACTTCTCTAAATAGGTGTTCTGAAATTCTAAGGCCAGGGTTTTGAGGAGGACAATTGCTGGCCTCATATTAGTAAATTATACTAAAAAATATGTAAGAAAGCCGAAAATAGGATATCCTTCCGTTTAAAACAAGGCGATTGAATCAGTTTCTCCATAGATAGAATTTTAAGCAAATAAAAAGAAAAAACTGATCATAAACATTATGTTCCGTGTAAATATTTGTATATTCCTCTAATCGAGTAAAAATTTACAAAGGAGGCCCAACATGAAAATAAATGTATCCGGCAACACTTTTTCTTATCCGCACACCTTAAGCGACTAGTCCCTATTCACGCCGGGCGCCAAACTAAAACACGTCGTCCTACTTGACATTCCGGGCAACCAACTGCAGAATCCTCTAAGCCACACACAGATCAACTAATGTACTGCATTCCTCCAAATTTCCTCTCGGTCCAAAGCCGGGATAAGGTATTTTTGGGCCCAGTGAGCAAATAAATTGTGAGTCTTCGCTACGCATGGTCCCGAATTGACGATGCAGATAAAGCAACGTAAGGCTGTACCAAACAGTTTTTGCACTGAAATCTGCAAATGAGATTGATGTGAAAAAACAATTACGTAAATAACAAATACAGAAAGAATTACAGTAAACTTGAGGATGCAGCACGTCCTATTGTGCAAAAGGAGGTTGGGGGGGGGGGGGGAAACTTGCCTCATTTCCCTCCTACATTTACTCAACACTAATTTAATTTTAGACTGCATATTGATTGCGGCTTATTGCCATTTATTCTGCTCCTGATACTTTGTAATCCTCGTTTATTATTCCTCACTGTAAGATGTTCTCTTATTTATATTAGTGATAATCTTTCCACATAAAATATTCTGTATTTTAAACTTAGAAGTCGTTATCTACCTACGTAAGAATACAGGCGTGTAAGGCACAGTTGTATAAAACATTTTTTATCTGTACGGATTTCCAGTTTCTTACGGAGTCCATTTTGCATCGGAACACAATGTTTGGTCGATGCATTAAATTGCATGACGTTTCCATTTGACAGTGAAGAGTCCTAGAAGCTTAACCATAAATATCTGAGACAATTTATTTTCCAACCCAACGTTAAAAGCAGTGATACTTTTCAGCTGTACAGTTTTAGGATTAGAACACAGATCACAAAAAGGACATAATTTAGATTAACTCAAAAGGCAAAACTGCTTGAAACTGCGGTACAGAAGTCAAACTTTAAGGGATTTTGACGATAATACGTGGTTATGGCCATGACTAAAATTTTGGGCATTGTTCAGCGTCTAAGGCTTAAAGAACCCACAACTTCTCGGAGTCTGGATCCGCCTTCTTCTTCGGGCAGGAAAGGGAAAATTTGATGACCTAATCTAATGGGACAATCAGAAAGCAGTTCCAAACCCTGTTTCCATCTGCATTCTCAGTTACTACAGGCAATTACTTGGATTGTAGGCGGACTATTGAACAGTTGTTATTGTCGGCTGTGTAACATGAACACTGAACAGTTGTTAGTGTCGGCTGTGTAACATGAACACTGAACAGTTGTCTGTGTCGGCTGTGTAACATGAACAATGAACAGTTGTCAGTGTCGGCTGTATAACATGAAAACTGAACAGTTGTCAGTGTCGGCTGTGTAACATGAACAATGAACAGTTGTCAGTGTCGGCTGTGTAACATAACACTGAACAGTTGTCTGTGTCGGCTGTGTAACATGAACACTGAACAGTTGTCAGTGTCGGCTGTGTAACATGAACAATGATCAGTTGTCAGTGTCGGCTGTGTAACATGAACAATGAACAGTTGTCAGTGTCGGCTGTGTAACATGAACAATGAACAGTTGTCAGTGTCGGCTGTGTAATATGAACAATGAACAGTTGTCAGTGTCGTCTGTGTAACATGAACACCGAACAGTTGTCAGTGTCGGCTGTGTAACATGAACACTGAACAGTTGTCAGTGTCGGCTGTGTAACATGAACACTGAACAGTTGTCAGTGTCGGTTGTGTAACATGAACACTGAACAGTTGTCAGTGTCGGCTGTGTAACATGAACACTGAACAGTTGTCAGTGTCGGCTGTGTAACATGAAAACTGAACAGTTGTCAGTGTCGGCTGTGTAACACAGACATCGATCCACAATTCTCTTCATAATTTTCCTTCCAACTGTACAGCACGCGTTCAGAATATAAAATACTTTTTAATCGATCTCTAATGTTTTAATGCTGAGCCACACAAAACGGAACTAACATTATGAATCATCAAAAATCTGAAATTCATTCCCTCTAGCAAGCGGAAGTTTCTCTCTTTAGAAGGGTTAGCATAATGTCTATACAAAGCGAGTTTAAAGTGGCAGGCGTTAGAAGACGGGATGAGGAGATTACAAGAGAGAGGGAGCGAACGGTTTAGTTGAAAATGTACACTCTGAAGTCTTCCGTGTATCAACAGAATAATTAATTGGTTCTCAATATTTCTCGTTGCTCTTCTTAAGACTATATCACAATATCAGGCACTTCTGTACTTTAGTGTATCCATATTGAGTTAACGAATATTTTAAAATTATGATCTATAAAAGAGGAAAATGAAATTAGAAAATTGGAATTTGGATTTCTACTGACGTCAAAAAAATAGGATGAAATAAGAGGAAGAGAAGTGTTTATTTAACGACGCTCTCACTTGTAGTGTACATTGTCAGTAGTAAATAAATGAAGTAGTGGTAAGCAGCAATGGCGGAATGGTACTGACGAGGGAAAACCGAAATACTCTGACAGAAACATTTTAAGTGCCACTTTGTACTCTTAAAAGTCCTACAAAGGCTGGCCTGAAATCGAATCCTAGCTTCCGCGGAAAAATTCCTCTTACTAAACCAACTGCACCATGGCAGTTTCCACTGTCTCCAGTAGTGGGCATTTTTGCTTGTGCCTCATTTTCTAGTACTGTAATTCTACATCAGTCACGTCCTGTACATTTTTAAGCCGCTTTACGAAACAAAAGTCGCCGGGGAAAGGTCAAGATCATTCACCATATAATCAAGATCAGTTGCTCTTTGTCAAGATGAGTTTTCCAATACATTTAGACATACAAACAGGAGCAAACTTTACAAGAATATTTCAATAATAATAATAATAATAATAATAATAATAATAATAATAAACTGAGTTCATAAAATCTGTGCTCTTCTGGGATATTACGCGGTGTCATGTGGTAACTGTTTACAGACGTTTCGGGACAACGTATCGGTTTCATCTTCTCTGATTTTTTACCCTTGAAGATGGGACCGATACGTTGCCCCGAAACGTCGGTAAACAACATACGACTCCGCGTAATATCCCAGAAGAAGGCAGATCTCATCAACGTCGCGGCGGAAGCTTGATATCAAGGTGTGTTCATAAAATTCGGAAGTATAATTATGAATGGGATTTAGGTGGCTACGCAGTATAGGTACCTCATATAGCACAATTGTGACAAGAGAAATACTACAAAATTTCTGTTGAAAAATAAGAACGGAAGAGCACTTCAAAAATTCGCGTATGAAAACAGTATTATATTAAAATAAATCTTACACAAACAGACCGGATTCATCTTACATACAATGTGGTCAAATGGGAAACTTCTTTGTGTAAGTAATAAATGTTTGCTCTCCATACAAAACGGAAAGTTTTTGATTTACTGAGCAACTATCAGCATTTCAAAAAGGAATTTGATAAACGGAGGTAGTTGAATTGTGAATTAAATATTCTCGTACCTACAATATTCGATTTCCATTGTTTGTTTCAGTGTTAATTATAATGGCTCCATAATATGCCCTATTAAGGTAGTAAACGAAAGATGCAGCATTTACGCTACATTGTTTCAGGTATAAATCTCTGTTGTATTTTAAATTCAGTTAATTATTAACACAAATTAATTATTTTGAAACAAAAGATAATTTTTGTATGTTTACTGTTTATCGTCACCACAACTCGCAGTTCACTCCTCTGTCCCGCTGATCGCTTTACATATAAATCAACGTGTTAACAATTGACAGCAAACGATTCTGAAAATCCATACTAACAAAATCAACGTATTTTTATTACATGTAAATATAATGTAACATTTTATACTTGTGGACTTATATCGGAAATATTTTGAGAAAATTCAAGTTTGATTAAAGTCTGACAAGAATAACGGATTGTTCCATGCGGACAGATAGACAGATAAAAAGACAGACAGATGGAAAGACAGACATGACGAATCTAACAGTTGCTTTTCGCAGTTTTGAAAAATCCGCCTAAGAAATAACATTTATCATATTTTCTGTTATTAAACCTTTAAAGCGCGAACTAACCTGATTTAAAGATTCAGTCCGTACCGCGCTGTTAACACACCGCCTCTAGGCTAAAAAAAAACCATTAATTTAATTCTGGAAAAGAAAATAGTCAGGGGCCGGGATAGCGTAGTCGGTATAGCGATTCGCTACGGGCTGGACGGTCCGGGGATCGAATCCCGGTGGGGGAGAGATTTTTCTCAGCCGTCCAGACCGGCCCTGGGGCCCACCCAGCCTCCTATACAATGGGTAGCGGGTCTCTTTCCCGAGGGTAAAGCGGCCTGGGCGTTGAGTTGACCACCCACCCCCATCTAGCGCCGAGGTTAAAGAAAGAGTAGAGCTATACCTCTACTCCCCCTCTGGGCCTTCGTGGCCTGTTCTAGGGAGAACTTTACTTTACTTTACATAAAGGAAATAGTCGCTGTTTGTTATTAGATCCAAATACAACATATAAACACGCTCTTTGGCCAGATTTAAAAATTTACAATATGAAAATTGGGGGTATACAAAGTAGCCACTGGACTCGTAAGGTTCTAAGATTTATAACATTATGCATTGTATTTTGAAGACACAAGAAAGAGGCGAAGATTTTATTAAAGTTGAGTATAAAGTATTCAAAGAAATGTGATCTATAAAGAAGAATATAATGACAGGCTAGTGCAGTCGCTGCTAAGTAATGCTTCATGCGAAGATAATTACCGACAGGCCTTTCAGACGCTGAACACTAAAGAATGCGGGTCACCAGAAGAAAGAGAATGAGGGAGACAGAGGGAAAACAGGAAGAATAAAGAGAAAAAAGTCGAAAGTTAATGGAGCAAGTAAACTTCTTATTCTTAACGTCATTTCCTGACCCATATTGTTCAT
The DNA here is from genome assembly GCA_021186555.1 of Reticulitermes speratus. Classification (NCBI taxonomy): domain Eukaryota; kingdom Metazoa; phylum Arthropoda; class Insecta; order Blattodea; family Rhinotermitidae; genus Reticulitermes; species Reticulitermes speratus. The sequence goes on from JAJKFL010000001.1 coordinate 7,680,653, forward strand.
AAAAATGTCACACCATACAAAGGGACATTCCTCCTTACTTGAATACCAGAAAGTCAAATACCAAATGCTATTCAATGAGTTCCTTAACGACAGTTACGCTCAAGACGTTGGTACCACTGTTTTGTATTGTGAAGTTCCCGGGTTCAAATTACGACCTTGAATCCTGCTATCCTGGCTACGTCTTTGTGTATTTCTTCAGTTCTTTGAGGTGGAAGTCGGGACAGTAACAATTCAGCCACGACTATTCTGCACATTCTTTTCGAATCATTACTTATGAACCAGCCTATAATTCGACATTAAATAATAGATACTGAAAACGTTGTTAAATAAATAAACTATAACTAATGTCAGCATAAACACGTTCTCATTCTTAATAGCTCTTGGTACCAAAATACGAGTATACAGTGTAGGTAAAGTTAGCCCTATAACAAGCAATGAAAGCACAGAAGAGGTTGAGGTACAGTTTTACCCTTCCTTTAGCCTTGACACTATTTGGGGTGGGTGGTCCATGCAAAGCCCCGGCCGTTTCACTCGCGGTAAAAAGCCACGTTAAGCCATTGTACAGGAGGCTGGGTAGGAGCCCGGGGACTGAATAGATGGGTGCAGAAAACCTCGCCGCCACGGTGGTTCGACTCGCACAACTTCCATCCCATAGCGAGTTGCTATACCGACTATACTAACCCTGTCCCTTCTAATTTAACGAAATATACGCTAGAAGATTTCTGTGTCCTTGCTAAGATATTTACGAACTATAAACAAGACAGACAACACCCTATGTCGTAAACCTCAGACTCAATCACAAAGATTCTCCTGGGAAATTTCGACTAAAACCATCACAGCCGCATGTCACGCGTCACAGCCCAAAACTAATTATGGGTACTTTGAATGGGTAATAACTTAGCAGGAATAAGATTTTGATGACCACGGGGACTCCAATGGGCAACGACTGCTTCACGAAGGTGCGGAGAAATAAAGTTCCTGGCTACAGTTTCGACCGGCAACAGAAGACCGCAATTTTGATGTTCTTTATGACCAGTGCAAAGAAGGGGCGCCGTATCTGTCCGCTTCGGATTTGAAGGCCAGGCTGAAGATGCAAGGTACCTCTCTCGGCCTTTGCCCCAGCTGTATAAAAGTAAGGCGTAATATTGAGGCCGTTTTCTTACCTATCAGTGCGGGTATTTTACTTCCATATTATTCATGAAATTGGTGGGGAGACGTGATGGAAAGAAACAACTTGAAAGACCTAGGCTCAGATGGGAGGATAATATTGAAATGGATCTTCAAGAATTAGGATGGGAAGGCATGGACTGGATTGATCTGGTTCAGGATAGGGAGATGTGGCAGGCTCTTTTGAGTGCGGTAATGAACCTTCCGGTTCCATAAAATTCAGGGAATTTATTGATAAGCTGAGGAACTGTTCGCTTCTCAGGAAGGACTCTTCTGCATGGAGTTAGTTAGTTATTATTCATGCAATGAATTTTAGAATCGTCTGTATACCAATCAGTACGAGATGTCAGTAACTATGGCCTATCGGTTTTCGACACGTTGTGTTGTTGAATTTCCATCGTGTGAAGAATGTATAAAATGTATGCAAAGATTTTGTAAATTCTACTTCTTTAATAGCTTAAAAGAATTTTGTTGTCGAGTTCTCACTACTGCAGTCTTCGTTCCCTGCATTAATATATTTTCGAGAAATAAACGCAAATACTATATTTAAATATCACTTACACCAACGAAATGCACTTGTTTATTAAAAAGAACACTAAATAGTTCCTAAAATTCAAAAATTGCAATCACACCCTCCAACGGAAACAACACGATGTCCACATCTCTACATTATAACTGCTAATTTAAACAGACAAAGGAGACGTAATAGCAAAAGTGAAAACCGTAACTATATATATATCTACATTCTAACAGCAAAAAACTGCTAGAAATATCACCACAATAGTGAGGGTGTAGACAATATAATTTAAAATGTACAAATAATACGAAGTGCTTCTAAGAACGCATTTGTCCTCGTAATAATAATGGTGATAAGCCTAACGAAATATGACTATGTCTATACTTTTATATAGATGAACAATATGTGTACGTGTTTTTAATACAAGCAGTTGTGACATACCCCCTGAAGATGACCTATCGATAGGTCGAAACGTATGTAGGGGTTTTAACTAACATTTTAGGAACTATTTAGTGTTTTTTTAATAAACAAGTGCATTTCGTTGGTGTAAGTGATATTTTATGTAGTTGGTGTAAGTGATATTTATGTAGTTGGGTAAGTGATATTCACGTCAAGAATGCACGGTGAAATCAGAATAAACTATATTTAAGACATACAACACATTAACTGGACTATACATATTTTCAGCGTGTTTTTCAAGTACAAGTACATGTGGACACTGAGCTGTAGTTATATCTGTCACGTATTTACAGAAAACATGAACAATAGCGGCTGTCTAATAAATTACGTAGTCACTGTCCATAAAGCGTACCATTAAGTATACCTCTTTCCCTATCATGGATGCAATGAAATACCCTTTCGTTATACATTTAGGGATTAAAGAGTGTTGGTGTGGGGGGTTTATGTTTGTGGTTAAATAAGTGGTAACCGAAAAACAACCGATGAATTCTGTGTGTTGTACTTAATACCATACAGAGAACTGAAAACAAAAATCATAATTTTTGTTTTAAATAAAATTGTTACAAACCTTGGTTAACAGCTCAGCTTTCCTCTAATTTTATTATTCTAGTTGTATTACATTTAAGAGACGGAATTAAAGAGTTTCGAAATAAAAAAAGTAATTTCTCTAGAGATATTTTCGGCCGCGCGAAAAAAAAATTACATTCAAATTAAAAATCATAAATAATTTTTTTTGGGGGGTGGGGGTGTTTGTAAATTACCGTCGTCTTGGATATGTTATGGTAAACTCTGATGGCGAGGTTACAGTGATTAGAGGGAAAAATGTTGCCTCTATTTTCGGGGCAGTCCAGTATAAATATGTGGGGCACGCGGTGGCGCAGTTGGTTGAGGCACTGCGCTACAAGCCGATGGTGTCACTGAAATTTTTCATTGACATAATCGTTTCGGTCGCACTATGGCCCTGGGGTCGACTCAGCCTCTAACAGAAATGAGTACCAGGAATCTTTCCTGGGGGGTAAAGGTGGCCGGTGCGTAGGGCTGACAACCTTACCACCTTCATGTGCCGATTGTCTAGAAATCTGGGAGCCTCAACCTCCTGGAACCCTAAGGGTCTGTCCAGGCCTGTAATGGGATTGCTTTACCTTTACCTTACCAGTATAAATATGTAGGCAGCGGGTTCACACGCAGCGGCGGTAAATATCTATCAAATTACACTGCCGTGAAAGCTTCATTTCTCTTATGAATATTTATTATTCAAAGTGACTTCTTAAAAAACTCTGTGAATTCGTGCATCACAATGTTTTATGTTATTAAATAATAATGTTTTCAACGGCAGTACTGTGGAAATGTTAATGAGTTGGGAAGATTAGAGTAGGCAGAAATACAGTAAAGAAAATGGGAAAGTATTAACAGAAATTAATTTACACTCTTACGAAAAGTTTGGTTTTCATTGCATTTATTTCTACTGAAATGATAATTTTTCAATATGCACATGGTCTATACGCAGTTACTCTTTAATTGGCCAAGAAATATGGACAATAAGGGCAGAAATTAATTTATTCTCTTAAATAAAGTGCAATTCTCATTGGGCAGATTTTCACGAAACTCAAGCATGGTGTAAACTTTCGTCATGTAGTCCTGAACAAAATTTCATTAAAATCTGGCAAACGGTTTAGTCGCTGATATTACGTCACAAACGCACACACTGACAGACAAACATGGTCGTCATATACGGTTTTCCCCCTGTAACCACTGGGACTTAAAAGGTTTAATTTTGCAGATAAATCCTTTGAAAATTTGTAAAATTTGGAATATTTTGAACGTACATTAAGAAGTCAAATATATATATGAAGGACTTAATTAATAGCAGATTAAATTCGGTGCCGATACCAGTGACCGCGCAGTCTAAGGCGTGGGTCTGCGGCCGCTCCTTGTTGGGATTGCGGGCTCGAATCCAGCCGGGGGCATGCATATCTGTCGCTTGTGAGTGTTGAGTGTTGTCAGGTGGAGGTCTCTGCGACGGGCCGATTACTCCTCAGAGGAGTCCTACCGAGTGTGTTGTGTCTGAGTGCGATCTCGAAACCTCATCAATGAGGCCTAAGCAAACGAGGACTGTCGAGCCATAAAAAATTAAATTCGATGACTACTTTCTGCAGTTCGGTTCGGAATCATGCTTCTTCCTGTGTCATACCTAAGAATACAATGTTTAAATCACACAAAATTAAAATTTTATCTTTTGTCTTTGTATGGATCTGGAGTTTTTTCTTTTACATTACGGGAAGGTTATAGACTTAGAGCTTTCGAGAAAATGGGTATAAGAAGAATAATACACCTAAGATGGCGGAAGTAAGATAAATCTACAGAAAGTAAGAAGTTAACAATCTGTACCCTTCACTAAGTACAAAGTATTGTCAGGATGGTCAAAGGGATGTTTTGATGAGTGAGGCAAAGAGACAAAAGGAGAAAAGAGAAATGCATACAACGTTTCGGTGGGGAAACCTGAGGGAAAGAATCTGATTGGAAGACCCAAGTACACATATGATGTATAATATTAAAAAAGTTTTAGTGCAATAGGATCGAAATATTTGGACTAAACGATGAACACTGGGACAGGCACAAGTGGCGGACTCTTGTGAACACGGCAGTGAAATTTAGGGTTCCACACCGTACATGAAGGCTCCTTACTAGCTGAGAAACTATTAGCTTCTCAAAAAATACATCCTTGATAAATCTGGAGAAATTTATTCTATTCGTATGATTAGTGTCTATACTAACATGTGCTCTATATTTTGTGTGTAACTGGTGTTCTTTTATCAGTTGCTTTTCTTAGTACTGAATACTCTGTTACTTTAAACTGAGTAACAAGTAATAAATGAGGTCATAGAGCGACCAGTCTCGTTTGATATGACCTCACATTAATCACACCAAGTTACAACCACAAGCATTTTTATCAACACAAACACTTCTATATTCTGCAAGCTAAGTTTGCCTGTGCGATTCATTCTCTTACAAACCGTATTTTTCTTCACCTTTCGCAACTGTTTTACTTTCAAAAATTGTATTTGTATTATGCATTTGAAAAAAAAATACTAATATATATGAATCTGAACTTTATTCGGGTGCGCAGTTTCTGCTTTTTTTATTCTAGAAATTCGTTTTGAAAGGCAAATGAGATGTAAATGGCTGACACGTTCTTCCTATGTCATTAGGAGGTCGCTTTTCGTACTTCCTAGGGGCGAAAATAACGACAAAGGCTTGAAATATAGCATCTGTATACAAAATTTATTTCTGTTCTGATCTCTTCAGGAAATAGTTTTATTCTTTGTCGTCTCTCACTAGAATACTCGGCAATTTATATACATAAATTTATCATTGTTTATCTTCATTTTATATCATATTTGTTATCAGTTCTCTCTGAATTAGAAATGAGTGTCGAATTCAGTTAATATATGGTCGCGGAAATCTGTTATTTTGGAAATGATTATAGATGCCAATAATCGAGAAAATATGATAAAAGAAACAGAGCAAAGAACACATCTAAGTACATTCTTTGAGAGAAGCCAGGATGGGTGAGAAGTATGGTAAATAGGTTACGGAACGGTTGACCGAGGAACCATGGTTCGACTCCCAGCAGGGGTAACAATTTTTTCCTACTGTAAAGCCGACACACTGGTACTGTAACACGCTCAAACTCCTATTCAATGGGTACAGAGCACACTTTCCTTGTGATTACTCGGCCGTGTTTGACAGCTTATCACTCACCTCCATTAAGTACCAAGAAGAAAAATGAGGTGATGTTATAATTCCACTCCCCCTATGCCTTCATAGCGTGAAAGAGGGACAACTTCGCCTTCATATTCTTTGAGATAATAAATATTGTTGAATATAGGATGTAAAATTCATTATCGATCAACATTTCATACACATGTTTATAATGAATATATTATGGTTTGAGAAGTTTTTAAGATCTTTCAGGGTCTAAACTTAATAAATTTCAAATATTACATTTTTTATAATATTAAAAACTTTCGTACTTAACTTCAATAAATTTTAATCCTAAGTTTATTTTTTATTAAAAATGTATACGACAGAATTTATTCATAATCCTTTCAAACCCTTTTATCTTTGCTTTCGTTACACAACCGTCATGTTTAATGAAGTATTTCGTTCTTCTTTCCCAGTAATCAAAAGAATCGTCTACACAATTTTTTGCAACAAAACTCTCCGTTTTTCAGTAGGCCTATTTTCTCATAAACAATAATAATTGTATCCACCAACAAATTACATTATAATATATAATAGACACGCTGAAACCGCATCGATACCGAAGGTTTTCCCGACACAGTGTATTATTTACTGATATTGACTGATATTCCTTTAATATTGGAGCTTCTCTCTTTTAAGTGAGTAGTGGTCTCATTAGATTTTTAGGGTATGGAAAATAGAACTGATAAATTAATGCTATTTAAAATTTTAAAATAGGATATCCCGTCGTGTTTCAACAACTCAATGTACGTTCTTATTAAAGGTTAGAGAGTCAACACAACTAATACTCATTTAAAAACATTACTTTAACACTAAAGAAATCACAAGTCTTGTTTACTGGAGCAGATACATCACACTTCCAGTTATGGGGAGGCACAAAAAAATTTTCTTCTGTACAGAAAGAAACCAAACAGGTTGATGCAGCGGTGTTCGTCTGGACTTATGATCTGGAGATATCACATCTGAACTTACGTCTCAAAAATTATTTCTTGAAGTTTAGGTGCTTCTCTTACAATTCTTGACTGATATGATGATAATGCAATTTGAAATAGACAAACACATGGTAATTATTTATTCAAATTATTAGTGATTTTTCCATCTCATTGAATAATATTTAAACTATGAATCTGAAACGGTGTATTTAAACAATCAAAGATATGTGTAACACCATTAAAAATACATGTTTTTTAATTCTGGCTGTGACAGACACTACATCTCTTAGATTTTGGTGTTTTATCAAGGCAGGTTGCATAAATGCGCCTATTAGCTTCTCTAGAGAGATACTAGTACCAATAGCTAATATTACATGGCATCAGAGTTAGATGAATGAAATATGAATATGAAGCATTGGTGGCATGACAGTACTATATCCATCTGTTCATCTATATATATTCTACCACTAAAATAATTTTGATAAATTTTATAAGGAGATGTTTACAAAAAGTTATTGATTTTTTTCAGTTAGGGGGAAATTAATTATTTGCAGATAGTTAACAGCAAAACCCACATCCCTTTCCATGCTAACTGGCTAAATATTTACTGGACAGGTACAGGATTAGGAAGAATGATTTAGAAAGACATTCAACATATATTTTGTGTCCAATACAAAATTTCCCTGTTTTAGTTTCCGGATATTTAAAATTCGTCATTTATATTTTATCATTTTACAGCTTGAGAGGCTTTTGACTAATTGTGATCATAGTTTATGTTGGATAATCTTGCATAAATGTTTAGTTAATAAACTTCAAATGTATTTAAAATTTTATTTTGCAGAGGCCTTCAAACTTTATACCAATCTGAACTCTCTTTGTTTGTCTGCTATTTAAAGCAGAACATCCAAAATTAGTTTACACAAATTAAAAATCTGTACATAATAGCAAATTAAATTTTCATAATTTTCACTTGTTTCGTGTACTTTTAAGCTAAACATTTATTTGATTTGTGTATTGATTTATGTACATGCAAAATATTCACAGTACTACAACTTTATTTATTACGATTTACTGAAGTAAATATAACCTACTGCTAAAAATGAAGGCCACGCATGTCGAAAGGTACGCGTTAGTACACACAAGTATATCGGGTTCCACGCAAGGCTAACACGCATGACTATTACGGTACTTGCAAATAAAAATCGATTAGTGAAATAAGCCCAAAACGTTATTCTGGGAGCTCTCAAAGTTTCAGCTATTAACAGAATTGATTCAGAAGTTAAAGGAAGAAGATATTTAATTAACTTGACCTATATTTCAGGAGATTCAATTCAATTAAAATGTCGATTTGTGAAGGAAATTGCAGTGCGATTTTAGTGACGTATGACGTGTGAAGGGGAAGTACGTAGGTAAGTAGAAACCGAAACGGGTGTGTAGAAATGCGACTATTGTTTCCGGGTGTGTAGAAATGCGACTATTGTTTCCGGGCGACAGAATCTGTCATCACTCAGAATTTGTCGTTCCTTTCGTCTCTCTAGATCAGTGGGTCCCAACGTCAGGTCGCGACCCATATCAGGGTCTCGGCGTTCTGACGTAGAATCGCGAAAGGGTTTTATGGAGAACTCTATAATTAGAAAAAAATCAAAATCTGTATCTAAATTCAAACAAGAGTGATGGAGAAAATGTTGATTATTGAATGTGTTTATTAATTTTATAAACATTAAAATAAATAACACATGTATTAATTTTTCAATCACTAAATTTTTGACATTATTTTCTGTGCATATATTATGTAACATTCCATATGTTCAGTATTTCACAAGTTTTTATTTAGAAGCAAATGATTTGTCTAACCGGCACGTGTATAGTTATTTAAATAGAGATTTGTTTGTTGCATGTTTTGTGCATTTAATATTGACCCAAAAAATATTAATTTTAAAAGTAACATTAAAAATTAATATTCTTTAATAAGTGGCAATGTTATGTAGTGTTCAAGAAAAGGCATTAGTATTAGTTCATTTACAGTAAATATCACTGACTATTGCCGTTTCCATGGTAGTGTCGCGGGTCACATACCATTTGTTACTTTAGGGTCACACATATAGAAGGTTGGGAACCGCTGTTTTAGATAGTGACTACGGTTAACTAATAAGATAACAGCAGTTCCTGAGGGTCTAACATCTTAACACCTAAACTTTGCCTCCTGAGAAATCCTGAGTCATCCACTTTCCGTTTTCACAATTCCTCCACCTACAACACACGCCATTAATATCGCCCTGTCTCCTTCAGCTTACAAAACGCAGAAGGTTCGCGGAACGGTTTCTGGATGTAACGCTCAGGTTTAGCCTGTAGTATTCCATCTTTGCTTTCGGGAGTTCTCGCGTCAAGATCTCAGTCTCGAAACCGGCTGTGCTAATGGAGTTTACCGTGTGTTTTCTCAGTTCCTCCAGAAATTTTCAGTATAAAACTTCAAAATAGGTCACGAAAGATCTTTCCACGGTCTTTCCAGTTTCTTGTTAATTCATCTCACTACGGCTCGAAGTTTATAACTGACCTAATGCACTGACAGTATCGTTAAATAAGCCAAAAATACCTAAGTTAATGCCCAAAATCCTTGTGTCTGTTATGCTGACGGTAACCATCCCGTCTATGCCTCATATAGCGCAGATTAATTCATAACATATTGTGCACTCATATTACACGACATTTTCTTTTATTAACAAGTTAAAACATAACTAAAATATCAAACGAAACCAACGGCGGAGTCTTCCTCCTTCTTGAATACATACAGAGGCTATCGACCTATTCTGCTTCTACTTCAGTTATTTACATTTTTAAACACTGAATCACCAAACCCATAAGAATATTAGTGATGGTTCAGATTAATTAATTTGTTAGTTAGGTGGGAAATTTCATGTTTTCAAAGCGGTTTTAATAAATATGCACTCTTCTACGATGCGAATCTGTGTCTTTAGGTGACCCCACATTTCGAAGGATCATAGCGCCTTCATCATCTGTATCAAGCAGTCTGTCAAGAGGACTGCTTGATACAGAAGATGAAGGCGCTACAAACCTTCGCAACTTCTTCAAATTTTCTACAAGCCATCACTGCATAATATCCTAGAAGACTTTAATCTTCAGTAACACTGCTGTGATAATCACAAACCGCCCAAGAAAAATGCCGTCAGAAAATACTTAATAATGGGCGAAATTTACGCTACTGAATGGATAAAAACATTTCCAGGCCAAATAAAAACACTCGGCGTTGAAAACGTACGGCGTGTAAGTCGTTACAAAGGGTTGTATTAAGTCTTTTGGGGGAAACACAACTGAAAACCAAGCATATTTGTGTTATACTTAAGACCCGAACGTTAACAAACTTCATTTAACTTTGAGTACGCAACTATTAAAATATAAAAGAATCGACTAAAACAACAGATACTACATGTATAAGACATGAAATTGTGTACACTGTGTAAATAGTCAATATTTTTGAAACAGATACAATATACACTATGCCTGTCGTTACTTTGGATTCGTGACTCTCGTTCAGAAGCCTTAGCCGCGTGACGTCTCGACATCCCAGATGTCACACCTTCTATAACGAACGTGCCCAAGTGCATGCAGAAGTTTTTCTTGACAAGTTAATAGTGGATATAGTAGGTAAGACATGCCTCTCCTTTTATGGATACAAAACGTTCATTGCCGTATTGACAACAGCCAGCTATAGGTCTTATAGTGAACCAAATAAACATCAATTCATTCATTCATTTATTCTGTAGTCTGCCTTACGACAGGTCCGTAGCCTCTTCCAAATCGAGGTCTTTACAGGGTGCGATCTAGTGCTTCCTCCTTCAATTTCCAGTATCTTCTCTTTTCCTTAAGGTCATCCAGTAGCTGCTGACGCCTTCTTCCTCGTCTTCCCGTCATTTCTATCCTTCCTTCTAAATTCTAACTAACAAACATCAATTCACATCCTAATAATTTAATTGTTGAGAGTAATTTTAATATCGCCCTAACAAATAGGTTAATGTCAATCAAATGGTCTACCCATTTTATGTTGTAGTGTTACCATAACTAACTAACCAATTAATTAACTCTACGGAGCAAAGTAATTCTTGAGAAGCCACGTGTCTATCAGCTAGTCAGGAAATAGGCCGCATTTTTCGAACCCAAAATTTCATTGCCACATTTAAAGCAGCCCGCCACTTGTCGCTTCCCTGAATTAGACTGATCCAATCCAGAAATTACCAGCCTATTTCTTTAGGATTCATTTTAATATTATTCTCCTAACTGTACTTTTTCCAAATGATGTTACGGTAATGTAATGAACACTAAGAGTATTCTTCTCTATTTTCTACGGGTACTTGATTTCAGAATATCTGAGTTTGCAGTCCTGTAAGTGTTGAGTTTGGTGCAAAAATACAAAATTATAACAAGAGATTACTTTTAGAGTTAAAAAAATTTTTACTTCAATTTTGGGTAATAAAAATACTGATTCTAACAAAAGTATTTGCCATACTGACATTTCAAAAGACATGTTGCTCTGCACGAATCAGCATTCTGTCAATTTTTTTTTATATTGCTGTCACCGTGCATTTTCACTAATTCAATTTATTTTACACCAACTAATGCACACGTAAAACCACTTTTTTGTAGTTTTTATTGTAAAATGTACCCCTACACGTGTTTTGATCCTCGGATCATCGTCAGGGATTTTTTAAAAAAAAACACTATCACTTCAACTGCATATTTTGAAGAGTCCAATAGCACTCATGTCTTAATATTTGTTTTAAAATATCTGAATTTTAAAATTCATAAAACATTAAAACTTATGATTTATAAGTTAATGTCGTAGTTAAAATGTTTTGGTTAACGGCGTAGGTGCTGGATAAATCATAAGTTTTAATGTTTTATGAATTTTAAAATTCAGATATTTTAAAACAAATATTAAGACATGAGTGCTATTGGACTCTTCAAAATATGCAGTTGAAGTGATAGTGGCTTTTTTAAAAAAAAACCCTGACGATGATCCGAGGATCGAAACACGTGTAGGGGTACATTTTACAATAAAAACTACAAAAAAAGGTGGTTTTACGTGTGCATTAGTTGGAGTAAAATAAATTGAATTAACATTCTGTCATTTTTTTTCTAGATTCCCGAACAACTAAAGTTCCGCTGTGTTCTACGAACAGCGAAAGCCTTCTGCAGTAACTGTATAAGCCACTGGTTGGGAGAGAGGCGGATTATTATTGCTTTATGATGACAAAAAGCGACAAAGTGAATTCGTAAACGTTTCGGAACGAACGGTGTGTTACGTCATTCCTATACATTTTTTCCTCTCTCTTTTGCCGTGTCGTGAAGATTGTAACAAGTTCTTACATAACTTGACAGAGCGACTACAGAACCTCTCCTAAAAGTTTAAATCACTCAAGCAATTCGCCTATCCATGATATCAGAATGTACACTATGGTTTTCACAAATCCCGTCCTTGGGCCCTCTTCTGATCCACTTGAACTCATTACATACCCTCAAATCCTACATTTTTAAGATTCATTTTAACATTATCATACCATCCACGCCTTCCATGCGCCCCCTTATCTTTACGTTTCCCAACTAAACTTTTGCACATATTTCTACCGAAATATCTCAGTTTTAGTGCACCAAAATCAAGTTTCTTAAGTCAATTATAATTAAAGTATCAATTGCAGAACTCCGCTCTCCTGTTATTTTTTATTTTTAGGCCCAATTGTTTTTCTTAGAACATTCTTGTCAGAACGAAAACCCAAGATTCACTTCTTTATTAAAGGCTGAGTAAGTTTACAGACTAGTGGGTTAAACTACATTTGTAATCCTCTGCAAACATGTATTCCAAGTACTTAAGTGGGGCTAAAGGAAATCAATACTAATAAAAATTCATATGTGGGCCTTTCGTAGACGGCGTCTAGGTTTCCAAAATAAATATCGAATAGTTAATAAACTTTAATCAGTACAGATTATTCGCTGACTTTGCGGGCATCATTAAAGAATGAAAAATATTAACTCTTTTCCTACATACAATTTCTTACGAAAACCTTTTTTTTACACCTAAACGCCAAGGCAGACTTTTACTAAATTCTTTGGAAGGCACGTGGTGACAAAATATTAACTTTGACTCTGCAACCCAATTGCAGCTGTGATTTAATTGAAAGCCTAACAAGTTATGTGCAGCTACATAAGCAATTCAAACTCTCCGTCAATTTAAACAAACTTCAAATGTGTGTCAATTTTTTGAAACGAAACAGATACTCATTTCTTGCGCCGTTCAACAACAAAGATATCCGCGTTCTTTGTCACGATACGTATTTTAAACACAGTCCATTTCTTTCAGTTCAATCATCACGCTGCTGCTTTACTCTAACTTTTGCTTCCCGCAAAATATCCGTAGCTTTTATCAATCTATAAAGAGAGTCTTTGAATATAAATCATACCCGAAAATCGATGCACTACTTTTTCATAATAGGAATATCAATTTCAATTTCTCGTAGCTCACTATGTTACCATTCGCTCTGTGATTGGATGCATTCCCATCCACAGATAACTGTGACGCCATTACATACAGGATGCCTACACAGTGAGTTTATCAGATCAACAGACGACAGAATAAGCAGTGATGTTTACACAAATCCATACGTACAGGAAGAAGACGCTGCTACATGACGCAGAACTAATGAGATACTGCGTATCGATCCGCCTTGACCCATTTTCCATACAAGCGTAACAAAGGAGAATAGTAACTTCTTACTAACGAATTTGGAACCAAATGGCCACTTAGGGAACGATGCGTTCCAGCGATTAGCGCTTCCGTTTCGTATCCTTGAGAACCCACTGCGCAAATTCGGGCTTAATGGTTCGTCGTTTACAATAATCCATGCGTGTTTCTCGGCTCCGAAACCGGCTGTCTTCATTAAATGGTTCTACTTACTTACTCTAGCTAAATTCTAGAATACTTGGCTACTTTAAAATGGGTCACAACCACTTCCCTCGACATATTTAAATAATATTCACAAATTACACTTCCATATCTAACTAAGAAACTGATGCAGTTAAAAAGGTCGTTAATTAATAACAATATTTTTAATTGACGACAATTTCATACTCCATATTATACAGCGTGAAATGATAGGACTCTAGTGTTTTATTTCTGCCACAAGCAATTTCAGGTAGGTAATATCAATCAGTACAAAAAGTCGCTGGTGTGTACGTTCGTGTTGCTCCTCCCACATTTCACTGGATGGGATGTAGCATTAGTCTGTACCAATTAAATACTGTATGATGGAGCAATGTTTGTAATCAGAGCGATTAGACGGGTAACCACTCACTCCGAAATTTGTATGCAAAATAAAGTGCAACTTTCGGGGCAGAATACAGCTACAAAATGAAGTGGCCCTTATAATAACATAATTTTATTATATTTTTCACGGCCGTTACAGTAAAAAATATTATTTTATTTTACTTTTCAAAAACAAATCAGTCAGAGGTTTCGGTGTTGTTCTGTGCAGGTTGAAATAGTGAGATGATATGAGCGTAATTCAGAACCAGACTGCCCACATTAGCACATTGTAGGGCAGTGTGAGCTATGTATACTGCTTCGCTTAACCCTTCAGAGCCCAGTGGTCACTTTATTTACCACCAGACGTAATATTCAAAAACACTACATTCTGTCCACTGACCACAGTTTTTTGTACGTACTTCAGAACAAACAACGATTATTTACCTATACATTAAGTGACTGGATTTATAACCGAGAAATATTGTGTTTACTGCACGGTACGGACTTAATGTTCAGTTGTAATAAAGGTTAATTTAGGTCTTGAAAGGGTTAACCTCAAATAACAGGACATTTCGCTTAACAAACAATGGATAGTGAGAGTGTTCTGTGTGAAATATAAAGGGAAATTTTAAATAGGCTATTACACTATCATTCACATGTACGAACACATCCAAATAACAGAATTCAGAAGTCATACATAAGCTTGTACCCTCCTACATGTTTCGGCGTTTTCAGGGAGACCTAAGTAAAATACATACATAATACCAATACATTAACCTCTTATGTACAACATCAAAATGTTAAAACTATAAAATGTTTAAAATAGCAGCCACAAAATGCAACAACGTGGACACTATGGTCATTGAAATGTTGATACGTTCCTAGTTAAAATTCAAAGTTTTTATAGTACGTGCAGTCACGTATATACAGACATCTTTTTTTTTTTAAATATTAAGCTTTATTTTCTTTGTTGGTTTAATACATCGAGACTCTTCTTACAGGTATCAAGTTGTTCCTTACACCAACTTCCTTTGAATTCAAAAATGATACACTCAAGTGACTGTGATGTATACAATACCTAGATGTGTAGCTGTAGTGAAAAGTAGGTTGTAGTACCCAAAAAAAACATTACCATCAAAGTCGCTCTATTTAGAGCAGCATATGTTTAGTCCGTTTGTGTTTATATCGCCTATACATGTCCATAAGGTCATGGAGAGAGTAGTTTCCTATGTCGCCAATCAATGGATTCGGATGATGCAGGCAGTGGGTATAAAACCTCTCTGCAAGATGATGGACACATGTTTGAAGAACGTCAACTCCTAAGGTACTATGGAGGAGGGGGATGGGAGTGTTACGAGGAGAGTTCGAGATAACCCGTAAACATTACAGACATCTAGTCTTTAACGTGTATACACAAAACGATAAAGTCCTTGTGGCGTGAGTTGGCGTGTAATATGTACGAATGTGCTGCGTGCAACACGTACTATAATAATTGTAAACTTTAACTAGGAACGTATCAACATTGTACTAACCACAGTGTCCAAGTTGTTGTATATTATGGCTGCTGTTTTGATTTTATAAATTTTAACATTTTAGTATTGTACGTATGTGATTAGTCCATTTGTATTAAGTATTCCTTTGCACTTAGATCTCCCTGAAGATGGCGATTTAATAGCCGAAACATGCAGGAAGGTACAGGATTATGTATGAAGTGTAATTTCTGTTACGTGAGTACTTTGGTATATATGAATGTTTACATAAACAATGCACAGAATAAATAATATTAAGGTTATTGCTGAGATAAAACTGAGGCTTCAGAAGATTGATATTCCTGTTATATTCTTCCTATTATTATGAACATACTTCAACAGTTGAGTATCAAAGTAAAATTTGTTATTTACACAGGCACTTCATTTTGTCTTTCTGGTTTTCTTACCGGAATGTCCTCCAGAATGCTTGCACTTTGAATAGAATTTCCACTAGCATAAAAATAAAAATTTATAGCGATTTATAATGAAAATAAACAAAAAAACTATTAACGAGTTTTATCATTAGGAAGGCTGTGGTTATGGCAACATTAATCCTCCAGCTCGTGTACATGGTGCCGTTTTATGACTCAACCGCATGGTCACAGAGATAATGGCCAACACCCTCACATTCACTATGCTGGACGCTGCTAATCCCTCACATCTACCCCCTCACTCGATATAGTGTTGGGTTTTAAAACAAATATATTATGAATACAGGGCTGCAGAATCCATCGTGTATTCTAAATAATAGGCTGAGACCAGTGTTTCCGGACGTTTTCAGGCATAAAGCTACATCATTAAAAGATACGCCACTGTATACGCAATAAAAATATCGATGTGCG
Source organism: Reticulitermes speratus (assembly GCA_021186555.1). NCBI lineage: Eukaryota > Metazoa > Arthropoda > Insecta > Blattodea > Rhinotermitidae > Reticulitermes > Reticulitermes speratus. The sequence goes on from JAJKFL010000001.1 coordinate 7,697,176, forward strand.
TGTATAAAAACTATTGGATGGAGAATCCCTGTGAGTTTTCAGGTTATCTTATTGGGCAGGGAATTTTAAAATATAACTAACCAGAATATAGGGGTTATATTTTGTTGTAAATGTCATTTATAATAATTATATTAATGCATATTTGTAAAGCAACTTATTCAAGCAGATATGGCTAAAAGAAGTAAGAAGTTTTCTTACATTTATACGATGTACAGCACTGATAACAAGAGAGTCTGAGCCCCCGAGTTTTGTACGACTTTTATCAATTACGCTAGCATATTCTTTTCGATAATCCAAGATATTTGCCTTACAAAATTATTTAAGGATATGAACAAATGGATTGTGAATCTCAACTACATTTTCAGACAACGCCTTTATTTTCTGGTATGCTAAAAGTTTCGGCTTTTTCACAAGCCATCATCACGCACAGTCATCAAAATATGTGTGAAAAATGTGCACTTATAAACAACAAATTATTAGTTAAAAAAGACAGCACATCAATTTTTAAAACATTTGAATGTGTTTTATTTTTTATGAGGAAAAACTGTGTTGAAATAAGAATTCAATTCTATATTAAAACAAACAAATTAAAATCGTGTAGTATATTTACGTAGTACTTCTGTTAAAAGAGTTCATCTACGCTCCTACTCTTGATGTAAATACGAGAATAGTGTGGGTGGCTCCAAGAAATTTTAAGTTCTGTGACCAAACTCTTTATATATACTTACGTTTTAAGTAAGAATAAATGCAAGATTAGTGTAAAAAGGAGAATATATCATACATTTGCTCATTTTGGTATAATATTCTTAGCCAGACACTTTGAGACTTTCTTAAGGCTTTAAATTATTTTGGTTTCTCGCTAATGTCCAGGGCTGATGACTGCAAGTATACATAAAATATAAGAAAGTAAGAAAGAGACCACCTGGAAGATATGGGCGTAGATGGGAGGATAATATTAAAATGGATCTTCAAGAAGTGAGGTGGGGAGGATAGACTGGATTGATATGGCTCAGGATAGGGACAGGTGGCGGGCTGTTGTGAATGCGGTAACGAAGCTTCGGGTTCCATAAAATGCGGGGAATTTCTTGACTAGCTGAGGAACTGTTAGCTTCTCAGGAAGGACTCTGCTCCATGGAGTTAGTTAGTTAGTTAGTTAGTTAGTTAATAAAACGTAAGAATATATAACGTATATTGACCTGATTATAAACTATGAAGAAACATTTTACTTACCTGTACGTAGCAAAGGAGATGTAAACACTGTCGTTTTGTGGAGGGGTGACGAAGTACTGGGCGGAATATCGTAATGTTGTGATGCCGGTCAGGTTATTTTTCTTTCCGCACAGTGACGTCAAAGACTGCATTCTGAAAGACAGTGTGTTTACAAAATAGTTGGTTTTTATCTTTTAGTTTCTCTACAAATGTCAAAACTCTCGTTTGTACTGAGTTTTGGACCGTACTTCTTTACAGCAGTTTCATTATGTTACCATTCTTATTGATTATGGCATGGTAATAAAAGACACGTGCCGATCCCAGTGGCCGTGCGGTCTAAGAAGTGGGTCTGCGGCGGATCGCTTCCTGGGATTGTGGGTTCGAATCCCACCCGGGGCATGGATGTCTGTCTCTTGTGAGTACTGTGTGTTGTCAGGTAGAGGTCTGTGCGACGGGCTGATCCCTCGTCCAGAGGAGTCCTACCGAGTGTGGTGTGTCTCAAATGTGTGTGATCGTGAAGCGTCGAAAAATGAAGCGGCCTAGGCCCACAAGGGGCTGTCGAGCCATTGAAAAAAAATATATATATATAAGACACGGCAATTAAGGATAAATGTGGTTAATTAATTAAAGAAAATATATGTCGAGAGGCGAATATGGCAGTTTATGTTTCGTAGCTTTTAATTAGTGTTTAATTATGTAAGGCCATTTTGCTATTTTTCTCGTTATTTTTATTAAGTCACAAAGATTTCGCATATGTTTTTGGTGATTTATTAATCACGCATTCAAGTTTCAGAAAATGTCTATCATCTTGAGTTCGTTATGAAACACAGGGTCCGAGGGCCTCGGACTCTTGACCCTTGAAGATGGGACCGATACGTTGTCCCGAAACGTCGGCAAACAATTACCACACGACGCCGCGTGATATCGCAGAAGACGGCAGATCTCATCAACATCGCGGCGGAAGTCTGAAATCAAGGTCTAATCTATTAGTTTATACGTTCTCTGCGACGAGCTGATCACTCGCTCACAGGAGTCCTGTCAGATGTGTGTGCCTCAATAATGTGGCGGTCTGGGCCCGAGTAGGTCTCTTGCGCCACAGATACAAGTAAGGTCTAAAATGGGTAAGGTAACCAGTAATAATCCATAAGCAATGGCTAATTGTAATTACTATATGCTGAATTTTTCCATTACTGCTCTGTATTACAACTATTATTTCTACAAACTTAGTTATTACGTAAACTCAGAATTACGAATTCCGGTTTTAAACGAAATCTCAGCAACACTTTATTACTGATGCAACAGAAAAATTCATTTTATTACCCTTTCCCTGGATTCTGTGTACCCAGTACAAATTTCCATTGCAATTTAATCACACTTCGTTATATAAACCATGAACCTCAACACATGAGAATATTTTGTTTTCTCGTGAGGATATTTTGTATTTTGTTTCTTCGAGTTGACTTGTATCATGGAATGTGTATGTATTACACCACAGGCAGCTTCTATTTTGTAGGTAAGGCTTGTCACTAACAATAGCAACATGGCTGACTGCACATGTCTTTCGATATCACGTTGCACTTCGTCGCACGAAACGAGAAAGCAATGTTGAATTCTTGACATGACGATTTTTCTCTCCTTCCCTCTATTTTCCTCCTTCTTTTCCTTTATTTGTATTAGATTTCTTAGATACTTATTTTTCCTTTTGCTCACTACTGCAGCATAGAGAAGTCGAAGTAAATAGACGAAGAGAAACAAAATTCACTTTTCGTTTTGAATCACAAATATAGTAACAAAGAGAATACAAATGTGTGATGATGGTACATGTCTTCAATAAACGTGCATGAACAAGAGAAAGAAGTTAAGTTCCGCCTCGGAACAACGGTTCCCTCCAATACGTTTTAGTCTTTCCTAAATAGCACCGCTTGTATATGTAAGGTAAATTTCACGATCTAAAAGTTTCCTTTGGTTTGACTACCATTTTTAACTTCCTTTTTTCTCAGCCCAAATACCAGCGACATACAAAATGTACACAGAGCCGTGGTGCTGGATATTACACAGTAATGAACCTTCCGAGTTCCATGGACTGCTGGGAATTTGACTAACTGAAAAATTACTAATTTCTCAAGATGAAATTTGTTCCAGGCAATTAGATAGTCGCTTGGTTATCTTGTAAGGTACTTAATGCAGTATTAATTACGTAATTTCGTCTAGAAAAGTTCTCTGCTTTCAGAAAAATAGAAGATTACGTGATCAAAACAGGACCTTGTCTGGACCCTAATCTCTTTTATTCACTCTCTCCAATACCACAGTTCTTTAAGATTGACTTTCTATTCTTTCACTGCGTCATCCAACCAAAATTTTATGTGCACTTCATGTTTATCCTACGCAGGTTAAATGTCCCTCCAATCTCATCCTTATAGTTTTAATAAGACTGAGGGTGTTTATTAACAAGTAAAATATATATATCTACTAATTATATGTAGTTAATATGTGAGTAAACCAATCAGTTAGGTGGTAAGCAAGTTTATTACATAAGTGTGAAATAACGCGGAATAAATTATATTCTGGATAAAATTTGCCCTCTGTTACTAGACAAAGAAGTGTGAAATAGGGTGTGACAAACACTGTATCTTTTCACAGATGTAACTGAAATATTTTTTCCATATTTCTTTACCCCCGGAGCAAACGCGTGTGTATTTGTAACTACAGCATGCAGAGGCACAAAATTCATATTTGATGAGTGTTCAACTCCATCACTATTGTTTTAACTGTCAAATGTACAACGTTAGCAGCTCCCGAGAATTAATATCAACTGCTCAATGTAATAAATCCCTTTCACCCTCCCCTCCTTCATCCATTCGTTTCCAATTTTGTATCAACCCCCTACTTTAGCCCTCTCTAACAGGACAATATGTGTATCCAGGCACAGAGGAGGAAAAGGGGAAAACAGATATTGATATCAGGCAAACTGAATTAATGGCATAATAAAATAGGTACATAGATTTCGAGGGAATGTGAAGTTTTCATCCCCGAAATAAAACACTAAGCACGTCGAGTTGTGCTTAAGCTTCAGGTTAGTAAGCACCGAAGTTATCGGTTCGAACCTCTCAAATGGACTATCGGGTATCCTTATGCACAACTTTCATTTTAACCGAGTATCACCATGTTAAATCCTTCAACTATGCCACAATCAGTACCGCCAAAATTCTTACTTACACAACAAACATTGACATTCCCATCACCTCTTTCTGTTTTTTAAATTAAAGCTTTACTTCCATTGACAGTATACATAAATCAGCCATACAGATTGCAAGTTTTACCAATTTACCAACTTCCGTGAGAATAAAAAAACGAGACACCCGCACCGTCCGCTACGTGAGAAATCAAAGAAGAAGAAACAGTAACTGTAGTGAAAAATCACCTCTACTCTTACAGAAAGCATGTAGAAAAAGCCATCTTTAAACAGATAAAAACATAAGACAGGCATTTCAAGTTACAATAATCCATCTTGAAACCTGGTGTCACTACAGGGTTTAAAGTTGCAAATACTACCCAGCACGTAGGATTTCGAGATTTTTCGCACCCTTCCAGACCGGCCCTGGGGCCCACCCAGCCTCCTATACAATGGGTACCGGGTCTTTCCAGGGGGTAAAGCGGCCGGGGCGTGGAGTTGACCACTCACCCCAACTAGTGCCAGGGTTAAAGAAAGAGTAGAGCTATACCTCTACTCCTCCTCTGGGCCTTCGTGGCCTGTTCTGGGGAGAACTTTACTGTTACCTTTATAGTAACCTTAAATGCAGTCAAGACCGTACAGTGCACCGAGGCTGGTGGCATGTAAAGAATCGAAGGTCCGTCGAGTGCACCGAGGCTGGCATTGAAGGGTTAAGCATCTATGAGCATCAGTAGAAGAACTAGAAGGAGCAACATTTCGGGCTAACGTCGTCATTAAAGACGTCAATGTTTTTGACTAGACAAATACAGTCGAACTCGGTTATAACGTCAAGAAGGGACTGAATATTTTGTGTCGTTATAAACGAGTAGTGTTATAACCGAGTAGTGTAACGTTATGTTTAACAGTGAGGAATAAATTGGTACCACGGACTATCTCACGCTACAGACGAGGTGTCGTACAAACCGATGTCGTTATAACCGGGTTCCACTGTAGTTTGATGGTTACGTTCAAGAATAGAATAAAAGGGCCTAAATTTTATAAACTACATGATCACAGCTGACGGCTAGTTGGGTGCTGGAGCGGAATTTTGTTCAAGTAATGGCTATTTGCTACGCGCCGAGAGTCTAAATTTGTATGGAATAAATGGTAGGGCGTCATTCATCCACGATATGTGAAAACTAATGGCATTAAATCAGATGTAAACACATGCTATCCCTTACTGATTACATGTACCTTAATCCAATCCAATACAACAACTAACCTAATCTGACGTGAACATAATCTCATGTCGATTAACCCTTTTCAGAACATATGGTAGCTAACAGAATTGAAATAACACAACCAGTATGACACGTAACGTTGAGCAATGTATGAACAAGCGTACTGCAGACTGCAGAAACGAGTGAAATAGAAGCAAGTTCCTTGTACAAGACGACACAGATTCAGAATCAGGGAATATTTATCGGATATATTTTGGAATAGAATCATTCCCTGCATTGTCCTATGCAGAGTTTACCAACCAAAAGGTAAAGCAATCCCATTACAGGCCTGGACAGGCCCTGAGGGTTCCAGGAGGTTGAGGTTCCAAGATTTCAAGACAATCGGCACATAAAGGTGGTAAGGTTGTCAGCCCTACGCACCGGCCGCCTTTACCCCCCAGGAAATATTCCTGGTACTCATTTCGGTTAGAGGCTGAGTCGACCCCAGGGCCATATTGCGGCCGAAAGGGTTATGTCAATGACACCATCGGGAATCGAACCCGCGACCTTCCGGCTTGTAGCGTAGTGCCTCAACCAACTGCGCCACCGCGTGCCCCCGTTTACCATACAAAAGTATGTAAAAATATAATTCTAAAGGGTAATTAAATAAAGTAACAAACAGATTAAATGTATGTGACAGTCTAGAGGAAACTTCATGCTACTAAAATATTTTCGAGTAAGATTTACGGTGTACAGAAAGAGTCATATTCCCAGCAGCTCAACTTTTTATATTAATTTCCCTTTTGACGTCTAAGAATTGTAGTACGTTTGGAGAAACACATTAAGAACTGAGGAAGACACACTGTGTTACTATCGGCTCCTGTCTCTTGTGTGTATCTTCGGATTATGTGCACTTTATTTAAGAGCTACTTTACTTGTTAAATGCCTTTTCCTCCGGCTCCATTTGTGTCTGTCGGAAGTTGTCGGCGACAGCTCGTACCACTCTCCGGCAGAGAACTATTTCCAGACCTCCCGTAAGAGTTGGCTGAAAGTAAGCCGCGCTTTGATTTACATAAGAATAGACCAAAATCTCATTTTAGAATAATGGAAGAAGCATGAATTGAAGCTCCAGATATTAGTCTAAGAACTGCAATTTACAGGGTGTTTCAGTAACGCCAAGTGTTAAGAAAAACACTGAAGAAAAAACATATGAAATTTTACACTTGTTGCTATTGGATTGCTTTAATAGAATCGACTTTTATATAACCATAGTTACTTCAGCAAATGGATTACATTAAAACATTCTTCGGGCGCGAATTGATTTGGTAGAGTCCGACGCTTCTCCCGTAAAATCGATCTGAACCATAACAAACAAGTTCGCTTTTCTTTTGCACTGTAGAGAAACAGCAATGTATTGTCTAACTAATTAACTAACTGAACGGAGTGTGACGCAATTTGTGACTAACACTATGAACATTATTTCAGGAAAGGACAGTTTTTTATATATTTACTTATATAAAAATGGAACATGACAAAATAACTTTACGTTACTTGTACCGTACATTTTTAAATATATATATATATATATATATATATATATATATATATATCTTATGCAGACAAATGTACACATTTTTATGTTATGTAACACAATTTTTATTAAATGCTGTCCAACATGTTTCTAGCCTATATAAGGCTCATTCATCTTCAGGGGCTCTTTCGTTGCAATTACAACAGCTATATTATTGTTATTGAAAAGTATATAAAATTCTTAAAATTCCGTTAGATATACCTGGTTATTGATATCTGTAACAGTCATTCTGCTTCCACTATAGATTTGTTGTTGTTAAATAACATAAAACAGTGTACATTTGTCTGCATAAGTTATATAGGACAAAATAACTTACAGAAAAATTTTTCTTTAGTTTTATTGTATTTGAAGTCACTGGGGCCTATCAAGGCTACTACTACTACCACAATAATAATAATAATAATAATAATAATAATATGGAAAGAGTTTATGCCAGTGCAGACTGCGACGGAAGATTCGGAAGCTCTCCAGTCAAGTCTGTCCTACACAATGTATAACTCAAAAGAAATCCCAATTAAAATAAATAGATGATGAAATAAAAATTTAATATTTAAAAAAATTCTTCAACGAAAAATAATACCAGACACACCTACAACTATCAACACGATGGGGAAACACTTTGATGCTTATCAAAGAAACTACTGATGAAAAACACGCACTTACGAAGTTAAATTTCATGTCACATTCTCGTACATTTTGAAAAGCCTGAAGATGACCGCATGACGGTCGAAATATGTAGCTTAATGTGAATAAAATACTCACCCATTAAGTAACCTAAGTATTGCAGACGGTATTATCAACACTTTTAATTACTGAACTCCCAAGACAACGGGATGCATAACATAAAACACAACGCATAAGATGGTTTGACAGCTGCCCTGTCTTAAAACGGGCTGCAATAATGGCAGAACAATGTTCAGTAAAATGTACTGCGAAATTATGCCAAGATTTATGGGTAACATAAAGAACTCTCACATTCCGCACATTGATAACACTAATTACATGGTTTCTAAACGTTATTTAGTGTGTCCACAAGATGTCTGTAATTTATACAGGACTTTTGCACCGAAACTTTCTCGATTATACGCCTACAGCAAGTACAATGGGCGTGTGTGTGAGTGGTATTAACGCTCTTGGATAATGAAGTGGTCGCAGTGCACAAATCGATCATGGTTTTATGATTATCTACCGATTCAGTAGAAGATCTAACTTCTGCGCACGCTACGCATGAACTCACGCTCTGTCGTGGTTTTGGTTTCCGGAACAGAATGAACCCACACCCCTTCTGGTAGTTAGTGGTTCATGTGGCTTGGAAATATTGACGTATTATACGCATTTTACGGCCAGGTAATGATTTAAGGTGCAAATCCGCAAAACCGCGCTTACGTTATTAGAGTTTGCCGTAGCCAGTGTATTGGAATTTAATTTTAAAAAAGTTAACATGTATTGTAAGGAATATAGCCTGGATAAAAAGTACTTGAAAGTGATTTTATGAGGATAATATGAATGTGTTTTGGAAAGAGGAGTTTGTAAAATAGATTACCTGATAGAAAGAAATTATAGTTCTAGAAATAACTCAAGAAAAGATTAAAGTAATTAGCTATGGTAACAAAATCAACAAATTCACATAAGTGCATACCGTATACCTCCTACATGTTTCGGCCACTTATGTGGCCATCTTCAGCGAGGTGCATTACAAAGGATAGATATAGCGAAATATTACATTAGTATTGAAATGAGTTCACAGATATAAAATATTAATACTAATACTAACACTAATACTTCCGTAATACTTCGATGTATCTATTCTCCGTAATGCATTTCCCTGAAGATGGCCACATGAGTGGCCGAAACATGCCTTTAAGGAATCCATCGGTGTAAGTCCACAATTTTCCATGAATTCATTTGTTTAAAATTGTTTATGGTTTAGAACAATCACAATCAAATTAGCCTTGTGAGTACAATCTGAGGAAGTCAGTTCATTACTGGATAGTCAGCATAGTCCCTATATCACTTATGTAAAGAACAGTAATTTTAATCAGGATTCATATTAAATGTGCAGAAATTATAGGGATTTTACGAATTATGTATAGTAAAGTGGACACTTAGCATGTAGGGCAAAGGTCTATGGACTGGATTAACTTTTCACAGGACATGGATCAACAGGGACGCTTTTGAACACGGTATGAACTTTCCTGTCCACAAAAGATGGGGATTCCCCTATGAGCAACTTCTCATGAAAGACTCTGTTCCAAACATCTACCCGATTTTTACATTACCTACTTAGTTATTTTTTTAGTTAATCAGGTACGTTGTTCCGACAATGATAACCTTACGACATGCCTGTAATGTGACGGTACAGTGATAATAGTATAAGCACATTCGAGTTGTGTTCCATAAGAACAGAAACTCTTGCCAGGCGTACAACTCTGATAACGTGGGCGAATTATTTATCTGGTGTCGTGTGTTACAACAGTTTATCACTCTTGTGAGGGCTGCTGCCGCTGTTCTAGGCACAATTACCACCTTGATACACTGCGTGTTCAGAGAAGAGCAGGAGGAAGGAAAGTCTCAGTTAGGTAATTCTGTTATTCAAATACCGGGCATCTACTAAAACTCCTTCTTGTAATAATTCTTTATATATTAGTTGCTGAAGAATAACGACACTGAGATTCACTTTCTAAAGCTTCACATCTTTACCTTCAGGTTCTTTGTAAATTATTGCGCGCCATTTACGTATACAAAGCTAAATTTTTTTATTCTCTCTTCACGTAAGCCTGCTAGCCTTCAGCTGTTACGAGAGAGAACGGAGTGTTTTTTAACGACGCTGAAAATTGCTAAGATTATATAACTTAAAATGTAGGTAAATGAAATATGAATGTGGATCGTAAGTAGAATAATACTATCAGGGAATAATCGAAGTACTAGAAAATAAACGCGCACCAGTGTCACTTTTTCCACCACAAATCCCACACTGACTGGACTGGGATTGAAACTGGGCCCCTAGGATGGGTCCTATGACGGTTAACAGTTACGAACATGAAAAGTCATACTGCTAAAGGCTTACCAATTCTGTCGTTATGTGTTACTAACAAGATTGAAAAAGGCATATGGCGGCATTTGTAATTGTTACGAAAGAAATAGAAGAATGTAGCAATAAAAATACAGCAACGTATGCTTGATTCGGCGGTACCGCAACGTGCATCACTATATTTTTTTTAATTTATTGTTATTAAAATGGATTAAAACTGATAAACTTTATATTGGTAATTCCGTGAAATTTTGATAACCGAATCACAGCACTCAGACCAAAAAAATGCACAATACTTTTCCTTAGATATTTATATCACAATATCCCAGTAACATTCCTACATGTTTCGATCCTCAATGAATCATCATCAGGGAATCAAATCAAAGCAGCACCGCACAATAACAAACTAGCAACCTTTGCATACAGTAGAAAGGTGTAAAAAAAGTTAAATAGTTACAATGTAGGCAATTCTTTTCAGTATAATTGTATAAGTGTAGTGGAGCCTGGGGTACAGTATCTCGGAGGCAGCCTACGTACTTAACGAAGGGTAACACAGTACTTTGTTTTGATTTGATTCCCTGATGATGATCCCTTGGGGATCGAAACACATAGGAATGTTAATGTAATACTGTAATATAAATATCTAAAGAACAGTATTGTGCGTTTTGTTGGTCTGACTGTTGTGAATTGGAAACCGCTCTATTGCAGTTCATGATATTTGTTTTTCTCAATAATATTTGCAGCTGCACAGAAAGTGTCCAATAGATTTTATGCTCAACGACTTTCCTTTGCAGTCTATATCGATATTATATTCAATATGCACATCAGAAACAAATTTAATACAAAACTAGAATCTTTGTAACACACAGTTCACTTTTATGCATATGTACATATTGACTCCCACTTGTCAAATTTCTAACGTACTGATACAACTGCTAAACCTGTGACATAGGAATGAACAGGCTACAAGGATACTAAATCGTATTTTAAATATATTTTTCAATAAAAATGTATACAGTGTTTCCATGTCATCTATGTTCAAATCCTTGTAATTAATAATTTCTTAGTGTTACCATGACAAATATAACAAATACACAAGCTTGTTGTGACACTGGGAGTATATAATTTAATGGTATAAATACTGAGGTGGTAAAACTTATTACGTAGTCGTATTCAGCTCACACATTTATCTTCCGAAAAGGCAATATTATTTCCGTACGAAATTTTGATAACATAAAACACCCCAAACTTTACTGACAGTGTTACTGTATATATCATACGCGTTTGTGAATCTGATATTCTCTTAGTTTACCAGAACAATTAAAACAATTAGTAGCCCACGTTCTTTCCATGTTAACCCTTTAAAGACTAAGTGACATTTTTCTATCCAATGCTCAACGATTTTCGAAACATCATTGCTGTTTAAAGGCTCCCAGACTTCACCCAACCGTCCTTCATGCAAGAGCAACATGTAGATGAAGATGATCATGGAGCATTGGTGGAATGGGGCTGACAGGGGAAAACCGAAGTAATCAAACCCTACAGATCTCACCTTTGGAGGCTAAAATTACCTGCACTATACTCAAACATTCAGATCGTACCGTGCCGTAAACACACTCCATGTCCTGAATTCTTTATTTTTCCTTTACTACAGAGTAATGTCTAATGATTTTAAAGCATTGTTAAGAGTCCCATTTGTGTAAGTGGGATGAAGTACTTTAGGATGTGTGTGGCTTCTACACACGTGCAGCAGCTTAGGTCGTTAGTCGCCGGCTTCCCACTTCACTGGCTCGGCTTCAATCCCAGGTAAATTGATGTGGGGTTTGTGGTGGGCAAAACGGTACTGCATCAGATTTCTCTCCAAGAAAAGATTTCATGCTTCCGCCGCTATAAAGTTGAAGCCTTCGATCTTCTGGAATATCATGCCGCGCAGGTTGGTAGTTGGTTGCCGACGTTTCGGGACAACCTCTGTCCTATATTAAAAGATCAAGTGGTCCCATGAACTTTGAAGATGCGACTGAGAAGTTAGCTCTAATTTCAGTAGCCAATTACCAATCCAGCTGCAAAACATTCCAGAAGAACGAAAGCCTTAATTACGTTCCATTTGCACCTTAAGCTATTGCTGTTTGACCTGTGCTCCGTAATGTGAAATGTACCATCCCGGGAGATTTAGAGTACAATGGGCCCAATAGAGGCCGCTCAAGACAGAATCTCAGCCCTACGAGCATAATATAAACACAGTGTGTACTTCACAGTGTAGTTTGGCTCCATAGTTTTAGGCACCCTGTAGTACACTGTTATCTAAAGCAGACGACACTAACAAGGCGTGAACATGCAGCCAGTGTACCTCGAGGTGTCTACGTGATTTAATTATAGATAGGTCTTATGCAATAAGGCACGTGTCTTAAACGTGGGAGATATTTGGATTAGAACCATAATGCACGTGAGTTTTAATTTAAACAGGTTATATCTTTTCATCTTTTTTTTCCCCAATCCACAACAGACATTTCGTTCTTTACGGATTACAAAAAGAACTTTTTAAATACCCGCAATCATCTTCCTCTTTAGCATTTCATAATCACAATCATCACCACCACCCTTACCATTACCATTATACGTGTAATCAGGGTGTTAAAATTATACGACTTTCTGCTCTCCAAACAAATATCTCCATAAAGAAGCCCCATGAAGTTATTATTTACAGCCAACCCACTATACAGCGTCCCCCGATATAGCGCCATTCTCGCTTAGCGCCCATGAAAGTCTGTGGAACGAAATTCCCTGCTATACCTTACTTCGATTTATCGCACCTTCAATATATTGCCAACCTGGACATATTGCCAAAAACTGCGGTGAACAAACAATGGTGCTATATCGGGGTTTGACTCTCTTTCTAACTGTACACGGGAATTTAAAAATTACGATACACAGCCCTACTAAATTATTGCAGTGTATTTTAGCTTATAAATTAGGATTTTGGAATATATACATTTGACACTATAGACAGGGCGCATAATATGATGCATAAAAGGGAGGGTCAGTATGTTGCATATTGCTGATGTAAATATAATATACACTGTAGCTCGTAAGATTAATATTCCTCAGGCTAGCAGAGAATATATTTTGCAGTCTGTTACAGTCGCCATCTTTCTACTTAAAGCTGAAGACAAAATATTAGAAGTTTCTGCGTTTACAATTTACGTTTAAAATGAACGACTATTAGAAAGTACTTAATTAATCCGAGTCTTTTATTGAGTAAAGTAATATGTCTAAAATAAATCTGAAATTCAGGGAGATATTTAAAAGTCTTAGTGATTTATACAGCTCACCTAGCTTGTTTCTTTTTCTGTGGCGCAACAGCCCAACTAGGGCCTTACTGTTGAGGTTTCTAGATCACACACAATTACACACACACCCGGTGGGGCTCCTCTGAACGAGTGATCAGCTCGTCGCAGAGTCCGCTACCTATACAAAACACAACACACAAGAGATGAACATCCACGCCCTCGGCGGGATTCGAACCCGCGATTCCAGCAATCGAGCGGTTTCAGATCTACGACAGACCGCACGGCCACCGGAATCGGCAGTTTGGTTATTAAGAGGTTAAATGAAAAAGATTACGATAAATTGGATATTTAGTTCGAATGCTGTACAAAGAAAATTAACACAGAATAAATTTGGGGAAATTCTTGCAACACGACAAGTAGGCGCATGACATCAGACGTTGGTGTGTAGGAAACGTCAGAATGCATCTTACAGAAACCTGTTCCGGGGAAGTGCACTTGCTGAAAATGTTTCAAATTTTGATATTTATGGCACTGACTAATACAGTTACGGATACCATAATTTAACATAGCATTATTTCCTTATATTATATTTTTTATTATTTAGCCTTCAGAAGCCGTCACGAAGATGAACTACCAAGTTACAAAGTTCCAAGGACCCCTGAACTAAGCATTATACAGCATGGCGCAAAAGTCACTTGACGCTAGTGGCAACATGTGAGCATCGAGTATCAAGTGACTTTCGCGCCATCCTATATCAACACACAGCCACTGCATTATTCTTCGATGGTTTCGCAGCTGAAGAATGGCGTGCAGCGCCTGCTGGATTGAACTTCGACTGTATGAAAATGGAGTCAAAGAGGGAATTCCTGTTTGAACCTGTCAAGGCATATCCATCAATTTTAGTAGACGACCTTTGTTTCTTAATATAAAATATAAATATAGCAGATTTTACTTTTTAAAGGCATATTTTCTGACGTTTTGCATAATATCCTACACTGGAATTAATTAAGTATACTTACACTTGTATGAAATGCTGTTTGTCATATCTCTCGCAGTACGCAGTGAAGTGACGCGGTGACGTATTGGCACTCCATTACACACAAAAGAGCAACGAACGTAGGTTGCAGCGTTTGATTCTTCTCTCTGACACAGAATAGCCTCATTTTGAAGCCCGTGTGACAGATATTAACGGCATAGAGGTGCTCTCTGTGGTGAATGTTAACAACTCCGGCGCGGGATTGGAAAGGATGAGGAATGAGGACTGTTTGTAAATGCTTCTTGCTTCTCACCCCTATTCTTTGGCTAACACCATTCATATCCGTTACATGCCCCGCTACTTTTGCATTTTTCATTTACTCCTTCTACCTGTAACCACCCTACCTACCCCAGACAAGAGTATGGAGAAAATATGACTCCGATCCACGTGGGAGAAAACAACATAAAGCCAGAAACCCAAAGTCTCATGCTCAAGATTAAAAATTAAATATTAGACCGCATATTGACTTCCAGGTTAAGAAGAGGAAACTTATGTCGAGGAAAACATGAGATGCCTTTGCACAGTGTTACTTCATAAATAGTACATACTACACTTAAAACAAATACACAGTATGTGCTTTAAATTTTTCAAGGCATGCAAGAGGACTGGAAAGAAAATACTCAATTAAAACAGAAATACCTCACGGTCGTTGTTGTTAGTTTGTTCAGATCTTTCGCGGCATGTTTATAAACGCTGATTAAAGGCGAATAAAAAACACTAAAAATTAATTTACTGCTTTCAGTAAAATAACTTCAAAATGACTGAAAATTAGAATTAAGCTTTATTGTTGAGTAAAAGTATCGGATAATAAATTTAACAACATTTTTAATGGTCTGACCTGTAACATTATTCAGACGGGAAAAATAACAGGCGAGATATAGTGTTCTGTGTTAGTTTCTGAAGAACTCCTTACATAAGTAGGCTATAACGTTATGCCGAATGACAACAAAGCACTTAATTAGAGTCCACTCCTATCGTGTTCTTACGAACGGTTGTAACACTCACTGTTCTGCACGTACTGATTTTTCGCGCATTTGTGGCCGATGTTTCAACTGCTGAGGTAAATCTAAAATCTACATCAACCAGTCCGCGATATTGCCGTAAATCGTGAGCAGTTAGGCATTTCGAAGTAGGTGACTGTGACATAACTCAAGTAATTGTATTGGCATTAACTTGCAGAAACTGAGGAAAACGGCAACGCAAACCATGCATGACAGCCTCATCGCTCTCGAACAAAGACTCAATAATGCGCTCACATTTTTAACTTCGGGCTGTTTACCAGCCTTCCCTCAACAGCAGTGTTTTCCAACCAGGGTTCCTGCGAGAAACCGTGAAATAAATACCTAAATAAATAAATAAATAAATAAATATGAATTTTAAAATACCACGGACAATTCTAAATATACCTCGAAACACAGCGGGAATTTTTCTCCGACAATTGGCAATACTGTATTAAACTCCGTGAGCTATCAACTGCCTCTTTTAAAGCTTTCGTTTTTACAGGCAGCAGTTCCTCGGATTATGAAAAATTGTGTTAAAGTTGATAAAAGGTTGAGAACTTCTGTTTTACAGTATAACACTACGACTTGCGAGATTCGGAACAGATATTACACCACTACGATACTGCATATTCGAACTGCTGAAGTGTGTTTCATAAGTGTAAATGACAAGGTTTAAATTGGTTCAAGCGGTAACCCTTCTTGAGATGTATTCCAGGAATTCCCCGCTCGAATCTCTATCGCCACACGTGCTGTTCTGACAAATCTTTTCTATAGTTCTACTCATGTTCTCCATGCTTGGATAGTACGTCAAATTAGGCTCAGGCCCTTTCCATTCACAAGATTTCCAATTCAATATTAATTATCATAACAGAAGCTACGAAATCTCAATTTCCGATTGTTCTATTAAAAAAACTCTTAAACTTAAATATAGACATGAAATTCTGGATGTTGGCTGAAGTCCCGTCTTTAAAGGGTTGGTTGATATTTTCCTGACAGAACAATTTGTTTTTGTTTTAAGGTTACAAGTGTCGGTTAGCACAAAACCCGGACTATTTTAATAATAAGTCAGTGCGCCAATAATTAGAACAATGAGGCTTTTTAAAGATCCGATTCAAGAGTATCCTCCTATCAATGCCTAGGTCTTTCAAGTGGTCTCTTTCCCTCAGATTTCCCCACCAAAAGCACCTCTCCTTCTCCCTATACGTGCCATATGCACCGCCCATCACATCGTTCTTGATTTGATCACCCAAGTGATATTCAGTGAGGAGTAGAAATCATGAAGTTCCTCGTTATGTAGTCTTCTCCACTCCTCTGTTACGTCGTCCCTCTTGGGCCCAAATATCTTCCTCAGAACCATATTCTCAAACATCCTCAGAATAATTTCCTCCGTCAATGTTTCACACCCATATAAAACAAATTGGAAAATTGTAATTTTGTATATTTTCATCTTAATACTTTTGGATAGCGAAATGGAAGACAAAAAGAGTCTTGACCGAACGATAGCAGGCATTCCCTGAGTTAAGTCTGATCTTAATTTCTTAATAAATGCAATTTTGATTTGTTAGGATTGTTCCCGAATATTTGAAATTTGTACGGATTGAAATAATGAAATTTTATATAATGTCTCACACAAATACCCCATCATAGCTAATTGACTTTATCTGTGCATTCGCCTTAAGCACTTGTGCCTTACTGGGATTCAAAGCTGTCACTCTGTAAACATCTCTGTTCAAAATCCGGTAAGTTCGTTACAGTGTTATGAACAATAGGATAGTTTTACTTCGGAAGTCTAGCCTTTTGAAAGTAACGTCTTTTGCAGGTGACACCACTTTATTGTCTAAGCTTCCCTGGAAATTGCAGTCATCTGTCTTTTTAGTACAAAACTACACAAATATTTTAAATCTGAATTTAGAATGGCATAGTAATTGGAAACAGCAGGGACTCTGCCAGTGTTTATATTCTGAAAGGAGTTATACTTTTATGTTGTATTGTAAGTGGAAACATAAAACACAATACGTCGCCTTACGTACCTGGTTGTGACACATGTATTGTCTGATTTAACCCCTTACATGCCAAGTTTTATTTACCAAAATTGCCCCTTTCTAATTTGTATGGCGTGTATCATAAATTACATGTAACTTCTAATTATAAGTAATTCAGAAAATCTGAATAAGAATGCAAATGAAAGAGAATTGGGGGGGGGGAGCCTCTCTTTATAGACGAAGTCACTCATTAACCGTCTGGTTAGTATTACTCCCATCTCCTTAGATTTAAGATTGTTTACATATGCTTATATTCTGGCATTTATAATTACTTTTTTTTTAATCGTCCTCTTCTACCTACTCCGGTTTTCCCGCTTCAGTGTCGAGGTTTGTAATTTCTTTTGATCACACTGAGAGACACACCACAGTCGGTAGGACTCCTCTGGACGAGGGATCGGCTCGTCGCAGAGGCCTCTACCTGACAACAACACACAACAGTCACAAGAGACAAACATCCATGCCCCCGGTGGGATTCGAACCCACAATCCTAGCAAGCGAGCGGCCGAAGACCCACGCCTTAGACCGCACGGCGACTGGATCGGCTTTATAAATACTAATTACGTAATAATTATTAGAGCTGTAATTTATAAAAGTGGAATTTCTCCAACATAATATACTTCTTACATGTTTCACATCATTCACGGAATATCAAAGTATGTTTCCAAATTTTTTTCAAAAAGGAAAAACAAATCTGTTTGTATTATTTAGATAGACTTCTCAGTTTAAAGGATCCAAAGTTATACCATAATGTTAGTGGTGCAGTTTCTTCTTTAATGAAGACACAAAAGTTCAAATTGAAACTTTTTACTCTCTTAAATAATGTAATATTTCTTAAGTACTGGCAGCTAAACGTTTATATGACCTCGGAACTAGTTAAATACTTTTTTAATTTAATACATTCTCGTTGCTAAATCTTTTCAGTTCTTCTAATTGTGCCTCTCGACCATTAATGACATATCAGAAGGTAAATAAAATTATCCATTTGCATGTCATTAGGGTGTATGGGGCTGCAGGTATAGCTCCATGCATTGTTAACCTCATCTCTAAATGGACGAGAGTGATCACATTGACGCCCCTACTGATTTACCCCAGGTAAGAAGCCACCATTACAAACTGAATAGGAGATTAGGTAAGTATCAGAGTCGGTCTAGACATTTTACAAAAACATATCTTGCACCTACTGGGAGTCGAACTACTATCCCTCTGTAATCCATCTCATAACCTAGTTACTATACCGGCTAAATAATTCCGTCTTCGACACATACAAAAATGTAACTTTTAAACTTTTCTGGGTAAAATGTCTTAAATAATCTTTTTTAGTCTAAAGTCTTCCAATAAATACTTCTGTGGAACATATACATGCATCTCTGTGTATCTATTAAAAGAAACAAGTTATACAGTTCTAGAATACATACACTTAAAGAAGTAGTGTCATTTAATCCAGGTTTATAGAAGCATTTGGCGTAATTTCAAAGTACAAACTTTTCCAAACAACTGCCAAAAGATACGGCACTGCGCCACTGTAGATATTGTGCTTTAAAATTTGTTTCACAAAGAATAAAACTGAAATAATTTTATTTTCTTATACAATACAACAAACTGCACTTTTCTGAATTATAAGAGACACGGGCCGACATGGCAGTTTTTCTGAACATGCTCCAAAGGACAGTGAATTACATTATACGTTTTTATGAATCACTGACTAACATGGCGCCTGCAGTACTTAGGTTGGTGCGTACTGGAGTATATCAACCATAATTCGTCTGTTTTCCCCAGCTCCCTTTTTTTTAACGCTTTCAGAAGGACCGCAACACATCCGAAGCCACTTTAGTTACGGAGAAGCAACGCTGTATGGCCAATAACTATCATATCCCAACTTCAAGACGCCTGTTGCTGACAATAAAATGATGGCCTTCGCTTTTCTTCTCCTAGCGATTTAACTTCGCGAACTAAGAGAAGTGACTTATACTGTGTATAAATCTATGCCTACAGACAGGTAAGACGTCTATGCAAAAATTTATATCTGAAAGGTCTTAACAATTAAAAACTGCATATTTATTATTATTATAAAAACTGAGCTTATTATTTTCTATTAATGCTTTGTAAGTTGCTTGGTTTTGGTTCAGAGAATACGCTCTATGAATCAAATACGACACTTTAAAAATAGTAATTACATATATATATATATATATATATATATAAGCCACAATATGCACTCGCTATTCCACGGCTCTCTCTATTGCTCTTTTCTTTATTCTTACACCAACTCACGCATTAATTTTATCTATCGCAGTGATGCCAACTGACTGTGCTATTTTGTACTACATGTTCGATAATCAACTATTTCTTCAGCCTCAGACCGTACCTCACAGTGAACATATTCTCTCAATTACTAAGACTCTTCCTTCTCCAAGAACGCTCACCTCACAGCAAACATATAACTGGTAACAAAGGTTTACATTGCAACCATGGTGTGTCAAACTCAGTCGCTCACTCACCTACACCAAAGGTGTTATGTAAGGCATATTTTCGGGGCAGAATATGGAAGCAGCAGATCCCTTCGAAACTTGTCAGACCCCGGATGACAGCAGCGTATTGTTCAGAGTCCCAACAGTCAGAATTTCAAACAGAGTCATCAGCCCTTAACTAGATATAAATATTTGTAATTAAGTCTGTTATTAAAATGACAAGTTTGGACACTTTCCATTGCGTCATTGTGGTTACAGAGTACATAATTTCTGTAGCTGGCCCCGCTGAACGTGATTATTTCCCGGGGTTATGCGGGGAAGTGTTCGTGTATGCTACTAACAAGAGGAAATAATTTCATGGCAATCAGCGATTAGACACAGACTTTATCCTCCTAATATCTAGTTAACTAGGAGGCCTATGTGTGTATGTTATTTTCTCATACAATAGTCCGAAGTATTTGCATTTGTTCTGTCTCTCCGAGTTTAATAACTCGTAACTCTGCAGGTATGTTTGGACAATCGGCCTCATCACTACAACTGCACAATCTCCACACAATAACGTCATTCTGTGGAGGTACGACTCCACATTTTTTAACTCTGGCCGTATTAATTTGTCAGATTCCCTGTACGACAAACCTAACCCGTAAACAGAACGCTCTGTAGTATTGAATAGGAAGATTTGTTGATGTCAGACCTTAGTGGCATATTGAATAACAAAATATCTCCGCTCTTCTGGACTGTTACGCAGCGTAAGTTGGTAGTTAGTTACCAACGTTTCGGGGCAACCTATCGGTCCCATTTTAAAGTATCAAGCGGTCCAAGAAGAATGCCAGGAACAGTTAGGTGTGCAATCAAATAGGGAATTGTGTGGATGGTGATTGTTTCTCAGATGGGACGGATAGGTTACCCCGAAACGTCGGTAACTACCAATTAACTCTGCGATGATCTCATTTTCACCGCGGCGGAATCCACATATCGAGCATAAATAATAGACTAAAGTCTTTGGTGCATGTTTCATACTCATAGCCAGTTGCTTCCAAGGATGATACATCCCAACGACTGTGACCTTGGGATCCAAAGATTATTGAATAGCGGAAAGCGAAGACACATACGGAATTAAAACATTCTTTGTGTAAAGGAAGATCCGCAAAGGAGAAACAGCAGAATACGGAAACCACTTTGGCATTCGTTCGTCTGTCTCCGTCATTCCCTCAACTTTGTTTCTTCCATCTCAGACGCCACTTCGACACACACTCAGACGTGATATAATAAAATAGAACCTCTCTACCCCACTTTCCTTTCAGTTGGAGTAGAGTAGAAACCAAATTTACTATCTGCTCTTGTTGAGCGAATTTCAATCGAATATTCCACGGCTCCTTCTACAGCTCGAGAACGGAGTTGAATATATTTAAAACTTTACTCTCCCCGTAACGTTCCCGCTATCCTGCTGCCTGTGTTGGCTCAGAGCGTGCAGGCAGGCTATCTCTCTGACGTTTCAACGAGAAACAAGTACAGTACTATGTTTTACCTGCTTTTAAGTTTGGTCTTTCTTATTTACACCCCCATTTTTATACTTCTGTGTAACCTTCGATAATTCGCAGCTGCAAACACCAGATCATGCATATTTCGGAATTGAGAAGCTCACTACTTTTCCTTTGTTCTTATTTTAACTAGCTAAGGAGCCAGAATAGCTTAATAAATATGTTAAATGGGCAACGGGATGGGCAACCGGTAACTCGAGAGCCCACACCTAAATATTCACTAACATAAAGTCGAGTTTCCAATGCAAGGAAGTGTCCCTTACGACTTTATTGTATAGTTCTTCATGAGGCATAGGGAGATATTTACTTCTATTATGTTTAACTAACTAAGGTGTACACGTGAAATTAAATCCAGAATTGCCATGGCAAAGGCAGCATTCAACAAGAAGAAGACTCTTTTCAACAGCAAACTGGACTTAAATTTAAGGAAGAAACTAGTAAAGTGCTACATTTGGAGCATAGCTTTGTGTGGTGCTGAAACGTGGACACTTCGGAAAGTAGATCAGAAGTATCTGGAAAGTTTTGAAATGTGGTGCTGGAGAAGAATGGAGAAGATCAGTTGGACCGATCGTGTGAGAAATTAAGAAGTATTACACGGAGTCAAGGAGGAGAGGAATATCGTACATACAATAAAAAGAAGAAAGGCTAACTGGATTGGTCACATCTTGCGTAGAAACTGCCTTCTGAAACACGTGATTGAAGGAAAGTTAGAGGGAAGGATAGAAATGACGGGAAGACGAGGAAGAGTGCATAAGCAGCTACTGGATGATTTAAGGAAAAGAGAAGATACTGGAAATTGAAAGAGGAAGCACTAGATTGCACCCTGTGGCGAACTCGTTTTGGAAGAGGCTACGGACCTGTCGTAAGACAGACTACAGACTGAATGAAGGGGTACATTTAAAGTAAATTTCAGCTGTCAGATATTCAAATATCAGCATAGGCCTTTGTCTCTCTCTCTCTCTCTTCGCTTTTTTGCAATCTAAGTATCCAACTTTACAACATTTAAGTCTCTCTTCTTTTAATGTCTGGCAAGTTGTCACTCTGAAATTAGCTACTACGTACTTATTGTGTTCATATCCGCGCTGTCAAAAATGCTATTTCATTTTCGGGAGCCACCAAGAATTCATTGTGTTTACAAACGGCAAATACGAAGAGTGGGAGAAGACTGTCACCTAAATCTGCGACTTCAAATCTCTGTTTTCCCTTTATGTTCTTTCAAAAATATTTTACAAGCATTTCTCATCGCTTCCATTCCCGCTGCCTTCCCCTCCTATCACTTGCTGCTTGGTTAAATTAAACTAACAACATTTGATGAAGAGTGACAATTATGAAGCTCATCATAACCTACTTTCCTCTAGGTTCCCGCACTTTCTCCCTTTTAGGTTACAATATTTCCCTCAGTACCGTTTTCTACTTTCTCCCCGCTAGAATAAGGAATCAAATTTCACATGCAAAAACGCAACAGGTAATACTGCAGCAATGCATTTTATCTTCTCTAATAAAAATACGAGCTGTCATAACGTACATGTTAAGGTGACTGGTCATGTGATAGACAACTACAGGGTTATATTCTAGTTCCCGACAGGTAAAAGAGATTTTTCCCTTTTTGGAAGCGCCCAGATGGCCCCTGGACACCTCCCAGTCTGTTATTCAATGGCATCAGGGGTAAATTTCCTGGAATACAACGACCGGAGCATGAAGCTGACCACTAACCTCCATCCAAGACTCAGTTTAATAATGACTAGATCTACACTTCGACTACCCTGCATGCCTTGAGGGTGCACACAGAGACATATTTGACAAAAATATACGATAATTACCACGTACGTTCATTTCATTGTATGTTCAGAAGCACGCTATGCAATGAGAGAAAAATGTTGAAATCTACTTTAGTTATACCTGTTTTTGGTTTAAAACCACTATGAAGTATTTTCGTCAACCTTTTGCCTAATCAGCATTATTATTATGAAACTGTAGCCTGCGAGTGAATCTGCGTGCGGTTTTGATCTACGGTAGACCTCAGAATGTAGTGGGGTTCGTTAGTGGTCTGTTTGCAATACCATTTTGGTAGTATTTAATATTCATAATTATTTTGACCCACCACATGTGGGTTAGGAACGAAATATAATAATATAAAGGAAATAAATATACTGATATTCTCATGACGAACATTTGTCAAATTAGAATCAACACGGGTTTCAACCATTATCAATACCACAAGCTGAACACTGCTGTCACACACACATATAGTGTGTTTTTTAAATTAACCACTATTTATACCCCAGTGTTTCACTTCAAAACTGTAGACAAACGCATAAAAAACAGTTTTCATATCAGTTCTTTGCGAATATATGTGTCTAAATTTCCCTTACGTTCATTTACTGAAAAGTAACCCGTCGATTAAGGGTACTCGCTGACGCAGTTGGTTGAGGTATTGCGCTACAAGCCGGAAAGTTGCAGGTTCGATTCCCGATGGTGTCATTGAGAATTTTCATTGACTCAATTCTTCCGGCCGCTCTATGGCCCTGGGTTCGACTCAGCCTCTAACAGAAATAAGTACCAGGGGTATTTTCTGGGGGAAGGAATAAACGCGGCCGGTGCGTATGGCTGACAACCTTGCCACCTACATGTGCCGACTGTCTAGAAATTCTGGGAGCCTCAACTTCGTGGAGCCCTAAGAGCCTGTCCAGGCTAGTACAGGGATAGATTTGCCTTTTTAACTGGTCGATTACTGCAGAATAACCACACTACACAAAGCACTGAATAATTCTGTCTTATTTTTATTCATGTCTACTTACAGTATTGTATAAGAGTTCAACAAACTGTAATTAGGCCCAGCGGTCATGTCAATATCTAGTCGCCAAACATTTCTCCACACGAGACACCACTCCTGTACAGACGGTTGCCAATCCTTCACATCAGCCTAATTACGACCACATGATATAAAACATATAGAGAGAGAGACGGGGAGAGGGGAAAAGAGAGGATTGTTTCATTCAACGAGGCTGTCCATGGGTAAGATCACACAGAGTCTCTCTGTGGTAGATGAGTGAATGAGAATACAGCAGGGGCGCACAAATTCCCTGCGCCAGGTCACCAGGGCGACAAAATACTTTACAGTGGCGCCTAATATTTGTGGGTTCTCATTATGGAACGTGTTCACGTCACCCTTCTGGCGCCTAAAATTTTGAGCTGACTCGTAGATGTTTGGGGAATTTTTGAATATCTGTTATAAGGCACTGGTGGATAAACAAACAAGTAAATAAGTAAGCGAATGAAAAATACGCTTTATAAAACATCTTAGCCAATCCCAGTGGCCGTGCGGTCTAAGGCGTGGGTCTTCGGCCGCTCGCTTACTAGGATTGTGGGTTCGAATCCCACCGGGGGCATGGATGTCTGTCTGTTGTGAGTGTTGTGTGTTGTCAGGTAGAGGTCTCTGCGACGAGCTGGTCCCTCGTCCAGAGGAGTCCTACCGACTGTGGTGTGTCTAAAGTGTGTGTGACCATGAAAACTCGACGAAACGAGGAGGCCCAGGCCCAGGCCCATATAGGGCTGTCGAGCCATTGGAAAAAAAAATAATAAAACATCTTAAATTATGAATTTCTCACTTATGTCTCTTTCTCTATTCGAGATTTCCTCTCTCAATAATTATCTCCAATCCAACTTTCCTTCGTACTTTAAATATCAAAATGGCTATTAGAATTCGAACTGCGGTCCTTCCAAATTAGAATTCATTATATTGCACACTGATGTTTGCTTTTTACGCCTATATATCCGCAACAACTGAAACGTCCAGAAGTCCAAATTTTAGGACTGAAATTGATAGTGTCGCTTGAACAGACGACACAGAAGCTCACTTCACATAATCAAAGATTGAAGAAAATGACGATCATAAAACGAAGTAAACTTTTACGTGTCTGTGAACAAATGGAATTTTATATCAGAAGGTCGGGCCACAGTAGGTCGCTCAAAATACGTCCTGCTTACCAAACGCTGTCTTCTAACAGACAATCAATAATTAAAAAACTGCTTTTCTTGTTATATGATTCATGACATGTACAGTTTTCCAAAGAGTTTAGTCTTCTTCTGAGAGACTATAAAGATGTTCAGTGTGTGATGTTATAAATATGAGAATAAATTGCTAATAGTAATTCTAGTAGTAAGAAAGTGAAATCCTATTGGCTCAAAACGATTTTAAATTCTAAACAAAGAGACACTACTTTTCCTTTATATTTATTCTGCAGTTAAAGGTAAGAAATCGTAACTTATGGAAATTCAAATCCACTGAAGCTTGAGGCGATGTAATTCTAGGAAACCTTTCCTTCTAAAAACAGATTAAGGAGCACTTCACGAAGTAAATTGATCATCCGAACCTTAATTGGGAGCTAAATATAATGCAACTGTGTAACCTGACAGCAAAATTCTTAACCCAAACGCACCTATAACCTATCTATTTCACAATACGTTAGTGTCTATTATGCGAGGTAATTACTCAACCAATGTTAGAAGAACCCGTCTTTTGCATGTTGCAGGTTAGAAAGAGATTAAAGCACTTACGTTTCAGTATCACTTAAACTACTCGTCAAATTTCATCTCACAATTTAAAAAGGTCAGTGTTGCAAGCTCTAGAGCAGAATCCGATGTAGAAGGCGACAGTCGCACAATTTTCAACAAACGTCAGGCATTTCACATTTCCAGCAATTTCAGGTTAAAATATTCCCCTGCTTCCGCCACTTGTCTCTATCCTACGTCATATCAACCTAGTCCACGCTATCCTGTGCAATTCTTGCGTCACCTATTTTAGTAATATCCTCCCATCTAAGCCAGGTTCTCCATCTGGCCACTTGCCAGCAGGTTTTAGGACTATATTTTATGCATTTTCCTCATCTCCCCTCCATATTGCATCTCAGTCTTCTTGGTTTGAAAACGCTATAATATTCGATGAAGAACACAATTCACGAAGCTAATTCCTGTGCAGTTAAATGTGGCCCCATGTACACGTTTTCCAAAACGATTTATTAACCAAACATATTATACTACAAACCTCCACGGTTCTAATTAGTGTTATTAGTGTTGTGTTGCTGTAACATCGCTACTTTACGCTTCTGCCATTTTGAGTTTGTTGATTACAAATGTTAGACACGAACAAGATGGACAGGTGTTCAGTGGCGTGAAGCCAATGTATCGTCAAACGGAACATCAATGAATCTACAAAACTCATTTATATGATTGAATCGTGTGACAGCAGACAGGTTGATGGATATATGTACTGCTGTTACTAGCAGCATGTGTGTCTGTAACATGTCACCAATACAGCTCAAATTACCAACATACATAAGAGGCCAATTCACTCAAAATTTCAGCAGACGTTCATTGTGTTGGTGTTGTCCATTTTATTAAACAGGTACCATAAGGCAACTGTATCCGTTTCAGAGGCTGTATCCCTTTACAAAAGTTCAGTTCAGTGAGTGAAGTTAGTAGCAGCCATTTTTACGTGATAAATGAGTAAACGTTTGAGTACCGAAGGTAAGATTTTGCCAAAGTCAAGTTGCTCTTTTCAAAATTCACAAAAAAATTATACATTATTTTCCAGCATACTTGTCTTAAAATAATTAATTTTATTTTAATCGCATTTTCCCATATAACGACAAGACCAGGGCCTCTTCTAAAGAGAGTTTCCCACAGAGTGTGATCTAGTGCTTCCTCAGTCAATTTACACTAGCTTCTCGTTTCCTTAAGGTCAACCAGTAGCTTCTTACATCTTCATTCTCGTCTCAGAGAACCTTCTATCCTTCCTTCCACCTTTCCTTCAACAACATGTTTTAGAATGCAGTTCGTAGGCAACATGTGACCAATCCAGTTAGCCTTCCTTTGTTTTATTCTATGTAAGATATGATGTACGAAACTAAAATTGTATATCGTAAATTTGTGCAATGATTATATATGCAGTTACCTCTGCAATAAAAAACAAGACATGTAAACTTAGTCTGAATTCCAAAAGGCACAAATCTTCCAGACACAGACTCTTCAATGTTTAATCAGTTACACTTGGAGAAACACTTTGGCAGAACCGTAGAACACTTCTAAGTGCTCTTACGCCAATTCCTCTTTGCTCGCTACTCCAAACCACCCTAATTACTCATTAAATTATTAACAATTCAGAAGAAATTACTAACAGATAAATTACAAGTTTAAAGAAAAGGTAGACATAGAGACGTACAGTATGAAAAACCGAACATTTGGCATCGGTTCACTTAACTCGCACTGCGGAGGTCCGGGATTAATCCCAAGACATTGTATGCGGGATTTTTTGTGTCACTGCTATAGGAATCTCTCCAAATAATTCCATTTTCCCCTGTCAGTATAATTTCACCAATACCCCACCCTCATTTATTCATCTATTACCGACGTTACATAACTTTAGGATTTAAGAGCGTCGTTAAATAGACCTCTTTTAAAAATTAGACTTTGCTGAGAATTTTGACAGGAGGTTTTAGAACTTTAGCGTAATTTCGGTTTCACAAAATTTTGGGACTTTTTTGACAAAAGGAGAACATAACAGCTTCTAAACAAGGCTTTTACAATGAGCTCAATTGTTTTGTACGTTTAGATTTTGCTTTATTTCAGGATGTTTTTTTCCCTGCATAAGTTGGACAGCGTCGGCCAGCAGGGTTAGTGTGAATGAAGACAAAAGCAGTGTGAAAAATTACGGTCGTAACCTGGTTTAAAGTACTATGCTAAGAGTTTCCTGGGGAGAGTGGGCAAAACCTTCATGACACATCTGAAGACCGAGATTAAAATTTGGGTCGTCGAAAACACGAAATTAAAGTGCTAACAGACAAAATGTGAATATCTTGCATTCATTTTATTATTATTATTATTAGCACCTTTATGCAGGGTATTTACAATTATATACGTGACACAAATCATGTTTCTAGGGTATACAGTGTTGATTTATTCTGTATAGTTACAATTTACGGTACATGTAATGCTACTTCCCATGTTGAACGTTTTGTACTTTACATCAGTACTTCCTACAGTACGTGTGCAGTGCCAGTATGACTGTTTTCTGTAGTTCCTTGATTTCGTGCTTTCCCGCTATGTTGCTCAGTTACTTTCTAAATGATATTCAGATGGTTCCATTTGCCCCTATTATTACTGGTACCACTTTTATTATTACAATTTCATTCGCTCTTTTCCTATTATTATTATTATTATTATTATTATTATTATTATTATTATTATTATTATTATTATTATTATTTGCTTAATTTTTTATAAATCACTTTTTACCTAATAATAATTATGTCTAAGCTAAATTTATCGGACTGACTCTCGAAGTTTCGCACCGTAGCCATGTTTGTAATTTTTGACTTAGAAACAATAATTTACATATACTGTACAAGAATGTTTATTACGTGTCTCTGTGCTAAATTTTATAAGCCTAGGAGACTCTTTTTGCGCTGCTTGACCTTGAAAATAAAACACGTTCCTTCGAAATGTCAGTAAATATTTACCATTCTACAAGGCCTTAATCTCACAAACGAATTTAATATTGAGTAATACCATTAAGAGAACCTCAAATTTTTCACCAACAGCCACTTTGTTATTTTACATTCCAGACAATCTGTGCTTTGACACAAGTTTGCATATTTTCTAATACTTCTATAGCTACATATCACATCACATCATATCACATCAGGACCCTGTATTAAGTGGCGCGACTTTCGCTTCCACTTCGCGAGTTCGGCCATTTTGTTATTAGCGGTTGCAACAACATTGAATAGTATTCTTTTAAGTGTTATTTAACAATGCTGCTATTTCAATAGTTCATACAGCGTAGGTGATATGAATGAATGAATGAGAATGGATTATTGGTGGAAAAATACTGACTGGGGAAACGAAACACTAAGCTGTAAAACCTGTCCCAGTGCCAGATTTTCTTACAATAAATCACACATGGACTAGCCTCCAGGGTCATGGCACGACCTTTGAATATTCTGAGATTGTAGTAGGCTCTAATGGCATAACATTGTCAATTTCTTGTAAAGTGTATCACCTACCTACAGACAACATGGCGATCTAAACTTTTTTGCTTTTCTTGAAAGAAAAGTAGGCTCGGAACGGAGGATAATATCAAATCTGGCCAAAAGACATGAAATAGGCCTGAATTTATCAGAAATGTAGTAGAAATACAGTAATATAGCTCTATATAAACGTAATGTATACGCCCATATTTCCTTACTGCAGACATAACGCTGCACGATACTTATAGTGGATTTTCATTACGCTAAACTGAATCCTTCATGAGCAGTCCGGGAACTAATGCGTATTGCGTTATTGCAAATTAATTAGGCCGTAGGATTTAATGTTCAATCCAAACAACCACAAACATGTCGTTCCATTACACGCTTCTCTCACCTACGCACCATATAGTTTGTGGCTACGCACTATTCACCCACATTAATGTAAGCCTAAAGGACAGTATTTTACATACATTTTCCCAATCCGTACTTCTTCCGGAATTAATTCACATTTTAAAATTTTTTTTTAAGAAATGGAACGAGGAAATGTTCGTACAGGCGTCAAATATTAGATTTAGGAGACCGAATTAAGGAACAGGGTACTGCAGACGGAATACACTTACAATACAGCATCTGACGGGTTAACTGAATCCACGGCGCAGAGCTCTTCCCGAAATAATGCTCCCAGCATACTACGAAATCAGAAGACTGATTGTGTGCACAAAACAGACCACCACTGACCTCCATAAAGCTGAAACAACCCAGTCCACGACCTCAAAGCCAGTTTGTTCCAAGCCAGTTTACTACTCCTCTAACGCATTTGTAGACTTTCCCTTAAGTTTTACAGTTATTTCTCTTATCTCACACGTGTTGTGTCCATTTTCCTTAACACTTCGTAACATTCTGATCCGGGTAATGCCTTTTCTCCAACAAAAGTGATCACCCCTTGCCGGCTGACCGCAACTCCTCTGTCAACATATTCACTGCTGTCTTCCACATCTGAAAGTCGCTATTTCTATCTCGACTAGCTCAGCTACTATCAGTTTTCAAGGCATGGCGAGATGGCATTGGACACGTTCGATTTAAAACGTAACCGGAAATTAGTAGAAATATTTCAAATTATAAGAGCTTAAATGTAATGAGGCAGTGCATCACAAAACACGTATCACGTGATCACATCCGGCCAGGATGCAACACACATATATTGGCTGCCGATAGCGGTTGGAGTTGCAGAAAGAAGAAAATTTCTCACATATTGGATTTATCCCAGGAATATAAAATAGTCTGTCAGATCCTACATAGTAACAATGATTTTCTAAGGTGTAGATCTTCGGAAAATTGCAGGAGTTTCTTGACGGATGAAGGAAAAGATGAATGCTTCGTGAATTGTTTTGCTGAATACATTGAGCTTTCATCAAAGAGTGAAGAACAGCCTTTCTGTAGTGCTAGAGAGGAAAGGAAAGGAAATATCTAATATGACTGAGACAGTAGCGTCTGTTTGAGACAATGGAAGCAGATTCGGGAAGAGAAGAGTGGAAAAAGAGAGAATAGAAAAAACAAATAGCATGTTGATTGGAGGGCTTCCCATGCTAGTCACAATCACGGCAGTAGGATAATGATGGCTTGGCTCGTAATGTGTCTTCTTGTAGTCCAGCTGTTAAATGGGCAGAAAACTGCACGTTTACCCTTTAAAGAACACTCGTATCATCTTCTGCTTGGGGAGGAAACAAGACATAACAGACAGGGACTGCGACACAGATGTTGTGTCTCGATTTATCAGTCTATCTTCAGAGGCAACAATAAATGAACTTTCTTTCAATTAAAATAATGAAGGAAACTCCAAATTTTGGCACTTAAGAGAACGTACTGTGTCAAGTTTCTTTGTTTTTCTAATCGACTTGCGAAAACTATCCATCAAATACGAAATGTAACACGCTTTATAACACAAGCTTCATAAAAAAAACAACACTCTGGTAACAGAAACCTAAACTTCAGAACTCCGAATACTAATTCCTAAAACTGGACACCATCCACAGCCACTTTTATCCACATGCCTTTCTCATAATCTTATTCTTTGCATTAATGCTACCACAGAATCTAAAATCTAAGTTAGTATTTAAAAATTTACAAAACGTAACGTCATTATTCCAAACATAAGCAGTTTGATCCTTAAATTCGCGTTTTCCTCATTGTCTTTTAATGTTATACTGATATGTGGTTGACAAAATGCTACTGCCAAAATGTTCTCATAAACCGTTCTTGTCACCAATAAGCACGACATTGCTTTACTAAATATAACTTGCCATTGGAATATAATTACACTAACAGGGTACTTTGTAACTGCAGAAAACATTTTGTTAGTTTTTAAAAATAGCTTACATATACCCTCCCTCTCTGGCCTTTGTCAAATTCTTGCAATCGATTTTAAGAAATTTTACTTTGTATTTAGTCAGTACATACATACATACATACATACATGCATACATGCATACATGCATACATACATACATACGTGTACATACATACATACGTGTACATACATTCATACGTGTACATACATACATACATGCATACATACATACAAACATACATACATACATACATACATACATACATACATACATACATACATACATACGTGTACATACATACATACACATGACATACATATATACATATACATGACATAGACACATGTATGTATCATATGTCTGTATGATTCTCACAATAAAGAGCGACTGTTTCACTACAGACTATTTACCTATTTTCTTTTCTTTCCAGCAGATGCAAACTATTTGTCTGTGAGGTACGAACTGAATCTTTATATACAACACGCATTAGTTTTAGTTTTTAAAATGATTAAGGGGGGTTTTCTTTGGAGAATATTTTCAAAACGTTTTCTTCACAGTGCAACTAATGTAATTTTATGAAAAAAGAACGT
Source organism: Reticulitermes speratus (assembly GCA_021186555.1). Classification (NCBI taxonomy): domain Eukaryota; kingdom Metazoa; phylum Arthropoda; class Insecta; order Blattodea; family Rhinotermitidae; genus Reticulitermes; species Reticulitermes speratus. The sequence continues at coordinate 7,729,718 of JAJKFL010000001.1, forward strand.
TATGTAAATTCACACTTGCAAATAAAATGAACAGACTGTGAAAGATTTGCAGACGTTTTATTTAAGCATCCTTTATTTTAAATTTGCTCGAGTCAATAACAGGATTAATCGAAGTAGGTATAAAACACCTGGCAAAAGTTTACAACTACTTCGTAGTTACAAGATGGGTGTTCCTGGAAGTTATTGACAACTAATGGTGCTTCTTTATACCAATACATATTCCGAGACTGTGAGTACGAACATTAAAACACCTAGCAAGACAAACTTACCGAAAGCTTAAAGGAATATGTGCAAATAGTCGTTAGTAAATAGATCAGTAACGACAAAACTTCAACGTTAGACGTAAATAGAGTGTATCAAATGTACTGCTAGAAAACATTTGTCTTGACTGATTACAGTCATTAGAGTTGTCGGCACGAAAATAGTCCCATCAAGGTCAAGCGGCTGCCTCACGCGCGCGCTCCCCGCCACCCTGCGTTTTTGCCAGTTCTTCCCCCGAGGCGCAGCTTCCCGTTTAGATGCACAGTGTTTGCCGATAGAACATGGCAACACTGCGTTCATATGCAGTGACCTTGACGGGACTATTTTCGTGCCGGCCACTTTAGTAACTTCTTGATATGGAAGGATTATATACGACATATTTTGTACCTTAATTATAGTCCATTACGACGAATGAGTAAATGAAGAAAGTTTTCACGTCTCTGAGATGAAAGTTACTTCCATATTTGACTTCTTGATCTATACAGAATACTTGAATGTGTTACTGCAAAAGTGCTTGTAATAGACAGTCGCCAGAGTAAAAATCTCTGCTCTATCTAACGGCATGTCATAAAGTGATTAGTACGATTGCTATTAGAAAGAAATTAATAATAATAGGCTGATGATAAGAATATTTGGACGTAAGAGACAGGAGGTAAAAGGAGGCTGAAAAATTTGCATAAGGGTGATGTTCTTAATTTGTACTTCTCACTAAATATCAGGGTGATCAAATAATGAATGAATATTTTGGTGTCAGACACACCGTTGTGTTACTTATATCATGAATTACTTTTCAACGTCAACGCTACTTTACGACTGATATTAATTTATCACATTCCTATAGCAACACATTTCGACCAAATACGGTCATCATCAGGCAAACCAAATTATAAAAGTAAGAATATAATATAATTTGTTATATTCATTAAACACCAACTAATGCACATAAACTTTATTCACAATAGTTTATTCTTAAAATTCCCCTATACTATTGTGAATAAAGTTTATGTGCATTAGTTGGTGTTTAATGAATATATCTTAGTTTAAAAAATGCACGGTAAATACAATGTTAAGTTCAAATAATATAATTTGGTTCGCATGAAAATGACCATATCTGGTCCAAACGTGTTGCCACAATCATATGATAAATTAATATCAATAATAAAGTTGTGTCGATGGTGAGAAGTGTCATTAATTAGACGGAGGATGAGACGAGCAGGGAATGTAACAACCAAAAAATGGCTGAAAAATGTCCACAACATTTTAGTCTCAAAACCTGAAGATAAGAGACCAATTAGAAGAACTAAGGTAGGTGGCAGGATAATAGAAATCTTAATCTTAAGGCAGTACGTTGCGGGGCTGTGGCTTGAATTAAACCGGCTCAGAATATGAGTTATTCGCCGATTTGTGTAAACATGGGTAATATAATTTTGGTTTCTATGAGTGTAGGCAATTTTCGATTCTTTAACTTTTTTGATTAGCTTCTTATCGAGACTGTACTTCACACAGTCACTTAATGACAAAATATCCATTAAGTGGGGAAACGTAAAATCGTCAAACGGGATAGTATAAGGATTCCTTGACGAATGCTTTCCTTAAGTACTTAACTACATGATGGGTTTAGCAGAAACGTGTGAACTAGTAATTATGCACCTTATCAACTTCAAATCTCGCATTACTCTTTTATTTTTTCACTGTTTACGGGGTTTATTAAAGATGTATGTAGAAGATTACTCTAGTAGACGCCTCGCTAAAAGCTTTAAGTTATCATCACGGAGATGTGTTTAAGAATTTAAGGAAATTAATTACCTTATTGCGGTTTGTTTTAAGAGAAACCTTCTCGAAGGAGAGCTACTTAGTTCCCTGTGTAAAAATAAAGTTGGGCAAAAATCACATTTTCTCAAATACAGTGAGGAAACGACTGTATATCGGAAACAGATTATCGTTAGAGCGTGTTTACACGTTTCTAAGTACAGCCTTACCGCTAAACATGGTGTACAGAACCTGACCACAGCTATTTCTAACAATTTGTTTTCAATGTTCATTTCTGCCCATTATTCTACACATTCACGTTGTTTTTTAACTGCGTTGCAGCAAAAGTACCACAGTGTTTTTCAGAACAACTCTACGTGAATTACAGTCAATAGGCTGACGGTGGTTCTACAAACACCACAATAAAACCAATTTACGACATACTTCGTTTTTGTAAAAGGCTTGGGTAAATTAAAAACGTGTTGGGCGGTACATGTGTAATTTAATGGTCTTTGTACAATTTTCTGATTATTAAATACCGTTATAAACATTTTAAAATACAACGATGGCATTTCAGTATATACGAGTATGTAACAAAAGTTCAGTTACGTCATAAGCATACAGCCTGTCCAGAGATTGCTTTACACTTTTATACAGGGCATACACAAAAGAATGGTGCGGTTTCAATAGTGATCACTATTGAAACCGCACCATTCTTTTGTGTATGTCCTGTATAATGTGTTATGAAATTAATTATTAAATTTGTGAACTACATGTATATTATATTTTATTCTATTGTGTTACTGTACTGTATTAGAAATGATGACAATTAAATACGGTTAGTGAGCTAGGTGACGTAATTACAAGCGTCGTGATGCAATTCTGCTTTAAATTTTACCTGTCAGCCGTGCGAGGTCCGTAACATTAAAATACACAGCGAGTGCGAGCGTGTTTCCGGCAGGTCGGGCCAACGTGTGACGCATAAGTCGACTTCATGGCTGTGCTGCCTAGAAAATTCACGACATTTTTAGGATTATTTTCAGATGGACTGAATATATATATTGTTGTCTGTATGGGTATGAACATTTGAACGGTATTTACATTTTCACTTTTAATAATACACGGTGAAAAATGTTACTGACACTTTTGGTGCATTTAAAGACGATATTTCGACTACACACACCATACAAGGTTAGGTTACATGGAAAAATATTGACTGCTGGTAGGTATTGGTGTTAGCTTATAACCAGGCTACAAAGTGCATTTTTCTTATTACTGGAAAAGAGCCGTTATAGTGGCTTGCAGGGTTAGACTCTTAAATACTAACAGTAACCTGAATTATATTTAAAGATTAATTTCGTACCGCGCAGTAAACACACCCCTTCTCGATTAGGAAAACCAAATAGTTTATATAATATAGCAGAATAATGCAAAACACAAAAAGTAATCTCTGTGGGCAGAATGTAGAATTCATTAATGTGTAATCTGGCTTTACGTATGGTTACCATTAGATTGTAAGAGATTAATAAATGTAGGGACCTCTGTTCTAGGCCGTATATTTGCAAACGGCTGCAAAGTAAAGTGTCATGAATTTAATTGGTTTGGGGCCAAGTTTCTTGCGATTTCAAAAATGCATTTTGCCTCAGAATTGGTCACGGTTGTTAGATAGATACTGCGGACGAGTGCTTACTGACTGCGTACGAGTACACAGCAACGAAAAGTTGGATAAGCCTACGTGACAAAGATGTCTAGAATAACTTACAGTTCATTATGTAAGACGGTCTTCGTCTGCTGCGTGAATGCAAAATTATGTGGGGAAAAAAGTAACTTATTATTGTGCAAGAGTGTACAATTCTGAAGACATGCAACATGGTTTAAGGCGCATAATGAAATCAATGTGTAATTAAGAGTTTTTAAGATTTCAGGTTGATATCTTCATACGACAGTCTTCTGGGCTTCTGAGATAAGGATTTTATCCCGCCGAAACGTCGGAACAGACATACTGCAGAGCATAATAATAAAAAAGAATATGATTTGTCCATATGAAGTTCTAGTAGTAAAGATATGTACATAACCGAAATTTGTTTCCAAATATGTATATTTATTTCTTAATACAGATTCAGTCACACGCACTTAGTTCAAAAATTAATAACACTGAAAGTGTGGCGGGCTCTTGTGAATGCGGTAATGAACCTTCGGGTTCCATAAAATGCGGGGAATTTCTTTTCTAGCCGAGGAAATGTTAACTTCTCAGGAACGACTCTGCTCCATGGAGTTAGTTACTTACTTACTTAGTTAGTTAGTTAGTTAGTTAGTTAGTTAATTAGTTAGTTAGTCAGTCAGTTGGTTGATTGGTTGGTTCGTTCGTTCGTTCTTTGGTTGGTTGGTTGGTTGGTTGGTTGGTGGGTTAGATACAGCATTGAAGGTAATAATGTAATATATTACGTTCGTTACCCATATTGAAAGCAACAAAGACGTGCTGGATGGAATAGAGACAGAATTTTAACTTTAGAGAACTGGGGGAACGAACCGCCAACGTTGACAGAATTCAAATAAGCAACTAATACAGAGAGTGTAGAACAAAGGATTACGATCGACCGATAAACGCACTATGACACAAACGAGACAGGACTTAGTCAACAAATGTGACCCAGTTTCTACACAGCTTGATGACGACGTCAATATAATGATCGTGATCAAGACAATTAGTCTTAAAGTCATTATCGACAGCAACAATGTTCTCACGCAGTAAGAGAGACTAATTAATATTTCATTCCCTTATATTACTATATTTATTCTCATTATTACCATAATTATGCTTTATTATATTGAAAGTAACAAGTCGTACATGTGCTTAATGAAGGACAACGCCACGACGATAACAGGGAGCTCTGATATCCATCAATTCTTACTGTGAGTGATATTTGGGAATATTATTAAATTTTACGTTTCTGCCCCCTTTACCCCGAGTACAAGACGTCTGGTATTCAATGCATAGGAGCCTGACAGAGCGTCTAAACCAACCTGAGTATGTTTTATTTTATCATTACCGGTGTTGCAATTATTATTATTATTATTATTATTATTATTATTATTATTATTATTAGTCTATGCTTCAGTTAAGGCGGCGGAACCTCCATGCCCTATAACTGATTAATGTCTTTCCTAACAAAATCACTTTCTCTTGCATCTCTAATACCGTCGGTCTACGCGTAACCTCTAAAACAATCAGAGACCTCTCTACATTTACTGCTCGTTATTGTACTAAAGCCAGCCCTTCAGCCAGATGTGTTACAGCAACTAAGTCTGTCTGCAGTAAAATCGATATTTTCAATCACCATCGTATTTCGCTAAAGAACATAATTAAATCTAATATCATTTGATTCTCCTTCGTTATATACCTAACACTTATCGCATGATTGATCAACTCACACCAACAAATGCATCAAAACAAGTTTGTCACTGATTTCTTTATTAAAAGATTACCCCAATACGCATTTCGGCACTTCTATATTGCCATCATCAGGCGGATCGTGGAGTTTTGTACATAGACCAATGTACATACTCCAACGATCCGCCTGATGATGGTAATATAGAAGTGCCGAAATGCGTATTGGGGTAAACGTTCAATAAAGAAATCAGTGACAAACTTGTTTTGATGCATTTGTTGGTGTGAGTTGATCAATTGTACAGAAATGCACGGTAAATATAACGTGAAACTTATCGTATGGTTCATACTAGCAATCGTTCTGTTCTCTCTGTTTATCAGTTTCTATTCTTTAAACGATTTTCTAGGTATAATCTTCCACTATTGTAATTTCCTCTGTTTTTTATACTTTGTATTGTATCTTCTTTTGTATTTGTTTTGTAGTATCCATTTAATGCGTAATATTACATATATTTTTTCTCTTTAGAAATCTATACTTTGTCGCTTCATATTTTTAATTATTTACTTTACTTTTCTAGTGTTACTTGTGTATATTTTATGTACTTTGTGCTCTTTCTGTAATTGGCCCTTTAGCTGTTGGGTTAGCACGTAAATAAACTCAATTGAATTGAAATGAATTGTATTATCATTTGCCTTCTGTCAGAGGCCTTTTCTTCCTTGTACTGCTCTCTTCTTGAACCAACGGTGATCCCCACCGCTCAGGCTAGAAGTTTCAGACTGCAGTACTGTCCGTATTATGTGTGATGTTCCAAGTACAGCTGCCTTTTGTAGTGATTCCATTGAATGTTTTCCTGACATTCCTTACAATTTTTTTTTAACATTTTGTTACTCTTCTGGTAACCCCACTTATTATCGATATAATGACAGATATCATGTCCCACATCCGTTGTTTCTCCATACATAAATTCTTGTATTTTATTTTCTGTTCTGCTTCCTTTTGCGTGACATTTATGTCCGCTGGTATTGCCACATCTATCAGTACACATGTTTTCATTTTGTTTATCATTATTATTATTATTATTATTATTATTATTATTATTTTATTATGGTCATGACATGGCTCATTTCTATAATCTATAGTCTCTAGCGAATGCCAGGGTTCGATCCCAGACCAATCCGTGTCGAATGTTTGGTGCAGGACGTGCTACTGGGCTAGACTTCTCTTCAAGTACCTGGCATTTCCCCTGTCAGTGTCTTTCCATCAAAGCTCTAAGCTCATTAAAACATCGCCGATATTATATAATTTTGTCATTTGACGGCGTAATTAAATAACACACTTAAACAATTACTGTTACATCCTTGTAAGTTTATTGTCGTGCGCGGCTGGAAGATATTTAACAACTTTCTCCACACAGTTACTCACAGACAACAAACACACTTGAGTTTTCTGACCACGAACTTTGCCCGATGTGTCTTCCATTATGAGTGTCCGATAAATCGATAATGAAGTCTCATCCTCTTCCACTAAACCGTGTCAGGAGACGGTTTTTTGGCAAGAGCACGGAGAATGTGACGAAACTGTGACGGACTGGCGGAGAGAGTGCAGGCAGATGACATCGTTTGGCTGCAGTAACGATATGATTTGGACATTGAGGTGTAGTTTTACCAAGAATGGAGATCCGCCCCCACATCCACTGGGTATATAAACGCAGGTCGATTGGACAGAAGGCACTGTACATCCATCAGGAGTAGCAGACATAACATTCCTCTCATCATGTTCAAGCTGGTGAGTGTAACATTCCCTAGAAACTTTATTGAATATAATTCAGATAAGTTTCAGTGCGTTATTTAACACTGCAATCGCCACTTCGATGCACTGTACGGATCTTAAATACTTTATGCGCTGCAGGCCTCGGTGCACTGTACGGTCAATGCATTGAAGGATACTATAAAATTAAAAAACCTCCGCCTTGGGCAGTAATTGGAAATGAAACCCAAGCGTCATGAAATGGGTAATATACATTTTAAGATATCATTGATTCATAGAAAAAAAGATTTGTTTAGCAAAAACTGATAAAGTTATACACTAAGTATTCTATGTAATGTGTAAATTGGGACTCACATTCTCATCGCGAATGCCCGAGTACGACACCAGGTCTATCCATGTGGAATTTCTCGTTGACAAATTGGTACTGGGCAAGATTTATCTCTGAGTACTTCGGGTCTTCCCTGTCAATATCATTCCATCAGTTCTCAAATATAGACTCAAATAAATAAAACACTACTGTGCAGGCAAAATTAATACTTACAGTATAGTGATCTGCTGTGAAATGTAATATACTTGCATCTTACCCACACGTTTCATTTTCGTGTTATTTATGACTCTCACAACAAACACCGGTTATTTTCCTATACATCATTGACAGAATAGCCTTTGCAGTGGAGACGGCTTTTCTCTGTGAGGTACAAACAGACTTTATGTATATAAATTTAAATAAATGTCAGTCTTCATATTTTTAAAATATCTCAGTATTTTAGTCCATTAAAATATAAATTTTCTTCTACATTTTTTTACACCCTGCGTGTGCACACACGAACATTTGACTGGATAACACACTTCTTCTGTGTCTTATTTTCTGCCCACTCTTCATGGGATGTATAAAAATACAATTGATAAGTGTCCATTCCTACAAAGTAATTGTTACTTAAAATCCTTCTTCCTGAATTTTGAGTACTGTGATTCATAAATTATATTTCTTTGCATCTTGTACGTGTCTTGTCTAAAAGAATTAAGCCACTCTGCAAATACTTCAGCTTAATGTTCACTTAATTTTAAGATAGATATATTTGTATCACGAAAATATTTAATTTCATTTTTTTAAATCTTTCCACGCACCTTTATCAACCTGAGTTTAACAGCAACTAATAACAATTGTTTAAGAATAATTTTTCAAGTTTCTCGCAAACCATAAATCAAATGTGACACCAAGAAAGTAATCATTTAATTTAAAATTTTAAACGTGTCGTGTATAATAGAAGAAAGAGGACACAGAGATTGAAACGAAATTCCTCAAAATACGTCACACCTGTCAGACAAGTAAAAGCTGAATGTCACTGCTTGTACAGATGTCCAGTTGCCATAATGAGCATAAATATATTTCGAAACGTGAGGCACATCAAAAGTCTTGTGCGACTAAATGATTACGGAAAACAGAGATCACTCATTATTGCCCATAAAAAGAAGAAAAACTAGTTAATATTCTTCACCATTTAAGGAGTGAAATAAACATTGAGATTTGAAGTTCCTTTCACACATTAAGCAGAAGGATAGCCTTAGTCAATTTTGTTACATTACTTCACCTTGAAAGTCTGTGTAAAACCAATATATAGAAAAGTAGGGGCAGTAATGTCCGATATTAGAGACGGTGCCTAGCATTTCAGGTTAATTACGTTTATAATAAGCCAATTATATCAAGATAAAAAGGACCAACGCTTTTCAGTCACAAAGAATAAACCACTAATAATTCCATTTATCGAAAATAAATAAATTATTTTAAATTAGTACGCGAAACACAATTGGCTAAGTGACGAGTATGCTTCAATGGTATTTTAAATTCCGAAGACCCGAAATAATTTTTTTATCTGGCTACTCATTTACTCATCTACTCAGTAATTCCTACAGTGTTCACTCAGTAACTCTTTACGTTTCACCCTCTACGTTTCGACTGTGCAGATTGTCTTCCTCGCCATCCTGGCCGTCGCCCTGGCTGCCCCAGGCTATGTCGGTGCACCTCTGGCAGCACCTGTGGTAGCGCCCTACGCTTATGCCGCCCATGCTGCCTACACGGCTCCACTGGCTGCATACACAGGAATAGGCTACCCTGCCTACAACGCCTTCAGCGCCCCTGTCGTCAGTGCTGCTTACTATGGATGATCTTAAGAAATCGCAAATAAGCGTGAAAATTACTGTTCTTGATTTTATAAAATTGTTGATCTTTGTCTTGACATCTAACTAAACAAATTGGAATAAAATCCTCTACCGCAGCATACATTCCTGTATTTTTGTTTCTCATTATTTCTCGTGCCAGGCAACACTCGTCACAGCATTGGGATTGAGTGAATGAAAAAGGTGAGCAATCCCAGTACAGGCCTGGACAAGCCCTGAGGGTTCCAGGAGGTGGTAAGGTTGTCAGCCCTACGCACCTGCCGCCTTTAACCTCCTGGAAATATTCCTGGTAGTCATTTCTGTTAGAGGCTGAGTCAAACCCAGGGACATAGTGTGGCCGGAAGGATTATGTCAATGAAAAATTATGGAACCTGCCACCTTCCGATTGAGAGAGCACCTTGATGAAATCATGACAGCTTTCTCCCAAATCCTTTCCAATTAATTATTTGGCATTCATCCTAATCTAGTGAGTCGACGTTGAGTTATTGAGAGCGTGATTAAAAAACGAAAAACATTTTTGATGAGGAGTATTGGGGAGTGTATGTAATGTTCCACATGTGTGTGTGTGTGTGTGTGTGTGACAAGGAAATAAGCGGTTTCCAAATTTATTGATCTTTGCATTACTTAACTGCACGTTTTGTGTAGCCTCGGGTGTCACTGCGTATCCCGTGGATGACACAACCGGCGCACGCACGCACGCACGCACGCATTCGAAAGGAAATTATCGTCTTTGTCGATGCATCATGTACGTGGGGAAGACACGCAGTGATCCATAACTTAAGGAGCTGATCAGTCCGTATTTCCTGTCGCTTTAATCGCGGGGACGTAACCAATGGTAGTCTTTGGACACGATTCCCTACGCGCCCCCCCCCTACAGTCGGTCAGGATGTGCTGTGTACGAAGAACGTCCTCGTGCCAACCGGTAAACGAACCTAGGAGGTCCAGAACGTGAAAAACAACTCTGTTGACTCAACTATACTAGCTTATGTTAAAATGGATGAACACTTCCATTACAAAACTTATTATTTTCAAGTAAATCAGAACTAAACTTATCACAACAAAAAAGAAAGGTAAAAGGTAAAGTTATCCATTGCCATTTTATTAAGGCATATGGAGGAATAGAAGTATAGCTCCACTTGTTCTTAACCTTAACTCTAGACGAAGGTAAATGACCAACATCACTCCCCGGCCGCTTCACCCCCGGGAAAGGACACCGGTACATATTCAATAGGAGATTGGGTGGGCCCCAGAGCCGGTCTCGACGTCTTTGAGAAGTGAAAAATCTCATGCCACTGCCGCGATTCGAACCCCGGACCGTGGATTTCACTGCCATATTCACAATAACACAAGTCTCTATCCTCAGCCAGATGAATATAACCCACGCCCTCTCATTTCATTTCTTTAAGTTTCATTTTAATATTATCTTCTCATCGACTCTCAGTTGTTCTAAGCGGTCATGCCACTTCAGAATTTCCCACACAAAACCTTGCATATTTCTCTCCTCTGTTCGACGCATACGTAGGCTAATTACACAGTGCACATAACATCAGTAACGACTGACTGACACAGAAACGTCCTATCGCAGTACGGCGGGGTGATAAGCCGATGGTACAGTTTCCTGTTAACACTGCAATGACCCAGAGTGCTTGGAACATTATTTGGTCCAGCAGCCGTGTTATAAACCTCTGCTCATCCCTTCGTCAGTTTACATGAAATTAAATTTGAATTGTACATAACACTCACTAATGATACAGACAGGTGCAAGGCAAATTGCATTTACGGCGAATTTCACTAGCAGCTTCCTGCTGTGTTGCTGATTCAGCTCTAATTATAACACTGTGTCTTGTGGTTGTAGGTGAATATTGCAGACCCTCATCTCGAGATCGACTTCCTGATGTGATTTAACATGGAAGTGGTGATAAATAAACTGAAAGTGTAGGGTAAGGACAGATTAGTTGTGGACTAAACCCTCCACTTCTCCACAGTAATAATGTCGTTAAGATTAATGTAAGAACATAAAATCTGATTTATGTTCAACCGCTCATGGTTCTTAGATGAACACTGAAATGCGAGGCAAAATCGAATAAAACACCATAGTGTTCTTCGGACACGGTGGACAACTTTAAAGATTAAATTGTGTCAATATTTTCACAGTCAAGGGATACAATTACTCTCAGATCTAGACGGAATTTAAATTCCTAAACAAGGAGTTCCGAGTAGAACTCGTAAATCTGAGTTCACAATTTCAAACAATTTTATTCCTACAAATCATTTCATAATAACTGACTCCATGGACCAGAATCTTTGAGAAGATAATAACTCCTCAGCTAGTCAAGAAATTCCCCGAATTTCATGAAGAATAAAGGTTCATTAAGGAGTTTACACACGACGGGCACTTTCCCCTATCCTGAGACAGATAAATCCAGTCCACGCCCTCAAGCTGATTTCTTGAAGATCTATTCCAATACTATCCTCCCATCGACGCCGAGGTCTGACAAGTGGTCTTCTTCCCTCAGGTTTCCCCACCAAAACCCTTTGTGAACCTGTCCTCTCCCCATGCGTGCCACATGTGCCACCAATCTCATTACTCTTGATTTGATCATCCGAATAATTAATACTTGTTCAGTAGAACAGATCACGAAGCTCCTCATCGTGCAGTCTTCTCCAGTCCCCTGTTACCTCGTCCCTCTTAGGCCCAAATACCTTCCTCAACACCATATACTCAAACACCCTCAGCCTATGTTTCTCTCTGTACGTGATAGAAAAAGTTCATATATTATTATAACAATTATTATTATTTATTGTCACAGCCCCGACATTCTACACACGCCGTGTTTAGAACGTTTAAATAACTATCAGTATTACATACACAATTCTGTAAGCACTTTTATGGTCCCCTTACGACGTATGCTAGCACCAATAATTTGTCAGTTATTGTACTAAGCCTAACGGCTGCCATGTTGTTACTTTATATTCCATAAAGTGCTGAATATGACTGTCCTATAAGATGGGAGGTTGTGTAGTTTAGTGAATACGCAACTAGCTCCACTATTCGGAGAAACCACGTACGAAACTACACGGCGTCATGTCCCAGAAGACCATAATCTGCATAGTCATCGCCGTGAAGAACAAAAATCTCACATAAAAGTTAAGAATTCCTGTGCATAACTCAAAAACCACTTTCCTGTTCCATATCTTCGCAGTCTACACAAAAAAGACAGGCAATGTACGTATAAACGTAACACTGAGGTGCGTTCGCGTAACCACTGTTGCCGTGGAAAAGCAATAAGTATTATATATTCTGTGTGTGTGTGTGTGTGTGTGTGTGTGTGTGTTAGCCGTAGTTATCCGGCATGCAAAGCGCATGCGCCGTATTAGGCCTATATCGTCATCTGTGGCCTGTCCGGCTCAAAAATATCTTTTCACGCTGTATCATAAATGGCAAGAATTTACGAAAAAAAATTCATTGAACATAAAGTGTGTATCTTGATTTTCTCTAAAACTATGTCTGAAACTTCTCCCATTCCAAGGAGAATTCAGAGAAATATTATACTCAATGTAAACAGGTCTCCATATAAAGTACCCGTTATTCTTGTCGGATTTTAATAAAACTTGAACTTTCTCGACAGATTTTCGAAAAATGCTCAAATATCAAATTTCATGAAAATCCATTTAGTGCGAGCCGAGATGTTCCGTGCAGATGGACGGACGGACGGACGGACAGACAGACAGTCAGTCAGACAGACATGCCGAAGCTAACAGTCACTTTTCGCAATTTTGCGAACGCACGTAAAAACTGTCTTTCAACGCCGAAATACCTCGTCTAATACGGATGTATCTTTCCCATGGCAGAATCTGTGAGAACCAGGATTCGTAAAAATTTTAAAATAGACACGGGTAGGAGCCTGACACAGGAATGAACAGGTCATCAATAGTGGACAGGTGCGATATTTCTGTCATAATTTCTACTAAAATTTAGAAATAAACCTCTCAACTACAGAAAGCACATGGGCAAGTCAATCTGGAGTTGCAACACAACATCAATTTGTGTGATAAATTGCGAAAACAACCCATATCCAGTTCGCTAACCTACCTCTCACAGTTTCCCGACAAGAACATTAGTATAATCACTCCCGTTAATCATCCTAAAATTCTCACGCACAAGCCCCTGACCCGGCAACAGTAAAGTAAAAATAGGCAGCGTAGGTATAGCGTAACATTGTGGCGCGTTCGCATACGTTTATACCTCCTCGGCTCTCCTAAAAGCCTGATAATGTGTCAAAATAAGAGAGCACTTTATGGCGATTTCGTGTTTACAGCAACAATAAACGTACTTGGGTCTTCATGCAAAATGACCTTTTGTAAAGAAAACAGGCCTTTACAGATTTTATTACCAAATTTCACGAAAATCCGTCCAATGGGAGACAGAAGGACAGACGGACATTACGAAGCTAATAGGAGCTTTTAGTGACCATGCGCAGGCGCCTAAAAACTTTCGATTGAAACCGCAGATGACATCTTCACGAAGGAACATGTGTGGCGGTCATAAAAGATGCTACAGCGAAATTTCACCAAGGTGAGCTCCAGAAATAAACTAGTGCTCAATAATAATAATAATAATAATAATAATAACTTTTATTACGCATTTCCTTTATTTCTTTGTTTTGTGAAAAGCTCCTTACTCACGTACAGATTCCGTATAAAATTCCACAAGCTCATCTCTGTTAGTTAATTAGTTACGGCTTTCGAAAGGCAACGTAAAGTAAAATTTCTCGCAGACGCCACAGTAATTGTAAATTTCACATAGGTCAAATATCACCAAAACAAAAGCAGCTCATTCTCCGAAGTCTATTATCAAGTAGGCTGCATTATTTTCACGTACTCTGTTTTTTCACTACAATTACAATTATGTGTGCCTATTACATGACGGTCAGGACCATGCCCTGTTTCCAATTGTTACTGGATGTTGGTTAAAGGCACAACGATTCAATAATGATGTATATCTCCATTGCTGTACTTGCTGTTGTAGTTAATAAAGTTTTATTATTATTTTCACGTCCCAAAGTCGCACGGCAGTGATATTGTTATTACTGATTGTAGGACGTTAAATATTACCCACCAATACTTATATTTCGAGAAAACCTGCCAACTGATTAAAGTTTAAATGGAAGACACTCCCACAAGAAGACACTCAAAATCAGAGTGATCTCTTAAGACATTATCCTTTCTGAAATAAAGAAAAAGCCTAAAAACTGCTGCGTAGAAGAACAAAATTCTTAATTCTAAGTTAATTTAACAAATAGTAAAAACAGAATTTAGTTACTTAAGCTGGTATGCTTCAGTGGCAAAAATACTGATTACTAATATAAGAAAGCACTTAAAGTGTTTAAACGTAATAATAAACACAACCAATTGTTTCCCCAAATTGCAATCCTGCTATTTCGGGCTGTCAGCATTTATTAATAATAATTAAACTCCGACTGTACCCGTCACCAAGGGACTTTCCTAAATGTCCGGTATTTTATTCATTTGTCTCCGTGTAAAATCAATATTTTATTTTTAAATTATTATTATTATTATTATTTGTTCACTACAAAAATATTTATATTATAATCGTTTAAGAGTATTTACAATAAGCGTTCGGGGGTCCATAGTACAATTGAAACACTTTTCTGCATTTATAACATTACAAAGAAATAACCAACAATAAACATAAGAAATAAAAAGATTTGTTATTCAGTTTATTCTCAGTTTAATTCGAATTCCACTAGATAAACAATACCAAAAGCAAGCGTAGGCTAAACTTAGCTGTATTTTTAAATCGATTAGATTTTCGATATACAATAGGCTTCACAATCTACGGGAATATGACAGATGATAAAATGAAATTCTCTGAGTCGAACGGCTACAGCAGCAAGAACTGTACTTCCTCATCCACAGATCCATTTATTACAAATCCATATAAGCCTCCATGTAGGTGTATGTTTCAAGTCACATTTCCCACCAGGCTTTTACTTTGTGATCATCGTCAGAACTCGATGACTCGTGAAACATTTCCGAGGCAGCAATATATGTGACGTCGCCGGAGGGGGATTTCATATTTTCGAATTGAACTGCATTTGCTGCTTGTTGGGTGTTTGGTGGTTCATGAGGGGGATAGAAACCACCCCCTTTAGTGTTCATCACCCAACCCAATATTCGTCTCTTTCCCCCTTTATTTCCTTTCTCTTACTCGGAACTTCAGTCCCATCACTACATCCCCAAGTCTGTATATTTTCTACACCCTTTTGTTAGAGACAAACTCGAGGGAAATAACTGAAAATTATTGGAGTCTGTACTCCTCTTCTGGTCCTCGTTATAAAGACAAGCTTCTTTTTCATTTATAAAAGAATATCGGACAAAGTTTTGTAATAAAGAGGCTGTGGCGGATAGCGCTCATGTCAAATTTGACATCACTTCCAGAAACAATGAAACTAACATTTATTTAAAAGAAAAAAACTTTTAACTTTAAAACAACAGAGTCTCTTAAATCAAACATAGAAAATAGTAATAATTTCTATTCACTTTAGCTTTTTACTAAAGACTTAGCCTTTTATTTTGAACACTAACAAAAAATGGCGACTTTCGTCAGCCTATATTTGAGATAATGAAGTCAAGAAAACAGCACGATGTTTCTGAAGTAGGGGCATATTTTAACCTCACGCTAGCAGCTTGAAGAAAATGTTCAATGATTTTGGGTCTCAACGAGTAGGTATACGAGGTTAAGACTAAGAAATAAAGAAAGAAAGAGAGAAGAAGTCATTCATGAGTAAATCAATATATTGCATTTAAAAATCTCAGAATTAACTAATGATTCTTTATTTTCGTGTCGTGAAACCCTTTATCGTGATCACAAAATGTGTCAAAATTTTGCGATTATTATATGTTTATATTTTCTTATTTCTAATAAATTTTTCCACATGTCTGAAGATGACACCTTTGTGCCAAAACACGTAGGTTGTATGTATTATATTTATTACACAAAATAAAGTTGCATATTTTGCTTAAATATATAATACTAATTGAAAGCACAAAATAAAGATGAAATACTGAAGTTGTTGCGAAAATAGAAAGCGTATACGTTTGATAAATTTAATACGTAAACACGTACAAATTTTAGTATACTTCAATATATAAATATATATTATATTTTCTACCCCATGATTCAGAATGTATATTCACCGCAGTGGGGAGGCAGCAGTTAAACATACTGACAACCTAAATACTTGTGACGAGTACAGTAAACATACTGACAACTAAATACTTGTGACGAGTACAGTAAACATACTGACAACTAAATACTTGTGACGAGTACAGTAAACATACTGACAACTAAATACTTGTGAAGAGTACAGTAAACTATACTGACAACTAAATACTTGTGACGAGTACAGTAAACATACTGACAACTAAATACTTGTGACGAGTACAGTAAACATACTGACAACTAAATAATTGTGACGAGTACAGTAAACATACTGACAACTAAATACTTGTGACGAGTACAGTAAACATAACTGACAACTAAATACTTGTGACGAATACAGTTTCTTACGCTGCATTTTGCATAAATATGAAGTATTCTCGATTAATTAATTATGGTAATTTGGCATGAGACGTGCAATATCCTTTAAATGCTGTAAGGAATTTAAATCATTTAAAATGAGAAATATTTCAAAACCAACTTTTTAAGCTCAGGAAAATTCTGGATTACATGACCGTTACTTTCACTAACTATATTATTTCAACAATTAACTCTAATAAAACGACAATATTGGGGGTTTTTAACCTTTACAGACCTTTGAGTGATTTTAAATTTCAGATTTTTCGTATCTGCTACGAAACACCGATAATTTTGCACTACCGGTTGTACCATAAATTATGGATATCCTTTGTACACCACTAGTGAGAGTGAACTAAACTAAACTAACTTAGACTGAGCCAGGCGTGTCCCAACACAGCAAGTCCCTTGTGTACAACCAATATAAGTTCAATTCTATGCCGGTACCAAGAGATAGAAAAGAAGGAAGAAGATCCTAAGGGAATTGACCCAAAGTTGCTGCTTCGCTGACTGAGTTTATTGGGAGAAAAGAAAAGAATAAAACACAGTGGCTGAGTAAAGAAATTTGGTAGGACAGAAAATAGAGTACGATATACTTTCATTGATGTTATGACAGCTAGCTTCATCTTGGGTTATATTTCGCGACTTTATAGGAAGTTCTTAGTGCAAATCGAAAAATTCATTTCTAGTCTTACAGATGATCCGCAGATACTTGAAAACAGAACGCCAACTAAAATACACCGCAGTACTATACAATTGTATCAAAGGCAAACAAAATGATTTAAAATCGTACCACATGATATTTAATAGAGAGCAAAGCAACATATATAAATTCAATTTAATAAAGAATTTGATAAAGTAGAAAAGTAACGAGAAAAAAGACGCGTTAAACCCCTTCATTTAATTCCCTTCAACTAATGCGCAGAGCAACTGCGTAATTTTCCATTTTCTTGCTACTGCTACTCCCAGACATTTGCGTATGTTATCTCTGTTCTCTTAGAACCAAAAATATTTTTCCATATCTTATTACAATTAGTAGTATATTTTTGTTTATTAATTCTCAGGGTATTTAGGTCACATTGCGTCATTTAAGATATGAAGATGATGGTTAAGTGACGTACTCCAAAAAATATCCCTCCGTTTAGCCGGAGAGAATGGAATTACACACGATATTGTTGGAAAGTTTAGCCAACAACACGAGCGAGTTTAGAGCCCGACAGGAAACTAAAGGTCTGAGTAATAACACTGATTTAGGATAAAAGGCTTCTGCGATACAGCTAGACAAATTTCTGCGACAATTCTAATAAATCTGAATGAATTTCATGACGAAATTATTGAACTCAGAGAATATCTGCCACCCTTCAGCTCAAAGTCTTTTGTCTTTTCGTTTGCTATCCAGAAAGATAAATATTAAAATATTTAAGCCTGCAATTTTTTGTGTTGTTATGTATGGGTGTGAAACTTGGTCTCTCATATCAAGGAAACGACACACGATCCTGGGGCTAAACGTTTTGAAGAATTAGAGTTCTAAGAAGGGATTTGGGCCTAAGAGGGACGAGGTAACAGGGGGCCGGAGGAGGTCGCATTCTGAGGAAAGGATTCATAAATTGTACTCTTCGCCAGATAGCATCAGGGTGATAATTCAAGGAGAATGAGAAGGGAGGGGAATGTGGCATATGTGGGGAAGAAAGGAAAGTTATGTAGGGTTTTTCGTGGGGAAACCTTGGGGTACAAGACCACTTGGACGCTGTAGGGCCAAATGTGAGGTCAATATCAAAGTAAATCTTAAAAATGTCATGGGATAAAGATAAGTGGATGTGTGTAGCTCATGACAGGGACAAGTGGGGATGGGGTGATATGAAGACAGTGCTGCATACAATGAGGGAAATATCTTGATCAGGAAAGGAAATAGTAGCTTCTCAATGAGGAATCTCTTCGCGATATTAATTTGTCTGTTTGTTAGCCATGACGAAATTAAGAGAAAATTAAATTTTGAAAGTATTGTTCATACTACGTTCGATGGGAAGATAATATCAGGGGGATGGTTTGTGAGGATGAGACGTGGATAGAACTTGTTCAGGATGGTATTCAGTGGTCTCCGATACTTACGGAGTTGAAACTTCACGACCTGCTACTTTAGTTCAAGACATAATTATCTGTTTGAGGGTTTAATATAGGCACAGACGTGGGTTGATGCTGTCGTCTTTGCTCCAGTGTTCTTCGTAACCTACTTTAATTCCTTACAATAAAATAATTAGCCTTTAGTGAACGCCATGCTCTCTGTGTGAATCTGTAATTCCCCAGTTTCAAATTTTCAACTATTTGACCAACTCTGAAGACATTTGGTGGAATATTACACCACTGTAAGACGTCCCGATGTCGTATTTTTAATTCCTACATTCAGTATTAACAACATGGCAGACGTGCGAACTTGTAAGGCGATACCGACACTAGAGACTCTAGCGTCTCTCATTGCAGAGCCTGAAATTATGTGGAAAAAAGACGGTGTGCGTGCGTGTGTGTTGTGTGTGTTATGCGTGTGCGAAAAATTATTTTTAGCTTTGGGTTTGGCGGCGATGGTTAATGAATAATAAGGTCAAGTGAATCTAGGAAACAAGATACCTGATAACCACATCTACACGCTAGACATTCAGTATTGTTTCTAGGTAAGTCAAAATTACAAAAATTTCGACGACGCATATATTCTAGATTACAGTCGACAAACAACACACACGGTATCTGCACATAACACTATACAAAAACGGTACACGTTAAAGAACGAATTGAGCTTTACTTGTTTAAAGAAAGTGTTTCCAGTGATTTAAGGCGTAATAACCATCATTCCTAACAAAAACAAAAAGTCATGTAGAAATAAATTTCTAAACTTGCATAATTCAATCCAATTCAATGGGTATTTATTAACGTGCAGACTTAACAGCACAGGTGCCAATTACAAAGCCAAGCACAAAAACAAAAATAAAACACAAAAACAGTACAAATACACAAAAACAAAACACTAAAGAAACAAAACAAAAACAAATATGTAGAAAAACAATACAAAAGAAGTACTGGGGCATAAATCCTATATCCTGACAAAACGTAGATAATTTGATTTAAAAATGTCCAGATTAGCGCAGAATAGTAACGAACGGTAATAATAAGCAAAAGGTAACAGCAATCCCATTACAGGCCTGGACAGGCCCTTAGGGTTCCAGGAGGTTGAGGCTCCAGATTTCTAGACAATCGGCACATGAAGGTGGTAAAGCCTCAGTCCTACGCACCGGCCGCCTTTACCCCCCAGGAAATATTCCTGGCACTCATTTCTGTTAGAGGCAAGGAACAGTAATAATAATAAATTACTCACCCGGGTTTTTCTACCAGCCCGGAGATGGTGCAATGTTCTCAAACGGAACGTCTATTCCCACTTCTGAATTTTATTGTTAAAACGGTTTCTGCAGTGTTGATATACATTCATGTTTGTAGCTGTTAAGGCACTACCTCAATGTGATGTATCCTGTAATTCCGACCTCCTGCAGAGGCAATTCCCTGACCGGAGTTAAATTTGATCCGTTCTACTGACTCCCATCGGACTTGTAGCACAAGAACTACCAGTAACCCTAATGAAATCTCAATTCTTTCTTCCCTTTTTTTCCACAAGGGAACGCGTGATTCCTATCCAGCAAACTGCACCTGGGCAGGTTTTGTGGCGCGATGAACATTTCCCCTTCCTGCTGTTCTTGCTTCAAGCAAGGACGACGACAAAGCACGACGTAACAGACCTTCGTATCGTAACGCAAATTTATTCCAAGGAAATTTTATAGACATAACAGACAAAATGCTTTTGTTATCTAATGTTATATTACCAATATAAGACTCGTAACAATATTAGTAGCCATAATAACAATAAATTATTTATTGAAGGATTTCGATAAAGCGATGTTTATTAAATTTAAAATCTGGAATAGGATTCTATGTAAAGTATAGGCTGATATTTAAGTGCGTGATAGAGAAATGGGGTATGAGGTTGTGGACTGACTTCACTGGGATCAGGACAGGGCCAAGTGGCGAACTCTGTTGGTCACGAGAACGATCTTACAGCATTTATAAAGGAACTGGGAATTTCATTGTTACC
Source organism: Reticulitermes speratus (assembly GCA_021186555.1). Lineage (NCBI taxonomy): Eukaryota > Metazoa > Arthropoda > Insecta > Blattodea > Rhinotermitidae > Reticulitermes > Reticulitermes speratus. The sequence goes on from JAJKFL010000001.1 coordinate 7,750,794, forward strand.
TGAGTGATTATTAGCTGCTTAAGGGAGACTGTACCACGGTAAGTATTTTAGTTACTCAGTCCGTTATCCCTAACAGGAGAAAATGTCTGAAAAATGCATTTCTCTCATCTCATTCTTAATTCACAAATCCCTTCTGGCACAGCCCTCCTCTGTAACGTGTGACGTCTTCATTATTACTGCAGCTCAGTTCTTGTTTCATTTGCGATTCCTTTTTTTTTAAATTAAGTTTTTAAGCTTCTTTTTTTTTCTTCTTTTTCATTTTTCTGTCCCCTCCTTGTCACCTTTTTCTTGTTGCTATTGTTTGTTGAAGCGCGTGGTGAGTTCTTTGAGAGACTGCAAATAAATTCACAGCCAGAGATACCCTTTTTTCGTCTTTTGACTACGAATGACTTACGTTGGCTCGAGTGCGAACAGTTTTATGTGAAAGATGTTTATCTGTCTTTACTACACTTTATAGGAAAACATAATAATAATTCCTCGAAACACAGATTATTTCACATGACTTTATATACTTTATAAAGAATCGTAATTTAACAACATAATAATTTTCTTAATCGTAAGACACCAAATTAATTAAAATGTTCTACAATATTTCCATCCTCTCGGGCAGTTGTAAAGAATTACAGCTGTAAGAATCGGCAGTATTTAGCCTTAACCCTTGCCCTACCCTTTAACCGAGTTCTGTGTTCAAGACGGAGTTGCTTTGAGACAGTGAGTTACATCTGTCAGACTAACTTATTCTACGGGAATCCTTGAGTATTATAATGACAAGTTTCACTGTAAGCTGCTGGCTTCACATTAAACATTACTAAGCGCAAGTTTCGTATTTGAACTACAGCGTTGTTAGTGGGTAAGAAAATGATAAAAACTGGAAAGGAAATTAAAGGAGGACTGATCGAAATTAAACAGATCAAAGTTTTTAGATTTGGAAAAGAAGAAACCGTCAGAAGACGGAAAGGTCAGCCGGTCAGCATAGCTGCAGGAAATTGAAGGGCAATTTCCGTGGATCAGGCACCGCCAGTATCTGACCTTTCAAGCGATAATCTCACTAACGACCAACGACTACTATTATCGGATCTCTCTTTCTACTTGAAGTCATTAATAATGACACTTTTCTTTTCCTAAAAGGTTCAAGAGATTGACAGGCCATAGCTGATAGACCTGTTGACACTTCACATAATAAGACGTCAGTCATAGCTAATTTGTAATATCCCGTTCCATTGCGTATTCTCTAATATTTAGCTAATGACAAGTAGCTAGGTGTATGTTGGAATTATACGTAAATACAATTTTCCCTTGTGCAATCCGTGAAACGTATAGAGGGAATAAAGCTATAGCTCCACGCATTCTTAACATTATCACGAGATAGAAGCGACTGGCGAGCCTCACGCCCCGGCCACTTTAACTTTAACAGAGAACAGCCCCCGTTACTCATTGAATAAGAGGCCCAGTGGGCTCCACAGTTGGTCTAGACACTACAATGACACGACTCTGATATATAATATGGGCTTATGTCTTCTTATTTATTGCGTTTAGGACGTAAAGTAAGGTGTCTTAAAGCCTCGAACCCCAGATTGTCACAGAAACATCTGCACCCCTAACCCTGAATTAAAAGGAGTTACGTACCTGATAGGGAATTTAAAAATTAAATAATTTACCTGTACTCTGTACCAATACAGGGATCTCATTCCCGAGACGTGTTTCTACAATAGTCATCTCCACAACCCCATTATATTCCCCTTTCGTCGATAGTGCTATGTCGTTATACTGATAGAAAATGATTTAAATATTGTTTTCTCGCCTCTCGCACAAACTTAAGAGTAAAAATATTTCTGTGAAGGCATCTAAAAAACTGACTACACAAACTGGACTTACTTACTACCTGACTTCACTCAGGTGCTCAAGAAACTCAAGTCATTATATTCAACCGAAATGTTGTGTATTTGTCGACATAATCTTGCAGAAGGTTCTATCCGGGACCATACAAATCTGTTGGTCTGAGTGCTGTGAATTGATTACGGACAATGCGCGTAATGAAGAATATAAAAGTTCATAAAAGGAAGTTGTGCTACGGATTTTTATCACCCTTAAAAATCCATCGACCTCGGCCGGGAATGAACCCGCGAACCTTGGGTCCAGTGGCGAGCACGCTAACCACTAGTCGACACGACGAGGGCGACACACTCTCATAGGCGCATTGTTTAAAAATCGGTCGTATTATTACTCAACCTTCTGCATTTTGACCTCTATTGGCGTCTTCTCTCCATGCTTTTATCCCAGATAACATTCCTATTTTCCGATACCTTAGACCACAAATCTCTTTGTTCTTGATTTGAGCCCTGTGTAACACTTTGTTGCATGATACTTCTAAACGTGTCGCTGAACCAACACTTAACAGCCTCTGATCAGCAATCTGCAAGAAACTCCTTCAACAAGCAAATTGCTTACTTTGTATCTGGAAGTCGTCTGGCCCTTCCGCACTTTAGCAGGGTCCGCAGTTTTCTATGTGAATAACATGTGAAGTTGCGGAAGAGAAACGAAAGTAAAATTATTTCCCTGATATATAGTTTCAATAAATGTTAATCGATATACCGGACTGTAAAATATTGTGATTGATGATTCCTACAAACACATCACGTATATCTCCTTTCAAATCCTTAACTAAATATTTATCTTTTTCATTTCATTTAACGTCACTTTAATTCTTCATATGAATAAAACCATTAAATCACCTAACAATCGTCCTTCTATTCAGTGTCTATCGGGGGTTCATTCCCAGGGTTAAAGCGGCCACGTCGTGAATCTGACCACTTACCTCCACCAAGTGCAGAGGCTAGGAATGATTGAAGCTATAGATTTGCTGTCCCTATATGCCTTCCTTGCGTTAAAGAAACAATTCCGACAGTTAGAATGTAGAGATGGCTTCTAAACTTTTTGGAAAATTTGTGCACGCTGACCACGAGCCGATATGTACAAAGATTTCCGACTGACGTCACATCATAATATTTCTATCCTTTTCGACATAGTTGTAAGACTTAAAATACTTCAGCAGAGAGTCAAAAATGTTTAGTGCAAATGCCTATCAAATTTTAGATGCGCTACACCATAACGAATTTCATGTTATACACAAAAAATATGTAAAATCAGCATTAAAACTAAAAAATAATGTAATTCAAGATCATAAATTTGTCACACTTCTTTTCTATTACCATCGCGTTTTCCCCTATCACACTCTATAATAAATTACCTCATTCGCAGTCTAGCACACAAAGCTTATTTGTAGTTAAAATACTAGCGCAAACAAAATTATGAAAATTCAGCGCTTTTTAGTGTGAGCGGGTTAACAAATCGCTAACGCATAGGCCAAAGTAGCAACAATTTATTAGCCTCACACACACACACACACACACCACTTTCTCTGCACACCACATTTCAATTCACTCACAATGACCACATAAAATCACCAAAATTGTCCCGTCATATATTGGATCTTTTCCACTTCTCAACTCCAGCCAGCCAAACTACTATCATGCTTTCACACTACATTAATTCCTCAAATATCACGTCATGATTTTATAAATGGTTTCAGGCATTTGTAAAGTGCATTTGACCATTAGTGGATCGGCATTCCAAATCTTTCCTCGCATTCCTACCCTCTCATAAACAGACCATATCACTGAATTTTTAAACTCTCAGATCCATTCCAACACTCTCATCTATCACGTGCTAAAAATGCTACATGAAATTTAATTCAATAGCAGAGAAATATGTAAATTTCTATTATTTTCTGAGTGTAAGGTCATTACAGCCGATCCCAGTGGCCGTGCGGTCTAAGGCGTGGGTCTGCGGCCGCTCGCTTACTAGGATTGTGGGTTCGAATCCCACCGGTGGCATGGATGTCTGTCTCTTGTGAGTGTTGTGTGTTGTCAGATAGAGGTCTCTGCGACGAGCTGGTCACTCGTCCAGAGGAGTCCTACCGACTGTGGCGTATCTAAAAAGTGTGATCACGAAGCCTCGAAAATTGAGGCGACCTAGGCCCCAAGGGGCTGTCGAGGCATTAAAAAAAAAGGTCATTACATGGCCGAGGCATAATTTGGCTGTGCAGATGATTCATATAGACACGCGTGTAGGTGTTTGTATTTGTGTACTTTAGTACAGGCCTCTGAGCGACCATCACTTTCCTAGCCTTTCAATACCGGCCTCGGTGCAACGTACGGACCTTTAATTCTTCTCTTGCTGCCGATCTCGGTGCACTGTACATTTGTGAATCCATATAAGTGTGCTATAAATTTAAAACCACTTCGTCCTGGACATCACTTGGCATTTAAACCTCAGCGTCATTGAAAGTTTAAGTACTCTGATCATGGAATTATTACGTTTGTGTCCGTATAACACAGATATTACTCATGTCTTACGACGACTGCAGTCCATATCCAAGCATGCACTTATCGCGACGAAGAAATCAGAGAAGGCACCACTATATTTGCAGATTATTTCCCCTTGCCTCCCCAACCTTCCTAAGATGACGCTGGTTGGGGGAAGAGACGGTCTTGCGAATATCCTTTATCCTTGAAGCATTTTTCATCGTTCCCCATTTCTTGCTGCCGGCAGCAGTGTGGCCCAGTTTCCGTTACGCTGGTCTCTAGCACCGTCATATTTCACCGACGCGGGCAGCCTGACGCTCTACTCTTATTAATGTTGAATCGTGTAACGCCGAAGGAACACTTCTGATCGATATCGGTATCGATACACAGTTAAATAAGTTGCTAGGCATGTTAAGCAAATTAATCAATACACAAAAACAAGGCCAGAAAGCTAAATAAATCCATGGAGCAGAGTCCTTCTTGAGGAGCTAATACGTTCTCAGCCAGTCATGAAATGCACCTTTTTCATGGAACCCGGAGGTTCATTACCGCATTCACAAGAGCCCGCCAATTGCCAGATCAATCTAGTCCATACACCAATCCACGCCTAGGTCTTCAACGTGGTCTCTTTGTCTCAGGTTTCCCCACCAAAATTCTGTATGCACCTCTTCTCTCACCTATACCTGTCACATTCCCCGACCATCCCCTTCTTGATTTGATCAGCTAAACAATATTTGTGAGGAGTACAGATTATAATGCTTCTTGTTATGTAGTCTTCTCCACTCCCCTGTCACCTCGTCCCTCTTAGGCCCAAATATCTTCCTCAGCGCCATATTCTCGAACAAACTCAGGCCTATGATCCTCGCTCAGGGTGAGAGTTCAAGTTTCACATCCATACAAAACAACAGGCAAAATTATAGTTCTGTATATATTAATCTTTGTATTTTTGGATAGCAAACTGGAAGACAAACAATTCTGCACCGAATGATAACAAGCATTCTCTGACTTCAGTCTGATCTTAATTTCTTCATGAATGCAAACCTGATTTGTTAGGTTTTTTTCCCAAATATTTGAACTGTTCCACTATGATTAAAAGTCATAAAAATTCCGTACATTTATAAGAAGTATGAGAGCAGGGATAGCTCAGTCTGTACACTGAACAGGCCACGGGCTGGCCAGCCGAAGAGACGTGGTTCGATTCCGAAAAGGACAAAGGATTTTTCTCTTCTTAAATTGCCCAGACTGGCTATGAGGCCCGCTCTCTTTCTCCTATCAAATGGGTGCCGGGGACTTTTTCTCAAGGGGGTAAAACGAAGGAAGGGTGAAGCTGTTAATAATTAATGGAGCTATATATTTACTATAAGAGACAGCTAAGATCTCTCTCTCATTTTAAAAACTAGCTATGAGTTGTAAGATCAGGGTTCGATTCGTGGCATTACGACAGGTTTCTCTTCGCCTCCACATCCAGCGTCTCACCGGCAACCACCCAGTTGCCTAGCCAGCAGGTATCGGGAAAGGTTTTTGGGGACAAAACAGCCGGGCCATTAATCTCACAAGTAGCTTCCAGCTACCACTCAGCTTAAAGATACGGGTAAGTTAGATCTACACTATTCCAGTCTTCTCCATTGCATAGTGCTTAGTTAAATAAAAAGACGTCTGTAATAGGCCATTCATGATGAAGATCGTATTTAGATGTGCTCCAAAACCGACTACTACACCCTATCCTGAGCCAGTTGACTTCAACCCACATTCTGAAAATTATTTTTCTGAGGCCCATTTTAATATCACCGTCCATCCTGATTGAAGTTAAGAAGTGGCCTCTTCCCTTAAAATTTCTCGACTAAAATTTCATTCAAAGGTTCTGACATTATTTTATTAACATTATAAATAAAAATACATATTCTTGTACTCTTTGACCCTAAAGTACAAGGCACTATGATGCCTGGAAACCTAGTACCAGTCGACACAGCATAACATTCCAGAAACCTAACAGTCATTGACACTGCTGTGACAGAGCTCAGATCTTATTTATTTTCAATAATATCACATCCTTGCTTAACAAATTTCGGTTCTGCTCCTTTTTGTAATATCTTCCTTACACACGTGTATGTATGTATGTATGTATGTACGTATGTACGTATACAGAGAATACACAAAAGAATGGTGCGGTTTTAATAGTGAACACTATTAAAACCGCACCATTCTTTTGTGTATACCCTGTATATGTATATAATATACTTATTTTGCATACGTGAATTTGGTTACGTGAACTCCTTCTCTAGCGCATCACAAATTAGCCTTCCTCACTCTGGCATTCTTCACTACAAGATTATTCGAGCGGAGGGCGCCCAGTATCCTCCATCAGTCTTCATCCGCCAGGCTCGTCTTCGCTGAAGCGGACACAGATTCCGCGCGCCTATTGTTTGCTGTTGCTACTGCTGCAGCTTGGGGAATTTTTCTTCTTCTTTTAGTTGTGAGGATACTAAATCCCACTTGACCCACACCTTCCTGCATTTTTCCAAGGTCAGAGATTCCGTTCAGCAGTAAGTATAGAGGCCACAGCTATTATCCTGTAATCCAATGACAGTCCTGCAATGATAAGTTCTGCTTCTTATGCTTACTCTTTTTGTGGTTATCCAATAAGTTCCCATAGGTTTATGCTTTCGTACTCCGCAACAAAGGAAGAGTCCAGTATCTTATCCTGAAACCAACATGTCTTCCTAGACTACCCATTCAGTTTATTGCGCAAGGAATGATCAGTTTTATCCATACATTTTCCCCCTATTTCTTCTTCTTATATATCCGTACCAAAGCACTCCGTTTTATTCTACCGCCAGATCAGCGTCGTTTATACATTTTTTCTTCGCCTTCTTCATTTCATACTCAAGTCTCGCCTGCATCCAATCAGTGACTAGCAGGCCTCCCACAGAACACAATTTTGGTTGATAAATTGGAAATAGATTAGTTGGCCAAGACCTTAACGCCTTATCGAATCAGAAGTTTTATTAGTGTGGTTTTAAAATCTTAATGCAGAAACATCTTCAAATGTGTCATTTAGAATGGTGTTGTGCAAATTCTAGTCCTACGTTATACGTTCATGTTACATAATTGCAGTGTCAGAGTTGTTACTGCACACGTATGCACTTCTTTCCAATACAACTTCCTTTTGCCAAAAAAAAAAAAACATTTTTTGTTAAATATTTGTTATCCTGGGTGAGTTAATTGTGATTTATTTTCTTTGTATACAGACCTGAGATTGTAGGCGTATTTTAAGGACTAGAACTGTCTAATATGACTTAACACATAATTACGATTACGCGCGTGTCTCACGTCTCTTTGTGTTGCATAACCACATAAATTATTTAATTCTTATACGGCAAATAAAACCGTTCAGATGTACCAGAAACATGTAATGTTGTATCCCATCATTTGTTCTGTTCAGTGTGCAATACAGCGTATATTTATTTGGAAAACTCGCAGCTTTTTAGCCAAACGAAAACAAGAAAGGACTGAGAAAAATGTAGAGAAACGGATAACGGAAGTAAAGTGAAGGGGCATTAAAGCCTATTTCTCACCACTACTTGGTAACAAGTTCAAAAATACATTGCAGCAAACACCCTCTATCCCATACTTTATTATAGAGTGTACACGTAATTGGGCAGAGGACATACATTTCCGTACTTCTACGGTATCAAATTGCTGTTTCAACATTCACAAATGAAGGTAGGATAAATCGGTCTGGGAGACCTATCCTGTTATTCTGATGTGATGAGGTTAAGATTCCTTTCAGAACTTCCATTACAGACATAGAGCTTTTTAAATCAGAGCTCAGTTCTACGGGTAATTCTTGACAGACACGTCAATCAGGAGATACCCAACTCATCACTATTACAGTAGCATATCTCAAAATACGAAAGAAAGCATATAAGAATGGAAGTGTGAAAGAGAAAAATAAACCAAAGAATAATGTGCATTAAAAATGAATCAGACCTGACGACAGGGGCAGAAGATGGTTGAAATGTGTCTGCTGTGAAGGCGGGGGATATAGGAAGATATAAAGTAGAATGAAGTCAGTTTTAGCTCTTCTGCAGCACCAGGAGATGAGCAGGTGTCTGTGGTGGAAGAGTATCAAGACTGTGTTACATAATGGAAGACTCCTCCCCTTGTTCATGAGCAACACCATCCATGGATGATTCATTGCCCGTCAAATACCTGTCACATAAGGACCGCCAGCTCGCCTAGCGACGAACACAGACGGTGTATTCAGCTTATCAAGATGGCTAGTAGATATGCTTCTTTTTGTCTTTCAAGATCTAGATCTCTAACATTACTAGTTACGATCAATGACGAAATAGTGACATCGTTAGAACGAACAAGATATTCGTATTTTTGCAAGCAGACCGCGATCTAGAAGCATAAGGGAAAGGTGAGCCATATGTAACCTTGTTCTCTCCTAAATTTGTAAGACTGACTTCACGAGAACAGGCTGGATATGTGTGAAGTTACCTGTACAGAGAGTTGAATGCAAGTAATTATAAAGTTTTCAATATATTTTAGTCTAATATCTCTTCAAGAATTGATTATGTAATACAAAGGACAGTATTGCCGGAATCATTAATTTAGAAGCACCTGACACACATGTTCTACTGCAAGGAAGTTTAAATGAAACCAACTAATGCACAAGAATTATTAACAAAGTATATTTGTAACCCCTACATACGTTTCGGCAATCAAGTTGCCATCCTCAGGGGGCGCATCAAAGAATCACAAATATCTATGGCATTCAGATACACATACAGTTGGCATTATAATGGAAGTACACATGCGGCTCATAATATTAAAATGAATAGATGCCTATAGTTATAAAACTGAACGTTAAAGAGTAAATAATACAATGTGTCTAAGTCAGTGATGTAAGCTGATACTTCATATAACACAGTAAAAATTATTATATACAAATATTAATACATGAATCGACTTAGGAGTTTAAAATATAAAAAAGTTTTTTTTTTAGTTTTACTGGCTATTGGCCATGTATACATTCATATAGTCGATCAAGGTCGATCTCGTACTGTGGCTTGGGATGTTGTGTGTCCGGTGAGAGTCGTGGCAACTTCGATTGCCGAAACGTATGTAGGGGTTACAAATATACTTTGTTAATAATTCTTGTGCATTAGTTGGTTTAACTTAAACTTATGACAAAATGCACGGTACATATAATACAAAAAACTACTGCAAGTAGTCTAGACTTGTGGCCAACGTTTTGATTCCAGGCAAGAGAATCCCAGTTCAGATTGATTTGTGGTCCAAATATTGGCAATAGAAATGCATATGTTCCCGTTAGCCTCGTCTCACATTAGCAAAGCAGAACTTGCTAATACATTACTATGCATCGACTAGCTTCCTTAACTGTCTGACGCATTCAGATTAGACATGGTAATGCAGGAAAATTTAAACCTTTCGTCTGGACGAAACCAAAATCTTGAATTGACAAGAGAAATTTTATATAAAAAGCCTTTTCATACTGACAGCCCTAGAATTTGGTTCAGAGCGACAATTTTCGTCTCTCTATCAGAAATTCCCTTTAGACCAGCCTAGATGGAAATTGGCTTGACACCTCTCAGATAAGAATTTTTTGACAGCCAAGAGGCTATTCAATAACAAATCTTATTGGACATGGAAGATACGTTTGTGTTACCAAGCTATACTCCAAATACTCCAACTGTTATTACTTTAGGACGCAACCCACACTGCTGTGTGGCACTGACACATAGACCCACATCAAAATACTGTCACAGTACTCCTACACACTTGTAACATTACTGACATACACCACCAGTAGCCTGTACTCGCGTAATACTGACAGTGCATTGCTCTGCAGCACTGCACATAGCGAGAAACTTCCAGCCTCTTAAGATTTATGCACCTTATCACCACCTACAATTCATGTTTTAAAGATACTTTTTCTAGTATTTGTGTTGATGCATTATTATGCCATTCATGTGCCTTATTACAATATATCCTTTCTATATCTATCATGCATAGTCTAGGCTACGGGCTAGACGACAGACAACTCGTGGTTCATATTCCGGCAGGGTAAAGAGGTTTTTCCATTCTTTGAATCGTCCAGACCGGCTCTGGGGGCCACCCAGCCTCAACGCGTTGTGAGGGTTTTCCCTGAAGACAAAGCGGTCGGAACGTGAAGTTGCCCATTCACCTCCAGGTAGCACCGAGGCAAAAAACGGAAGGACGTTTACCTACTCTCTCACATCTGTCTTCATGGCATGCATTTGGATAACGTCACAATTCGTGAACTTCACTTGTTATGTTCTACATCGTACCTCGCAGTAGCAAGCAGTTAAGCACAAATTGTCTTAGTACTAAAGGAAAGCAGCAGCAAGAGATTCTCTCACTGTCTCTGGCAATGGTTGATTCATGACGCCAATAAAACTTTGGGGCATTATACACTGCTATGTACAACCAGTGTCGGGGTTCATTGTGTTGGCTTCTGCAGTAGACTGATTCTCATTATAATAACAGATGTGTTATTTCAGCATTAGCAGCGACCGTTGGCATCGAACCAAATCTGGAACTTGAGTTCCATAGGCTGAATCTAATACGAGACAGTGACTAACCTTATAAGAAACACGCGTTAGTTACGACAGAACCACTTCCGGTGCCAGAGTGAATGTTGTACTCGTACTTAGCGTAGCAGCAAAGTTAGGGCCCAAATACAGCCCTTAATCTTTCAAAATACCTTTCAGTATAAAAACCAGGCGCTTGAAAACGGCAGCAGGAACAGCTGCAGAAACGTGTTAAGATACATGAACGTACGTTACGAAGTATATTGACCAGGCACTTCTGCAGCAACATCAAATACCACAACTATAAAGGCACTTTCGGTATGCAAGACTGGCCTTTATTCAGATTACACATGCTGTTGTCCGGTACGGTTATGATATGAAACCGTGCGGTAAATGCCTGTTGCATAATCGTGTCGTATTTTAAGTTCGACAACTGTATTTGTTTAAACGTTATACAACTCAGGATTTAGGCAGAAGGAATAGTTTTTATTGATTTTAAAATAAAGAATATAATTGGCCGTGCCATGGTTCAGGCGGCTAGTCGCCGGCCTCCCAACGCGAAGGCCCGGGTTCGATCCCGGGTCAGTCCATGTGGGATTTGTGGCGGACAAAGTGGCACTGGGACAGGTTTTCCCCCGACTACTTCGGTTTTCCACCGTCAGTTTCATTCCACCGAAGCTCCATTACTTGGAAAAATGAAAAAAAAACATAATTTTTCTCTTCATCTTCATCACAAGGGTTGCACAATAACCCTTAATGCCGCGTTTCGTCCGTAGCTTCTGCTGCGGGGCCCTTCACCACAAAAAAAAGAATATAATTAATATGTAAAGTGACCTTCTTGTAATAGCGTTTCTGTAGTAACCCCAGAGGTTGGCGGGTAATACTGAATGTATTAGCCGAGCGGTTAGCTTATAATTCAGGAACTGATCAAATGGCGTAAGTACCACAAAGAGCGATTACTCACTACAGAACAGAATAACTTTTACTAATGCATGTGTGAGTACTAGAACTCAGACGTCCGTCTGATCAGCCTTCACTCTACAAGCACCCAGGCATAAGTGTGTGTGTGGTTATATGTTAAAGGAAACTAAAATATACCATTCTCCTACTCTAACCCTCCAGTTTCTACAGAATTCCAGTCACCTCAAAGTCTTAAAAACATAGGAACAGCAGGGTTTTGTCTTAGGGGAGGAAGGAAAGGCAACAAATTTACGGATTTGTTGAACAGAACTGGCTAGACTCTATCCAAGATTTTAATTATGTGTTGACCTTTGACATGACTTTAAAAAGTTCTGAGGGAAGGAAACGCTACACTGTAAACAGTGAAGTCAGTCGTCACGATATTGCAGTATTATCAGCAAACTGAATATAATGTTTAGACATGACCTGATGACGGCTCGTATGAGCCGAAACATGTAGTTATTTATGTATCAGTCACTATACAGTCTGATATATTAGGTCAATAAAGTGAAGAATCTGTGCCAAAAAGGAATTGTTATCATTATTATAATTTAAATATCACAGCGGAATATAACAGTTGAAAGTGTCACACAGATACATGCATAGTGTTGAAACTGTAAGGTAGTTGCTATTAGAAAATTTCGCGTACAGATTTCTATATGTTATTTCCTGCAACGTATTCATTTACTTGCCTTTACTTTTGCGAACGTGAGAGTGTTTATATCCCATACCCCAGCTTGGAAACTTTAACCGCGTGTTCTGTTTACTGCGAGTACGAAGAAGTGGTGAAATATTACCTCGTAACAAAAGCAGATCCCCTCAGTACTCATACTAAATCCTGAAACATCATGTAACTAATCACTGACATTAACTTCATGCCGCTAATGTAGAGAAACAATCGGACCAACTCTGTAACTTATGACAAACGCGCAGATTCGCCTCTCAGATCATTAACTTTCAGTAGAATGGAACAGTCTTGTAATTCGCGTTGCTGTGTATTTAGTTTTGTAGTTTCGCCAGTAATAGCCATACAGAACTCAATAACGAAATAAGCTAGCAAATATAAGCGGTATTAATAATAATTGGCCGATCCCAGTGGCCGCGCGGTCTAAGGCGTGGGTCTTCGGCCGCTCGCTTACTAGGATCGTGGGTTCTAATCCCACCGGGGGCATGGATGTCGGTCTCTTGTGAGTGTTGTGTGTTGTCACGTAGAGGTCTCTGCGACGGGCTGATCACTCCTCCAGAGGAGTCCTACCGACTGTGGTGTGTCTCAAATGTGTGTGATCATGAAACCTCGACGAAACGAGGAGGCCCAGGCTCATATAAGGCTGTCGAGCCATAGGAAAAAAAATTAATGATAATTAACGTGTAATCAGACTAAACTGTTGAGCAGGCTGAAAAACCTCTCATAGACATGATACAGTTTTTCGTCTTGACAAGATTAAAATCGTTAATCATATCTCACTTTTTAAGTACCTGACGTCCAAAAAATAAACGAAAATACAAGGCTATTAATGTAAGTAGTCTCTACTTCAGTGACGCGGATATAGCTCGGTTAGCATAGTGACTAAGGTTCGGGCTGGACAACAGCGCCATCGTGACAGTAGGGTAAAGCATCCGGACCGGTTCTGGTATCCACTCAGCCACGTATTTAATGGGAACCAGGGATTACTTCCTCAGTAGTAAAACGACCGAGACACGAAACTAACCACTTACCCCTTCTAGTGTTGAGATTAAAAACGTCAGGAACTGAACCTCCAATTACACATACGCCTTCATGCCGTTCACACAATTTTACCTCCATTAAAATCGTTCTGTTTTCTAAAGACTGAGACAGAAGGATTCGAACTTGTTTAAATTATTAATAAAAAGGAGTTAAAGACGAAGAAAGTTTCTCTGAAATGTTTGCCTTACATTGCATGGTGATTTTCTCCCTCTTCCACGTAGGCCTGATCATGATTTTCTCTTCCATCTCGTTGCCAGTAATATTTTAACTTATTTGCAAGAAACTTGAATTGTGAGAGCGGAAAAACATTTCAGCACATAATAAATTTAACCGCTCACCGAACACAAGTAATCACATACAAACTTCAGACATCGTAATATCGCGGGTGTGGTTTTGTTAAGAAAGTACTTTTCCCCAACTTCGCCACATCATGTGCTACACTCTGCTGGAGGAAAATAGAACTTGAACTGGCTCTTCTTGTTAATAAGATCCCTTGTATTCCGTGCACATTTTACGCTTCGCGAAATAAGGCTACATTTAAAAACACGGATGTGTAATTATAGCTCTCCATAATTGGAAACAAACACTTCCATGCCAGTAAATTTTAAAATAACGTCGTTAGTGATATTTGTAAAGGCCAACGATGCATTATTTCAGCGGGAATGTATTTAATTCTTCTAATATGGTGCGTAAAATCCAAGAAATGTATAATTTTTCTTACTTATCTCTCATAATCACGTAAGATACACACTACTGTTGACCTGACATTACGGTTGAGCTTCCATTTCGTAGATCAGAGCAGAGAATTGCAGCTTCAGGAATTCAGAAAATGTTTTAATGGTTTACTCAATCACCCTACATCACTGTATACTCGTATTAAGGCAGGCCTAATTAGGTGCATCATTTCAAACCACAACTTAAAAATTAACAAATCGTAAAAAAAACATCACTTCTTAAAATAATATGTAATAATAAAAATAAATAAACAAATAAGTGCAATTTTAAGACAGTTTTTTTTAAATATTATTCTGGTTACAAATTTTGAGATGTATATTTTTAAGATGCTAATGAAATGGCTATTTGAAATTGGTGTTTCAACTTTGCAACACGCAGTGTAAAAAGCACATAGGCGATTACAAACTTCGAATTCTGAAGTTATATAAATACAAGGATGATGGCGAATTTCAATCTGCCCTTTACCGAGGGTGGATATTTTATTTTAGATATTATTTAAAGAATTTTGATGAAACTTTATACTGGGAAGGCTACACAATACATCACATGATTATGTATGTACGTTACTACGCCATGAAGATAACTTTTTTCAAAAGCTTATACTTGCTACGTTCCAGCCTTTTTTTGTATCCGCAAGCATAGGCGCACCCAGAATTTTTCTTTCGGCGGGTGGGGGGGGGGGGGCTGACGCTGACACTATATATAATTTATGTCCGATTTTAAAAACTATGTTATGAAAATCATGTCAGAATCTCCGAGCCGACATCTAGTTAGGTTACAGGGAAAATTAAACTAACTGAAAAAAATATCTACATATTTGTAAGTTTTTTATTATATTTTTCAATATTCCAATGTACCAGTCATCAGCTGATTTCAGTGGCTGATTTAGGCTGAAGCATAGATCACGTAAAACCTTTGATGTCATCGTGTATGCATAAACTGTGTTTTTTTTAATTTTGTTTTTTTTTGGGGGGGGGGGGGACTGCAGCCTGGCAGCCCCGTACCCTTGGGTGAGCCAATGTCCGGAAATGTTATTTCTCCATTCACAACGACTTCACACTAGTCATCTATCATGTACCAAACGAAGAGAATCCACAATATCACACACTGTTCCAAATCAGATTACAAGGCGTCACAGATCACAGAGTAGCAATGTTCACAGTCATTCATTCATTCATTCATTCATTCATTCTGTAATCTGTCTTACGACAGGTCCATAGCCTCCTCCAAAGCGAGTTCTCCACAGAGTGCGATCTAGTGCTTACTCTTTCAATTTCCAGTGTCTTCTCTTTTCCTTAAGGTCATCCAGTAGCTGCTTACGTCTTCTTCCTCCTCTTCCTGTCACTTCTTTCCTCTATCTTTCTTCTCACACCCACTGACATAAAATTCCTAAGGCTTGAGATCTGCGCTCTTCAGGCATATTACGCAGCGTCGAGTGGCAATCCTTTACCGACGTTTCGGGACAACTTGTCCATTCCATCTTCAAGGGTCAAGAAGTCCAAGTCTTGCATATTTAAGATCCATTAAAGGCTGTAATTTAGATAAAATTAACTCCTAATGTTCATGGACAGATGTGAATGTAATTTTCCTCATGACGCTCGCTCATGTCCATTTCTCTCAGTTTCATTCTGAGGGAACTTAAGGTGGACTGACAGTGAATAAAGAAATTTCTAAATATTTTTCCAGACGTAATTTGATATTTCCCTTGAATCATTATACGAAACACATCATGCAGTTCCATGGCTTCTCTTGATGTGTGGGATAGACCAGAGTAGGTTTAGTTAACACTGTTAGATATGGTACTGACACCCTTAACACTGAATATCTGTGTTTGGTTCCTCAGACATTGACACAGCAGCTACTGTTTCATTGCTACAAATTTCATAACCGTGTGTCACCTTTTCTTCTTCTTATAAAGTTACCGGTCCTGATTCAACGCTGATAGGAAATGGCTTAGAAAGGGTATGAGAGGGAATATCGGGAAAATGTCAGTACAAGATGGATTCTGTAAGGTCGAGTCCTGTCTCTTTCCTTGAGGAAATAAGACAAACTACAAGCAAACCCCAAACATCCGCGTCTGGAATTCATTTCACGGCATATAGACAAGCCAGACACACTAATGACAACACATTTCTGTCGCACATTACCAGATGTCCTAACATTTTAAAGTAGGTCAGTCACAGTTATAAAACAAAATAATTCTTCCTCATTAATAACGAGAAAGATCCTAGTAGGCTGGAGTAAAAAATATATTTCAGGATTAGCCGTTGAACACGTCACTGAACATTCTAAAATATTAGTGATTCTAAAGGGTTTATTTATTTACTTATTTACTTATATTTACTTATTCCTTCATTGTCTATTTACAGAATATTAAGAGTTACTTTCACTGCATAATGATGCTGGTGATGATGATGAAGATGACTGTAATTCAGTTCAATTCAGTTTTTAATGTGCTGTGTCAACTGCCAAGTAGCCCGTAACATAAATATTAATAATAATATTATAATAATAATAATAAAGTAATATCTTTGGTCTATATCCTAATACATTACTCGCGTGGGCTACTCAACGCATAGGAGCGATTTATTACCAGAAGATGAAGGCAGTATTTTACCCTGAATCATTAAAAACCACCTCATACGTTACAATATTACGTAAAGTTCCAGAAGAACATAACACACAACAAACCTCAAATATTCACTTCGTGTCTAATTTAAAGATGAAGTAACTATTTTATTTATATATATTAATATATGTTGCATATAATTTATTATGTTTATGGTTTATTTAATTATGCTGTCGGTAGCTAATATTGTATGGTGTCAATTTGTAGCAAATTAATTTGGAACGGCATGGAAGGAAGTGTCTTAGTCTAATTGAAGGTACTGAGAAAAATAAAGAAATCTTTCAATCGGGATTGTCGGTGTGTGGGCCGAAAATTCCAAAGTTTCGAATCTGGCTTCGGCGGATCACAATATAAAAATAACCAGAAACCTTCCTGAAGTATGGAACAGTTCAAGTAATTCAGATAGAGGGTAAAGGTCATACGAGGTTAAGTTCATAACGAAATAAAGAGCATATTGAATTAGGGTAACGCTTGCAATGGTTCAGCTCAGAATGTTTGTCTTTATAGCCTGCTGTACCAAAATTAAAACACAGAAAACTACAGTTTACGCTGCTGTTGTTACAAGCTGCGTCTCATGTAGCTTGTTGGGTACCTAAGTGTGTAGGGAAATAAAGTAATTTTTAAAGAGTTATAAAGAAAACAGTAAATGAACGAAATCTTTCAGACCGTTGGCTGGATGTATATGACTGTAGAGTATGTTCTAAGTGACGTCACAAGTTTCACACTCTTAATACTAGTGCAATCGAAGAGATTACAGAGCCCTTTTTACACAAAGATGTAAGAACCGTTCAGAGAGTATTAATGGCAAGTGGTGGTTGGAGGTTAAACGAAATAGAGGCGTGCGTAGGGCGTGTGCTGAGTGTGACCAGGAACACCCTAATATCTCAAAATCTGATATCTTATGCCATTGTCTAATTTTGTTTTTTAAAGTACGATTTAGTTGTTAATTTTAAAAGTTTGGTTAAGTTTTAGTTTTTTTCTTTAGTTTGGTGAATAAAAACAATGTCGTTTATGACTCAGTATACAATAAATGTTCGCCTTCACAAAGATGAAAAATAAAATTCCGTGGGCGCACGGGCCAATGAAATGTGCTGTACACCGGTTTGCTACCTTGTTCTATTTTACTAAGTCTGAGAGTAACCGGATGAGAATAAATAGCTTTAAAAAGGATTTTAAAATTTGAGCACGAAGAGAATTTAAGGCGCGTAATTTGTAAGCAAAACTTCTTAACATAAAAAAATTTTCGTGCAGCGGCAAGATATAGGAGTGCCTGGAGGAAGAGCAGGCCAAGACCAGGAAACGGGCCGAAGAGCCACAGGACCGAAGGAGTTTGAAAGCTCAAGAGGATCATGAGAATAATCGATGAAAGTGAATTTCGGTGAATAATTTTGAAATTAAAACAGGAGAAGGAACGACAGACAAAGGGACAGAGTATATGTTGCTGTTATGTTTCTTAAGAGATATTCTTAGTACCCGAATTTCTGGTACAGTTAATTTTTCCCTCCGTGATATGCACATAGATTTACGACAAATTACACTTTACCTCACACCTGCATCACTGTAACAGTGTTTTAATTCTAAGCACACGTTGTAGCTATATTCAAATGTGAAGCTGTTTGTGTTCAATGTAAGAATCATCTTGTACTCTAAACTGACAATTTGTACCCAGTTTCCAGGTTAACAGTATGTTTTTATTTACATGAAATGTGTACAGGAGTACGAGGTTGTTTAGAGTGTAGGTACTCCTTTCTACTCTCAAATTCTTTTCAGTGTAAGACATAAATTTTTTAAGAACTTGGCGATCTTATAAAGCTATCGAATGTCCCTACCAATTCACGCTTTGAGCACCTGCTGCTTCCATCCGAAGCCAAAAGATTGTCTCGGTTTCAAGTTTACGTGTGTACCAACTGCAAATATCACACATGCGACTTCCGACTACTTATTTCAGGTGAACTAACTTCTAGGTTGCAAATGCTGCGTTTAAACTTCATACGTGGTTAAGGTTTTTGTACGTTTTCCAGTCAAATAGGTTGTATGGCATAATATTCCAGAAGACTCCAATCTACTTTTGTATGATCCAAAACTTTTGGGGCGAGTGTAATTCGTGCAGCCAAAATCAGATTTATCTCATTTTAGGTGCTGTGTGGTGTTCATGTGCTTCTTTACGTCAAGTCATTTATCGGGTCTTGAGGTTAATTGCGGCGGAGTGTTTGAACGTTCCGTTCTTTCGGGATATGACGCGGCCTCGCCGAAAGAATAGTTTTCGTTTTATTCATTCGCCCCTTTAAAGAACATAAAAATGAAGCATTCAAGGATGGTCTTGTCTGTTTTCCTACTTTCCATCTGTTGGTGTATACTGTATTATGTTGAGAGCTTAATTATAAATTGAATGACTGTAGCGAGGAAAATCCCATTTGGAACACCCAGGCTGTCACTCCAAGACAAAGTCCAGTGGAATGTTTCCTCCTATATACATCATATATATATATGTATCATAGCAGTAATAAGCAACTTTGCCAAGATGTGCGCCATAAATTGAATTTTAAAGCCAACTGCTCCCTTTTAACGTAATCCATTTCCGTGCAATAAATTGATTAGACAGTATTTGATCCAAAAAATTGAACAATCAGTAATAAATAATCATTTGTCACTTACTTTCCACCTACATGTTTCGAAACCTGCAAGGTCATCGTCAGGAAGGTATATAAAATGGCATACAAGTACATCAGTCAAAGATGTGCGTGTGTTGAGTTAAAATACAATTTTAATTAAGAATACTAAACTGTTTAAAATATAAATCAATTAACAAATATAATTACAATTCTGAACAATATTTTATCTTCCATTGTCGACAAATATTTTGCGTCAATTTTGTCGTCTTCATTCAAGGGAATGTCCCTGCGTTGTCTGGTTGGTGTTTATGCCATAGTGGATCACTGTATACTTTGTTATATAGGCTGACTCCCAGATGATGGCCCTGGGGTCGACTCAGCCTCTAACAGAAACGAGTACCAGGAATATTTCCTGGGGGGTAAAGGCGGCCGGTGCTTAGGGCTGACCTTACCACATTCATGTGCCGATTGTCTGGAAATCTGAGAGTCTCAAACTCCTGGAACCCTAAAAGCCAATCCCGGCCAGTAATTGGATTGCTTTACCTTTACCTTTAACTCCTTGACGATTACCTTTTAAATGTCGAAACATGTAGGAGGAACATAAGTGACAAATGATTATTTGTGTTTGATTGTGCAATTTGTTGGATCAAATACTGTCCAATTGCCCTCTTTTAGCAGCAAAGCCGCCTGTTACAAAGGGCCTGACTGACAGTTTCCCATTTATAATTGTCGTCTGAGCAGTTTCGTTTCCGGGCTGCAGGAAGTCAAGTATTCCTTGACAGACAGCCGTCAGCGGTGACAACCGGTACTCTATTACATGCCACTCGTCCCTGCCCACACAAAGTTCGGGGAAGCCAGGATGAGATCGAGGAACTGAAACGTGATTTGGCCTGACCGATTGGCATTTAAATATTTAAACTGCTGACAGACTGGCCTTTCCGATGCAGAGTAATTCAGCTGAGACCACCCTAATTCGTTTCTAATTTATTTGATGACAGCGATGTACTACGACATGGTAAAAAGTTAAATGTTTTGAACACAGAATTTAAAACTGATTAAATAATAATTAGCCCATTACGTTGTTAGTAAGGCTAGATATAGCTCCCATTACAGGCCTGGACAGGCCCCTACAGTTCCAGGAGACTGAGGCGCCCATATTTCCAGAAAATCGGAACATGAAGGTGGTAAGGTTGTCAGCCCTGGGCACCGGCCGCTTTTACCCCCAGGAAATACTCCTGGTTCTCATTCACATTAGACGATGCGTCGACTCAAGGGCCATAGTGTGGCCGGAAGGACTGGGTCAATGGCACCTTCGGGAATCGAACCTGGGACCTTCCGGGTTGTACAGCGGTGCCTCAACCAACTGCGCCACTGCGTACCCCCAACTCGACATACCACATAGGCCTATATATAAGTATGTACGTGAGTACACACACGATATTTTAAATGCGGATGGAGATCATGCCCGACGTTTCTGAGAGTGTTCTTGGCTTCATTGTATATGGCGATGGAAGACATTCTCCGAAACGTGGATACTAACTTCTTTTTCACATATCTGATAATCCAAGAAGCATTTATTGCAAAACTAAGCTTTTGTTTCAATAAATATATCAGTTTAATCATTTTGAAGTTAATTGGACTATCACATGTTTAGGAGATTCACTGTTTATTCTGAAAAGTAACTGAAACTAACAAATATTCTCTCTGGCGCCAGGTTCAGATCTATAAGGTCATATTCAAATGTAAATATAAGTTCAGATCAGTGCTGTGGCACATCGAGTAGGTGTTCACTTAACTTGCACTTTTGCAACTTCTTTCAAATATTTATTCTGGACGCAAACGGTTAGATAGGGACATGTAGTTGTTGAAAGTTTGAAAAGAAGTTGGACGAAAGGGATTGGTCGGTAAGGTACAGGTCTATCAATATTATATTGAGCATTCTCGTCCTCTCCCGTTGCAGCACCTCCTGTACATGAACATAAACTAAGTTAAAGTGTAAACATAGTACAGCCGGCACCAGAAGGAACGACACAGTGATGTTAAAGTGTAAACATAGTACAGTCGGCACCAGAAGGAACGACACAGTGATGTTAAAGTGTAAACATAGTACAGTCGGCACCAGAAGGAACGACACAGTGATGTTAAAGTGTAAACATAGTACAGTCGGCACCAGAAGGAACGACACAGTGATGTTAAAGTGTAAACATAGTACAGTCGGCACCAGAAGGAACGACACAGTGATGTTAAAGTGTAAACATAGTACAGTCGGCACCAGAAGGAACGACACAGTGATGTTAAAGTGTAAACATAGTACAGTCGGCACCAGAAGGAACGACACAGTGATGTTAAAGTGTAAACATAGTACAGTCGGCACCAGAAGGAACGACACAGTGATGTTAAAGTGTAAACATAGTACAGTCGGCACCAGAAGGAACGACACAGGGATGTTAAAGTGTAAACATAGTACAGTCGGCACCAGAAGGAACGAAACAAGGATGTTAAAGTGTAAACATAGTACAGTCGGCACCAGAAGGAACGACACAAGGATGTTAAAGTATAAACATAGTACAGTCGGCACCAGAAGGAACGACACAGTGATGTTAAAGTGTAAACATAGTAGGCTACAGTCAGCGCCAGAAGGAACGACACAGTAATGTTAAAGTGTAAACATAGTACAGTCGGCACCAGAAGGAACGACACAGCGACGTTAAACAACAGGTCAGTCTGGCGTGTAGTTTTGTTACAGAGAAAGTCTATGGCAGACTGGCTGCTTTGAATCATATTTATAGCAACTACGTGACGTCATATGATAGGCCGCCATAATATTCACGCGCTGCTCCACTGAAGCACTGTAACCGTGAAAAGTAATCCGTAATTTTCGGCAGCAGTTCATAAAAGACCGATTCTAATCGATTCTAAGTGATACTAATTAATTGATATTGATAGCACTCAACAATTAAAGAAACAAACGTACTTTATTTCTTCCTTGATGTTACGACAGTGGTATACAGATTTTGCCTGTTGGGCGTTAATAAATTTTTACGTTGTGTTCACCGTGCATTTTCATATTACGTTAAGTGATATCAAAATGCATGGTGAACACAACGTAAAATTGATATTGATAGTATTATATAATCGATGTTCAAATGCTTCTTCATCCTTATATTATACCTTACAGAGAATACACACTGTCCGTTGTGTTATATGCTCGATGCTCAAAGGTTTCTTGAGTCTCAGGGTGTACCAAACAGGAAGCCAGGATCTATTTCAGGCACTTCCTCAGCCAGTTAATCATACGAAAGCTACATACATACACACACATATATATAGGCCCATATATATATAGAGAGAGAGAGACATACACAACACACACAATATATATAGGCCCATATATATATAGAGAGAGAGAGACATACACACACACACACATATATATAGGCCCATATATATATAGAGAGAGAGAGACATACACACACACACATATATATAGGCCCATATATATATAGAGAGAGAGAGACATACACAACACACACATATATAGGCGTATGTATGTGTATATATATATATATATATATATATATATATATATATATATATACACACAGAGAGAGTTAAGTGTTTTATTTCACAACACTGTCAATTGCGAAGTTTGCATAGTGTAGGTGGTACGTGAATAACGTATTAGTATGGGGCATTGGTGGAATAATGCTGCGAGGGTGAACCCGAAGTACTCGGATAAAACCCAGTCCTAATGCCACTTTGTCCACCACAGATATCACATGGACTGCGCCGGAATAGGGCTACAGCGGTGAAAGACAGGGGACTGAGCCATGAAACAACACTAAATTATATAGACAAATTAGTGACCGTAGGTATATCTTCAAGTGAGGGGATGAATTAATTAACTGCTGGAAAGAGCTTATCAAAATTTCATTGTCCGACTGTCCGTCTGTCTGTATGTATAAAACAAATCAAAGAGCCTCCAAATATATCCTCATTAAATCTGATATTGAGCAAATTTATGAGAATTTTTTATCTACGTATGTTAATTCTGATCCTTAGCGAATGATCGTAACTTTACGCTTCTTTTGAAGATTTACATGTATTGCTTCGCAAGTATTCGACACAATTATAAAGGCCTACCCATCATCCCCATGAAATAAAATTAAAATCTTGAATACGTTTAAGTTGCACTGAAATATATTTTTTGTCTTCCTTCAATTGAAACCCATATTAATCAAAATAAAGTTATCAAGCTTCACTTTTCACTGTCATTATAGACATGACATTTAAATTTTCTGCCTACCTTAACAACAGCTTTACAATAAAACACTGGTAGCTAATATCCAGCCCTCAGCCTGACATAACACTTACAGCTTTTTATGGATCCGGAATATTCATTACCGTGTTTACAAAAGCCTGCCATTAGAGACCCTATTAGTCCAGACGAACTGACTGACATCTTCACATCATAATCTTTAGAGTCCGTTTTAATATTACTATCAAGATGACACTTTCAGCTTAACTAAGAATTACTCTCCTGTCTGAAATAAGAACCTTGTTTAAAATTAAGGAAGCAGATGGAAAAGCAGCAAGCATTATAGACTAAAAGCTTAAAAAGTTACAGTCTATAAACACTGATGTTACAAATATGTGCACTGCGTTAAAGGTTAGAGTGGCACGGGGATTAAAGCATAGAACAACCGTATTTTAGACCCGCGCTTTGAGTAGTATTTGTAAAGCAAAATGTATAAAGTTAATTTGAAATTTGTAATCGGAAAGCTTAATATTATAAGAAGATTAATTTTACATTAACAGTATGAAAGGAACGTCTATGGTAACAGAACAATAATTAAGAGAGCAAAATTCAGTGGTCAGTCCTAATGCCAAAGGGGGTGGCCCCACAAAATTGCAGTAAAAAGAGCGAGGAAAAACGAATCCTTTATTACGTAATATGTTAAGACCCTTTCGTTAACGAGAAAAAAATTCAAACAGCAGATACAAATCTTCTGAATAAAATGTGTAACTACTGTGTCTGGTAATATAAAGAGCCAATTATATTTAAAAACTCCTTAAACTGTCTCTCTGACTTCCAAGACATCACACTGCATTTTCTTTACCAAGTTCAGTATGTTAATATAGTTGACTATAATAATTTTCTGCCGATCCCAGTGGCCGCGCGGTCTAAGGCGTGGGTCTGCGGCCGCTCGCTTACTAGGATTGTGGGTTCGAATCCCGCCGGTGGCATGGATGTCTGTCTCTTTTCAGTGTTGTGTGTTGTCAGGTAGAGGTCTCTGCGACGAGCTGGTCCCTCGTCCAGAGGAGTCCTACCGAGTGTGGTGTGTCTAAAGTGTGATCGCGAAGCCTCGAAAAATGAGGCGGCCTAGGCCCCCAAGGGGCTGTCGAGCCATTGAAAATAAATAACAATAATAATAATAATAATGTAAACGGACTGACTCTACAGATAAATTCTGCGAGAACAATTTCGAGTTAATGGTCATTAAAGGAATTTATTTACCTTACTGATGGTCTCTGTAAAGCAGGGTTACACAAAAAGTTTCAAAAATCTATAAGCCGCATTAAAATTCTAGGCGCCAGAAGGGTGACATGAAGCAAGTTCCAAACTGGGGACCCACAAATATTAGACGCTACTGTACACAATTTAGTCGTCTGAGCGATTTGCGCCCGGGGTTTGTGCATCCCTGCTCTGAAAATCACCATATTCTGCACGGAATCTAAGTTCAAATTATGTTTTAAAATCATAAACTATATAGGCTACATATTAAGAAGACAAATCGACAGCTGCTCTTTCTGTTTTAATTTTATCTTACTACTGCTATGTCCGTTTCGTTACATGCCACGCAGACACAGAGGGGAGGTGCAGGTGCAGGTGCAGGTGCAGGTTCAGATGCAGGTGCAGGTGCAGGTGCAGGTACAGGTACATGTGTAACCATACTTAACCCCGAAGCTAGAAGGTGCTGTTTGGTCAACGCCACGCCCCGGAACCTTTACCCCCGGGAAAGAGACCAGTTACCTATTTTACAGGAGGCTGGGTGGGCCTCGGGCCGGTCTTGACGAGTCCGGAAAATCTCTCCGCCCCTCCTGTGTTCGAATTCCGAACCGTGTAGTCCGTAGCTCAGGATAGGGACTGGTGGCGGGCTCTTGTGAGTGCGGTAATGAACCTTCGGGTTCAACAAAACGCGGGGAATTTATTCACTAGCTGACGACCTGCTAGCTTCTCAAGAAGGACTCTGCTCCATGGAGTTAGTAAGTTACTTTAGTTAGTCAGTTAGTTAGTTAGATTGTTAGTTAGTAGTCCGTAGCGACAGACTATACCGAATAAGCTATCTCGACCACCATCTTAGTATTGTTAGGTTTTCTAAATAAAGGTCATTGTGGTAGTACAAAATGTTATAAAAACGAATTATGTATATTGCAAAGTAGGCTAAATAGATGTACTTTATTTCAGATGATAGTGTAAGGTTTCTTCATTTGTATTGAATGTACTTTGTTTGCTTTTTTTTCATTAACTCTTTTTATCAGCTTCTGAAGTTATGCAATATCTGCCGAATTTAAGTAACGTGATTAGGAAGAAGGACCCGACGCCTGAAAGGGAAAAAAGAGATTAGAAGAAGAAGAAGAAGAAGAAGGAATATGGATAGGCGTGGTGGGAAATCCTCCTTATTCTAAGGAATGTTTCAGAATTTATTTCCAAGGAATTATGAAACGGGAAAGGTCCTCAAGGCGGTGTCGCTGTTTCTCAGTATCTCACTACTTGAATTCGTATGTTTTATGGCTGCATGCCTACCATCTCATGTCATAATCAATGACGGTACATGACGTAAAGTTTTTGTAATCAACTGACAGTTAATTAACTTATCATAAAATTAACGTTTTTGTCAACCCAAAATATTCATTATTCTGTTCACAGAAATCGGCTTGTGAACGCCATGCTGAAATATTTTCATTGACGAATATTTAATCATCCAATGCCGGCCTCGGTGCTCTCTACGGACGTTTAATTCTTCACAAGCTGCCGGCCTCCGTGCACCTTCCTATCGTGAATACATTTAAGGGTATTGTACATCTAAACACCCCCCCCCCCCGTTTTGGCAGTAGTTGGCATTTAAACCCCAGCCCTATTTAAGGTTTAACATAAGCTGCTCTAAACTTACAAAATTGTTATGTCGTGCTTCATGATCTTTAAATCAAGTTTTTGTTACATGTTTCGGCGGAGTTCAATATTAAAAAGGAGAAAATCTGTTACGAATTTTAATAACATTTATAATAAACTAATTTTTGAAATAAAATTTGTATCCATCGGTAACATTTATGTAACACAAAGTGTTTCTTTTATTCCACAGTGTACTGGAGTTGCGGATACTGCAGATGGCTAGGAAATTGGTTTTCTTCTGTCGTCGTCCGCGTTACACGCAGTAGTTTTCGTCCATTGCTAAAACGCACACTCACACAAAAGCACGTGAGATGAACAAGTGCCAAACATTGTATATTCATTCCATTTCCATGTAATTTCCCGGAGAGAATGGCGAAAAGTAGAAACGTTTTCACAACATGAATTATTTACCAACGTGACAGACTGATAGGAAATGTTTTAACAGAAAGGAACGGCTCGAGAGTTTCCCGTCTATAATCATTCCATTGGAATTATTTCAATAGATACGTTACATATACGCGACGGGTAACTTCACTTTAGAAAGGATTAATAGCGATAATACAGTAACTTCAGATAGGCTATTTTTCTTCTGAAGAATACATTCTCATTATTTCTTATTTACTCTGAGAATAAATCCCTCTGGTTCTGCTATCTCTTCGCAAAAATACAAATATCGACATCTGATTTAAATAAAAGCCTAATTCCACTTAAACCTACGATTCTGTGCAATAGTAGGCTAAGTGACTGTGTGTCTGAACGCTGATGAAATATCGTAAATTTAAAAAAAGAAACATTTAACACTGAACAAAGATAAAATTGCTATATATGTTATGCAGACAAATGTACACAGTATTATGTTATTTAACACAATTTTATTAAATGTTGCCCAACATGTTTCTAGCCTATATAATTTTGTTAAATTGTGTTAAATAACATAATACTGTGTACATTTGTCTGCATAACATATATATAATTAAAAATGTACGGGTACAAGTAACATAAAATTGATACTTTATTTCACAGTTGTGGATAGAAACCCATTTCCGTCGCATACGTTTTCCAAAACCCTACACATCCATACGTACCGAACAATAATATTTCTAGCTGTATTACAAATCGTGTTTCCACCCATTTTCTTTTTATGAAGTCCGCGTTTCTTATCTAAATATGAGTTTTATTACTTCCGAAACCTTATAAGATATTACGTTTGTGTCCTTCCTCACTGTACTGCCACATTTTTAATAAGCGCACATCACTTCCTCTTCCTGATCTATATTCCTACACTTAGTTAGCAATATGGATGAAGAGCAAGAAGCGAAAGGCCCACGTGTATACATGCTGCAGACGACAGAATGCGAAATATGCAGGGCCAATCCACGAAGAGGCAGATGCCATTGTTTTATTGTTATAGCGACGACGACGACGACGACGACGACGACGATGATGATGATGATATGGATCGGATTGAAACTTTTCCGATCTCTTTTCCTTTTTTCTTTTTTTTTTCACGGACGTTTCTGACACCATTTATCCTTCAGGTTATATTGAAAGAAGAATATGTGATTTGATTTCGAGGCTCATTCCCGTGTTATAATCATGTGTCTTGACAGTTCTTATTTTCGTAGCAATTGATTATCATTCACCAACAAATGCACAAAGATAATTTTTTCACTAATTACTTTATTAAAGGATTTCCCCTATACGTATTTCGGCAATCTATATTACCATCTTCAGGGGGTCATTTTGGTTTGTACAAGATGGCAATATAGATTGCCGAAATACGTATAGGGGAAATCCTTTAATAAAGTAATTAGTGAAAAAATTATCTTTGTGCATTAGTTGGTGAATGATAATCAGTTATATAACGATGCACGGTGAATACAACGTGAAATTTCGTAGCAATATTTATAATTCCATTTCTTCTCAGATATCATCGGTCGTAAGTTCTAGTGCCATGGAATGTTGAAAGTCTATCATTCTGTATTTCACTGCTTTATTCTCTCACAGACTAATTTAAATTCCTCGCCCTTACGTTCCTCTGCATTTATACTTCTCAGTTTTAGAAATGTTTTTACAATGAGTTATACAAATCTGTCTATTCTTACGGCTACAAAACTGTCTATCTTATACAGCCGGTGCTGGATGGATGTTGCCTAATTATGTTTTCTATGCAATAATTAAGTATTTCCCTTCTCAGGCTACATATCCTACGCAGAAAGTGCACATAATTATGACTATTGTATCTCTGTTTCCGTGCTAACATTTGTTTGCAAAATTGCTCAAAGGATTTTGATAAAACCAGATACTGGTGGAACATGCTGAATTCTGTCGCACAAATTCCATTGTCGTCTGCATCAGTATTCCTGCAATATGAAGTCAAACTTACATTAAATTCCGATCAGATTTTTTAAGTTCTTCAAGAAGTCCTTTTTATAGAAATTACGGAACGTAAAAATGAATTAGACATCTTACGAAAATCTGCAAACTTCGCTTCATCTACTTTTCGACGCTAAGTACAAATAACTAAGGATGCATAAGTTTCTTTATGTAGTTTATTATGTTTAAAGTTAAATGCTTTAAAATTTTCCTGGATAATAAATTTACTTCAAGGTCAATAATTAACAAATAATGAGAACCTTGATTTCAGGCTTCCGCCGCGATGTTGATGGGATATTACGCAGCGTCGTGCTTGGTCTCTTGACCCTTGAAGATGGGACCGATACCTTGTCCCGAAACGTCGGTAAACAATTACCACACGACGCCGCGTAATATCCCACAAGAGCGCAGATCTCAAATAATGAGAAAAATTAAGTTCAATTATTTGCATTCTTTCTTTCTTATTCTGACTTCTTTCTACCTACTCATTGTAGTTGCCAAGGGTTATTGTGGCAATTGACCACAATCAATGACACACACACACAATCGGTAGGACTTCTCTGGACGAAGGATCGGCCCGTCGCAGAAACCTCTACCTGACAACACACAACACTCACAAGAGACATGCATGCTCCCGGCGGGATTTTTTGTTTTTTGTCTGTCCGGGGTTTTTTCCCTTTGATCCATTTTTGTACTTTTTAAATCCTTTCGTCCTTCATGTCACTTTACGTTCCATGCTACCGTCCTTACAACAAACACAACATAAACATCCATGCCCCCGGTGGGATTCGAACCCACGATCCTAGTAAGCGAGCGGCCGAAGACCCACGCCTTAGACCGCACGGCCACTGGGATCGGCGATTCGAACCCGCAATCCCAGCAAGCAAGCGGCCGCACACCCACGCCTTAGACCGCGCGTCTAACGGTATCTGCTTCCTCTGCTCTATTTGCAATGGCACTGCTCTTTCAGCATCACGTCATATGAACAAATTCGGGGATAGTATGGAATATACAATAGTATCGGCTGCCTCTGACATGTAAGTTGAATGAATAATACTGCATACTGTCGGATAGAGAGTACTAAAGAGAAATATAGCCAACTTTAACTTGTTTTTATAATTGATGTTTAATTATGGATGTGATTTAAAGTTCGTTTCAATTCTACAGTGTAGTGAAAACTTTTGATACATGAAATGAAACACTGCTTTGAAATAACCATCTTAAAAAGAAAGAACTCAAGGTAAGGAAGGTAGGTTGAAAAGTTAATTGTCTGGCTAATAAGCAAGCTGTATTTAACACTAGAACACACATGAGACTTGCTCCAGCCAACAAGCAGAGTACTGTTCACTACATAAAACCACAGTATAATTAAAATTAAGTTAAATTAAGAGTCTACTTAAAAATGAAATTTATAATTCAATCCCTGAGCTCCTTTTCAATAAAAAGTATTTATACTTCGTCACATGATTCTTTATTTTAAAGTTGTAAATGTTCATAGTAACTCTGCTGAAGTAAAACTTTTAAAATAACTTTCATATTTTGCCTGCTTAATATGCACGAGTAAACTGTTATTAAATGCACATAAAGACGAGGAAAATACACACAAAAGAGTCAGTAACACCGGTGCCTGCAGGGTTCGGTGTATCAAGGTCCAACACATTTCCGATTTGCTGCAAGACTATTGCCTTTAAAATAACTGCATGAAACATTACTTTTCAAGTATATTTTTATGTACTGAAATTTATGCTGATTTACTAAATACTCAAAATCATACCAGAGTGTATCGAAGTAAACAAAATCGATGTCCGTTTATTTTGCAGTCCTTGAGACAAAAATATTTTATTTTATGTCTCAAACTTAAATATAAGAGGCATATAGACATATAATCTTCCATACGTGTAAACTACAACCCTGACTCCTACTCATTGCGGCTGACAAATTGCAAGCAATGGAGAGTAAGGAGCACAGTGAATTAAGGTTGGTAGCTCTGCTGCTTTTAAATCCTGAAACATGTTCCTTCAAACTTCATGCTGTAAGAACATATCTCTGGATCTCCTGTTTTAATTTGTTACAAAATTTTTTAATCATATAAAAATATGAGAAATTAAATAAAAAATATTTTCTGTAATAAACTGACGCATTAACACTTCCGTAAGTAATTAAATTAATTTGCCAGATTTGAGGCAACAGGGGCGGTCTGAACACGCTGTAAAGGGGAGAATATGAGTATTTTACCAAGCATATTACATATTTTGCCCTGTTTATTACGAATCTCGTCCATCTTACCCTTTATTATTTAATCACTCTTATAACATCATCTGCAAAGCACAAAATTTTAAAACCCACGCCACATAACTTTCTCCTGCGCTGTGCTACATCATTCTCTCCTTCTAAACACACATAGCTGAAGCTCATCTGGTTACATGATCCTTACGTAAGCAGTCTTCGTAAATTATTTCTGACAACTCCTGCAACAAACGCCATGAAGAGTGTCCTTCGGAGAACCTAATACATCTTCATGTCACCAACGAATTCACCTTTATTGCGGTGCTCGCAAGATTCGTCCAGTTCTCCCCATCCTGGACCAGTTGAATTCGATAGTCTCTTTTCAACTTTTCCAACCAAAACCACTTATTAACCCCAATAATTTATCATAGTTATATTACTAACCTGAGTAAAATACGACAGGCGAGGTATGTAAAACGTAACGCTCAGGCGCGTTCGAGTAACCATTTTGGCTGTCGAAAAGCAAAAACTATCACATATTTTAAGTGTGTGTCTGTTGCCTTAATTATCCAGCATTCCAGCATACAAAGCGCATGCGTCGTATTATATTGTCTTCTGTGGCCTGTCTGCCTGTACCATATTTCTCCACATTCTCCGATAAACAGCACGATTTTCAAAAAAAAGTTTTGAACATAAAATGTCTCTTTTTATTTTGTCTACAAAGTTTGTCTGAAACATTTCTCATTCTAAGAAGAATTCGGAGAGATATTATCATAAATGTACATAGGTCTTCATGTAAGGTACCCGTTATTCTTGTCGGATTTTAATCAAACTTAAATTTTTTGACAGATTTTCGACAAATACTCAAATATCAGATTTCATTAAAATTCGTTCAGTGGAAATCAAGTTGTTCCATGCGGACAGACAGACAGATACGACGAAGGTAACAGTCGCTTTCGGTAGTTTTGCGAACGCGCCTAAAAATATGAGAAATCTAGTGATAAATTGCAACTTGCGAGGTCTTCAAATAAAGATACCCTGACAAGTGATGCTTAGCATGCATTGAACTGCAGCGGCGTAAGAAGCAGCAGACACTAGAGAAACACAAGAGGATTAACAAACTAAACATTACTGTGAGAGGTAATTAATAACAACAGTAAACAAACAGCAGGCTTCCCGTTACAATATAAAACGCATGTTTTGTATGCTCATGCAAGCCTTCAAGGCTGATGCTGCAGAATCGCGTAACACGGGAATTCTTGACGCTCAGCGCAAGGGTACGGGGTGAGAGTATGATGGATTACATACAGACTGTGCATGTGTGTGCATTGCTGTCACGAGCTGGTCTGTGGGGAATATCAACATATACAGGCATGAAATTGGAAATGTTGTTCAAATATACAGTACGACACGAAATTGTAACACCTGCATGCAAAACCAGTTCCTTACAGGTACTCGGTAATGTGACTTCCCTAAATACTTATATGAAACAGAATCCTTGAGAACGTTGGTAGTGTTTTTATGGGGGCTACGACCTAATTTTCACTACGGGTAAATTTTCAAGGTGCATTATCCAAAATAAGACTGAGTGCTTCGTGTTACGTTTGAGGAAAATTGGTGAACGGAACAATTTGTAATTGTAGGATGTGTTTTGATGTATCCAACTAAACCAGAAAATAAAGCTTTCAATTTAAAAAAAAATCCTTCAGAAACTAATTGCCGCTCAGCTATAAAAGAAACTCCTAGCATTTAAGGAACCACATTTTTCATTATCGCATTTACGAATGCTTTCCACTGCTCCAAACCCTTACCCAGACGTGTACAGTCCGCCCCTTCACGCCCTATTTCTAATTTTAATATTATCCTCGCAATCTAGGTCCGTGTCTTCCTTGTGGTTTATTTAATTCAGGTCTTCCGTCTAAAACTTTGTACACCATTATTTCTAGCATCTGTGTTACATGACACTTGTATCTCATTCTCCTTTACGTTATCGCCTAATAAGAGACGAAAACGACAAAGTATGGAAGTTATTATTCAGCAGTCTTCTCCATTCCTTTGCTACTTACTTCCACCGACACCTTCCACACTTACGCGATTTCAAAGAATTAAAAAATGAAATAACATTTTTTAAAAATTTTCCGAATATTTCTTTGCTGGAATGAAAGCACAATGAGATGGAAAGTAGCGGAAGAATACTGCTGGGCGATAACAAAGGCGGCGGGGCGGTAATACTGCGGCCGATCAGGTTCCAGTGTGTTTTATTTCGGATTTCCACTGGACTATCTTGGGGGTTATATACATATATATTTCCCACTTGCGCCGGACCTCCTGTAACGTAAGTCTTGAGTAATTAGGAGATCGCGTGTAGATCCACACATGCCTCAGCAATATGTTTCCAAACACCCTTTCATTCTACAGCCATTCATTGATCCATATAATCACATCACAATCATCAGTGTCACCTTAATTAGGTTGTTTAGCGCGTTCTGTTTTAATTACAAACATTAATATCGTATTTCGACAGAAAAAGCTGTAACAATAAAATGTCCCATTTTAAGATCTCTGAAATTATTTAGTATAAAACTCTTCTCTCCAAACCGCACCCATATGCACCCTAAGTGTCTATGTCCTTTCAGCCTATATTCATTGAAACCTTCTGTGAACACGGAGCATTCGATACCCTTGTGTTGTGACAGCGATATGAAACAAACAACCTGTAATCTATCCAATTGAACATCAACATGGCGTCGCACAATGCAGCAACATCATATCGTCAATGCCAAATGCTTGGTAAAGGTAATTTCCTTTTTGTACCTCATATTATGGCGCATATAGAAAGACTGGAAGTAAAACTCCACGCAGTCTAGAACTCACATAGTATTAGATTGAAATCAGTATTCAGCTTCAGCCTCAGACAACTTTACCTTGAGGAACTACACCCCGGTACCTGCTTCGTGATGGACGGTCTAAATGTGAAGAAAAGATTAGTTAGTGTGTTCCTGTACACAAGGCGTTGGGTATTTACTAATGCCATAGATACTGCATCACTTTATTTTTAATTCACAAACTTTATATCAATTTAGAGAAAAATACGCATCCATATATTTGTGAAAGAACTGTTACTTTATTCTGGAGTCCAGCGAAACTGTCCGAAACATTGCAAGCCGTCTAAAACATTCATACAATTATATTTAGATGTCAAGTTCTCTCGCTCTGTGTGACATCAACCACACTATTTCGGACACTTTAACTGTTAAATTCCTTACGTTACTTGCATTTCCTGCTCTGTGTAAGAGGTCATTTTATTTCTGTCATACCTGTTTCTGTTTGACAGGTGCTCTATGCGCTTTAAATGTACTTCATTATTTACCTTAAGGCGCAATTATAAAATATAGCTACAAATTCCCCACTCGGTGGCCGGGAAAAATAATAAGGAATAATACGTTATTAAACACATTTATGTTAAAAATAGAAGTCTTCCGGGATGTGACGCCGTGTCCACTCTTAAACAGTTACAGGCGTTTCGAAGGAAGGTAGTGTCTTCGGGGCATTCAGTGCAAGAAGTGGAATTTCGGTTGTTCTATACTGATCCTGACAACAGAAGAAAAATTAATTTCTGTGAAATAAACTGCGGCCCATAAAAGAGATCATTTTATAGCTAATTAACTGAACAGAAAAACTGTGTTCGTTTATTTTTGGTTCCTTAAAAAAATACGCTGAATGGATTAAATTACATGACGTCCAATCATAAGATTTTGGTTAATAATAATATGCAAAAAATTCGGAATGAAAAGGCCACAACCTCATCAGAAATTTTTCAGGAAAAACTGAAATAATCCAAGGGAGCTGAAGTGAAAATTGCGGCCTTCGCACTGAGATCTCAACCAGAGACCGCCATTATGCATGTTTCGATACGGATTTTTTAAAATGATTTTTATTTTCTGTGATTACAGCGTGATAAACAGACAAACAGACACTGTGAATTACATATATATGGATAATAT
This sequence comes from Reticulitermes speratus, assembly GCA_021186555.1. NCBI lineage: Eukaryota > Metazoa > Arthropoda > Insecta > Blattodea > Rhinotermitidae > Reticulitermes > Reticulitermes speratus. Next base: position 7,786,184 of record JAJKFL010000001.1, read on the forward strand.
TTACCCTCATACGTAATACGTGGCCACTTATCTGGTGCCCTTTCAATACCGCCTTATGAAAATGACAAAAGTCATTTCAAATACGATCTTAAGTTGGACTGATTTGGTACAAAACAGGGCTCAATAGCGGAGTTTTTTGAACATGATAATGACCCATTCAGTATGGGTAAGGTAAAGTTACGGCCCCCCACGCCATGAAGGCATACAAAGGGTGTAGTGGAAGAGCTCCTCTCATTCTTAAACTCGGTAATAGGTGGACGTAATTTGTCACATTTACGTCCCGGCCGCTTTACCCCTGTGAAAGAACCCCGGTACCCATTGAATAGGAAGCTGGGTGGGCCCCAGAGCTGGTCTGGACAGTTTTGTAGAAGAGAAAAAGTTTTACCCCTGCCGGGATTAGAACACCGGACTGTCCAGGACGTAGCTAGTGCCTATACCGACTACGATATCCCGGCTCCTTCGGGATTCGTACTATCAGTTTATTTTTTTTTATAATCCGAGATATTGTAGATGTTTTCAAAAAAACTGACTACCGTAATGGGTCACTTAATTACCTACCTTATTAGATCAACTTAATAGCAAGAAAACTCGACAATCACAACGCTGCTCTAGTTAAAACCCTGAAGCCTGAAAATTCAATAAATATTATTTAATAGTCAAATACCTATGTCACAGAAAACACACTGTTTCCTTACAAAGACCAATCTGTTAATTCTTTTTAGGAATATAATTCACATTTAATTTAATATCACGTAAAGCTAATAAATACAATTTGTGGGTAGAATACGCCATTGTTCAATGTTATAGCACGGTGTTTTAAGAGTCTTGTATTGTTTACACGGCAGCTCTGTGTACTCCTTGTTTTCTACTGCCATCTCACGGAGTTCGAAGAAACTGTTTACACTCCTGCACATTTACAGAGGGGCATGTTCTTGTAGGAGTAAATACAAAAGCAGAAGCCAAAGCGAAACAAGATGAAAAACTGCTTGTCATACTACGGTCATAAAGCAGTACCGAATACGTACTGAACAACGGGTGAACAGACACACAAGTAATTAATTTGTATTCACTATATTTCAGAATGTATTTGCCCTTTCCTTGTGTCAAGCTTCTGATTTTAAGAACTATAATCCTAAACAAATTTATTATATAAATTTCCCAAAGTAACTATGTACGAAAAACCAGTACCAAAATATTCATAAATAAAAATGAAGCAAAGCCAAAGGTGCCGAAAACTAAGCGGCGTTAGTCACTTTTGAGATAAATATATCTCATTCTAATAATGCTGTACATATTTCCTCTCAAGTCCTCCGTAAGTCGTCTCAGAACATCCGTCGCCGGTGCAGTGCGCTTCAAGGTTCCTTAGGTTAGACCCTAACGTTTTAAAACCATTCTTACTGCCAGCATATGTCTCTATGAACTTCACAGTAGCAATGTTCACAGGTAAAACTGCGGCTTTCCTTCAGTCGCCAGCCTCGTGTTTCAAAGTAATTTAGAAGGCAGGCGTCTTATTTCATATATTCCTAAATAAATTACGCATACAAAACACCCCATATTATCTATGCTCTCCACTAAAGATTTGAAGTTACCTAACGTATATTTAAGCCACTTTCAAAATGATGTATCCACTTACAGACAAGAAATAACACGTACAAAACGCGCGATAAATTTATATAATGCATTATCTGCAGGTTGACAGACAAGTTTAGGCGTAAATTAAAATCTGGAATACCCGAATAATTTTAGATAACAGAGGTTAAAATGTAAATTTGTGAATGACGAACGTAAATAATAATTTTATACAAGACCAACTTCAACTTCGCCATTAGTTGGGAGAACGTGACTAGCCTAGCGCGCTTGGAACGTGGGGGAATGTCCTTAATACCCAATTGGTAGAAGCTGGGTACGCCTAGGAATGAGCTGAGCAAGGTGGCGAAGAGAAAATTTCTGCGCCTGTAGTGTAGGCTGACCAACCCGTCTTTTATCAATTATGTTTAAAATTGTGGTAAAAAGCAATCCCATTACAGGCCTGGACAGGCCCTTAGGGTTCCAGGAGGTTGAGGCTCCCGGATTTCTAGACAATCGGCACATGAAGGTGGTAAGGTTGTCAGCCCTATGGACCGGCAGCCTTTTCCCTCCCTGGAAATACTCCTGGTACTCATTTCTGTTAGAGGCTCAGTCGACTCCAGGGCCGTAGTGCGACCGAAAGGATTATGTCAATAAAAAATTCAAATAAAGACATCGGGAATCGAACCGGCGACTTTCCCGGGTTGTATGGCAGTGCCTCAACCAACTGCGCCACCGCGTGCCCCCTTAAAATTGTGGACACGAAAAAAAGATCAGCTGTAAAATTTTTAGTGATGAAATTTTTATACATATTTAACCACACAATCTATGATAAAAGTCAGCGTAACAGGTTTGAAAATCGTTTCATCATATTTAATTATCAAACTGGTTGTAGTTAAGTCAAGTAGTTTCCTTGGTCACCTTTTGTAAGGTCAGAAACCACCAGTTGTCTCACAGCCAGGCACAGTCTTTGGGGCAGCATAACCACTGAGGATGACGCAAAGTTAAGCGTTGCAACACGTATCACTGGCGAATGTTACAAATAAGTTATTTTCTCAAAACAACACTGTGTACAAAAGATCGGTATATAACTTAAAATACCACCTTTTATGAGGGATAAAATTCATACGTATAAATAATTATCGGCTACGAAGAATGGATCAGGATTCAGATCATAAAAATTCCATATAGACTGAACATTTGTCGCGAGCGTCCGAGGTGTGAGGAATACACAATCAGTTTTGTCCTATTTCCATGGCGTCAGCAGTTGTAACACTAATTCAGCCGGAATACCATCTGTCAAATATTAATGCCTGTTCCTCGTTGTCTTTACAGAGAGCGATCTCAGGGAACGTCGAATATATCCTGGATAGAACAGAAATATTGGCGCGATTAACCTGTCACGAAATGCTCGAAGCCCAAAATGGTGACGGTCAGAGAATTAAGATTCATTACTTTCGAAATATATCAAATATTTTTTCCTCTCATTACAGGGGCACTCACAGATCAAATGACATAACACTTTTGCCATCTGCCTAAACATGAAAGCGGATAGCGGGGTAAAGCATGCTTACCTTTGTTATCGACATCCATATTCATACAGGCAAAAAATTATCTAAGTTTATATTATGCAAACAACAATATAGTGTTCTATATAATAATTTTAACACATTAACGTAACTAGTACTTGATGCTTTGCATAACAACAATACAGACAGGCCTATGTTGACAACATGAACATTAACTTTATAAAGGACAATACAACCCTTCTAAATTCAAACTAACGCCGTTGAGGTCTATTGGAACGCGCTGGCCCCAAAATTTGTAATTGATCTTTCTTCTTTCTCTTTTCTTCTAATCTTAGCTTCTACATCTTCTTTGAATTTTAAATTTTATTTCAGATAACCTTCACCTCTCTTCACCGAATCGGCTCAATCCACATGTTTCTTGTACACAGTTGCGCAAAGGTCACTTGGCTTGCGATGTTTGACAACATAAAGGCCGTGTCAAGAGACTTTTGTGCCACCCGGTATTTGTAACATCTTATTCGTCTCATATTACGTAGTTATCCTCTTATACGTTTGTCCTCTCCTGCCAAAGACCTAAATAGTAAACTTATTAAAATGTAATCCACTTGCAATATCAAGTACAACAACACAAAAATCTACAGATTAAGAAAACACCTCAACCTACTTTCTACCTTACGAGATTGTCTTCACGGCATTTCCTTCCTACGTGGTAGTTAGCAGATATACACTTTATTTTCCATGGCGCAACAGCCACTAGTGGGCCAGGGCATCATTATCAAGGCGTCAGATCACACTCAGACACATTCGGTAGGACTCCTCTAGACGAGTGATCAGCCCGACGCTGAGACCTCTGCCTGACAACACACAACACTCACAAGAGATAGGCATCCATGCCCCCGACGGGATTCAAACCCACAATCCCAGCAAACAAACGGCCACAGACCCACGCCTTAGACCACGCTGCCACTGGAATCGGCACATACAATATTACCAAACCAACTGCGTTCTCGTTACAAAATGTGTATCTGTCCTGTTATAACCCCATTTGCTTACGTAAGAGCAGTGGTACCAAAAGTGTGCTCCGCAGATCCGAAGGGATCTGCGACCAGTTCCCAGGGGATCCGTGGATATATTCTCAAATGGCCACTTTAAATTTTATTTATTTTTTAAATTAAAGGAATAATGTTTTGTTAAAAATAATCGCGGAACTTCTTTAATTGGCGATGTGTTTATTTCGTATGATTATTATAATATCTAATTAAGAAACACCCTGTACCCACGAAGCGAGCGACAATCAGTTTAATCGAGGCCAAATCACGCAATGCATTATTACGTATGCTACTGGTATGTATTCGTAGCTATATAAAACCAGTTCTACGATATAAATTTTTAATTCTCAATGCCTATCATCCGGACACTATATTTACGTGAGCAAGGATGTGAGGATCCGTGGTTATTTTTCGCATCCAAAAAGGGCCCGTGAGCAAAAACGTTTGGCAAACACTGCGTTAGACGTTATGCTAGTCTGTGTCATGTGTTTCCCTCCCTCCTTAACAGAGGAGCTTAGATTAGACATCAGGCTAGTCTCTCTCTGTTAAACATGCGAACACGCATGACAAAGACAAAGTAGCCTAACGTCTAACATAAACAACAAGAATAGTGGCGTTATAAGTGGAAAGGTCCCAAAACTGGGGTTAGCTGTAGGTAGGGCCCGTATTACTTGATATTTGGCGCGGCGGGTGGATAAGAAAGCCGATACGAGGAGAGGCACTGCACATGCACCACCAGTCGTTTTAGGTCAATTTCAAAAAGTGCCCTGTTACAACGCAGTACTTTCAAGTTTCTGTCATACAACCGGGTCAAAGTGACGGTCAGGAATACCGAACAAAGTCATGCGGAATAAGGCAAGTGAGATTACTGCAAGGTCAACCGAGCGCTGCGATGACGAAACACAAAATACATTCTTCGTCGAATATGTGCCTATTCAACCACAGGAGTTGAGGCTTATTACAACTGTTGTTTTGAGGACTGAGAAAATGAGCAAAGGAAAGCCAAACAATCCACAGGGAGCACATGGCAAGAAAAGGTAAGATTCGTACTAATATTTAATTCGTATATAACTCACTTTCCTATTTTTATACGTTTGTAGCCCTCCTTCCAAACTGACCGTAGTTTTGAATGTAATCATTCCTTCTGTTAAAATTAGAGGAATTATAGGAAACTAATCATGAACTTCCCCATTTTTAACGTAAGCAATATAGCTGACCCAGTCCTGGAGCCAGACATTGCAGTGCTGCGAAATGCATAGGTCAATATTTTGATATTCTTAGAAAAAAATGCGGTATCATTGGAAGACAGCTTTTTTGTAAGTTACAAATCTATAGACGAAGCGCGTGATAGCATTAAACAAATTAAGGTTAATATCTAAATTGAAAGAGGAAGCACTAGATCGCACCCTGTGGAGAACTCGCTTTGGAAGAGGCTACGGACGTGTCGTAAGACAGACTACAGAATGAATGAATGAATCTAAATTATCAGTATTTAGAAATACAATGGAGTTTCATTTATAATTTCTTTTCAAATATGTCACCATTTGATATTACGGTCCCTTCCATAAAAAAAATAATACTGATATTCGACGCAATGTGTTAGCGTCTGACAGTCGAGTTTAATTTTGAAATTTTCTAAATATTTTCTGTGTAGGTTCGCCGTATTGTAAACCACCATTATTATTACCATTTATTATTTTGATAAATTTTCTAAAATTATATTTAATCCAAAATTTTTACAACGGAGAATACAATAACTCAAACTACCAAAGTAGGAGCTGTGCTCACAACCATATTTGCTTATGGAAGCCCACCTGAAGTTCTCCTTCAGAAACTGGAGAACACTTATTCACATTATTATCAGGAGAATAAACTAACAGCGCAATATATCAGATACGTTGAGGATATCTTCATTATCTAAAGCTTGGGAACGTGTTACAAGTAAAACTATTGAACAAGAGTTTGATAACTCGACCATAAGGGAAAAGAAGTCGATTCTGAAATTTAAAAACTAGTAAATTCAAGACGTCATCAAAGTGAAAGCACGCAACATACCTATATATACCGAAAATATGGTATGTAACGTCTCTAATCGTGCCATGAAACACATTGGCTATATGCCCCATATAGGTAATGGTCATAACTAAACAGAAATGAAAAAATTATATTAAGATAATAATCCATATAGCTCTAAAAAACGGATAAACACCGAAGAAAATTAACAACTTAAATCGGAAAATATTATTAGAAATTTAGCAGCGTGATTGAACCACTAACCTAGGAATGATTCGCGTTAGAAAAAGGCCGTCTAATGACTCGCATTCGTATGTAAGGAACATCGTAAAAATCTCACGTGTTAAAACCGAATTCAAGTCCGATATTTGCACCAAAAAACTGGCACAAAGATGATAAAAAAACCCGACGTTCTAATAGTGCAGATACACATGCCTGTGAATTGCTCGGTTTGGTCTGCTATAAAGCGAAAACAAGATAGGCAATGTACTATAAACGTAACATTGAGGTGCGTTCGCGTAACCATTTCTGCTGTGAAAAAAGCAATAAGTATTACATATTATGAGTGTGTGTCTGTTGTGTTAGTTATGCAGCATGCCAAGCGCATGCGCCGTATTATATTGTCATCTGTTGCCTGTCTGGCTCTACCATATTTAACACCACATTAACTCATAAACGGCACGATTTTCGGGGAAAAAAATGACTGAACACAAAATGTGTGTTTTGAGTTTCTCTACAAATTTTGCCTCAAACATTTCTCATTCTACGAAGAATTCAGCGAGATACTATCATAAATTTGCATACGTCTTCATGTAATGTACCTCTTATCCGTGTCAGATTTTAAAGCAACCTGAATTTTCTCGACAAATTTTTCGAAAAATACACAAATACCAAATTTCATGAAAATCCATCCAGTGGGACAGGCGGACATGACGAAGCTAATGGCCGCTTTTTTGCAATTTTACGAAAGGGCCTAAAAGCTGGAAGAGATATGAACACCACACTTAAAGAGCACGCACACATTACAGCTGTGTATTAAACACAGGCTGTTACAGCCAACATGTCACTCACCCATACGCAGTATTAACCACACATGCGCTGACTCCTGTTCCCTCAGTTGTGTATTTGACGTGAGTTCAGTTCGTACTAACCAGTAGTAAGGTACATACTGCGTCACTCGGCTGCACACTGTGCCCGGTGGCAGTTGCACTAAACCTTCCAGGATATCAAATGACATTTGATAAGGCAGTATGAGAAATAACATGGGCAATCTAGACATGCTTAGACATGCTCTCCACTCAATGTTTTAGAATGGATTTGGGCATGAATGGAATATTGAAAAATATTTAACGTGTTTTTATACAGATATCGTTCACAATTACATATGTAGAGCCTATATTATTACACCCGTTGAGACACTAAATTTGCCATTAACATGGTTAGAAAAATATATTACAAGACAAGCAAAAAAAAAAAAAAAAAAAAAAAAAGGAATAATCAACAAAACTTTTGGGATTGTTTAGTAACTGTTGTTTCTAAATTATTTGTTTAAATGTCACGATTTCTATGGTCTCCTAAATCACGATACACTATACAAAATTTCAGTGATTTTTGCAGGATAGTAAGCAGCCTATACTGAACAAATTAGGCGAGGCACTGCTGAGCGTCGATCGTACAGTATTACGTGACTACTTAATTACGTCATACGTAGTATGTACTGCACGTATTAATTGCTACGTATTAGTAAATGTGTGGCTGCCGATACCGATGGCCGCGAGGCCTAAGGCGTAGGTCTGCGGTCGCTCGCTTGCTGGGATTGCGGCTTCGAATCCCCTTGAGGGTACTGATGGTCATCTCTTGTGGTAGTGTTGTGCAGGTTGCGGCCTCTGCGACTAGCTGATGGCTCGTTCACAGGAGCCCTGCCGGCTGTGTGTGTGATCTAGAAACCTCAACATGAGGGCCAAGTTGGGTTGTTGCGCTACACACAAAAAAACCACTGTCTATAGCTGTGACCTTACTTCGATTTCCAGCAAGGTCAAAAATAGGCCGTGCCATGGATCAGGCGGTTAGTCGCCGGCCTCTCACCGCGGAGGCCTGGGTTCGATCCCGGGTCAGTACATGTGGGATTTGTGGTGAACAAAGTGGCGCTGGGACAAGGTTTTCCCCGAGTCAATTTCATTCCCCCGGTGCTTCATTACACAGAAAAACGAAAAAAAAAAAACTAATAATCTTCATTACAGTGTTGCACAATAAGCCTTAAGGCTGAGGTGCGTCCGTGGCATTTGCTGCGGGGCCCTTCACCACAAAATAAAAAGGGCAGAAATATTTGTCTGAGCCATTACACCGAGACGTGCTCTGAGTTCTGGCCGTTTCCCTGTTAGGCCTAGTCTGAATGCAACCAAACATCCAAATAGTCTCACTGCCCTTCTTAAAGGGGTTCTTTAGGCATGTGTCCTACATGGACCACTTCTTATTATCTGTTAGCCTTCTTCTTTTATCAGCAATAACCATTTAATACCTCTTCGTTAAGCACACGTATCTCCAGATTTAATGCTAAGACTCAAAATTTTTTATGTGTTCCGTATTATCCTTACAAATAAAGGTCATATTTCCCTCTACAATATTCTCCGATTGGTTTCTTCTAAAGTAAGCACAATCCTTTGTCTGTGAGGCACAAACTGAATGTTTATATATAATGTAGATTCGTTTTAGTCTTCAAGTGCTTTAATTATGTATCTGTAGGTAGGAATAATGTTGGCTTCTCAAGAAAAGAGATAAAGAACGGAATTAATTACGTGCATTTGCTGTAATGTTCCTACCAGACCTTGCAGCATTTTGTACTCTTCGCCAGATGCTAAAGAAACTTTTGCGACTGTGTTATTTAGTGATGGTGTCTTGGGTTAACCCTTCATTGTGTAATTACACAGAACTTCTGTGTTCATGTTATATTTGGTTTCTGAGCAAAAGTGTCATACGTTGTAGCTGTAGAGCAACCAAATTCTTTGCAAAAAAAATTAGTCAGTTTTCTACAATCTATTTTCTTACATAAGTCCTTTTAATTAGTGTTAGGTTTAAGGACAAGACAGAGAATTTGTGTTAAATCTTCATTCTTGGTCAGTACAATACACTATTCCGTGTCGAAGTGTATGTCAGTGACGCACGTACTCTAATACGCTGTGTAGGGGCACATAACAGAACCTTCTGTGTTGTATCAGACAGTGAGGCCGAGATCAAAGCACTTGACAGTTACCAGACCAAGTCTAAACTGGTCTGTGATTGCAGCTACTCACTAATTGAACTTGCTAAACGTAGCAGCACATCGCTGATATGGATAATTAGGGGGTGGGTTGAAGGAGACCCTCAAGAATTATTGAAGTCAACGCCTGGAAGAACGAAGGGGAAACCTCGAAACATTTATGGGGTATTACAGATATACAGGGTGATACAAGAGGAAATGTAAATGTTTTGGGAGGTGATAGTGTCAGTCATTGTGAGAAAAAAGGTTCATATAAACATGTACTCGTACATAATTCTGAATGATTACCAAGTTATAGCTGTTTGAATCTCAAGCACCAACTCCTTGAGATTTTCTTTGTGGGGTTAGATAAAGAGCGAAGTTTACAAAACAAAGGGGTCTACACGAGACGAATTGCTGGCTGGCATTTTGGATGCTGCTGCCCGCTTAAAGAAACGTGAAGATCAACTCAGACGAAAATCACGCGATCTTCGCACACGAGTTGCAAAGTACATTATGAAGTGTTTGCAATGTTACGGAACGCCTATTAAATAACTTCGTCCGTCCGTCTGTCCTTTTGCATTAAAATCTCGAGGACCACGAAAGATATTTTCATGAAATACGATATCGGAGAATTTCGCTGAATTTTATTGAGTCAGGCCATTTTCATTAATTCGGACAGCTTTAAAATCACCTCATATGTGGATCGTTTCTGCGTGCATCTGCAGTGAAACTCGTTAAATATTTATCGGACCGAAAACACTTCTCTAATATAAGTACAGAGAAGGATAAAACACCCAGTTTAAAATTTACATCCTTACGACGTTCCAGTTTAAAATTTCCATTCTTACGACGTTTGAGTTTCATGAAGATTCAAGTCTTATTGGACGGTGGAGATGACAAAAATCTCTTGTAGCGTAGTCACTATACCGACAGAGATAACCCTGCTCCCCCCCCGCTTGACATTTTGAATCTCGAGATGTTCAGACTTTTTATCTTCCACCATGTCAGTTACGTCCAAGTCTCCCCCAGTCACTTCTTATTCGCTTTCAAGCATTATTTCAATATTATCTTTATTCAAGAGTTCTCTTGCAATTAATTCTTGAAGAAAGGATGTCTCGTGCTGTCTAGTAGCAGTTTCACAACAAACAGGAAGTGGCATTCGTAATTACGAAGACTTCCGGCAACTGTCATTTACAGATGTAAACTTACTGGCACTATTCAGAGTCGGACAACAGAGTTTCTTATATTGAAGTGAAACAATCTCGTGAGCATAATAGAAGTAATTGTAAAGAAACACAAAATAAGACAAACTAATGTAATCTTTGCCGATCCCAGTGGCCGTGCGGTCTAAGGCGTGGGTCTACGGCCGCTCGCTTACTAGGATTGTGGGTTCGAATCCCACCGGAGGCATGGATGTGTGTGTTGTGTTAGTTGTATAAGGACGGTAGTATGGAACGTAAAGTGACATGAAGGACAGAAGGATTTAAACAGTACAAAAATGGATCAAAGGGGAAAAACCCAGGACAAGCCAAAAAAAATTCCACCGGGGGCATGGATGTCTGTCTCTTGTGAGTGTTGTGTGTTGTCATGGAGAGGTCTCTGTGACGGGCTGATCACTCGTCCAGAGGAGTCCTACCGAGTGTGGTGTGTCTGAGTGTGATCGTGAAGCCTCGATAATGAGGAGGCCCTGTCCCCCAAGGGGCTGTCGAGCCATTAAAAAAAAGTAATCTTTTTCAAAATTTTGTACATTGATAAATTAATTCGTTCTTAAAATTCCCGTTTTATATGGATCTTACGTATTTAAAGTACAAAAACACAATTTCCTTTCTGAAATGCTGTATGTAGAATCTTTAAAGTCTAAACTCCTGCCCCTTCACAGTGTCCGCTAAAGGATATAGTATATCTAGGCAGAAAAGTGTTTGGATTTAGTGTGAAGATACGAACCTGTATTTCCCTTTCATCGACTGAAGTTTAAAACCTAGAAGGTCTGGTATATATTTTTAAAATAATCCAGACTTGACAAAATTTGCATATTTATTTATTATACTGATGCATTATGGAAGAATTTTAGAAAATTAAATACTCCTGTGGAGGCGCTGGGAGTATCTTCAGGCTGGTGGGCTCAACATGTTGTCTAAAACAAGAACACAATTTACGCGCCTTTACGCATTGAGGCGCAAAAATTAAAATAAAAGTTATTAAATTTGAGTTAGTATATTCCAAAATGATATTCAAATAAGGAGAGAGTGGTGTATGCCCGCTCACACTATGCCCATTCTGGATGCAACCGTTTACGCCCAGCAATTTCAAAACTGTGACCGCCTCGAAATTAACATGAAGAACGAAGAAGTTGCTGAAAATTTCTTTCCTCCTATGTCACTCAGTACATTCCAATGTAGGTCCTTTCGTGATTTCCGTAAATCTCTACCAGACTGCACGGCGTCATGTTCCAGAAGACGGTAAAATTCGTAGGTACTGCCGTAAGTAATTACGATTTTAAACCAAACTCGATTCACGAAATTTTGGAATGGTCTTGTGCCACTGTTGCTCTAGACGTGTTACTGCGCGTGACAAAGACAGACGACAAGTGATGAAGGCACGTCCCACAAAACTAGCAGCCACAAGAAACTTGACTATGTCGGTGATTTGCATCCAATTATAAAGCAACAGTTATGCACTCACATATCGGCAGTGACGTAACAGCCAGTTACATCCTTCAGACACAGTTGCTGAAAGTCACATTCCTCTTCTGTTTGAAATATTCTTACTGTTCGTTGCTGATCACGCAGTAGGCTGTGTTGTCTGTTAACGGATTAACATCTCAATTATTTTCCATGGCTCGACAGCCCCTAGTGGGCCAGGGCCTCCTCATTATCGACGCTTCACGATCACACTCAGACACACCACATTCGGTAGGACTCCTCTGGACGAGGGACCAGCCCGATGCAGATACCTCTACCTGACAACACACAACACTCACAAGAGACAGACATCCATGCCCCCTGCGGGATTCGAACCCACAATCCCAGCAAGCGAGCGGCCGCAGACCCACGCCTTAAACCGCGCGGCTACTGAGATCGGCTAACATCTCAATAGTCGCGTGACTTCAGGCTTCCGCCGCGATGTTGATTATATCTGCGCTCTTCAAGGATATTACGCGGCGTTGAGTGGTAGTTCTGCACCGACGTTTCGGAACAACCTATCGGTTCCATCTACAATGGTCAAGAAGTCTAAACGTCTTGACCCCGAAAGGTTGTCCCGAAACGTCGGTACACAATTACCAATCAGCGCTGCGTAATATCCCTGAAGAGCGCAGATCTCATCTCAACAGTTATATACAATTACGATCTTATTGGTTGTGACGCGGTCTGTTTTGGTTCAAACGCTCGGAGGAACGTCCTTTTTCAATCTCCATCACTTTACCCTGCAGATGGAAGCAATAGTTTCTCCAGAACGTTGGTATTTCTCAAATTACACGGCGTCATATCTCGGAAGACCGCAATCAGTATTCATACCGCCATGAGAACCTCAAACTTCTTATTCATATATCTTTTCCTTGGAGGTTTGGGTTTTTTTTGTCTTCTCGTGTTATACAAGTATAGTGTATTAATATATCCAGGCCTTGCTGTACCCCCGTTTGTGTTACGCCTTATTCCTTAAATGCCCCTTGCCAATTTACACTTGTAAATTTGCGCTCTCTCGTTTTCAGTTTAACGACCTTTGGATAGCTGCGTCTTATTACACTAACCCGTTATTCCTGATGGGAATATCATTGTTAATTTACGCCCACTTTTTCACGAACGCAACTCGGGAGCAATAAAAGGACAGGGTACATACTTAGGCATCCTTTGGAAATTCCATAGAAATGGGGAAATTTCTTGATTAGCTGAGCGACTTATATTTTGGTGGCCGCGCGATCTAAGGCGTGGATCTGCGGCCGCTCGCTTGCTGGGATTGCGGGTTCGAATCCCGCCGGTTGCATGGATTTCTGTCTCATGTAAATATTGTATGTTGTCAGGTAGAGGTCTCTGCGACAGGCCGATCACTCGTCCAGAGGAATCCTACCGATTGTGTGTATGTGTGTCATTGAGTGTCATCAGGTGCAACAATAACCCTCTACACCTATAATGAGTAGGTAGAAAGAGGACAGATTACGAAAGAAAGAAAGAAAAATCTGTCGTGTCTTAACGTAATTTCGTGCTATATATTACCTTCTTCGTTTCAATAAATATAAATCACAAAACGTATACAATGCAATTTAAATAATTAAATATCAGACTTTTGTCTCTCACATTGTTATCAACGAAATATATTAAAGTAGACGGGGAAACGTGTAATGCGAAGATTTTAATTTCGTACTTGAAATTCAGCAGCACAAAACGAAATGCGGAGACACGGTTTTTAACTTGACAGTTAGCCAAATCAATACTGGAAGTTGTAAAGGAGATTCCTTCTAACAGCCGTCGGCGGACGGACACAGGGTGTGAAATGCCAAATTTAATTACGGCTCTAAACTTCCCTTTCTCTTTTTCAATCAAATTACATTCTATGTCTTTCTGTAATAGGCCATCCTTTTCGGCTGAATTATTACAGTGCCATGACACCCATTTCTGGATTTCTGAAACGATTTTTATCTCGTACTTAGCATATTCGCTTGATGATAATTAAAGTTTTGAATCTCTGGACCCCAAATATGGAAATCAATCAAAAAAGCACTGAAACGTTCTTTCTAGTGACTCTTCTCCGTATTAAGCGAGACTCACTTTCGACTCTCTGTCAGAACTTCTGTCCGTGCTCCCCCCCCTCCACCCACCCTTCTTTTTGCCTTATCTGTTTCAGATAACTTCCTACACCCAGAAGTACCCACAGGAAGTATTTCCACGAATACCTCTTCTGTCTCATCGTACAAATTATCATGTTATTTCACTTTCATCTAATTCATCTGCAGCTGCCATATTTGTGTATTCTCTATACGAACAAGACCACACTGGGGGCCCAACCAGCCTGTTATTCAATGTGTCTCGGAGACGCTTTGCTCGGGTAAAGCAACCGGGATGTGAAGCTGGCCACTAAGCTTCTTCCAGTGTCAGAGTTAAGAATAAATCCATATATACGCTCTCATGGCCTGAACAGGGAGAGGTTTACCTTTACCATTTATTCTGTGATAAGTACAAAGGCAAAGACTCTTTGTTAAGAGAATAAGGAGTCCTTTTGATTTTGTAGATACTGTAGCCACAGCAAGTGAATCGCACATTCAGCTCACGAATATTTCCATTCCACTGCCATCACACACAAAGGAACTCCTCCCAGTGTCAATATTTGACCAAGGGGCAATTGCTGGCCTACCCTCGCCCAGTATTCTATCCTCCTCACGACGTAACTCCAGTACTCTTCTTCTCATACCATGTCCCGATTTCCTTCCTTTTCTGCCTTCCTATTAACACTGAAGCAATCCCGTTCTCCACTTCTTCACGCAAACCCCAGAAACTCATCCGCTACTGCTGTTGGAGCAGCATCCAGATAGAAACTTCTGCTACGAGTTCACTCTTAATCTTTGAGACTCAATGGTCTGTTCTCAGTGAATGTTTGTAGTTAAAACGCTTGATTTGACGTCGTATAATGTTGAGCTCATATTAATGAAAACCATACATATGCACTGACTTATTTTACTCGTACCAAATTGCTTATTTTCCAGTACAATTGATATGCACATTATGTATAATCTGAATTTAGAGTTGAAATAATCGATTTTTCATTTAACAGACTTTTTAACATCTTCCAAAATATTTCCATGAAGAAGGCAAATATTTACTCATATAATCAACAAATTCCCAGATTTTTATAAAACCCGAAGGTTCATTACCGTGTAACAACACAGGGTGTCACTGAAACCTATCTTGAACGAAACGAATCTAGTTCTCTTACTTCCACCTTATGCATGTATCATTAGTTTTGATGTTATCTTTACATTTATTTCTAGATTTCCAAATGGTTTCTTCCTTTCAGGATTTCCGACCAGAAATCCTATCTGCATATCTTACCTTTCCCATGTATTTTACATGTCGGTGCCATCTCATCCTTCCTTATTTGATAATTGTAGTAATACTACACCGATATTTGATATTATTCATTCCGTGCATTATTCAAACAATCAATCACGTTCACCAATAAATGCGCATAATAGGATTACAAATCTTACATAAGTTTTAATTGATTGCTACATTGATTATTTCTACCAACAAATGCACCAAGACAAGATTGTCACTGTTTTCTTTATTAAAAGAGTGCCCCAATACGCATTTCGGCAATTATATCGCCATCATCAGGGGTTTCTTTAAGTAAGTTGTTACATAGACCAATTCTTAAGTTACGTCATAACAGTGAGTCAATATTATGACGTAACTTAAGAATTGGTCTATGTAACAACTTACTTAAAAAAGAAACCCTGATGATGGCAATTTAATTGCCGAAATGCGTATTGGGGCACTCTTTTAATAAAGAAAACAGTGACAATCTTGTCCAGGTGCATTTGTTGGTAGAAATAATCAATTATACAAAGATGCACGGTGAAACATGTAGCAATCAATGAACTTCACTTTATAGTGAAGTTCATTGATTGCTACATGTTTCGGCGCCGAGGCACCATCTTCAGGGTGTCCCAAATACAGAGGAGTACAAGCATCAATACATCAGTCTGTGAAGTACAATAACAAGTATTAAGATATTTAAAAAATATATTAAAATTATGTAATGTTAAGTATAAAATTGGCATTTGTTTTTCAAAAGTTTGACTAGTTCTAGACTGAAATCTGATATCTGTTTATATTATGTGCAGTGCATGCATACAAACATAATTTTAATAGTCTTTAAATACCTTAATATTTGGAATTGTACTTCACAGAGTGATGTATTGGTGTTTGTACTCCTTTATATTTGAGAATCCGTGAGGATGGCGCCTCGGTGCCGAACGTGGAGTTATTCAAAACTTATGCCCATTTTATGTTCATTTTTTGGTGAATGTGATTGACTATATCAAAGGTTCTCATCACGTAACTCTATTTGACTATACCAAGGGTTCTCATCACGTAACTCTATTTGACTATACCAAGGGTTCTCATCACGTAACTCTATCTTCCCGTGACTTCCTGTTTTTCATTTCCAAATATTGTCTCAACACCCTTTCTATAAGAGAACAAGTCTCAAAATCTAAACATCTGTCCATCTATCTGTATACGGACAGCATCTTACAAAATTCGGTTGAATGCCACCTAACTTCTTAGTCATGTAGTATGGCGACAAGAGATGTTTTGAAGATTATTGTTCTAAGCGTGGCTCCTTCTGTTGTATATGATGCCCATCTGAAGGTAGAACTAGCTTGTAGCTACTTCGCTGCTTAGCGACCGACAACACCGCTCAACCCGCCGTGCCCAATCGCACGTTAATGCCGGACTACAGCGGAACTACGCGCCGTAGAGCGGACGACATTAATAGCTACATAGAGCCTGATAACGGACCCTGCCTTGCAGTGCTCAATACAGTGTCAAGAAGGGAAAAACTTTGTGTACAACAAGTAGCTATTAACCAAAAAGAGTAATTGTCTCCACTCCTTATCAATTAATTACCAACATAAGGACACAATTATTGCCTAGAGCGCATTTATGTCAACGCTTATATATTATTTTTTTTCCTATGGCTCGACAGCCCTTAGGGGGCCTAGGCCTCGTCATTTTACGACGCTTCACGATCACACTGATAGACACACCACGTTCGGTAGGACTCCTCTAGACGAGTGATCAGCTCGTCGCAGAGACCTCTACCTAACAACCAACGCGTATATTATTAGTCGATAAATGACGGTAATTACAAACGGTATGTAATTACTGGAGAAGAAGCATGTCTGTTAAATTACTACAAGTTAGAGAAGGCAATTTCAATCAAACTTCATTTAGACAATTTTTTAACCATATATCAATGTCTAGTTTAGGTTCCAAAACTGGCCCACGTTTTGTACACATTTCCGCTGCCTTACGTAGAAAACATGGTCAAACAAGGGGTGTCCACACATCTCCGTATCATGTGTATTGTACATAGACTTGTTCCCTTTCGTTTTCATGTCGAATAAACTTCTAAACAATGTAACCACATATTTCAGTTCACTCTTCCTACATGATGCTTTTTCTTTCATCAGATAAAACACTTTCTTTAAGCGCATAAGATTTCATTTCAATTTACTACCCCTGTTCATAATTTTCTTCCTCTTCATAGAGCAAACCTTGCCCATGTTTACTGCAAGGGATACTGAATGCTGTAACGGCGCTGGTGTTCATTTATACCTAACGTCATCCCGTGATTTATAGAGGAAATTAATAAATTGACTTCGCTGCAAAGAAACCGTCCCCCGAGACTTGACCCAAGGCTTCACTCCAAGTAATAACATTTCTACCCTCAGTTCGCCTCTACTGTTTACCCTAGGGAGTTTCAACCCTTATTGTATTGTATCCTGCATTATTAATTTCGAATCACAGGGAAGACAATTTCCCTTCCTTGTTGTTCTCCCTTTTTTCTTCTTGGTGCTGACCCTTTCCTTGTCTCCCGTGTAGCCAGCAAAGTTTTTCAATTCTTCATATCAGACCTGAAAGAAGGTCTAACCTTAAGTGTGTGTTGCAGTGCAGAAACTTGAAATGCCCTGAGCCTAAATTTCCAACTGAGATTTGTGCATAAATTTATACCAGCGATTTCAAAATAAGTGTCCGACAGACCCATTAGCCCTGTAAGAATTCAACATAATCACCAGGTCTGCGCTTTGGTATTATTACATGCGAGAAGAAACCAGAAACCATTTGGAACAGAATAACCTCACAAAATCTGTGACATACGTAAAGACAGGGGGGCACCCAAGAGGGGAGGGGGCTGCCAAGCTGCAGCCCCCCGAAACCCCCCAAAACAAAATTTAAAAACCCAGATTTTGTAAAAATTATGATATCAAAATTTTACGTAATTTACCCTCATCCGAAATCAGCCACTGAAATGAGCTAATGATTAGTACATTATAATTTTGAAGAATAAATTAATAAAATAAAAAACAAGACAGGATCTGTGATTGAGTCATGGAATATGTAGTTGTATTCATATGTATATAAATGCAGTTGCAGACAGTGTTATATTATACTTATGACATGATTTGTATAACATAATTTTTAAAATCAAACACAAATTACATATAGCCTCAGGGTTAGCACCACCCCCCCCCCCCCCACAAGGAAAAATCCTGGGTGCACACCTGATTAAAGGTGTTCTTATATTTCCTTAATTTCCTCCATGTAGAAATGGAAGGCATGAATTTAAAATATGGTAGCCTATTTTATACAATAAATATGTGTTGTCTGTAAAGATTAGGGCAGGAAAGTGACTGGCTACGGGCTGGACAGTTAGGGGTTCAAACTCCTGTGGTAACAAGGGATTTTATCTTCTCCTCAAACGTTCAGAACAGCTCTGAGTACCACACTGCCTCTCATTTTATATATATCGAGGTCTTTTGGCGGAAACAATGCGGCCAGGGCGTGGCGTTGGTTACCCATTCCCATCTAGTGTCGAGGTTAAGAATGAGTTGTGCTACATTTTGCTCTCCGTCTGAGCCTTCATGACATGGTGCTTGTCCACCGCTACCAGTGAAGCTTGATGCAGCTGGTGATATACCCTTCCCCAGCTAACACAATTGTTTATTACTAGCGTATTCCAAAGGGACAGATGAATTGTATCAGAAATTTGTTACGTACGTAGAGTCAGATTCAAAAATAATTGTCCACACACGTACGATTTTTTCGTAATGTAAGGTTATGCTGTGGAAATCAAGTCAACAGTCTCCCTGATTTTATAGAATAAAATATTGCATTGCAACGCGTTTTTTTTTATTAAATGGAATATATATTTATTCGAGGTATTAATTTTTCTGGAATTTCAGGCTGCGTCACTGGATGTTTGTTTCCAGACATTTCGAGACTGTGTGGTGGTCTAATGATCTGGGGTCATAACGTCCATGAAGGCCATCAACTTTTCAACCCATGAAGATGATACATTTACGCTATCTCGAAACGTCGGAAAATATGTCTAGTGAGGCAATGTCACATCCTAGTAGAACTGACATCATATCCACACCGCTGCGAGAACCTAAAAGCTGCAGATACTTGCCTTTCCGATACGCATTGTACGTCCTTGAGAGGAAAGAACGACAACTGCCTGATCAAAGCTTCTGGTGCGTTTTTAACTTCAGCACTTCGTGTCTTCATCCAATCTTATCTCTTCTTATGCTGACGTGAAATGAGGGCAGAAGTTTAGATTTTAGTGCCAGCTCGCTCGCCCCCTTTCCCCCCAGCCTTCATTATCGGGAGTATTCAGGGTGTCTTATGTGCTGCAAAAATTGTAATGGAATCCAATTTCAAAGTTTGGAAACTTCACTGCCATCTCTTCCCTATATCTAAAACTATTTAAACCTTCTACTATGAACACAAAGGAGCAAGGCACTGAAGTAGCGTCAGGCCTGTCTAAAATAACGTGGCTGGAATCAAGTAAGGCAAGCAGGACGGCAGCGAAAGTTTAAATACTAATTATTTTTGTAATGAGCTCAAAATCAGATTAAACGTCTTCGAAAAACGATAAATATGCCAGCATGAAAATGTTTGCTGCTTAAAGAGAGGGGGGGGAGAGAAGATTCTAATTTCCTTAAAACAGTAATATTTCCCCTCCTTAATTAATTTCTCCCTAAATTTTAGTGCAAATCTAGTGAATATCTAACTAGGAGGAATTTTATAGTCGTGCAATAAAAGTGTATGTTCTTTTTGAACGCCTATTTTAAATGCCGAAGTATTTAATTACATATTCTTTATGCAGAATGATTACTGATTTTCTTTCACGGTGACTCAGCGTTGAGACCTCTTTTGTTTTTGGGTGTTTGAAAGTCTGAACGTTAGCTAAGTTGACAAGAACCCAGAAAAACGTACTGTATCCATTTTCAGGATCGAAATGTGTAGTGACTAATGACAACGAGTTAAATAGTTTCAAGGTATCTTCTCTTGGACCATATTTAAGACCTTAAGTTCTTTCGTTAGTTTGGAAAATATATGCAACCAGCCTGCAGTAAGAATTTTCACGTTTATTATTATTATTATAAGCATATTATTTAACGACACTGTATTAACTATATTGTTTGTATAAAGACGAAATGTTTATGAGCTCAAAAATGTAAAATGCTCGAGTTTCAACCATATTCGACAATTTTAAACCTGTCCTCACGATTTTCAATTACTAACTACACTAAATCTCCATATTTACAAAACAGTCAAGTATCAGATAATTGGTGGAACGCTTTCTTATTCTTATTTTCTTTCCTTTATTCTCTCTCTCTCTTTCGTGTTCCTTTCGGTCCGTTTTTTAAAGTCAGAAATTCTCATACAATATAGACTATGCCAATATTAAGAAATTTCAATGTTACATGATGACAAATTGCCATATTGTGATCGTCTGGCTTATGACACCCTGCAATAATGTGTTTCCTTCTTCAGTGTAGAAGGCCACAATATGAATGGGAGCTACATAGGCTTAATATAAGATTTACTATTTTTGAAAACAAAAGTTAACCTGCACTTTGCGAAAATTTACTTTTCCTAACTCGATAAGAGATATTCAGAGGGCCGAAGCGTATAAAACTTGAGAAAGTGAGTACACTCCGGTATGAACTAGACTTTTCAAATCTCGTTTCGACTGCTGGGCTAACTAATGTAACTTACGCAAAAAAGCCTTTCTTGAAAATCAAATATGCCTATCCTCAATTAGTCAAGAACCTCTCTGCGTTTCATGGAACCAGAAAGGTGATTACCTTCCTCATAAGGGCCTGCTGCTTACCCTTATCCTGAGCCGGATGAATTAAGCTTATGATTTCCCATCCTATTCTCTAAGAGTCCTCCCATCTACAGTTTGATCTTCCCAGTGTTCTCTTCCCTTCAGTTTCACTTATCAAAGCCAATACATTTTTCTTCTACCCAGTACGTGACACAAGCCTCGTCCATCTCATCCTCCTTAATGTTATCACCCAAATAATATTATTAATACTGTGCCCTAATTCTAAACATGCTTATTTCGGGACTATAGAAATTATAGTTTTATTGTGGCTTGACATACAACTTATGTCGTGATTACACATTAGCTTCACTTTTATAAACTACAGACATGCAGCATCCAGCTTAATCTTTATGCCTTTTCCCTGAGAAGCAACATATAAGAATTGGCTCTTAACCCTTTAAATACTAAGATTAACCTGAAGCATGTTTAAAGGTTCTGGTCGTACCGCGCAGTAAACACACACCGTCTCGGTTATAAAGGCCAGTAAGTTAATGCTGTATAGGGAAATAGTCACTGTTTGTTCTCAGATCCTTAAGGACGCATAAATGCACTGTGTCGGCAGACTGTATAATTTTTAATGCTAAACCTGATGGTACATATAGAAATTAATGGGCCTTAAAGTGTTAAGGATAGCCTTTATACAGCTATAACCAATAAGAATGGATCTGGAAAAGATTGGTTCAGGTCACTTGTATGTTTCGTTTG
Source organism: Reticulitermes speratus (assembly GCA_021186555.1). Classification (NCBI taxonomy): domain Eukaryota; kingdom Metazoa; phylum Arthropoda; class Insecta; order Blattodea; family Rhinotermitidae; genus Reticulitermes; species Reticulitermes speratus. The sequence goes on from JAJKFL010000001.1 coordinate 7,808,179, forward strand.
AGAGAAATGGATCATAAATCTCGTCTGCTTAGAAGAAATAGACAGCATTAAACAGGCAACGTTTGGGATTTTCTTCTTTACTCTCTCCGGACTTGATACCAGCTTACGATCAATCAAACGTCGGCCTCCATCATAAGGCAGGCGCTAGATGTATGCTGCCAGCCGGACTTCCACGTACTAAACACTAAAGTACCGTGAGTGAATTTTGTGTTGAGTGATGGATGACGTACGAAAGACAAACCCTCGTCATCGTGGACGCATATTACATGCACACGCAGCTAGAAAGTAAATTACATACTTTTGTTGAGGTTGTGGTGACGAAATAAAGGCAATATATTTACACGCATTAAATACGTATATAATCAAACACATGAAGTTAGATTCTATGGCGTTGAAACAGTTATGAAAATGTAGAAACATGAATAGGGGAGCAGTTTTAGACGTCAAAAATGGAAATAAAGTGAAAATGTGATGCAAACTATACAGAGTGGTGCAAAAGTCACTTTACAAATCCTCTTTGTTTTTCAAAACATCATGAGTATAGTCACTTTCACGCAATTCTTTATACAGCTATGTGCTGTCATTTAACGCGATGCAGTGCGAAGTAAATTCTGTCGTAGGGAAGAATGCATATCAGGAAGAGTTACGTAAAACTAAAACAAAGTGCATAAAATATAAAAACGATGTAATTGTAAGCAGTTTATTTACCAGAATCAAGTCTTAATTATATTTTCAGTTTTTAAGAAGTTACTACACTACTAGACAGAATTACACAAAACTGGTTTCATTCTGATATTCTTTTAGAATAACAGAACATGATTTGAAGCAGCGCTGGATCTCAAAACAGGCTGCAGAAATTTAAAACAGAGTGAAAGGGGATTAGTTCCATCAGAGAGTGGTTTGCAAAGTGGATAAAGTCCAGCGGTTTACTGAAACAATTACCACAGGATTCGGGGACTGAAATTGCCCATTTCTAGTAGCCTGTAGGATATATTGCCCCCAGTGTTTCGCCATAACACATGTCAATCCTCTTCGCTCGTTTTATTGGATGACGTCACAACCGCGACTTCAGTTTTATGTTCGCCTCACAAAGAACATTCCCTCTTGGTGTGGAAGGGACAAGAATGTTTCAGTGACCTTACAGTGTTTCAGTGACCTTACAGAAGGCGTGTTTTTGCCAAAGATCAGAAAAATTTTTATGTATTTTAGGTCGATTTGCATCCTTTAGCACACACTTTGACCAACTGACGTCATCTCAGTGGGACTTGGATGTTTACCAGGAAGGGTTGAATACCAGACATTTAGAAAGAATGTCGCTACAATCGGAATTTGTAAAACCACTTAAATCTTCGTGCGTGACGATTTAGAAACGGAGGCCGCCGGTTTGAAATGTATTTGAAATTTGTTGTCAGTATTACGGTATGCTTCACTTGTTATTTTCCCAAAGCTTTTAAACGGGAAACTATATATTTTGCAGGCATGTATACTATATGACAGAATTCTTTACCTACCAACAAGATGTAACCTTCCAGAAGAATTAAATCTATAGTATTTTTATTTATTGTATATTATAGGATGATAAGTTGGTGTAACAGTGTGGCTAGGCGCGGTTTCGCTTGTAGACAAATATCTGGTGAGCAGAAGCCTTCTGACAATATCGAACTAAGCGAAATATTGTTAATCTGTGCTCATTATTTGAAACTTTGTGTGCATATTTTACCTCATCTTACTATCTTTTGTGATATATTTTCCGACGCTCTCAGTATGTCCAACAATATAGCGCCGAATGCTAGGATGACAGGCAAATGAAATATTTTAATGGATATTGAAGGAATCCGTATAATGTAATCTCCTTCAGAAAATATCCGAAAATCAGTACCGCGAAGAAGTCTTTTTAAAATACGAGTAAATATCACTTTTTTTTGGATGAAGGGCCCCGCAGCAGATGCTACGGACGCACCGTAGCCTTGAGGCTTATTGTGCAACCCTGTAATGAAGATTAGTTTTTTCCGTTTTTCCGTGTAATGGAGCACCGGTGGAATGAAATTGACGGAAAAACCGAAGTACTCGGAGAAAAACCTTTCCCAGTGCCACTTTGTCCACCACAAATCCCACATGGACTGACCCGGGATCGAACCTGGGTCTCCGCGGTGGGAGATATCCTAAGGTTACTCTAGACCGAAAAATGTATAATTTTACAAAATGAATAACGGCTTGAAAGAAGGACAATAAATAAGTCTATAAAGCACTACCCTTTTGAGAAGCTTCTAGTTTCTCAGCTCATCAATAAATTCTCCATAATTTATGAAACCCAAATATTCTTTAACGCGTTCAACCCACTTTAATTAACATCCATTTTAATATTATCCTCTTAGCTACACCTAGGTCTTCTAAATGATATCTTTCCATCAAGGTCTTCTGTGATAGCCCGCTATGCTATTCTCTACTCTCCTTCTTCTGGGATGAATACAACGAAATAATAAATTATTATCATATATTCTGATTAAGACTCCCAACTGTCAAATGAATTTAAAATCTATTACTTCCGTAATAAGCCACTTTTGGGGCACTATGTGTATGTAATTTTGGATTTGAACAGCCATAGATACGTGATAACACACGCTATGAATTATTGGACTACTTGAGATAGCGTTCTTATTCAAAGACCTGCATGTAGGAGAAAAATTGGGGATGTGACGACTGTGGGAGTATAATATTAAAATTGGTCTTAAGTCTTGATTTAATAAATATTAAAGAATTACTTCCTTGTTTTGTTTCATTTAACGATTCTGTCAGCAAATGAGAATTGGCAGGATCGAAAGATGAAATGGCAGTGTATAATGCGCTGGAAAGGATGCATAAGGGAACGATCTTCAACTATTTTATGTTACTGTGCCATCTGGAGGGACTGAGGGAGATCAAGCTAAACCTCAATCATTTTAGAAACTATATATCCCGAGGTTCGAACCCTGCACTTCCTCGAGTATACGTCAGAAGAGTTAACGCTTCATCAATCTCCCTAACGTCAACTGTTTCGTTTAATTTATCAGCTAAATTATTATATACCTCTGCCTATCTAACTGCCCTTGGATTATAATTTCAATATTTTAGCGTGGGTATTCGTGTGTACGCCGATCCCAGTGGCAGCGCGGTCTAAGGCGTGGGTCTTCGGCCGCTCGCTTACTGGGATCGTGGGTTCGAATCCCACAGGGGCATGGATGTCTGTCTGTTGTGAGTGTTGTGTGTTGTCAGGTAGAGGTCTCTGCGACGAGCTGGTCCCTCGTCCAGAGGAGTCCTACCGACTGTGGTGTGTCTAAAGTGTGTGACCATGAAACCTCGACGAAACGAGGAGGCCCAGGCCCATATAAGGCTGTCGAGCCATAAGTACAGTTTGACTCAAGTGACAAATATGTGATCTGATGCTTGATTAACTTTTACCTTTTTAAATTTCTTTTTATTTTCTGCTTATGTACTGGTATTTAAATATATGAACTTATCTATGTCATATATTTATCCTATGTTATATCCCAAGTCACAGATTTCAAGTGATTAATTTACTCAAACATTGCAACTGTAGAATGTTATATTTTCTCTCTTATTGTGTCCGGAATCGGTAAGGACCACAGTTTGGGAAACCCTGTATATGTAATTTAGCAATTGGAAACATACAATAAACTCTGTTTTATTATTAAAACTACTAAGGGAATTGGCCGAATTGCTGGTGAGAATTGAGAACAACGAAGCGTACGGCAGCAAAAAAGAACTCGACACACAAAAACATCTATAACTTTATGACGTTACAGATAAAATGGCCGAATGCTACCAATTGCTCTATACAAAGTTCTTTTTGTGGTCACATAACAGAGAAACACAAAAAGGTTAACTGTTCTTACAGGATAAAAGTCATGTAATCCCGAAGAAAAGAAGAAAATTGCTCCACGTAATGGTTTTCCGAATTTGCCAAGTTAGTTTATAGCTTTTCATCTACTTTAAACAATAGATGAGGTAGCTATAAGAAGCATTTTTTATAGCAATTGCACGAAGCTTGCTGTCCAAATTACGTTCTTTAATTTATTATGTACACTGAAGTGTTGCTCAATTTATTGCCTTAAGCACATTTATTGCTGCGTTTTGTGATGGAGAAATATTAAGTGTGCAAAAAATAATTTTAAGAGAATACGTGGTAATAAATTACTTTACAGTCTGTAGTACAATTTATAATAAATATGTACTTGTAAATTCGCTGTTTGGTAATTACATTATTTATTTTTGTATTGCAAGCTCAGTCTGTTCTTTAAATGTTTTTCAAAACTACAAATTTTAATCCAATTTTTACACAGCTTCTTTAATACGTTTTAATTACCGTGGATATTGGAATATTCTCTACCTACTTTACCTTTCTGTTACTATATATGTAATATGTCTCAAAGTCTTTAGTACATCTTTCTTATTCTATCCTGTGTGACAATGATTTTAATTTGTTTAATGTATATCACAACTGGTCTGAGAACTCAGAAAAGTCGACATTATTACTTAACTTGTCTTTATTAAATAATACTGTAAACATATAACAAAATTCATCTTAAAATTAATCGATGCACTCGTTGTAAAGCATAGTTCATTGTGACAGCGGCAGTTGCATATCTAATATACAAATAACTTATTTTTACAATGAAACATGCCTAGAAACACATAAGTTAATCTACATTAACGTTATTAATTTTAGCAATAATTGACCGAGTGTGACTGTACAATAGAGTATCTGTCAAAGGGAAACAGTTCCTTTGACTGAAGGGGAGTGCACAGCTGAGTGAAGAGCTTGTCATTACAACAGGCAAGGCAAGACAAAAGGAAACATGTCTTATTCAATAATGCAAATTTGAATGTATTTGCCTGCACACTCTTGAAGATCCAGTGTTGTTGCAACTTAGTAGCCATAGCCACCGCCATACTTGCCACCATAACTGCCACCATAGCTGCCACCATCACCTTGACCACTGCTGTGTCCGTAAGCAGATCCTTCACTGTGGCCACCCTTCTTGGAATAATCCTCGTGATTATCATGATAACCTTTAAACCCTTCCTCGCCTTTGTGTCCCTTCTGCTCGCCGTAGTGCTGTCCCTTCTCATACAGCCCCTTCTTTCCGTGTTCACCTGTATTATAAGCAGCATCAATATGACCACCCTTTTCGTGGCCTCCCTTTGCAGCTGACTGCTTTTCTTCGAACTCGCCGTATTTACTGTCATGCCCACTCTTGTCGGCATCATCGTAGAAGGTGTGTTCCTTCTTGAATTCGTCCTTATGAAACACGTTATGGTAACCGGTCGTCTTGTGTCCCTTCTTATGGCTACCCTTCTCACCATAGCTGGTACCCTTATATCCCTTTGACCCTTGGTGATGTTCACCGTACTTTTCAGCTTCATCGTGATGACCTTTCTTCTGACCCGCCTCGTCGTTGTAGTATCCTTTCTGCACCTCGCTACCTTTTTTCCCAGCATCGCCTTTATCGTATGCCTCGTAAACCTTATAACCTTTGTCTCCCTTCTGTCCACCGCTTGATTGATGAGCTGCTTTGTATTCGTCTCCACCACCCTTTTTGTAGTCTTCCTCTTTGTAACTGCCACCTTGTTCGCCACCTTTGCACCATGAGCATAACTAGCACCTTGACCAATCCCACCTCCAATGTATTTGCCTCCAACACCTCCAAGACCTCCTCCATAATAGTGTCCACCTCCATATCCTCCTCCAAGTCCTCCTCCATATCCTCCTCCATATCCTCCTCCAAGTCCTGCCCCACCAATGGAGCCATAGGAACCACCAAGATGTCCAAGACCAATTCCTCCACCAGCACCACCGCCAATGTGACTGTAGGAACCTCCTAGATGACCGAGTCCTGAGCCGTATCCCAAACCTGAACCACCCACAAGTCCAGGGAAGTGGTGGTACCCTACACCAGCACCTCCTAAACCAGCCAAGTAATGGCCACTAGAAGCTTCGTCATTGTCGTGGTCACTGAGTTGAACATAGCTGGCAGGTCCTGAGCCGTCACTCCTGTAGATGTACCCCGTAGCAGAACTCTCGAGATCAGAGGACGCAGATCTTGCCATGTACATCTTGCCGTGAATCTTCTGTTTGATGTCACCTGCAGGATCATCTACTGACACTACGTCTTCAGACGTCTCGACTAGAAGGTCTGACCCGTTGCATAACAGAACTTGAATCAGAAGACACAGCGCACCAGAAAACGTGATGACCCTCCGAACTCTTGCCATCTTGTAACACTTAGCAAGCAATATTAAAATCTGCACACTACACCTTTTTTCTAACAATAACAACACTGGGCTGTGATATGTCAAGCCAATTCTGCTGAGAGCAGGCCACTGAACACCACCTTAGACCTTCATCTAGCTTTTATATGCATCTGTATCGTAAATTAAAACTCCCTCTACATGAGTGAAATTTAACGCTTGGTTAACTTTTAACCTTATTTCATTGCAGACTCAATAGCGATAATGTAATCTTGATATACACAGTAACGGAAAAAGTTTCTTGTTGTGTAAATGTGTGTTGGTATCTCGGCCGCCAATACCCCGCCTATTATGCCGTTACCCTTCATTCTGGAGGACAATAGTAAGCGAGACTAAAGATCATTTTCCCGTCCCACTCTAAGCTGTGTCTATTGCAATAGACAAATGCTGAATCATATTACGATCCTGTTAAGAGTACTTGAAATTATTTTACAAAATTCAACGTAATTCCGTTGTTTGTCATGTGTCATTGATATATGAAACAGAGTACGTACGTCTCTGGCCTTACCGGAAAGAAAGCGTGAAAACTTTAAACCTAGCATGGTATGTGCAAGCATGTGAGGTGCTGTGTGCCGCATAGCTTCGAGGTTTCAACGTATAAGTGACTCAAGTGCAGAAGCGTTTTTGTATCTACCTCTTTAAATATTATTCTACTCTAAGCTTCTGACGAAAGTATATCACAACTAAGCTTCTCAAATTTGCAGACTTTTCCATCGTCTAACTAAATTAATTCCATGGAGCAGGGTTCTTCTTGAGAACCTAATAGGTAATTAATGAAGAAATTCCCTAAATTTTATGAAGCCCAGAGGTTCATCGCCGAATTCACAAGAGCCCGCCACCTGTTCCTATCCTGTTCATGCCCCATCCAACATCTTGAAGATTCACTTCAATATTATCTTCCCATCTAATTCTTTAACTTGCAAGTGGTCTCTTTTCCAAAGTCGAATTATTAAAATTAACATAATTATTAGAACATTACCTTACGGGGGCAGGATATTATCCCGTCTTCAAAATTTCTTCTAAAATATAATGTTACTAGATAAATATTTACAGTCTTCTTTAACACAAACTAAAGTCAAATCGGTGAACAAATCATTTTCCAAAGACAGTTCAAAAACTGTGTCAACGCATATCTTACTGCGCACCGTATCATTCATTTCGAACCCTTTAGCAACAGCAACATTAGGAATGCGAATGCTGTTTTCACATTTGACACGCACTTAAAATTTGTAAAGCTTCGTTCATTACATGTTGTCATCTGAACGGTCTGTGCTTCCGTTCCTTTTTAAAACTTTGCTACCCCTATATTTTGTTCTTCACTCTACCCAAAACAGCCTCCAGTATACCGTAAGTGGTCGGCTCCAACCAGGTCTGGATGAGGTGGAAAAGAAAATATCTGCTGCCCCTCTCATAAAATAAGCTTATTTCACCTAGCCAGAGTCTAGTCACGTGACCGATTTTGTGTACTCCGTAGTCCGTACGTAATTTTGAAAACGTTTGAAGAAAGACGTCTTAAGTTTTAAAATTTTATATATTTTTTTTTTGTTTTGCTCCCCTCATGTGCATGAAATAAAGTATCCAGAGCGGGTCTGGGGCCCATCCAGCGGTAACGGTAGTTATATGCCTGGGATAAGGCGGCCAGCGTGTGAAGCTTATCACTGACTTCCATCGAGAGCCATCATGGCGCTAACGGGGACAACTTTATTATTGTTGTTTTCTCAGTGATGAGAGATAACTAATGTTTACAAGTTCAGAATTATGGGTAATTAACATACTTATATAATCGAGCACTGCGATGGTAGCATGAAATTTTTAGCCCGTAAGTTTGGGAACTTTAGTAAACCATATTGTAAATTTTCACGGAGATTTTTGGGTGTTCGGAAAATTTGCATTGCCAATGAAATACACCTAAAAAGCAGTATTGGTACAGCTTAATATAATAATAATTTACTTTATTTTAGTTCTTAGAATGCCTGAGTCTACACACCGGGTTGTCACCGTGGAACCCATCACCATTTGATAATTAAAATTATTTTGTCTTGAGAACCCATTTGTATTGTTATTTTGTTAAATATATCTCTAACTATCGTGTCTGATCTTTGTCAGTGCATTTATTATTCTCCTGTAAGACACATCTTTATTCATGTTTAACCTTACGGATATTACTTTCTGTCCAGATGCAGCTCGGTTTAACACTCCGCCAGTCTTGAATCCCAGCACGAAGTACGAGTAAAGTAAGAAACATATTAACCTTGATATCAGGCTTCCGCCGCGATGTTAATGAAATCTGCGGTGTTCTGGGGTATTACGCTGCGTCGTGTGGTAATTGTTTACCGACATTTCGGGACAACGTGTCGGTCCCATCCGCACGGGTCAGAATTTTACACGTGAGGATGGAACAGATACTTTGTCCCGAAACGCCGGTAAACAATTACCACACGACGCAGCGTAATACCCCGGAAAGCCGCAGATAAAAAACACATTAAATTCCGAGTGCTTAGTGGTTCATGAACTACTTTAATAAAAGCCAGAAATTAGTAACAAACTTTATTTCTTGCAGAACACAGCAATCGTAAATATTTTTGAAATGCCTGATAAATGTTATAGTTACTTCGAATTCTGTTTGATGCATCGCATTTGTGTCCTTATGTTTTCTATTGTTCCTTGCGGTATTTTCTTTTGGCCGATTCCCTGTTCAAGCAGTGAACCCACTACTCCATAGCTACGCCTAGAAGCTTCACTGTATTAGAACTAATTGCTAACAGAAATGGGCCTTTGGGCATTATTAGAGTTTTAGAGAGAAAGGCCTTGGTAATGTGGGATACATTTCTGCAATTATATAACAGACAAACTCGTGATCGAATTGTACATACCTGCTTGGCTGTCTGGAAGATCCTGGTTTCAAATCTCTTCCCATAAGCAAGATGTTTAGAGGTTTATAGTCATTTTTGTCTGTCTATTAATGCAAATGCCAGGATATTAACTAAAATTCCAATATGACAAGTAACACATCGTTCACAATGCATTTTTCAGTATTCATCCTAAAGTACAGCGCCACAACACGAGGAGCTGCATTCGCCGTTAAATAAACCATAAACATATATTTAAATTACTGCATTCCTCACCTCAGTCTTTCGCACTCTTAATGTTCTTGGTGTTGGTGTTACAGGTATTTCCAAAAGTGTGTAATAAGGAACAATTAAAACAAATTTTTGTGAAAATTCTTAAGTTGTTTTAAGTAATTTGATGTAAACACCCGGAAAATGAGGAAGCATGCCCTTAGCTTCATTTTCTTTGAGATATTGAAATGGACAATTAAATACATATATTATAAGGCAATAAAATTTAAATTCTTTTGCTTTATTCCGCTTTTACTTCCATCATAGCTACACATTCACCTTCTAAAACAAGGAATGTGCGGCCACTAAAAAGAAACCCAGAATGGAGAGGGGATACAAAGAAACTGTGTTTGCAATTTGTGTGATTTGTGAATCGGTGAGCCGTGTCGCCTTGCCTACATCACACTGTTTTGGCCTATCTTGCATAATATTCAGTCTGTCTTAAACCGAAGGTCGTAAATGTCGGTAATTCTTTTGCAAAACTTGTACAATTTGATGCAATGTTTCGTAATTACGTAACGACACATTGGTGAATAAAGGTGTTAGAAATATAAAGGCAGGTTCTGGAGTAAAACTGCCTTATATGATTCCTCCGGCGATCTGGTTTGTTGACCAGTTGTGGTTTGCGTTTCTTCGCAAGAAACAGGACAAACGGAACATTTAGTTAACGAGGTTTCTAGTTCACTTTCAAGAGCATGGGTCATGCAGGGCTGCCAAGGAAAATCATAAGGAAATTATAAAGTGAAAAGTTTAAATTATAAATTATTAATACATCATACCGGTGGTCAGGTTAACGTAGAGTAAAGTTATGTAAAACGCAGTATCATCTTCTGCGGCCATGTACAAGCATGAATGAGATATGGTACGTCTATTGTGAATTATGCATCGGGAAATATTGTGGGGCAATAAGTGTGTCCCCAGTATAAGCACACATTCATTAATTTAAATTACTTTTAGTGAAGCTTAAAAGTGAAGATATTATTCGTCTAAAAATTATGTTTTTTGTGGGTGACATTAAATTTATTAACTTAAATTTTCTTCAGTGAAGACTGAAAGCACTGACTCCACAAATTTCGAATTATTCTACCATTCTTCGAAAATCTACTGACGTATAGGTGTGAGGATTCTTATATTATTGGACCAGTTGAAACCATTATGTACCCGTGTCACGGCTCAGGCGTTTAGTCGCGTTTCTCACAGCAAAGGCCCGCTTTTGATTCCAGATCAGTCTAGGTGGGATTTGTAGTAGACAAAGTGTCACCGCTACAGGTTTTTCTCTTAGTACTTGGGCGCTTCATCTTATTATCATCCCACCAATTCTCCGCACATCTTAATTCATCTATGTCGCAAATCTTAGCAACTGACGGCATTGTTAAATAGTACACTAATACAGCGGTCGCCAACCATTCGGACCTCACGGACCACCAAACTCACAATTTTGAATCCCGCGGACCACTAACATGAATTTTTTTAAAAAGGTACAAATATCTATGAAATAATGATCATAAAAGTTCCATTTTATTAATATGAAATGCACTTGTTTAATTATAACAAAATTATTAGTGTGATATTTGTTGCTGCTTGTTTGAAATAAGTATAATAAACATAAAAATTGCAAATAATGTCCAAATTTCTCCACGGACCACCAAAACTTTCTCGCGGACCATCAGTGGTCCCCGGACCACCGGTTGGCGACCGCTGCACTAATAGACGTTCAGTAATTTGCTTGCTAAGACTGAAGAAAACTAGAAATAACTGAATCAGTATCGCCTAATTCGCGAGTAGTCGCAATAATTTTGAGCCAAAACATTCAGTATCGTCGCTAGTGAACATGGCTGATAAAAGGAATAAGACACAGTAAAGGAAAACGTAAAAAAAGGAAACCTCACTTGTATAGCCATGGCGTGAATGGTGAAATAGGAATAAAGAAAGGAAAAAAGAGAATAGATAACAACATAGAGAAAGGGCCGGAAAGGAAATTGATGTTAGGAATTGCTCTACGTTTTTCATTATAAATGGGAAGCTCACACAAGAAGAGAAAGACACCAGCCAAGTTTAAAATATTTGATTAAGCCAAATAAACAGCACTGAGTAAGATACTCACTGTCAAAAATGCCACTGAATAGAGAAATTTGGGCACCGTCGCATACACGATAAAATTTAAAAAGGAAAACCAGGCGAAGAAAGGAGAACTGAGGTTGGGGAGATACAAAGAGCTAGATTGTACTAGAATCTATAGGCTATAAATGACTTGGATGAGACACGAACATTTCAAATCATAGGAACATTATAGGTAAACTAGTGATTGGCAATATAGTGGACTTGCATTGGAAAAAACCTGATGCTACCAATCACTTCCAAAGAAATGTATTTCAAAGTCGACTAATAAAGTTAGTTACTTGGAATAAGCCAAATGGCATTGTTTAATAATTTCCTTTCTACACAAAATGAAGACAAAAGCGCAAGTGGGCCAAAATTATTGAAATGAGGCTTGCAGAAATATGATATTGTGTGGAATGGATTAATCTGGCTCAAGATAAGTGCCAATGGCTTGTTCTTGTCAACACGACAATGCAACTTCTTGACTGGCTGCGTACTATTGCCGTCTTAAGAAGGACGCTGATTCATGTATTTAGTCACATTAAATGCCCTGTACATGTCTTGATATCAACGTTGAAGTGCCTTTCAGTGACACAAATACTATGGCACTATTATTACACTGCGGAGAAGTGAAACCGTTTCAAATTAAAAGTTCCGGTTGGTACCCACTTTGACCTTAGTATTCATTGTGAAATCTGACATCGGAATTCCAGCGGTTGTGCTCTTGAGTGGCGAAGCAAGGGAGGAAACGCTTTTGTTCTGCTAGCGTGGTTTCACAAAACGAAATATTGTACATCCTCATTATTCCCTTGGAGAGTTGGGGCTTTTAAAATTTCTCAAACCTGTCTGACGAAATTTAACTAAAAATTTATTATAATCCTACTGGGACAAATTCTGAACCAGATATGGACACGTCGCTTAAGATGGACGAGCTGTGATTCTGAATCTGGCTCTAATCTTACATATCCTTTGCTATTTTGTGCTGTCCTGTGACCACTGCAATTTTGAAACCCTAAAAAAGCTAGGTATGTGTTTTTTATGGTGAAGGGCCCCGCAGCAGATGCTACGGACGCACCGCAGCCTTGAGACTTATTGTGTAACCCTGCGACGAAGATGATTAGTTTTTTCTCATTTTCCGTGTAATGGAGCACCGGTGGAATACCATTGACAGGGAAAAACTGAAGTACTCGGGGAAAAAACCTGTCCCAGTGCCACTTTGTCCACCACAAATCCCACATGGACTGACCGTGATCGAACCCGGGCTTCCGAGGTGAGAGGCCGGCGACTAACCGCCTGAGCCATGGCACGGCCGTTAGTTATGTGTTCATTTATCATGAACAGAATACAAGACATTGTAACATAAATATAGGTAGCAAAACCTTCGAAACCGTGGCAAATTCAAATACTTGCGAATGACATTAACAAATCAATTCTTCAATCACCAACAAATTAAGGGAAAATAAAATAAAAAAATGATTGCTGTCATTCAGTTCAGAACAATTTGTCCTTCCGTCTGTTGCCTAAAAATGTGAAGTCTAAAATTACGCAACACTCCAATATTTTCCTTCTTTTGCATGGGTGTAAAACTTGCTTCTGTTACACTAAGGGAAGAATGTAGAATGAGCGTGCTCTAGGGCTTGCTGAGAAACATATTTTGGACTAAGGAAGAGAAAGTAACAGGAAACTGGTCAAGAATGAGTGATGGGGACTTACATAATTTGTGTTCCTGACCAAATCATGGAGGATGAGAAGGGCGCAGGTTATAACACGTGTAGGAGAGACGATAAATGCTTATTGGACGTTGGTGTGAATACCTGAAGAAAGAGACACCACTTGAAAGACCTATACTTAAATGGAATGATAATATTATAATGGATCTTAAATAAATATCATAGAAAAGTTGTAAAATAGATTAATCTGGCTCAGGATAGGGAAAGTTGTCAGGGTCCTTTTAAAGACGGTAATGGAACTTAGGGTGTCGCAAAGTGCTGCGAATTTATTGACTGGCTGAAGAACTACTGGCTTCGCAAGGAGATCTGTGCCTCTTCAAGGTAGGCAGTTGCTAGGAATAAAGAATAAAAATACCCTTAACAATTCCACGTTTAAATAATAATGGAGCATATTTCTTACAACACAGTCTATGAGTTTAATTCCACATTATATTTTCAAATATCAACCAGCCATGTGGATGCTACGATAAACATTGAGATTAAAACTTCAAAGCTTATCTAAGCAATGTACAAAACTATTTCACACGTCACAGAAAACACACAGAATTTAAGGTTTTATAGGTAAATAATCAATATGTTTATTGTGAGTATCATGCGAAAAAGGAATGCAGTCTTTTGGCGAATTGCAGTTTTTAAAAAAAAAAAACATACATAAGGCAATAATTCTTCTTTCTAGTGTTAATAACAGTATTTTTATGGATTGCGGTAATTCAAGTCACTTGAGCCTTCCACAGTGAGCTCGAAGTTTAACAAAAGGGAAATGATCTCTGTACTTTCTCCTGCATTCCTCCGCCACTCCTTGTTTTTTGCCTTTGTTTCAGTACACGTTTTGCTGTTTTAATTCTCTTTCATTTATTTCTTCAAGTCTGTGGGAACTCGTGCTATAAAGTACGTGAAAGTGTGTCTAGATCTTTTATTCTTGACGTCACTTTTTCTCTCCATACTTACAAACACGTTTTCTGTTACATAAAATGTAATATAAAATAGGTTTATTTTATAAGTTATTTCATGCTTAATTCACAAAATATGATGTACGATATGACTGATTAGTGTTCAAAACGACGTGTCTTACGCAATAGGAGAGTGTCTGACTAGTACTAATTACGAAAAAAGTAGCTGTCACCTATTGTAAAATACAATCGAGTAATTTGTCAAGAGGAAATGAGGAAAAACACTGAAAACTTAATCAAAATCTTCTTCCTTCGTATTAAAACATCGCAAACGAAACTTTCGAATTCGAAGGAGGAATGCCCTTAAATAAACCTCCACATTTGGTGTAGTCACGTCACTGTAAATTCCAGTGTACCGAATTATTTTGGTAATAATTTTGGTCTTTATTTAAAATAAGACTTAATTCTCTAGTACTAACATAATTTGTAACGTGAGGCCACGTAATCTGATAAAGAGTTACGAAGGATTAGAAAGAAACAGCTACTGTTATCTTCAGGAGAGGAGCATACGTTTTTATCACACTACATGGCATGATGTTTCAGAAAACTTTAATATTTACATTCACCTCAAATCCCACGAATTTACTGTCATCTTTGAACATGTAATACTTATAGACTTGCATATTATTTTCAAGTCTATTAGGTTCTGATATTTCAGAATATTTTAATTTATTTCTGTAATGGCTACATTTGCTAAGCCATTGCTTATCGTGACCGGCATTCGATAACTGATACAGTTCAACTGTGGGTTCTTGTCACATATTAGATTACAGATCGTGTGCAGTAGGCTGTACACAAGTAGAGATACAGAATTTGTGTTCTCGGGGGTCAAATATGGCTGCTGCATAATTTAAAAATGTCACGAAACGAAATCCAATTAGTTTAAAAGAGTATACTTCATGCATGAAATTTACTGCTGAGCATTCATTTTTATGATTTGTTAGAAACTGGAGGAAAAATATTCCAGACTAAACAGTAGATATTTTCCTGGGGAGAGGGGAGGTGGAGAGAGTACCCCATAACACGAAAACGTGCATGTCGAAGTTTATTTCGTGAAACCTGTACATATATCAACCCATAAGCGGCTCTACTACCCGCGCATGTGCGCGAGACTACATGTACGTGTTGAAGGTATCCGAACTCCGAAAGGTAAGTTGTAGGCCAAAGGCCCGTTAACGGGGGACAGTGCCAAGAAACGGAACTACCTGTAAGTAGGCCTATACAATAACCTGCAGATTGAAGGCGGAAAAATTGGGGTTTACCTGTTTACACAAATAGACTGCAATCTTATAATTGTAATTTACGTACAATATTATAGGCTGTACAGGGAAGAGGGAGAGGTGCTTATTTTCGTACTTTACATTCCATCTAGACCTTGAAAATACGTCTGGTAAATCTCATTCTGTACTTCATTCGTTGATCTGCAATATACGTAAGAAACAACAACAGAAGACACCGCAGTGACAATGGCTTAATTCTAGGACTGCATAGTTCCACTTTATAAACAAACTAAACACTTTAATGTTCATTTTTCAACAATCTCTCTCTCTCTCTCTCTCTGCCTGCATTAAGGCGGAATGCAGTATTAAATTTGCCCTCTTGTTGCAGAGAGGACGCAGGACACAATGGGAGATAGGTAAAGGAATGATAAATAATGGAAACGAAACTCTGAATAAATACGTTTGATTTTACTCATAGGATAAATATTTATTGATCGCCTCACCTCCATATTCCGGTCGTGAGGTTATCTGACGCACTTTGTTTGGCGATAACAAAGAACATAACAAAAACAAAACAATATAGACACAACTGCATAACAAATAATCTTGACCAAATGATATGTGAAAAATATTTAGAGTGACAAAGAATTGACTTTAATATACGTGTTAATGTTCGAAACCGTTTAAGCGTGTGGGAGACAATTTCAGATAGGCACGTTAAGTCGCCTAAAGAGTGAACCTGAGAGTGAGACTACATCGCTAAATGCATGGTTATGAGCATCTAGCATAAATTTAGGCCAAACTGGTAGTCCACGTCAGTGTTTGATTACAAGATACATAATTCATACACCCATAACAACATAAGGATAAAATTTAAATAAACAAAATATTCATCACATAAATATTTTCTCACTTTTGCCACATAGGACATATTAATTTCCTAATAAGAACTTCTCGTGTCTTTGGTAGTTCATAATTACGTTGAAAAAAAGGATTTTTTCGTGTTTTAGACGATTTTTCGTTCAGTGCAAATGATATGTGTTTTATAAGTGTTCAGAAAAACGAAGAGCATAGAGGTTTGACTTTATTCATACGACTCTAATACCGAGTTGTTAGTAATTGTGCCGCTTGTAAATAATATAGGACCACCATTTGTGGCTAGGTGTGCCCCAGCTCAGACACAACAAACACAGCATACAGTCGACCAGAAGACCATAAGAAGGCAGAAAGTGACTCAGTTTAACCATGATGACCATGCCCACCATGTCCATGGCTGTAGCCCCATTCTTTGTGGTCATCATGTCCTCCCTTTTTACCATAGTCCTCATGGTGTCCATGATGCTCCTCGTGGCCACCGGAACCTTTGTGGCCCTTGTGTTCGTCAAAGTAGTGTCCCTTGTCGTGGTGCCCTTTCTTACCGTGGTGGTCATGGTGATGTCCCGACTTGTGATGGCCGCCCTTATGGTGTCCTCCCTTCTTTGAGCCGTGTTCATGATGGTAACCGCCATGTTTGGCATGGTGACCTTCATCATGGTGTTCGTCGTAGAAATCTTTGTGCTTCTTGTACTCGTCGAGTTTGTGAACTTCATGCGCTCCCTTGGTTGAGTGCCCCTTCTTAAACTTTCCGTGTTCGCCATACTTGTGCCCTTTCTCTCCCTTTTCACCCTTATGATGTTCACCATAATATCCTCCACCTTCATGATGAGATTTCTTGTGTCCGCCGTGTTCACTGTGATGGCCGTGGTGCCCCGCTTTGTCATGATGGCCTTTCTCGCCCTTCTCGTGTGCATGGTGGCCCTTGTACCCTTTGTCATCCTTGTGTCCATGGCTCGAGTGATGGTCAGAGTGATGTTTGTCGCCTCCACCTTTGGACCAGTGGTGACCATGGTGCGACGCTGCAGCCACGAGATCTGATCCCGACTCATCTAAGTCGCCAGCGTCGCGACGACGAATTTCCCGGGAGTCTGTGACATGGATCAGACACACCACCCCTAAGATTAAGAGATACAGTGGCATTCTGCATCCCACTGCAGTAGCCATCTTACTGCACTTTGCAGCTGAACAACACAACACGAAATGATGCCATTCGCTTGCCCACTTCCCTATTTATACAGTTATAAACTTTCTGTTCGAAAATATATGGAGGAGGGAATAGTTTCGCATCCCAGCTGGTGCCTCTCCTTTTTTTTTTTTGCGTTTTATTTCAAATACTAGGTGCGAGACGGGGAAGGAAACAGAGGAGGATTCCCTCCTCTCCCCGTCACGATATATAGTTTTCAAATACGAGTCTCAGTTGCCACCACCCCCCCCCCCCTGCGCCTGTTCCAAACATTGTCATAGCTTTCACTTTTTCCTCGTCATCACTGCTTACTTCGCCCACGTTAAAGTTTTAGATCTCCCGGCACAAAACAGTAACGACAAAAAAAAAGTGACTAATTGTGGATTCAATTTGCCTCAGTCGCTTATTTGCCAGCGGCATCACTCAAGTGTGGCAGTTAGCACAGCCGCAGCCGACAGTTCAAGAGCGGGTCGGGCTGTCCTGTTATGCCTTGTATAAGGCACGGTAATTGAGTTCTCACCCAGCTGAAACAGGTGAATGCAAATTTCGTGTAAAATACCTGGTGTGTCTACACCAGCTTACACAATCGGACCTGATGAACCGAGACTGTAATTATTTAACGTTCTAAGTAGGTTGCTTGCTTTATCAACCAGGGAAATTAAAAGGAGGCCCAATAACATCTGTATTTATAAAATAGAAATCTTATTTCACTTCTGCCCTCACAGTCGCGCATTTAATTTAGCCTTTCAATTTCCAATTCAAATGATTTCAGAGCACAGACCAGACTTTGTGTTTTACGGCACGCTGGGTCACTTAGCATTCTGTTCTCTGAAAGGTAGACTGTATCCTAACTTCAGTATTATTCACTTCAAAACCTTCGAATTAGAAAACTGCTGTATACTAACATCCAGCAATTTTGATTCATACAATTAAGTACCTCCAAATATTTCGAAGTATATTGTACTGTATGAAAACATTATTCATAGATTTTTCCTGTAAGCAATGACACTGCAAGTATGATCTTCTATTTTACTCCAAGTCGCTGGATTATATTAGATTAATTTTTTTTTCCAATGGCACGTCAGCCCCTTGGGGGCCTAGGCCGCCTCATTTCTTTTCGAGGCTTCACGGTCACACATTTTTTATATTAGGTTAATACCAGTTTGCAAAAAATGGATGAATTGAGATGGGATATGTAATTTATCACAATAAGGTTAGAAATTTATGCATGTCGAAAAGAGAAGGGTACATTTAAAATTGCGTATTTCATTTTTTACAGGCCTATTAATTAATCTCCAACCCTATCCCACTTTTCTTAATCATAACACAGAGAAATGTGTTTGGTACAGAGAAAACTGTTCAAAACTGGAAGCATGATTCAGATTCCTATAATTATAAACTACAAAGTAATGTATTTTTGAGAGTAGAGTGGATGGAATTATTACCCACCTAGTTATGTCCTATTAGGTTAGTATAGCGAATCTCTTAGTGGCAGTAATTGGAGGTACCAGTGTGTGCATGTGAGTTATATCTAAATAGCATAATTTATAGGAGCAGTTAAAATATGCAAGGGAAATGAATTTAAGTTTTAAATTTTCTCAGATAAGGCACCCCTTGAAGGGCCAGTTCACACAATTATGTTCTGCCTTCAGACCTGCTTCTTAGATTTTGTGAAAGACAATTTTTTTACATTCAACAATTTTGTTTTATTTCGAAGCGATGAGACACACATGTCAGTTTGGTGTACAAGTCACGCCAGAATCTTTCTTTGAGATTTTTCAAATCTAGAGCCAGGTTTTGCAGTTTTTTTCAATTAGCATAGTCCCATACTGTCTAAACTATTTCCCAAAAGGCAACATTTTAACATTATTTCAGTGTGTGTGTGTGTGGGTGGGTCGTTGTATTATTAGGCAATTTATTTTCAGTTATGTGTTTAAGAATGCACTGTCTCAGGAAACTGAGGTTAAGAGTTCATTAAAGTCATGGTAGATAATTTAAACACTAATTTGTTTTACTGGTACTTTGTTGATATTTTCTAGTATATAATGCCTAAAATAAAATTTTACTACACTCGCAACTTTTGTAGAAAATACTATACTCTCTAATTTTATTTTCTTCAGTCATTAAAAATTTGTCCTCCGTACAGTGTTTTTCCTTCACCCAAACCTACGTTTAGCCTCTTCTGTCAGTTTCAGACTAAAGTAAACTTTTCCGCTTTAATTGCAATTCGATGATGGATCACCAGTTGTAATCATCTACAAACTGACACATCAAAGTACGCAACAGAAATAATCATCACCTATATACAGCATAGCACATATTGCAGGATTTACAAACGAAACGCTAATTTAATCGTTTTAAAAATAAATTTCATCATCTTGTTAAAAGCCTATTAGCTTCCATACATGCAGTTAATTTTGTATTCGTAGGACATTACGTTATATCTGGATTTGAATATTCTATTCAGTATATTATTTGAATTTAATTGGTATTTATTCCATGTGTTTTATCCCTACAATTAGTGTGAATAAGCATTGAAAACATGATTTCGTGTTTAACAATCCAAAGTATTCATAGCCAAATAAGAGAGGAGCTAAATTAGTGATGTATTGCAAATACTGCCATATATTTACGCTACAGCCATTATTATTATTATTATTATTATTATTATTATTATTACAAAACAAATATTTAGAAATACAAGAGTGGTTTATTCAGTGTATTAATTAGGATTCAGAATTGGAGCGCATAAATAAACAGTAGATTAATCTCATTAAGGTGGTTTTTCTGTCTCGCTTAATAAATTTCAACAAATTTGAAACTTTTCATTGAACTTGAAAAAATCAGACGTACGCCAAAGTCAATCAAAATTATATTTTGAAAATATCGGACTTTACGCTCATAGAATATATATTTTATACTGCTGGTAAGCGGACGACATTATTTTAGCCAGTGATCTTAGGTGTCTTTTGAACTTAGGAATGGATCATTATAGAGCCACTCTCCCCTTCCCTCAGTATTTGCCGACCTTGGGATTGTATCGGATTTGGACAGGCAATAATACGATAAGGAATGAGGGCCGGTCAAGAGGGCTGTGGATGCCACTTCCGCCAACTGCATATGCATTGCTGCCATTATAAACCGTTTGTGATTTGGGTGTGAGTGAGTGTATGCAATTCGATTCTGTGAAACGTTTATCGTGATTCTTGTTTGTATTAGTGCTGTTGTGTCGATGAAATGTTACGTCGTATGCTACAAGAATCGCCCGATGAAAAGGGGTGTTCACAAACTGCGCAGAATCCTGTTATTACGAAATAGGTAAGATATGTTCCACCCCGTCACTAGCACGGCTAGTTTATCAACTTCCCCTCAAGAAAGAGAGGGATATAGAATGAAGTCATGTAGTCCAGAGTATTGTGCACAAATACGCAACTGTTTTGCACTAGTTTCAGTTCTGCAGTTGTTCAGCTGACTTGTTTGCAGGTTACAAAGAGGATTTCAGTAACGGACAAAATACGATACATTTGATGAGAGGAGCACAGTTTACGTTTCAACAGCGTAACAAGGCACAATACATATCTGTAGCGCGGTTTGTGCGATACGTAATTACGTGCATTTATGGTCACATGTAAAGCGGACTTCTTTAATCGTTCAGTATGGCTGAAATAAAAATGCTTAGTAACGTAATTTAAAGAAATTCGTACATCGAATTTCGTAAAAATTTTCTGACGCGTGTGATATACATAAAACAGTCTGTCATTGTCTTAAGCACAGTAGGGCTTCTTACGGGTCAATGAAAATTTAATTTTCCCAAAAATATCCAGTAAAATCTATGGATATATAACGAATTTAAACAAACGCAATTAAATGGTTTGTATAATATATTGAAAAGGTTATTTATGAATATTTTGTATCAGTTAGTGTGATTGAATATCGAAGTACCGACGTAGTTTGTGCATGGATTTATCAAATACAGTTTCACATACATTGAATATAGTATAAAGTACGGTGAAAATAACATAAAGATTGAATATACGGTTTATGATATGCATCAAAATATTCATTTATGACTATGTAAATAGGCTTTGTTATGAATCGATATGGCTGACAATGGGAATTATCAAATAATATTTAGCGAAAGCATCTAATCTTGAATTTAAGAACGTATCTGTCCCAGGTTTAGGCGCTGGTATTATGTAACAAACGGGCGGAAAACCGACCGAAATATAGACATGGCCCCCACATAAAGAAATTTTTCTTAAACAACGCCTAATAAGGCAAAGACCTTTTTTTGATAATTGTTCAGACTATTAAGTATAAATTTGTTACCTACAGCCATCATTATACCTTGTACTGCCAAATACAAGAGGTTACAAGATAAGGGAAACAAGCTGAGAGTTATAAGCATTGTTATTAAACACTGTGGTAACTCTTCGATTCAGATAAATTTAAGGTTTAAATCCAAGATGCACCTTAAAGACCACTTCTTTAATGTGGGCATTCCTCACTAGTAAGGATATTAGTACATCTCGTCGAGAAAAAATTTTGAGCATTTATATACTACAAAGCGCAGCAATCCAACAATCTATGTAATTAAGTTTGTTTATTCATTAATTTCTACCAACTTTTTAAACTTGTCGTAATTCAAATTCGAGATGAAATTTTTGATTATGAGGTTCAAAGTACTTTTAAGAAAATTTTAAAAAATAACATGTGTTAGAAGTGGACGTGCTTAACAGAAACCCCAGATGTAGCGGATGATCCAAGGATGAAACACTGTTGTAGGGTGTAACATTTTTAACTCTTTTTCACTTAAAGAGTGGTTTTAGTGTGCATCGGTTGGTTTAAACTTAATTTAATAAGCTGAGAGTTATAAGCATGTTACACGTTTATGTAACAACTGTGGTTTTAACTGACGTTTCAGAACTTCAGGAACACAAAGTGGGTGTATGAGGCAAATGTGTGAATGATCTGTGCAATGAGGTGTGTAGGTGTGCCTTGGGAAGGGACAGTCTTCTTTTTAATGTGGTGAATATACCTCCACCTTAAGTAAGGTTTTATGATAGCATTTCTCTCTTTGGTAGAAAAATTTGAGACAATGTTATATGCTACAGAAGAGGCTGCAGCAACAAACAGAACTATGTAGATGTAAATTTTTTGTTTATTCATTGAAAATATGTCAGTGGGACTGCGAAATTAAACTTAACATGTTCTGTCAACTGTACTAAGTGTCGAGATTGGAAAAGTTTTTGATATGCAGGTCATAAGTAATTTTTTTCCAACAGAAAAGTTCTCCAGTGAAAGAAAAATAAACAATTATAGAAGGGACATGCTGAAGAAACTACTCAGGATGTAGTGGCTGGGTGGAGTTGACAAGGATGAATGTCATTCTTGTTCGATATACATCATGGTGATTTATTTACGATTGCACCTGTTAATCTCTTTTCATTTCGTTCAGCATTAAGGTGCCACTTTCTTATAAACTTATCAGTGCGTAATTTTCTTGTTTTCACACAACATTATCAATGTACAGTTTACTGCCATGTTATTCATTTTGTAGGAAAGCAAAACGATGAATGACTCAAGAGGTACTTGGCAGTAAACGACTGAAAGTGGCTGTAGTCAGAATTTAGTTAGAATCAAGAAAAATTAAGTTTTTTTTAAACCTACATATCTTTAGTCTTTTCAGAGAAAATAGGTGTGTATGTGTTTGTAGTAATATATTAGAACATATGTGATCGCGGTTTTAAAAAATCTCTACAAACGAACACTGTAGAAAGAAATTGGAAGATACAAAGTTCAAAATTTTTCAGTTTCTCACAGCCGTTGTACAAACCATGGTCGTCTTTGGGCTATCACACCGTGATGTGGATACTGTTTGTTCCGAAACGTCAGAAAAGACCAAACTGATATAAAGAACGATTTTGAATTTGAGAAGAAGATATCGTAGCTCTGTCTTCTCGAACTGTTTAAAAGAGTTTTTTTGCATATGTCTCACCTTTGTCATTACCAGCTTACGTTATATGTTTGAATTCAAGACTGCTGGTTCAAATCTTTACCGAGTGGCCTCCTACAGTCTCGGATAATAAATGCGTCTGTGCCACAACCGTCTCCTTCCATATCCTTACCTATTTTCCACTCGTAATCATGTCGACGCCTCATTCACTCCACAATATAACCAGTGCAACTAAGTGCAAAAATTAATAATGAAACATACGTCGACAACCATTCGATTTATTGTTTTACCGCCAGTCCAAAGATGAAGCACTACAATCTCCTTACTATATACAAAGTCTTAAAACTGGATTTTCCGTGTACTTTTTCTTTCTCTACGCTTCTCTGCCACTTAGAATTGCGTAAAATGCATATGTTTGGATTCTGCTGTCTCGCGTTCCATTTACATCATGCGTCATCTGGCGTCCTCACGGTGTCTTTGATGAAGATTGAAGTCTTCTGGGACATCAAGGCGTGTTGACTGCTAATTAATTACCAACTTTTCGAAGTAGCTTGCTGCTTTCATCTTCAGTGTCGTCCAAGACCTAGGACTACCCTGAAGATGGAGTCAGCAAGATCAGAGACGCGGTAATTAATTACCAGTCGACATGGCGTCTTTTTCAGAATGCTTTAATCGTTATTTGCAGCTTGTTCCAGTATAAATATGTTTGCTTTATTTTAGACGGTATCCGATATACATTCTAGTTAGGCACGTAAAAGTGGTCTGAACATTGGTATGGGTGTGCGTGAGGGCGCGTGTGCACGCACGATTTGGAAAGATCAGTAGTGCAGAATTGTTATGTTGTCCAGGATGACAGAGGATTGAGACTGTTCATTGCTGTGTTCTTCCAATCTGCTTCTTCTGCATGTAACTTTCCTGAGAAGCTTCATTATTTGTAGTCCTTACCAAATATTATCCGGATGATCAAATCAAGTAGAATGTGATGGACGTAGCATCTAACACATGTGGGGGAAAGGAAATATGCATACAGGACATTGATGGGGAAACCAGAGGGAAAGTATACCACTTGGAATGCCCAAGCGTAGTTCAAAGGATAATATTAACATGAAACGTAAAGAAATCGGTTGGGAGGGCATGAACTGGATTGATCTGGCTCAGGATAGCGAGAAGTGACGGGCAATTGTGAAGGCGATAATGAACCTACGGATTCGTAAAATGCGGGAGTAGTCCCGGGCAGCCGGGCCCAATCGAGCCTAGCGTCGCGACGCCTTCACCTAGGGATACGACGCCGACGCCCTACGTCACGACGCAGTAAACTAAGGGATGTGTGGCTCGACGCCGACGGCACATCCTTAGTTTTAAAGGCGTCGTGACGACGGGCGTCGGCGTCGTATCCCTAGGTGAAGGCGTCGCGACGCTAGGCGTCGATGGCCGGTTGCCCGGGACTACTTGCGGGGAATTTACTTATAGCTGAGGAATATTGGTTCTTCAAGAAGGACTGTGCTCTATGGAGTTTTTATATTTGGTTTGTTAGTTAAGTTAAGTTAGCCAGTCAGCTAGCGCTGTTTTCCGAGTATTATGAGCACTGTTAGGGTCACAAAAGGTGAAACGTCTGCAGGTGATACATCCTATAATCACAGATGGATTTCTGATGAAAGTGCTACAGTGACAAATCTGTTTTTGTTTGCTGTGAAGGAACTAAATACTACTACCTAATTCTAGAGAGAACAAAATGTTGTGTATGTGAAGCCGAATGATTCTATTAATAACAATAAACACCAGTAATTCAATGTAATTCTTTGTTTATTTGGGTGCATGCTCATTCAGCAGCCTACGGGCCAATTGCGTAATCAGGGCTACAAAGAATAAACACGCACACAAAAACAAAGCAGTTCAGTTAAATTGTACACCAGATTTTAAAATAAGAAAAGAAAAATATACATAATTTCAATAAATACGTTTAAACCCTTGTAACGATATTGTAACATATATGAGAATAAAGGTAAAGGTCACCCCATAACATGCTACTTGTAGCACAGAGGAGGATTAGAGGTATATATCAGCCCATGCTTAACCTCGGCACCAGATGGGGGTAGGTCGCCAACTCCATTCCTCAGTCGCTTTACCCGCGGGAAAGATCCGTACCCATTGTAAGGAGGCTGGGTACGAGTATGAGAAGAGTTGCTCATTGTAGGTAATTAGCAACAACAGCAGCAGCAACAACAGCAACCAACAACAACAACAACGAGTGCTTTGCAGATTTCTTCATCTTCGTGGGTGTTGTTTTTAGTATAGTAGTAGTATAGTAGTAGTAGTAGTAGTAGAGTAGTAGTAGTATTAGTGTAAGTGGTACGGTAAGCATCGTAGTGGTAGTTGTAGTCGAGAATGTAGTAATGGAAGAAAGGTAAGTAACTCTGAAGGTTCCGGGAGTTTGAGACCTTTAGCTCCAGAATTTCTCAGACACTATGCTAAGCTAGTTTAACGATCTGAAGTAAAGTAGAATCCTCAATAATACAGTCAGTGCACAATTAACATGATAAGCAGGGAGTACGCTTGTCGGTGTGTGTCTTTTACGACCGTGTTATACTATGGGCCGTGGTTAGCTCATACGGTTATAAGCGACTTCGATCAGAAACGGTGTGGACGGTCCGAGGGATCGAATCCTACCGTCTTGGGTAGAACTGATGATTTTTTACGCACCGGTACCGTCCTAGCGACTCGTCGGCCTGGGGCCCACACTCCACAGCCTCCTATACAATGAGTACCGAGTCTCTTTCCCGGGGGTAAAGCGGCGGGGCGTGGAGTTGACCACAATCCCCATCTAGTGCCAGTGTTAAAGAAAGAGTAGAGCTATACCTCTACTCACCCTCTGAGCCTTCATGGCCTGTTCTAGGGAGAACTTGACCTTTACCTGTTAGTACTAAAGAGACAAGCGGAGAGCTCCCCTAATATCTTATATGTAACCATCCCAAAAACCGCCTGTGTTGAATTGATGTCCTGCCATCCAGTCTACGTATCTATCATGCAACAAAATACGATGTGAAACAAAAAGCATTATAACAATACTATCCAACATTGTTTGTCCCTGGTTTCGTTATTAGAACACAAATCTCCACCTCATTGTTTGTTATAGTTCTATCGTTTACGTAATCTATATCATATTTTCTTGAAACTTCCTTCTTATTTTTATATATACACTTAAGGGTCGAATTATTCTTACATTGGGAGGTAGCCGTTCAATCTCTAAACATAGTCCAGCTTTCCTGATTTGGATTTTCTGTGGTTTTCCTCAGCCCCTGCAGGCAAGTTCAAGACTAGTACCTCAAAATATACCACGATCACTTCCTTGCTCATCTTTGCCGTCTCACTGTTTGCTGATTGTGCTATTATTCGGTGATATATCTGTATGATCATTGTGTCAGCTTTCCCAGGCAATTAACGGCCAGCTTGAAAGAGTCCTTGAAAAGTTAGTAGTCTGTTTGCTGACCTAGAAGGGTTGTGTCAGTTTCACGCGTGCGAACAAGATTATTTTACATGCAGTGCGCTAAAATTGTTCATATGAAAATAATTAAGTTTAAAACTAGACTTATATCCGCTTAAACTCAGTAGTTGTGTACCTTAATAAAGTTAATAAAAGGGATAACAATTCTTGTTAAAATGCAAGAAGTCGTTTGTACTTTCTCTAGCAGCTTTTATGCATTAGCAGGTTAGTTATTTTGTGATTTTGACACGTCTTTATTGTGCCTCTAAATGCATACTTATTACTTGTGCTTTATTTCAGTGGTGATCACAACATGCAAAAAGCTTAGGTGAGTTGTAGACCACTTCTTACGGCGTGGTTTTTTTTTATACTCTTGTCGTTTGCATTGAGAAGTTCTAGTGTTGCTATACGGTCTGTTTGCTGTGTTTTAAAACTATTTGCAGATTTATTATTTTTATCTGTGTTGGTACGGTATAACTCAAATATATTTACCTTGAATAATTTGGGGTCATTGCTTAAATAATAATCTTGTTTGCACACGTAAAGATAGCACGATCCTGTCGAAACACGTAGTATATATATATATATATATATATATATATATATATTAACGTGATGTAGTTTTACTATTACTAAAGCTGTACTTTAGACTTGTAATATTGACTGAAAAGTCCAAAACGATGCAGAAAAGGATACATCTTAAAATTGGCCCCATATATGCCTAGGTCTTACAAGTATTATCCTCCTAAATATCAATGTCGCAGATGAAAATTAACATAACGAATTCCAGCGTACGTCATAAAAATATAATCTCATAGCCTTTATAAATATTTCGTTTCTTTTTTCCTGAGTGTTAGAAATAATAATCGCAGATTATTTTCCCTCTGGTCGAAGATGTATAAGTAGTGGTTTGTGCAGATAATATTATACATAATGTCACAAAGTTGACTGCGTCGATTTGACAGGGAGTAGAGTTAAAAATAAAAGAATATTATTCGATAAACTTGTATATTTTCTTTGGTTGTTCTTACATCCAACAACAAGAATAACTAGTGTAACAATCAACATAAACAACAAAACAGGGCTGGGTTGAATTCTCCTTTGTGAATGGCTTTTTTGATTTGAATAATTTCCACCTATTCGGTTTGTAACAGTGAAATTTTGCAATCAGTTATGATGGTTTTTTGTCACTTATTAATACAGACTTTTTTTGTTCCTATAGGAAATAGTTGAAACCAATAAACCTAAATAAGTTTCACTATTACTGTTCTTCCTTGATCCAAAGAAGAGTGAAATGCAAAGTAAGTATAATCGCTGAATATTCAGTGACCTCCTTAAATTTTATTTCTCTTAAAACCGAAAATTGGAACTGAACTGCAGAAACAGACGTGTTGCGTGAATGTTGACATGTAGCCCATTCTTTAGTGATGACCTCCATGGCCACTGCTGTATCCCCAGTGCTTGCCATCAGAATGACCACCCTTCTTGCCGTAGTCGTCATGGTGCCCATGGTGCTCCTCGTGACCATGGTGTCCCTTGTGTCCCTTATGTTCATCTTCATAGTGACCCTTGTCGTGGTGGCCCTTCTTTCCGTAATGGTCATCATGGTGGCCGGACTTGTGATGGCCGCCCTTCTTGTGGCCACCTTCCTTCTTGTCATGATGAGCATGGAAGTCGCCATGTTTGCTGTGATGTCCTCCCTTATGGTAGTCATCGTAGAACTTGTGTTCCTTGTGATATTCATCTTTGTGGGACTTGTGATGGTATCCGTGTGTCTTGTGGCCCTTTTTATGGCCACCCTTCTCACCGTACTTCGCTCCCTTATGCCCCTTCTCTCCCTTATGGTGTTCGCCATAGTGTCCGGCCTCGTCGTGGTGTTTCTTCTTATGGCCGCCATGGTCGCTGTAGAAACCACTGTGGTGTTCCTTACCGTGTTTACCATGGTCGCCCTTTTCGTGGTGATGGTGACTCTTGTGCCCCTTGTCACCCTTGTGGCCATGACTAGCGTGGTGGTCAGAGTGGTGCTTGTGTCCACCTCCCTTCTCGTGGTGGTGTCCATGGTGCGAGGCTGCGGTTTCTAGATCCTCTGCTTCCTCAGCAACTTCCTTCGCTGGAATCAATGCGGAACTTTCTCCTTGCAGTTCCGCATCTTCCAGTGAACCGGAAATAAGATCCAACGAACGTATCTCTCTTGCTGTGCACACGGATTGAAGGAAGTACAGAGCTCCTATGAGGAGAAGAACTAGGCGCCATGGGCGCCAAAGTGACGTCACCATTTCAGCACTATCCTTCTAAACAGTGTTGTAATGAGATCAAGCCCCGAACTGCCTTCCAGAGTATATGCCTCCGGTATTTATATTACAGTTTTGGATCATTACTCCGCCATATGCAAGTTTTCTCCTTATTTGCCGGGAAGACCTTTTTGTTCGTTTTTCTCTCACTTAAACTCCCACTCCATCTTTCCCCCTTCTTCACTTTGTTACCATGGAGAGATTCTCCGTTCAGCCGGAAAGATCTATCGCCCAGTAAGCGAGCAACTCAACGGACTGCCAAACATGACAATAATTCCATGTATACATCATTTTCCGCTGCTGTGCACCGCTCCTGTTAACGTTCAATTCATTAACCAGCATTGAAAATTACATTATAGCTGGTCATAATGTGCCTTTGTGTCATTACGTGATTTTATACGGCACCAAGTCACTCCGATCGACGTGTTGCATAACTGATATGCACCCCCCGGTTGTCGTTTAATTAGTTCGCCGTAAATAATGTTGGCAGGCTGCTTGGCATTTGAAACAGTTTTGTTCCCTAACATGATACAGTACTTAGGGGGGCTAACATATTAACACAGTAAACCTAAATATGATTTTTGTAATTAAATGCTTTGACACGTATCCTGCTGCAAATCACATTTCTGTATTCGTTCCTCGTTTTAAGCATTGTTTGTTGTTTTTATTTTATGAAATTTTTTATTTCCTGCATAAAGTGACACCAGTAGCCTGGTAAATGTATTTAACTACTGTGACAGCTAGTAGTATTAGTAGTAGTAGAAATAGTAGTTGTAGTAGTAGTAGTAGTAGTAGTAGTAGTAGTAGTAGTAGTAGTTAGTGAGTAGTAGTAGTAGTGTAATGGTATTAGTAGCAGTAGTGGGATAGTGCGAATCTGTATTAAATGCGTAAGACACAGCAGTAACAACCATAAAAGTCTCTTTAATATACTTAATTTCATTATATAAATATATTACAGTAATGAGGATGGGAGAGACGGCCTCTAGGCATGGAGTATCGTTCGTAATATAATGGAAAAGCAGTGACTAGCCGACAAGGGGTAATCCTACAGCTTGAGATTTTGACGGGGGATAACAACTCACCGTAAACAACCACATGCAACGAAATATCACACGTGTTTCTGACTTGGATGAATTCTACGTAATAACATAAGCAATGAAAAACGGATATGAGATTTGCTCAATCAGACACCAGCATAGTGCTCGGTCTAGGAGTCAAAACACAGATACGCTCATATCTCGTCATTAGAATGTGGGACATAATTAGAATTTGGACATATATATATATACGATATATACGATATATATACGTATATAATGGTCGACCTCGGTGGACTAGTGGTTAGCCACTGGACCCAAGGTTCGCGGGTTCGATCCCACCCAGGTCGATGGATTTTTAAGGGTGATAAAAATCCGGAGCACCACTTCCTTCGGAGGGGAAGTAAAGCCGTCGGTCCCATGTCTAGATTTACGGCATGTAAAAGAAACTTACGGGCATGAATAGAACTAGTAATGCTCGTAAGAAAAATTCAGCGGCCATTTCTAACCCAAGTCTCCTGACTGACTGCCAGATGGCTCTGGCAGTCACATCAGGATTGAGTCGAACAGCGCGGCCAGTGGGCTGGTCACTCTGCCACAAATGCACAAGACCAAGTAACCTCGGAAAGAGGAGGCCCAAGCCCATATAGGGCTGTCGAGCCATGGTTATTATATATATATATATATATATATATAATGACGTTATGGCGTGGTTCAGCTGTTGGTTAACGAAATTGACAATTCGAAATTACAAGTAATAGTAGGTGAATTTCGACAGATGCGAACCAACGCTTTGTTTGTAATCGCTTTTCTTCCTGTCTGCTATCTAGAAGCGTAAATGATAGATATATACTGTTATATTTCCTCATGTTTCGTATGGGTAAAATACTTGGTCTTTG
This sequence comes from Reticulitermes speratus, assembly GCA_021186555.1. Taxonomy (NCBI): domain Eukaryota; kingdom Metazoa; phylum Arthropoda; class Insecta; order Blattodea; family Rhinotermitidae; genus Reticulitermes; species Reticulitermes speratus. The sequence continues at coordinate 7,839,330 of JAJKFL010000001.1, forward strand.
CCGATCCCAGTGGCAGTGCGGTCTAAGGCGTGGGTCTGCGGCCGTTCGATTACTAGGATTGTGGGTTCGAATCCCACCGGGGGCATGGATGTCTGTCGTGAGTGTTGTCAGGTAGAGGTCTCTGCGACGGGCTGGTCCCTCGTCCAGAGGAGTCCTACCTAGTGTGGTGTGTCTAAAAAGTGTGATCGTGAAGCCTCGAAAAATGAGGAGACCTAGGCCCCCAAGGGGCTGTCGAGCCATTGGAAAAAAAATACTTGGTCTTTGGCAGTAAGGGAAGAACATGCATCGGAGATGTGTGAGAGCACTGAAGAGAATATCTGGTTAAAATCAGAGAAAGCAGTGGCCGTTGGCAAGAACCTGAATGAAGGGCTACTTAGAGGGCTTAAGCCTAGAAGAGAGAGTAACATGACAGGCAATAGTACGTATAACGTAACATAACATGTCACATACATGTAAGTAATAACGTAACATGACAGGCACATGTGCGTTATATAACGTAACATGACAGTCACATACATGTACGTATAACGTAACATGACAGGCACATGTGTCGTATATAACGTAACATTGAGGCGCGTTCACGAAACCATTCTTGCCGTGGAAAAGCAATAAGTATTGCATATTCTGAGTGTGTGTCTGTAGCCTTAGTTATCCAGCATGCAAAGCGCATGCGCCTTATTATATTGTCATCTGTGGCCTGTCTGGCTGTACCGTATTTTTCCTCATTATCTCGTAAATGTAGCGATTCTCGGGAAAAACGCTATTGAACATAAAATGTGTTTTGATTTTTCTACAACTTGTGTCTGAAACATTTCTTATTATAAGAAGAATTGAGCGAGATGTGGTCATAAAAGTATGTTAGTCTTCATCTAAAGTGCTCGTTGTTCTTGTTAGATTTTTTTAACTTGAATTTTCTCGACACATTTTCGAAAAAACCCCTAAATATCAAATTTCATTAAAATCCTTTTAGTGGAAGCTGAGTTGTTCCATGCGGTCGTACGGACGGATAGACAGACAGACATGACGAAGCTAATAGTCGCTTTTCGCAATCTTGCGAACGCGCCCAAAATTGTTGATGTAGGCTGGATTTGTATGGCTGAGGATGGGTCTAGGGAATGGGCTGTTGTGCACATGGTGATGAACTTTCGAGTTTCGTTATAAAATGAGGAAATCTCTTTCTTGAGTGGCTGAGAGACAGTTAATTTCTCAAGAAGTCATTTTCTACACCAACTTCGATTTTATCCTCATGGTATGCACGTTTGGGTTCTTGAAATTATCTCAGCCCATCTACATTTAAAATTGCCTTGACGAACCCTTTTGTTTGCCTCATTTCTATTTCCATAATATTTGAATTATCATTTTCTAAAACAACTTTGAAAGGAATATATTTTAACATTTATTAATGTCCTGATGAAAAAGTATTATAAATTTCGTTGTTGTCAGGGATTTTGCACAGCGTTTGTTGCATTGCTTAAGGAGTTACATGTGTGCTAGTACATTAAATCAGCTAAATAAACTTCACTATTAATTCCCTGTATGGTCTACCTGAGGATGTCAGCCTGAAGTAGGAGTACAGGTAATGTTATTTTTGTGAACGCCTTGAAGACTTGTGGTTAAGTGGACGTATAGTTTAACACATGTTTTTAACCTCGGCACGACATGAAAGTGCGTGGTTATCTTACTCTACTTCCGATTTACCGCGGGGGTAAAAGTCACCATTACTCATAAAGATCGCAGTTTACCTATCGAGAAACACTGTGCTGACCTGTAGTGTAAGGCAGAGTTTGGCAAACCCTGTTCGCGGTGCTGGTCCATCCCGACAACACTTTCAAAGCGACCGGCGTCGAGAGATTAAGATTGAAAAAAAATATATATGTTATTTTATATTTTATGTACAGGCTTTTATCATGACTGTAATTTATTTTAATGTAGGACATCACAATGTATTATATTTATGTATATATATATATATAATGAGTCGACGTCGGTGGGCTAGTGGTTAGCGTGCTCGCCACTGGACCCAAGGTTCACGGGTTCGATCCCGACCGAGGTGGATGGATTTTTAAGGGTGCTAAAAATCCGGAGCACCTTCGGAGGGGAAGTAAAGCCGTCGGTCCCATGTCGTAGATTTACGGCATGTAAAAGAACCTTACGGGCATGAATAGAAATGTTTCGTAAGCCAAATTGTGTTCATTTCTTACCCAAGTCTCCTGACTGTCACATGGCGGTCACATCAGGATCGATAGAACAGCAGCGCGGCCAGTTTGCCAGTCACCAACTGCCACGAATGCGCACGACCCAGTAACCTCGGAAAGAGGAGGCCCAGGCCCATATAGGGCTGTTGAGCCATGGTTATTATTATATATTATATATATATAATGAATGGATTAAGAACACGACTAATTTTGTTAAATTAATTAATTTCTTGTAACAAAAATGGCTACATGTTTCGGATTGACATGAAGCCATCTTCAGACCTCAGTGACATGCATACATAGAGGAAATTACGTAATTATGCATGAGTGTTTCTGTGAAGATTGCTTAATCTCAAGCCGAACCGTATAGCTATACTGTTTGTTACAAAAATTAACCTGTTTAACAAAATTAGTTCTGTTGAAGGTGTTTCTTAACCCATTATATAAATATAATGTAATTAATCATAAATTTTAAACATAATCTGGGAAAGAACACCGTCAGAATATTTTGAGTTGTTGAGTTTAAGCTGTTATATCATTACGTCTTTCTTTTGTATGCAAATATAAGATAAACATTTACAGTGTAAATAGTGATAAAGCTATGAGTTTTCTGCGGCGCTGCAGTTGAGGCCTCCGCTCTTATGGAATGCGACGCTGCGTTACTGGGTGATTGGTGCCCGACGTTTCGAGACGACTTCACAAGTAGTGGTCTCAAAAAGGTGGACACAAATCTCCCGGTGCCGCAGTGCCCAATCCCAGAAGAATGGAGGCCTCAGCGCAATAGGTATATGGTTCATAATGTTTGCCTCAGATAGGGTAATCGCGCACCATCCTATATGAATGTCCACCCCTGGTGTAAGGTGTTATTATCCGTTAGGCCATTAGTAGATACAGACGGACCCCAACTTACGTCGCTCCGACATACGTAGATCCGGACTTAACGTAAAAAACTTCTAGTGCCACTACCACCACTACTACCACTCCAACCACCACCACACACACCCCTGCTTCTGCCTCAATTAAATACAACAGTGACTCCAGTATCGATTATTAATTATGTTTTTTATTAATTGTTATTAAAATTATTATTAATGATTATTATATCAATTATTATTATTGTGTATAAGGTATACAATAAAACATGGCTCCGAGTTACGTAAATATCGACTTACGCATAGGGTTGCGGAACGATCCACTGACGTAAGTCGGGGACTTTCTGTATTTGGTTTATAATCGGAAGTCCTCGTTTGGAATATCGGGTGCGTTGTAGTCACATATTTTGTGGTTTAGTCGGTCTCTCGAAGTAGAGTCTTCGTTCCCTCCTCTGCTTTCCCTTGCATTATTATTGCACAATCGTATTGTACAATGATCTAATCACGAATGCAGGTGTCCCACTTAGAGGCGACAATAGCGTATAACTCTTCCGAACCATATCAAGTAGACTGGATGTGACGTCTAGTAATGCTGATGGCTGTTGCAACACTGATCATCGTGCAAGGTTACTGCTGAGAAATGCGCAGGTTAGATCACAGTCTCTACCGCCAATATCGACAATACAGACGTTTGATTGTAATGACAACAAATTGGGTGAAAGTAACACAACAATCACATTTCTAAACGAAGTGCATGTTACATAAATTTGGGTAGCAGACTTTGTTTTTCCTATGGCTCGACAGCCCCTAGGGGGCATAGGCCTCCTCATTTTGCGAGGTTTCGTGATCACACACTTTACACATAACCACGTTTGGTAGGACTCCTCTGGAGGAGTGACCAGCCCGTCGCAGAGACCTCTAACTGACAACACAACACTCACAACAGACAGACATCCATGCCCCCGGCGCGATTCGAACCCACGATCCCAGCAAGCGAGCGGCCGCAGACCCAAGCCTTAGACCGCACGGCCACTGGGATCGGCAGTAGAAGTTACCTTCTATAAATATTGTATAATGAATGAACATATGTTTTGTAAACTTGGACAGCATTCATGAATTTAGAAAAATATCGGATCACAAATTTTGAATCATCGACTTAAATATTACACGTGACATTATATTAATTTTTCAGTAATCTTTATCATCCTACGTAACTTTCAACAAAACCTGACTCTGCAGCAGATCCATACAAAGCTGTTCAAATGTTTCCTTACTTATAATTATTTTTATATTGATACTTTTTTTTTCTATGGCTCGACAGCCCTATATGGGCCTGGGCCTCCTCGTTTCGTCGAGGCTTCACGATCACACTTTTTAGACACACCACACTCGGTAGGACTCCTCTGGACGAGGGACCAGCTCGTCGCAGAGACCTCTACCTGACAACACACAACACTCAAAAGAGACAGACATCCATGCCCCCGGTGGGATTTTTTTTTTTTTTTGCCCTGTCCGGGGTTTTTTCCCCTTTGATCCATTTTTGTACTGTTTAAATCCTTTTCGTCCTTCATGTCGCTTACGGTCCACAGCCGTCTTTTTACAACACAACACAAACATCCATGCCCCCGGTGGGATTTTTTTTTTTTTTTTTTTTACTAATTCCTGGGTTTTCCCCTTTGATCCATTTTTGTTCTGTATTAATCCTTTTTCGTCCTTTTCATGTCACTTACGGTCCACAACCGTCTTTTTACAACACAAACATCCATGCCCCCGGTGGGATTCGAACCCACGATCCTAGTAAGCGAGAGGCCGAAGACCCACGCCTTAGACCGCGCGGCCACTGGGATCGGCACATTGATACTTTACTTAGAGGAATTGAACGAAACTGAGTAAGCGCTATAACTTGAGACCGTGAGAGATGGAAAGCTCTTTCTAAACCCTCTACACCTACTGGTTCGACTAAGTGAAGTGATTGATACTTTACTTCCAATTTTGAGCAGCCATATCCCAGACAACAATCAGAGAACAAAACTATATTTTCACAAACCTTTATAGGCTCTAATTTATTTGTCACATGAGTATTAACGCCAGTGATACTTGTGGACGCTGTCACGAAAGAAAAATTAGCTCATTTAGCACGTAACGTAGAAGAGTAACCTAATAATTACGATTTCGTTTCCGTTGAATACTCGAAGTATAGTGGTTACTATATTATGGCGTCTAAGTACTGCGATCCCGTGTTCAAATTACTCTCGTTATTGTATATATTTTTCCCTCGTTCACCTGTGATATTTTGTAAAACTGGACTACAACCATCCATAGACGACAATCTACCGTATGTTTGCGATTTATAAAAATATCAACAATGGGTTTGAACACCAAGCATATGTTGAGGGTAGCAAGAGTGGATCTGTACAGGTCTGTGTGACTTTGTTGTCGCAGCTCTGTCGATGAAGATTCAAGTCTTCTGGGATATATAAATTATTTTTTGTAGGATATTTTATAATGGTCCGTGTCGATCTCGGTGGACTAGTGGTTAGCGTGCTCGCCACTGGACCCAAGGTTCGCGGGTTCGATCCCGACCGAGGTCGATAGATTTTTAAGGGTGATAAAAATCCGTAGCATAAAATTCGGAGGGGAAGTAAAGCCGTCGGTCCCATGTCATATGAATAGAAATGTTTCGTAAGCAAAATTCAACCCCAATTTCTCACCCAAGTCTCCTGACTGCCTGCCAGATGGCTCTGGCGGTCACATCAGGATCGATAGAACAGTAGCGCGGCCAGTTGGCCAGTCACCAACTGCCACGAATGCGCACGACCCAGTAACCTCGGAACGAGGAGGCCTGAGCCCATATAGGGCTGTTGAGCCATGGTTATATATTATATATATATTTTATATATATATATAAGTCCTTATCCTAAATAAGCAGAAATGTCCTGCTTGTTACACACTGCATCGAACTTGGACAAACCTAAAGCAATATGAATGTTTTACATTTGGACAGTCGCAATGTAGTGGCCAGCACACGTACTTCTTATTCAAGAGATTCTAGATTATGTACTCGACTTCGTAAACGGCTGCTTAAATAAAATTCCTCAATATTTTCCTCAGTCATTAACACAAATGTTAGAATATTGCCTTAAAATAGAACGTGCTGGCTGATTATCAGATTTAAAGTGACATTAACACTCGCGCTACATAAACATTGAAGTTGATAAGGCGATGTTAAATTATCCAGACTCAGTCCACGTTCAGTGTGTACTTTAATGTGAATCAACTTGCTGAATCTCTCCGGTCTATTGATGGTAGCTACATAAGATTTATCGGAAACAAGGAGGAGCAAAATGTGTGTGAAACAGAGTTACGTGTGCTTAGATGTGAGGTAATCTTACAGTCTCACTTCGCTGGTCGAAAGCATAAAAGGATAAGAGGTAAAAGACATGAGAAGAAAGGGCAAACCGCGATCAGTGAACTAATGCAGGAGATTAGTGAAACGTTTATTGGGTTAATTTCTTTTGTCGGCTTTCCTTTTTAGCGTTCAGTTATAGATGCAAGAGTCTATTGTTTCCCATGGCTCTGTTTTGCCGCCGGAACGAATGACCGCCAGCACCATTAGTTCGTCACCTGTAAACACGACTGTGCTCCACTGGGCTGGTCTATTCAACAGAGGATGAGGCGCTGTGTCCTAATGCGCAGTCTTTCCTTAATAATTTGCATTAGTATCGCTCTCCTTTTGCACTCACAACCTGTCTAAGCAGAAATGTGTTAAGTAAGAAAATAAAGAATAGATTTTTGTTTTTGTGTGTTATTTAACAACGCTGTCAGTTGCTAAGATTATATAGCGTTGTAGATGAATGAATGAGTGAATGAGTACGGAGCATTGGTGCAGTGAAAGTAACAAGGAAAGAAAAAATAATCTGGAAATAATAAATTTAATATCGTATGATTAAAATAGTGTTAAAATAAAATTATAAAGATGTGAAAAAATGACTGGAGAAATTAAACGTTCATTTTGGGAAATATTTGTTAAGAGACACAGTATGATGAATAAGTGATATTATTACTAACGTAGCTTTGTGTTTTGGCAGCGAAATTTGGACTAAAATTAAGAGAGATATCCTAAAACTGAAAGTGCCACAAATAAGATATTAAAGATTACTGTGAGGGCTTAAATTACTGGACCGCAAAAAGAAAATGGACTTCCTCGGTAGATTAAAAGTGGACACAATGTTAAAGATGTAACATGGTATCAGAAGAGCTGCAGAGACCGTCTGACAAGAATGGACAAACCAAGAACACCTGGTACTTTAAAGGAACACGTCTTAAAACCTAAACCATTGTTATATTCGTGATGATAACGAAGAAGTATTTTGGCACTTCTATATAACTAGCACTTGTATTTTTACCATTTTCTTCATATTTTTTATTCCTAATCCCAGTCTTTCGATGGCCCGTCTGAATGAAGCTTACGGACCACACAATTTGCAATGCCCTGACTTATACCTCAAGCCTACCTGCACATATTATAATTTTCAGCATCATCATAAACTGTGCAGGATTATTAATATTTGCCTATTTGTGAAATCTCTACTTATTTTCTTCTAGCTTCCATGATATTTTTTTCCAAATTATTATTTCAGCGTCTGTTTTGGTATTGCATGTGCCTTCATCCTATAATGCAGCTAATTCTTTAGTCATGATCAGTTTCGGTCATAAAATTTGAAACACCGATTTGTTTTGATGTTTCCACATCTTTGTGATATAATCTTGTAATTTACTAAAATCTTAGAAACTTCACACAAACTATATATATATATATATATATATATATATATATATATATATATCTTATCTTTTAATTTTCTTTTCTTAAATTCCTAAACTTCAGAGCTATATTTTAAAGTTTATTTTTGTGACGCTATGTTGTCTCTGTGTTTGTGACTAATATTTGTTCTGCTGAAGTTTCTTTTAATGCTCTCATTGATTTCTTTTTAAGCCTGTAATTGTACGAGTACTTTGCACGTTAAATATAGCCCTCATGCCTGACAGCGGGTTTCAAGCTTCACATAATTTCACGCAGAAATTATGAACATTGCAAAATAACACACTTATGTAATTATAACGTATATTTTATCTAGCTTAATATTATTCATTCCGTACGTTCTCTTTTCTTTGTTTATTGTCTGACAAAAGTACACTTTTATTCACTATTAATGTTTGTGAAACATACAAAAATTAATAGTGAATAACAGTGTACATTTGTCGGACAATAACGATATTTATCTAGCTTCTTTGTGTGGACGAAAATAGTTTCAATGAGCAGTATGCCTCATGAACTTTCACCGGAATATTTTCTTGGTTTTATTGGAGCTGGAAGATAATCGAATGTAGGGTCGCCTCTGCGTTTTTCATTAATGAGAATAAAACTGTAATATGCTTTATGTGGTACTTGCAATATTGTATCAAATTAGCGCATAACGTGAGAGAAATTTTTTGTTCGGAAATTGGTAAGCGTATCAATAATTAATTAAAATTATTTAGTATTCCAAATAACCAAAATAATCTAATTGGAGTCCCGATACAACACCTGCTGTAATTGATTACCCATGCTCCTGTTAGTGATTATTACATCTAATGCATAGTACACGCAGATCTCAACTAATATCCTCTCATGTAATTACCTCGTATTACCGGATCACGTGAACCTTCCGGGTATATTGACAAGCATGTCAAACCATGAGTTCGATACCCACTGGGGGTACAGCTCTTGATTAATCTGCTCGGGACCGTGCCTGGCCTCGAGTTATCACGTACTTGGTTGTAGTGCAAACACCTGTAAATGACTTCTGATTAGGGCGAATATCATTTTGCGGTTGTTAATGTGGTGCTTGCTATCCAAAAACATGATGATTAAAATTTAGGGAAATATAATTTGTCCTAGAGTCGAAATGGAGAGGAATATTCTGTATGAAATAAAAAGAAGGAAGGCTAACTGGATTGTTCATATCATGCGTAGGAACTGCCGTCTGAAACACGTTATTGAAGGAAAGATAGAGGGAAGGATGGAAGTGATGGGAGAACGAGGAAGAAGACGTATGCAGCTAATGGATGGCCTTAAGGAAGCGAAAGGATAGTGGGAATTGAAAGTAGGAGCACTAAGATTGGCATGAAAATATTTTAATATGTTTGTCAGCATGAACTCCCTTCAGTCTAATATATTGCTTCTTTTTTCGTTACTTATACATATTTCCCGCCGTTTTTTCCTTTCTTTTAACTTCTTCTTCTTCTTCTTCTTGATTTGTCCCTTCTCATACCCGATAATTCTTTTGCCTGGTCTGTGTATTGTAGACTCTTCTATGTGTCTTCCGTGGTAATGCCAATAATCTATTTGGTCATTAATTTGTAGTACAGTCACATAAATCCTACCTTTTATCTTCACGTATATGGAGCAGTTAGTGACAGAAATTTCATTCCATCTAACGTCAGTCTGGTTTTGTATTCCGCTTCCGTAAGTTATGCCTCTATTGAACTTTACGTGTGTTATTACAATACTCATTGTATCAAATTACGTCATGATTGTCCATCTAATCTGTGGGAACCTGATAGGATTAGAAGGTCTGTAGGAGAAGCAATGAGCTTTCCACTGCATCACCACAAATAATCCTAAGAAACAGAAAGACATAGTTCTAACTTTTCATTCAAAGAAATTTATTGTAATTCTTTCAAGATTCTTTGTGTCTGAAGAACGCAATATAAATACATCTTGTGTTCCAGTGAATTCCAGACACTACAACACTGTACTGTACGATATGGAAAGATACAATGTAAGGAAACAAACGTTCCGTGATGTATCTAGAATAGGCAATTTATCTGAGGTCACTAGGCTTTTTGTAAGTTGTATGTCTTAGGAATGTACAGTAATGCTTAACAATAAAGCAGATACGTATTATTGGTAATCATGATAGGATTTTATTATACCCAAAGGCTGTTATTCAAATTTCTGTCACTGAAACGTGATTTTATGGCTTTTTGTTTGCTTCTAAGTGACCACGTTTGTCGCGAGCTATCACAATAACGATCCAGATCATTTATTTTGTTAGTTTTCCTAAGATTACTTATCCACTTGGCACGATAAATCTGGCTTTAAAATACTTATATGAACTAAAACAAATTTAAACATTTAAAACAACACATGAGCCTACACAGCGACGAGGGTTAAAACAAGACAATGATTTAAAGGCGAATATGTTCAAGGTTTACACTGGCATAGGCAACGAGTATACTCGGGATTGACAACGAAAGGATGACATATCTGTAGACATGTACATTTCATTCAGTCGTGTGTGTTTCGAATCATACCTGTAAAGGTACTTTTACTAGGTACTACTTTTACGAAGAAGGCCTTCTGCTTATTTTATTTTTTTTTTCATTCAGAAAAAAAAATAATTTTTATTGGGCTACGCTTATTTAAATTCGTGACGCCAATCTACTGTTTGCTGTACACTCGTCATGAAGTTAGGCATGTGTTTGACAGTTAGTTGTAACTTATCCATTGGCGAATCCGTTACGAGGCTTCCTTAGACTCTGGTACAAATAATAATTTGCGTGCTAAGGTTTGGTAGCTTTACTGTAAATGTGTCGTAACACAAACACACAAACACGAAGAGGATAACAACATAGTGCCTTCTTCTTCTGTGTTGTAAGATCTGTATAAGAACTATTGATAGCTGTTATTACGTCCCCGAAAGAAAGTGTTAATACTGACAGTCTCATAAATGGTAAAACTGAGGTGTTAGAAACAATAGTTTGGATCAGTTCTGTGCAACTTCTAACTACTTCAGTGACAAAAAAAAGTTCACTGATTGACTGTTGAGAATTCGAAATCGGGTTAATGTCGTAACTCATGCCTTACGGTGGAATGCGTGTTAATGACAGGAACGCAGACCCCTGTCAGACACGCTTGTTTGTAATGCGAGCTTTATATAAACCATCCGCCCAGAATTCAGCCTGATGTTTTTGTATTCATTGTATAATGAGACAGTGGCAAAAGGTTCCGCTGAAATATCTGTAAATTTCTGTAAAAATATACAGCGTTACTTTCTAGAATACGATAATGTACGTTGCGAAAATTCTTGCTTTTTTTTAAATCCTGTGGATTTAACACTTTTGTTTTGGGGACGTAATAACAGCTATCAATAGTTCTTATACAGAACTTACAACACAGAAGAAGGAGGCACTAAATTCACCCGAAAATTGTGTAATTTTAACCACATCGACATGATGCGGTACGCAGTAAAATATGCATAGATTATATGGTGCCATAGAGACCTCTGTAGATTACATGGTGCAATAGAGACCTCTGTAGATTACATGGTGCCATAGAGACCTCTGTAGATTACATGGTGCAATAGAGACCTCTGTAGATTACATGGTGCAATAGAGACCTCTGTAGATTACATGGTGCAATAGAGACCTCTGTAGATTACATGGTGCAATAGAGACCTCTGTAGATTACATGGTGCCTTAGAGACCTCTGTAGATTACATGGTGCCATAGAGACCTCTGTAGATTACATGGTGCAATAGAGACCTCTGTAGATAAAATGGTGCCATAGAGACGTCTGTAGATTACATGGTGCCATAGAGACCTCTGTAGATTACATGGTGTCATAGAGACCTCTGTTTCCCCCTAGATAAATAGCTGAAACTACATTCTACTTGACGCGCATGTCCCAGTATTTAAACAAGAGGAAAATGGCATCCACACGGTTTATGTGAATCCCCTTTTCACACACATTTCTCCCTGTTGTCACGTGGGAGTGAAGTTTCTGTTAGCCAATGACGTCAGTGATTCCTTCATAAAATTCTCTTCGTCTCACCGCAGAATATGTTACTTCGCGAAGCAATTTATTTGCCTCGTGTTTTAGAAAGTTTGTGGTCCGGTCAACTTACGAGTAGTGTGACCTATTTCTCACAGTAGCTTACCGCAACACCGTTTTACTCCCCGCCTCCTCCCGCTTCTCTATAGCTGCCACTGATTAAATAGTCTCCAGAAGGAATGACAAAATTCACTCTTATTAAAGGAGCAGTGTTATGATTTTCGGATATTGTTTCTCTCTCGACTAACGGACAGATTTTTTCTGCAACTTTTATTTAATGTGTGTTTGTTTTAAAAAGAACGCCGTGTCTGTGTATAACACGTGTTTTTGACGACTTCAAGTGTCAGAACTTCTCCAAACGTATAATGCTTGCAGTTTAAAAAAATGTCTACATCAACACGTTAGCACTTCCCGAGCCACGTAAATTACATGAGCATAGATTAGGTGTTTGAAAACAGGATCATTTATTTGGTGTATAGGCTTATTTTGACATAAGGGAAAGGAAGTAGCAGTAAAATAAAGCTGCGTAATGAACGTAATTTATTTGGGTAATAAAATGAAGGACGATGAAGGGGCGGTGTATGTAGCACGAACATTATAGACAAGAGCCAAAAGTCAATGTGCACCTACACCACACGCGATAAAGCAGTCTCATTCTTAGTATTATGTCTACAGGGATTTGAGGGCCGTTTCCAACACATGTTGCAACTTAAGTACGATAAGTGTGTTCAAAAATCACCAACTAATGCACATAAACTTTTCAATAGTTTATTATTAAAATACCCCTATACGTATTTCGGTGGTTTAAACCACCATCTTCAGGGGGTCGTGGAGATTAAAATGCATAGACTTATAGTTATTACATATATGGTTACATTCATATATGTAGAATATGAGTGGGCTAGTATTGCTCACTTCGTACAGTATGTAAAATTATGTAAAATTACTATAAAATGAATTAAAGGCTGTTAAAATGATTACATAGTTTGTAGTTTTCCTGAAAATTATTGGCAGTTTGGCCTTGTAGTAAGGTGGTCATCTGTAGAAATATTAAACTTAATTAATAACTTAAATAGTAAAGTAATTCATGGTTAATAGTAAAATTGTGTTGCTTGCGTACCTGTGTGTACTACGTACAACGTTAAGTTTACGATAAGTGTGTTTGTATTAATGTGCAGGGACTCTGTTGATTAGCATCGTGTACAGTAGGCACAGAGTGACTTTTGCCTTAGTCTGTAGAACTCTGATTGAAAACATCTGAAAGGAAGAGACCATTTGAGAGAACTTGGTGTAGGTGGGTGGCCTTACGTTGGAACGTAAAGCAATAAATTATGGGGATAACAACTGGATTCATGTGAGAATATGTGGTATAGTGTGGGGCTGTTTTGAAACGAATTTCATAAAAGGGAGATTAGTGTCTTGACTAGCAACTAGTAGCTAATAATAACAGCTATACTGCATGAAATCATCAATGAGGAAAGCGTATGTTTTAAAATTAACTTTCGTGAACGTAGCTATTAAGGGTACTGGTAAATGTAAACGATAAACATAGGCTTATTAATATACGCCTGTGTGGGTTATTTATCCATTTATCCACGTTTGAAACCCGCTCACTACATTAGCTCATTTTTTATTTATATCTTAGACTAGTGGACCGGGATAGCGTAGTCGGTATAGCGACTCGCTACGGGCTGGACGGTCCGGGGATCGAATCCCAGTGGGGGGCGAGATTTTCAGCGCCCGTCCAGACCTGCCTTGGGGCCTACCCAGCCTCCTGTACAATGGGTATCGGGTCATTCCCGGGGGGTAAAGTGGCCGGGGCGTGGTGTTGACCACCCACCCCCATCTAGTGCCGAGGTTAAAGAAAGAGTAGAGCTATACCTCTACCCCCCCTCTGGGCCTTCATGGCCTGTTCTAGGGTGAACTTTACTTTTTTTTACTTATATCTTAGACTATGTTATATGTCTTTATGGTGAATATCTTTCTGAGCACGCTTAATATTATTAGGGTAATCAAATGAAGGATAATGACATGGGCGGGGCATGTGGCATGCATGGGGAAAATAGGAATGCAATGCAGGGTTTTAGCGAGAAGATCTGAAGGACAGAGTCCAGTTGGAAGACCGACGCTTAGGCCGAAGAAGAAAGCTACGTTTCCCCGTGGTACATATGTGCAGAAACACACTGCGTCATATCCCAGACCCTCGTTAATTAATCCGCAAATAAATATCAAAGGACAGTAATCGAAAGAAAGTAAGGGGCTCAGAATGTCCAGAAATATCCCTCGCTTCACAGAGCCGAAATTTTTATTTCTGTCTTCAAAACAACCCTCCAGTCGTCTCTATCCTGAGACAGATAAATCTATTTCACGTCCTCAGATTTTATTATCATAATATCCACTTTAATATTATCGTCTCATCTACCCCCTATATCTCCCAAATCGTTTCCTCCCTTCGGATTTTCCAACTGAAATACTTTATGTATTTCTCGTCTACGCATTGGTACTCTTGACAAAGTTTCTTTGTGGCTTCTCGCGCTCAGAAATGTAATTTTCTAATTGCGCCCAGAGAGACGCGCATTTCTCCGCATTCTGTGGTGATATTCAGGTGGTTTTAATATTCTTAACTCTTTATCCAAGTGCCAAAATCCGTGATATCAGACAGGAAGAAGGTAGCGAGATGAGTATATAACGGCCGTTTAGAGGTTCATTGCGTTTTGAGATATATTTTTACAATAACCCAGAATTAACGGAGGATATTTAGTTAAATCTGCAGTAATTACACTCTGCATGGTGAGGGTAAGGGATGGGTACAATTTCAAAACAAAACTACGTAATCTTCGAGAATCATTTACACTTTTGCGGGCATCTTTCGGTTGCAGAATACATCATCAGTAGAAAAATATTTGTGTGTAATATATGAGGGCGTGTGAATAAGGAAGCAAGTAAATTGAAATGAAACACTCGTTTAAATTTTTGTTCCTTTTCTGACACTGATTTATTGCGAAGGAACATGCTGAAAGCATTTTATATTATTTCGATGGATAGTAGTGCAACTAACGTCAAATAACAAAATACATAATACATATCGTTAAAACGTAAATAACAAATAAGAAAACAGTAACGTTTATTCTAAATAACAAAAACTACTCATTTTTTTACGAATTACTGTTAATATTAAGAAATTATCTGTAATGTTTTGTCTACTAAACATAAAAATGCTAGTAAAATATCTTTCGTGTCATTAGTAACAGTCTAGTATCGTATTGTTGTCAGTTATATGGTACGTTCGTCTTTGTCTGGTGTCTATAAAATATCAGATTATCTACAAATGTTGATGAATGTACAGCTGAGTAGGAAATGAGGCTATTTTAGACATATAAATCTATACAGTCGTTATGTCACGTACCTTCCAATTTTGAATAAAAGGGCGTTGTCAATAATAACAAAAATGTGACTGATTTGTGACATTATAAGTCTGTTGGTCAAGGTTTCCCTGCCCATTGTCCTTTACAATAAATGTACTATAAACGTTTAGAAGGCAACGAGTCAACAGGATTTTTCACAATTAATTTCCTTTGGAGTATGGTGGTCACTTCTTGCAAATAAAGCGTGGTTTGAGTCTTACGTTACGTTTTCCGAGAATATACAGTTGGCATGAAAATAGAGGAACTGAAGTATTGTTATTGTTATCACGTGATATTTGGAGACCTTAATGTCCGTGACCTTTGCTGTAACCCCAGTGCTTTCCTCCGTGGTGACCACCCTTCTTGCCGTAGTCGTCATGGTGCCCATGGTGCTCCTCGTGACCATGGTGTCCCTTGTGTCCCTTATGTTCATCTTCATAGTGGCCCTTGTCGTGGTGGCCCTTCTTCCCGAAATGGTCATCATGGTAGCCGGACTTGTGATGGCCGCCCTTCTTGTGGCCACCTTCCTTCTTGTCATGATGACCATGGAAGTCGCCGTGTTTGCTGTGATGTCCTCCTTTGTGATAATCGTCGTAGAACTTGTGTTCTTTATGGTATTCGTCCTTGTGGAATTTGTTGTGGTATCCGTGTGTCTTGTGGCCCTTTTTATGGCCACCCTTCTCACCGTACTTCGCTCCCTTATGCCCCTTCTCTCCCTTATGGTGTTCGCCATAGTGTCCGGCCTCGTCGTGGTGTTTCTTCTTATGGCCGCCATGGTCGCTGTAGTAACCACTGTGGTGTTCCTTACCGTGTTTACCATGGTCGCCCTTTTCGTGGTGATGGTGACTCTTGTGCCCCTTGTCACCCTTGTGACCATGACTAGCGTGGTGGTCAGAGTGGTGCTTGTGTCCACCTCCCTTCTCGTGGTGGTGTCCATGGTGTGAAGCCGCAGTCTCTAGATCCGACTCATCGCTGTCACCCTTTGTAACTACTAGGAATTCAGACGCCTCAGCATCTGAATCTATGTCTTCCAGAGTTTCTCCTGGAAGAAGTTCTAGTCGCCCGATTTCGCGGGACACGCAGACAGCCTGGAGTAAGCAAAGAGTACCCAGGAAGATATGGAGACGCCATGGTCTCCATGACGAGGTTGCCACCATACCAGATCAATTTAATTCAACCCCCAACCACGTTGTTCCAGACGTGGCAAGAACAGAACTAACCGCAGTGAAAAAATGTTACCTGTATTTATACACATTTTTTTCGCCTGGTTCCTGTTGAATTTCTACCAGCAATGACGGGGGAGAAATTTCTCGAATTTTCCTTTCCCACTTTACTTTCCCCACTCTTTCTGTCATTTCACTTTCGATGTACATGTCCGTAGTATGAGAACGTCTGCGAGTGTTTTAACCTGATAAAAGAGACAGTTGAATCTTCACAGCCTGGCACACCTAGCTGACTACTCGAGCGTGGTATAAATTATTTCGATTTAACTCGTACTGCGATCTCCGACGGTTTGCTAGCCGTTAAGAAAACAAGTAGCTGGAATAAACATGTCGGTCACGCTTTCGAAAACTTGAGACCAATCAGGCAATTGCGTTCGGTGTCTGTGGGCAGATGATGTTGCTTGATGCCTTTGTCTCAGGCCATCGGCTACTCGATCCCGATTGTCACTGCTTTCAATGGGAACACGTTCCTTAGTAGCCAAAGTCTGTAAAGAGAGTTACAGTGTATTAAGTACCTCATAGTTCTGTCTACATCTTCAAATATATTATGCACGACATTGCATAAGCAATTACGGAAGACTTGGGGAACTGCATCAAATTACAGTTGTCCTTGTGATTAATTAGTCATTACGTCATTATATGCATTCATTCATCCTCACCCAAGAAATTTTAGGTAGACGTGGTTGGTCAGCTTCACGCCTCGACTGCATTACCCCCCAAGAAAGTATCTGCTGTACGCTTAGGGTGCTACATTATATGGAAATGGTGTCCAAAAAAATCACTACCCATGTCGGGAATCGAACTCCGATAGTCCACGCCATTTTCAGACATTTTACCAATTGAGATATTCTGGCTTTTACGCATAAATTAGCGAAATTTTAAAACAGAGCCTAAAAGTATGATGAAGTTTTGGAAAAAATCCCATGACCAATACCTGCCAACACAAAAACGTTTATCAACCTAAATATAATAAAGTGCTTTTAAACGGACTGACCGAACAACTAACTGATTAACTAAATAATTTGTTAAATTTTTAACTACCTACATAGCCTATTCCCCTTACTAACTTACTGTGTACTAACGCCTAAATATTGTTACCGCTTAAGCCGAATTCCATCACTAACAATTCTTCTGAGTGCGTTCAAGTCAGTACATAATGTAAGAACATATTACCATACGGTCTATTTCAATATTGCTGTCCGTCCTATTCTTGGTCTTTCAGGTGGTTGTTGTCCAATATATTTTCTCGCCAAAATTATAAATTTATTTTCACTTAGCTTATTATAGATGCTTCTTTAGCCCTTCCTATATGCTCTTCATTCACGTCTTTTTATTTTACTGTTATTTGTGTATGCTATGTATATATGTATTTAGAAATTTGCTACAGCAGAAGATGC
Organism: Reticulitermes speratus; assembly: GCA_021186555.1. Classification (NCBI taxonomy): domain Eukaryota; kingdom Metazoa; phylum Arthropoda; class Insecta; order Blattodea; family Rhinotermitidae; genus Reticulitermes; species Reticulitermes speratus. The sequence continues at coordinate 7,857,299 of JAJKFL010000001.1, forward strand.
CTCCGAATGACCTAATACTTTTACATTTACGTAGTACTGTATATTCTACCATATTACATTGAGAACTAATATCTTGATTCCATTTGATTCGCACGTGCGTCATCTGAAATCTAGTGTTTTATGAATATGTTTTTCCATGGCGCAACAGCCCATAGTGGGCCAGGGCCTCCTCATTACCGAGGCTTCACGATCACACTCAGTCACACCACACTCGGTAGGACACCTCTGGATGAGTGATCAGCCCGACGCAGAGACCTCTACCTAACAACACACAACACACACAAGAGAGAGACTTCCATGCCCCCGGCGTTATTCGAACCCGCAACCCCAGGAAGCGAGCGGCGGCAGACCCACGCCTTAGACCGCGCGGCCACTGGGATCGGCAAGACAGAATATAAGGGACATATATCAAATTGTGCTCAAAATGATTATTCACTTCGATGTTACCAGGATGATCGCTTGTGACTTCCACATAACAAAACACGAAAAAATGGTGGCATAATCCAAAAGTTCAAACACCGTTCATATCAAATATGCCATTGGACACGATCATAATCCAGTTCCGTGCGTCTTCCAACATCTTCCCTACGTACGGTTATCGTCTCTTCTGCTTTGCCTTTTTCGAAGTCGTTGCTTACCAAGAGCAATTACGAAGAAAAGTTTCTCGGTCTGACAGCCGCGTCAGGTGGTTCAAGTACCTGACGTTTCAGAAATGGAATCCGTCTCCATCATCGGAAGGCTGACATTATACACATAATTGTATTACAAGCCCTGTTGATGGAGGCAGTTTCAGTCTACAGAACTTTGGTCTACTTGAAACACCTGAAGCGGCTGCCGGTCCAAGAGAAATTTTTTTAAATTACTCGATGCAAAGGCTCCAGTACGTGTATTTGTATGTATTCTTTGTCTCCACAATGCTACATACATCTCCTTTCCATCATAGCCACAAGGATTTAACTACTCTAACAGCATTATTGACTTGTTTTTTATAGTAACATGTTATGCAACGTTCTAAATTGTTAACCTACTACTTCCAAATATCTGAACAAAGTTTGTAACTATTAATTCAGCCTTAACAACCATAATTTACCTCTTATGATACATACTTTGATAATTCTAACTTACCATATTATGTTCAGATATAGAAATGCAAGATATGGACATAGACTCCAGTCCCTGTAGATTCTGATTTCAAACTAATACTAAAGAACCCTTCCCTTTCCTCACATGGAACCAAACTTTCTAATGTATTTACCGTGAAAGGAACAATTTTCGGTTATTTGAGTGCGGTTTTCATTTTCACCATTGCTTTCTTTCTGGCCCACAGACGATTTCATTCCTAAATGAGCGAGATATCACGGTTTAATTTCGTATTCTCAGTGGCTGCGTAACACAGTTCACATGTGGGGTGAGGTTCGTCCCAGTGCAAACAGTGAGGTGATACCAGTGGTTACATCGAACTTCTGAAGGGTGACGACGAGGACGGAAATTAATTGTTCGAGAAGTGGCAACATTGCATTGCTTTTCTATATCAACGTCCTACAGTCATAATCCTGACTAATGGTCATACCATGTTCTGTCCGTCCACTGCACCAAAGTTAATTCCAGTCCGCTTAAAACAGGTGGTGGACTCAACACTCGCCGCAGACTTACTGCTGGGACGGAAAGTTATTTATATTTGTATTTACAAACACCATGTTATTTACAAACAGGGGCAAAATACCTTACAAAAATTTAGAGGCATGTTATTTTGACATTACATATCGTGCTACTTCTGTATACAAGCAAATAATTGAGAACTAATTGTCTTCTGGACTTTGTCCATCGTCCGGATAAAATATAAAAATATAAAATCTCGACGTTTCGGAAGCTGGTTCTTCTTCCTTCTTCAGTTGAAGGGAGGGGAGACACCTACTCAGATAGGTCCTTTATACCGAGATAATCTCAATCACTGGACTTGTTTCGGAACTGGATTCTACTTCTCTCTTCAGGGACACAGAATGTGAAGCAATTCCTATACTCTTGGGCCCCTAGTTGGAGCTACTCTCTTACTTTGAGCCTCATACCTGTGGCCTCTCCATCTAAAAAAGAAAACGGAAATAATTTTCCACGTTTCTTGCCTGAAGTATAAAGAAACTAGGAAAGTGTACGAAATATATTGAAAGGTTTCAGATATCTGGGGTTCTCATAAGGGTTGTTACAAATGTAAGTCATGTCTCCTAAAGATGAAGGCAACATGTTCCTCCGAAATATCGGTAACTACCTATCAGACTCTAAGCCATCAACCCAATTGTGTCACACTATAATGCAATAACTGTCTTCTGATTTAGTATTTCCCTACTAAAATTGTGCATGCTTATTTCGCATGTTGCAAAACATGATAATGTGATCATACAAGTCTTAGGTCTGTTTTACAAAAATCAAATTCAGTTTAATAAACTAGGCCTACTAACACTATTATTACAATTTCAAATCGTCATGTGTTAGATGGCCTTCATCGGGCTACATTTTAGCCCCGGTACTTGATCTAATATCTTCGAAATAGACGCTGACAAACAAGTAAGTCTCTATTCTGATCTGTTTACATTTCTAACGTACAAACGTTTTATTTGAGCTTCATGTGAAACAGTGATTATGCTTGATCTGTGAGAAGCATATTTATCCTTGTAGGTCTAGTTTACTTCTCGTGTGATACTTCCTACCGATATCTGCTACAGAGCTTCATAAATAAACGCGTTTGCTTGATATTATTCTTTCAAAGAAAGCATCAAATGTAAGAAGGAATTGCATTTTGACTTTCAAAAGTTTTTGCTAATTCTCTGTACATATCTGTCATTACATGAATTTGCCAGATGATGGCGCTGACACTGGGAGGCATCATGAAGTCTGGACAATAAACCGGGAAGTTTAGCTTCCGTCTGGTGTTTAATTGGGTCGAACTCATCTCAAGAAGTAAAATTGCCTTTGGAGAAATTAGCTGGCAAGTTCTTTAACATAGCCTTGCAATGAGTTTCTACAGTAGCTGTTAGGAGAGAACATCAGATGAGGAGTCATTTTAACGCTTAGAACACTCTAGATTTTACATTTTCAGTCTCAGGATGCAACGCTGAAAACGTTCTTATAAAAGTTAAATCAACCAGTATTAACTTTAATGTTACAGAAGTTGGATTCTTTGGTGTTGTCGAGTCACATATATATATATATATATTGCGTAGTATACATTCTGGTAGACCGCGCTGAGCACATTCTGTACGTTGCCAGAGAATTCTGGTTGGAACATTTAGAAAGGATGGAAAATTTCTGTATTCCAAGAATTCTGTATGAATATTAACCGAAATGTTATACCCAGATCCTTAGTCATGCAATATTAAGGATGCGTAAACTGTAATAACTTATTATAATTTCACAATTCACCAACACATGCACTTCACTATTAAAATTAATAGTTTGTTAAAAAGCCCTACATATGTTTCGGTCGGTTAACCGGCCATCATCAGGGGCGACTCGAGTTACATATTACAAACACATTCATTAGGCTTTCCAGAGATGTGGATTAAAACAGTCAAGTGTGGGTATTATAAAACTGCATTAATAAAATAATAAATTCTAAAATTCACGTCTATTAGAGATCATTTCCAATGGGTGTTGCACTAGGTGTTGCAAATCACTTGTTGCTTACACTATGCTGTAGACACTGCGTTAGTTGCGAGCACATTAAGTTGCTTATGTGATACTGTTTACTAGAAGCACGTTTTGTTATCTTGTTTACATTGATCGGTATTGTCCTTGCAGGCGGTACTCAGATGTGTATTATACTGGTGTTTGGCATGGTGTTACGTATCTGTGTTTGTTAGCTGTGGTGTAGTATCCGGGTGAGTGACGTCTGCCTGCGTACTGATTTGTACATATGTAGGGCTTTTTAACAAACTATTAATTTTAATAGTGAAGTGCATGTGTTGGTGAATTGTGTAATTATATTGATAAACATGCACGGTGAAAACAATACTAAGTATGTAATAACTTATGTTTACGAAACTTTTGAAATTAAATATTTTAAATTAGAACCCCACTAGGTTAATACATAACCTACTTCACGGAAAAGAAAATGGAAAGAAAAGAAATATTGTAATACTGCTGAGGTGGTGTTGGTGGTGATAAATATGAGTATGGCGATGATAGTGTAGTTCAAGAATATCAATAGGGTAGTAAACATGAAGATGATAGTTGTAATTATGATTATAATATAGAATGTTAGTTGATTAGCTTGTAACTTCACGTGTGTAATCTAGCCGTATTCACGCTTCCTTAAATGAGACTATCCGGTGTATTTCTGTATGATCGTGTGATAGTATATGCGTTCAGTGTGTGAAAGGTTAACAAGACAGGCAATGTACGTGTAACGTAACATTGAGGCGCGTTCGCATAAACATTTGTCGTGGGAAAGCAATAAGTATTAAATTTTATGCATGTGTGCCTGAATTCTTTCCTTGATTATCCGGCTTGCAAAGCGCATGCGCCGTGTTATATTGTCGTCTGTGGCCTGTCTGGCTTTACTATATTTTCTACATTAGCTCGTAAATGACACGACTTTCGGGAAAAAATTGTTGAGCATAAAATGTGTTTTGGTTTTCTCTATAAAGTTTATCTGAAACATTTCTCATTCTAAGAAGAATCCAGTGAGATATTATCATAAATGTACATAGGTCTTCATGTAAAGTACCCGTTATTCTTGTCAGATTTTAATGAACTTGAATTTTCTCGACAGCTTGTCGAAAAATACTCAAATATGAAATTTTATGAAAATCCGTCCGGTGGGGGCCGAGTTGTTCCATGCGAACAGACAGACAGATATGACGAAGTAATAGTAGTTTTTTACAATTTTGTGAACGCACCTAAAAACGGGGAAATGAAAATCACAACATATAGAGGCATAGATCTCATAGACAATATTAAACACCGAAGATATTCGAGCCACAAACGCAGATTTTGAGGTACAGTGCAGGAAGATATATACATAGATCAGCTAATATTTCTGTTTAATCCATAGTCCTTAACACAACTAAATGTAAATGACCGTTACTATTTAATTTAATCCCAGGGGATCTGCAGTGTGTTAATAAGAGCGGTGTGTCTGGTCAGTGTAGTTTAATAGCCCCTCGTGTCTGCTTGTGGCGAATCTGCTACTGTGTTTAGTGACCATATTCTGAGCTGAAGGCGTCGTTGCGCTGTAAATATGCTGATGTAGTACGGCGTCTGTAAACGTTAAACGCATGAGATGTCAATGGAGGGTAAACAAGAAATAAAATTCTATATAAACTATGAGAGTATTTCTTCGGGGTAGATGCATACAATGAATTAACTGATGTTGATTTTTTTCATGGCGCAACAGCCACTAGTGGGCCAGGGCCTCCTCACTGTCGAGGCTTTACGATCACACTCATACACACCACATTCGGTAGGACTCCTCTGGACGAGTGATCAGCCCGACGCAGAGGCACACACAACACTTACGAGACACAGACATCTATGCTTCTGGCGGGATTCGAACCCGCATTCCCAGCAAGCGAGCGACCGCAGACCTACGCCTTAGACCGCGCGGAATTGATGTTGATCACTGGAAGATAAAGTCAAACCTTGCACTGTACCATACTTTCATTTTCATAAATTTTGGATGATTTCTCTCAGTTATAGCTTAACATATATGACGTCAATCGTTATTGTCGCGAGCAAATATTATCTTATTTATTCTAACTAATGTAATATTAGTTTCATATTTATCAGATCTTAATATATTACGAGACCGATTCCAGTAGCTGCGCCTTCTAAGGCGTGGGTCTGCGGCCACTCGCTTGCTGGGAATGCGGGTTCGAATCCCGCTGAGGGCATGGATGTCTGTATGTTCTGAGTGTTGTGTGTTGTCAGGTAAAGGTCTTTGCGACGGGCCGATAACTGGTCCAGAGTTCTACCGAGTGTGGTGTGTCTGAGTGTGTTCCGGAAACCTCAATAGTGAAGAGGCCTAGGACCACTAGGGGTTTTGAGCCATGAAAAAAATATATATATTTCAGTCAATTGTGATTTTAGCATCCATAATTATATGAACGAATTAATACTTTACAGAAAAAATATGTCCTTAAATACAGTATGTATATTTTTAGCACACAGTGAACTTTCAGTTGCAAATATAAATGAAAAATTTGTAAAAATAATACAATCAACATTATTACATTAAACCGGTATTAGATAAAATTTACGTGTCATTAATACCTCCAACTTTTTGAGATACACCCTGTATTTGTATCCGCAACACGCAAATATTAAGGCCAGAGGGATATACACTGTCACTAAAAATGCATTTGTAAAATGTGTAGCGTGTTTATAAATATTGTTTATTGGAGACAGTCACTTTTACTTTCGTGTATAAATATTTCCGTGATATAATTCTGAACCACAAAACATTCAACACACTTTCAGTGACTGGGCCCATACAGCGTGTTTTTATCCCTGCAGAGACAGTCCAGTCTAAGTGAACGTAACGTTCACCGCAAAACCACAAACCTTAATTTTTCCTTTAGATATCGTAATATATGTATTTAAAATATAGATGTATTTTTCTTATTAGAAAATTAGTATGGCGAACCGTGTATAAAGATTATGAAATCATAAGTATGTATCTTTATTTTATGTCCATTACTTCACCCACATGGCTAATTGAAATGACAATTATTTTTACAGTGGTTCATTTATACGTTCGCATTGATAAGTGGGTCATAGCGCGTCGTCAAGTTGCGGGTGGAGGAAACGGCCTCCTCATATGCAGAGTAGCTGAGAATACATTGAATAAGCAATCGTGGACAGCCGACAAAGGGTAGTCCTCTAGCTGTTGTGCGGGGGTTAACAAATCGTCACCGTAAAAACTTAACGAAGAAATGGAATACAGAAAGTCGGACCTATACGGATCCTTTGGAACGATGTAAACAACGGAAAATGGACGTGAGGTTTGGCAGGGGAATGGAGAGGACTACATAATGAGAAGCCTCATAACCTATACTCCTCCACAAATAGTATTCGGTAGGTCATTTCAAGAATGAGATGGGCGGGGCATGTGGCACGTATGGGTGAGAGGAGCGGTGCGTACAGGGTTTTGGTGCGGAAACCTGATGGATACAGAACACTTGGAAGACTAGCCGTAGATGGGAAGATAACGTTAAAGTGGATCTTCAAGAAATAGGGTGGAGGTGTTAAATTGATCTGGCTCAGGATAGGAACAGGTGGCGGGCTCTTGTGAACACTGTAATGAACATTCTGGTTCCACAAAATTCAGAGAATTTCGTGACTAGCTAAGGAACTGTTAGCCTCTTAAGAAGGAGTTAGTTACACATTCGCATTTCTAATTATATCCATATATATATGAGAATTCTCCCAAATACGGGGTCTTACCTACTTCGTATTATTTATTCTTATGTTACGTAACAACGCCACTTCTATAGATCATGTGGGTTTGTAATAAATAGTGAGTAGATAATGGATGAGACGGCCTATCATATTTCAAGATATTATGACATCACTCGCCTGAAATCTGAGTAAAGCCGTGTAAAGTGTAGATTCCCAGCCAATATTGTAACCCAGTGCAAGAATAAAATTCTTGGGCCTTACCGCTACCATAATGTATCAGGGCCTTTCAAATTACGATGATTGTAATATAACGCCATTGCGGATTTGAAATACGTAATACCTAGCTAATTACTTAATTATGGTTTTATTATTGCAGCTTATAGTTGCTTAGGAAAAAAAAAATTGTGTTACGTAAACGGGAGGTTTATCGATATCTCCAGAAAAGCGATATATCAGGTTATAAGAGCGGTGTTGCTCAAGACTCAGTTCTTCTGGAATGTGAGGCGGCGTATTTTGGTGACTAGTTTCCGAAATTTCGAGAAATCGTGGTGCATCCATCTTCAGGGGCAAGCAGTCTAAGAAGAAATTTTTATTTTTATTTTGAATTTTCTTAATTCATTTAATTGTTTTCAACTGAAGAATTTGAAGCTGATATTCCAGAGAGTTAATTTGATATGTTCCAGTACTTCGGAATCCTAAATTCACCACGAGAGCGCAGGCGGTTTCATTGTGTGTTAGTTGTTATTCTCTCATTTTGTTCTCTTCATTATTTTGTGAAGTACAGGAACTAGAATGAAGGGAAAAGTTTCAAAGTATGGATTAATGTAACTTAAAGACAGATCGTACCGTTCTGAATATTTTAGTTAAAAATATTTCAGACCTTACTACGTAAATTGGCTGCATCAATTTTCGAAAATTGTCAAACAAGGGATGTGTTAAAAGAAGTAAACCTGAAGATACAAAAATTAGGTTTATAACTGTTGGTACAAATCCGTTGTTTCATCTTACAGTAGATCATCGTGCATTGTGATTGTAACAAGAACAACGGAACTAACTCATAAGTTCGCGAACATGGCACCCACCGCGCAAGAAACAAGTTTTGAGGCTGTTCCTTTCTATTCTTCAGTCAGTAACAACATCATAGGAAGTAACCAGACAGCAGTGCATTTGCCTAATGGATTGAAAACGAGAGTGTGAAGTATAGAGAGATGTTTGTGAAAGCTGGTACTGACAATAATGTGCGGTTTAAAGTAACGACATACAGACCAGGGTGAGCTGCTGTAGCATCTGCTGAATTAAGATGAACATAAATGCGTAAACTTGTACAGAAACTCTTACGTTATACGCAGCGCAGAGTTTGGTTATTTGGAGGGACTCGCTGCAAAATTAATTCACTAATGATATAAAACTATGTCTTATCAAGATACGTACGTTCTATTTGAAATATGTTCAAATTCAGCATATTCATTCATTCTATAGTGTCTTACGACAGGTCCATAGCCTCTTCCAAAGCGAGTTCTCCATACGGTGCGATCTAGTGCTTCCTCTTTCAATTTCCAGTATCTTCTCTTTTCCTTAAGGTCATTCAGTAGCTGCTTACGCCTTCTTTCTCGTCTTCCCGCCATTTCTAACCTACCCTCTAATAAAGCAAATTATTATTTTCCTTGGGTTTGAAACCTTGTTTCTCACATTAGGGGGAAACTGAGCGTGTCTGAGAAAAACGATATCGAGGAGGACTTTTGAGTGACGAGGGAGGCAGTAGCAGGGGGCCGGGGGGGGGGGGGGGGGGAATTACTTAATGATGAACTGCGTAGTTTGTAATGCTCGCCAAGCTGGTCACGCTGATAAAGTGAAGGAGTAGGTGATGGGTGAGACATGTAGTAAGCGTGGGAGTGAATATTGATGAATATAAAGTTTTGGTCGGCGACCCAGACAGAAACATACCACTTGATAAAATTAGACGTGGATAGGTGGATAATATTATAATGTATCTCATATTACGGGATGGTTTTCTTATGTGAATGCCGCACTGAAACTTCGGATTCCGTAAAATGCGGGGAATTGTTTATTAGGCGCGTTCGCAAAATTGCGAAAATGGGCTATTGTCTTCGTCATGTCCGTCCTCATGGAACACCTCGCTGTCACTGACGGATTTTCGTGAAATTTGATATTTTATATTTCTGTTTGGGAAGTGATTATAGCTATAATAACTTGTCACTCTCGGCGTGACACGTATGAAATATCAACAAGTCTACATTGGCAACCAACGCCTAAGACTCCTATTTTAATACTTTGATACCTATAAATATAATGCATTCCCTTCACCTGTTTTTAAGGAACTAAAATCATTCATATCGTAACTCTGTATTTACCGTTTACCTACCGTTGACCATATGGGGAAGTAAAGCCGTCGGTCCCATGTCGTAGATTTACGGCATGTAAAAGAACCTTACGGGCATGAATAGAAATGTTTCATAAGCAAAATTTAACGGCCATTTCTCACCCAAGTCTCCTGACTGCCTGCCAGATGGCTCTGGCGGTCACATCAGGATTGAGTTGAAGAGCGCGGCCAGTCGGCTGGTCTCCGAACTGCCACAAATGCTCAGACCACGTAACCTCGGAAAGAGGAGGCCCAGGCCCATATAGGGCTGTTGAGCCATGGTTATTATTATTATTATTATTATTATTACCGTCGACCATATACAAATTTAACAATTTTATTTTAAAATAAAATAATTGTAAAATTGTGATGTCCCACAAAAAGCTTGTACATAATGGTGTATTGCATACTGAATTTTTACCAGGGTGTTAATGAGTATGTGTTTTAGCCTGATGGTGGTCGATCTCTAGACCGAAAGGTGTAGCTTTTGAATAATCAGCACAGTTGTGTTAGACTGATCACTTAATGTTGTTTTGGATTTATAAAACACAACAGGATAAATTCTATGAAGCTGAAATTTCGAATGCTTATTTGTTGAAATCTAACTTACAGTAACGTGGAATTTGAAAGTAAAATGTTTAAGCTTGATGCCCCCAATTATAGTGCTTATAAATTACAAGGAGGAGTCCGTTTTCATAAACAAAAGACTTCGAAATGTTTCCAATTGTCTTATTTTTTACACTAGTCTCCGTCGCCTTCGAGAATTGAGAGAAAGGTAGTGTTTCCCATTTGTAAATTTAAAATGCTAATCGTTGGCATTACTTTGAATTTGCATTAAACTCAGCAGTCTCAAAGATTTTCTTCTTGAATATACTAACATTTTCTTTTCAGTCGAACTCTTCTTCAGTGTCTTTGACAATTTCCCGTTTATTTGAATGTTTTACGTTACATATTCTTCAAAACCTTTGTTTTTGTGCCGTCGTAGGCACAGTACAAAACCAATAACCATGAATGTATATACGAATTACCGTCGTGATGATATAAATTCAAACACCGTCATTATTTTTCTCCTTTACACATAAAAGTCAATACAAAGATGCCCTACGGTAGCAATTCTTTTCTAGAATGTATGGCCTCTTGTTCATTTCCAGATTCCACGAGCATGTGTTTCTCCCCCTTTTTGCTCTTCAGTAACAGCTGCAAACCTAATGTAATCGTCCCAACCGATCTTCTTGTGTTCCTGTTCTACATTCTTCGCCATCATCCTTTCGAATCGCCTTTAAAACTCGTCAACGTCTCCGTGTTCCCTTTCTGTACGCACAGCGGAGATGTCTTGCAGTTTGCATCTAGATGAGTGTTTGCCCCGTCGAATTGTCGCATCGTTAAGACCTGCCCCGCCCAGAAGTGTAAAGAATGCAAAAGGGAAGTAATGGTTTTAATGTGCTTCAGTATTCACGACCCTCTTTCTCGTTGCTGTCCTTCCTCTCGGGCCTAGACAGTAAGTACTTTATTCTTGAGCATAGATGTACTGTACAAACCAAGGGGCCTTGTAAGACATTCAAATAAATTGTATTGCACATGTTAGCACGATTGCATTGAAGCTTTCTAGTTATGTGGGAAATAACAATTCTTTTTTTACAAAATACTTTAAAAAAAGACGAGAACGCCTGATGTCGAAGATTCTTTCGAATACGTATAACAATATTATGTACGCCATCTTCTCTTTTCTTATAATATATATAGGCAAGTTTATTCCATTTCAGTCAGATTGTTGGGTTCCTCAATCTATAATCTCTACGAATTTTTATTTAATATCAAACAATATATATTATGCTATATAAAGCTATCCCTGTACAGGCCTGGACAGGCCTCTTTAAGTTTCCAGGAGGTTGAGGCTCCCAGATTTCTAGAAAATCGGCACACGAATGTGGTAAGGTTGTCGGCCTTACGCACCGTCCGCCTTTACCCGCAGGAAATATTCCTGGTACTAATTTCTGTTAGAGGCTGAGTCGACCCCAGGACCATAGTGCGGCCGGAAGGGTTAAGTTAATGCTAAATTCCAATGACATCATCGGGAATCGAACCCCCGACCTTCCGGCTTGTAGCGCAGTGCCTTAACCAACTGCGCGACCGCGTGCCTATAGCCTGTCTTAATATTTCATCTTCACTTAGCCTTTTATGCGTGTCGTTAATTTTGAAGTTGTTCCGTTTTGGAAGACAATGGATGCAGAAGGAATTCACACGTTTTACTACGTACAGTATCATAATAAACAGACGAGGGAGAAAGAGATCCTCGGAGGCATGTCGCAAGTATTGCACAGATAAGAAATGCGTACAAAATTTTCGTTGGAATACCTGAAGATTTAGGGTAAGATGAGAGGCTACTGTTAGGACAGATGGTATGTGAGAATGTATACTGGATTAACGTGACTCACAGTTGAGAAATGTGGCCGATCTTTACAAAACCTTGGAAGATGGGACCGATACGTTGTCCCGAAATGTCGGTAAACAATTACCACACGACGCCGCGTAATATCCCAGAAGAGCGCAATCTCATCAACATCGCGGCGGAAGCCTAAAATCAAGATTAGTGCAGTTGCTAGGAAAATGATTGTGAATGATCACATGGGAAGGATGTAGAAGGAAGCAGTTATGCCCCTCTACAATCGTACATTGAAATTAATTATCCGATCATATAGTAATTCTTACGACAGTGACAATTTGTGTTGTTGTTTTGTAAATTACGGCATGTAGGCTAGTAAATAGGTACAAAAATGTTCCTCTTAAGGATTCTCTGAGGATTGGCACAACAGCCTGAATGTGGAAGCAGTACACTCTATGAAAACACTGGTAACCACCAACAAGACCGCACAGTGTCGAAATCTACAAGACTACAGTCTATGATATAACTAACTAACTAACTAACTAGCTAACTCTATGGAACAGAGTCCTTCTTGAGAAGCTAGCAGGTCGTCAGCTAGTCAAGAAATTCTCCGCGTTTCATGGAACCTGAAGGTTCATTACCGCACTCACAAGAGCCCGCCAGGTCCGATGCTTTGTATAGTGATTTGTAACTTGGTAATTTTATACGGTGAGGAGTTGTTAGCACCTCTTCCAACCCCCAAGCTGGAGGACTACCACTTGTCGGCTGTCCGCGACTGCTTATTCAATGTACTCGCAGCTACTCTCCATATCCGGAGGCCGTTCCTTCATCCGCAACCTGAGGACGCGCCATGCCGTGGTGACAGGGATCCACTTATCATGGGTGATGTGTGATATTAAATTGATCCGACACTGTATAATCCTAGGCACTGAAAGCGTTGTTGAATAAGAGAACAAGTTAAGAAATTAAGTTATTGTGTAAAAGTTTCCAACAATATGCACCATGCATTTAATGATTTTAAAATGTATTACAAAATTGTAATATTGTAATATTGTTGGAAACTTTTAGACAACAACTTTGTTGCACGGTATGAATAACAATGTGATGTTAAGAAATGTCTGCAGAAAGCTACAGTCTGGCGCCCTCGGTCCGTTGTTGCCGCTAGATTTTGAGCTACTGAGTAATGTCAATAAAAATTCTGAAAAATGCTAATATTTTAAATTTTCTTTCAGCGTTTTACGTAGTACGCACCGCAGTATTTTTCCGCACTTTAGCAACAGATTTACGGCCGATTATAATATATATCTCAAACGCTGAGATTTAAAAACCGGGGTGATTATTCAGATCTGCAACTATTTCTTCGGTCTCACCTCGTATCTCATACAAAACAACCAAAATAACGGCGAATTATGTATTTCATAACGGTACGTAGATCATCATATAAAGTGTCTGGTTCTTTTGTGCGGTTTTAACCAAAATCGGGATGTTCCGATAAATTTTATTACAAATTCTAAATATGAAATCTTACGACAGTCCGCCCGATAGGAATCTGGTTGTTCTGTGCGCACAGACAGACATACATACATGACATGTCTATTCATCGATTTTCGCAACTACGTGTACATAACAAACGCGACTAAAATGAATAGACTATACCATTTTAGTTTGGAATTAATTTGGTGGGGGGCCTACAAAATATGTGGTTTCTAGATTGTAACCCTGTATTGTTTTTAACTTGGTACCTTGCGAAATTAAAAGGAATATCTGTGGACGTCCTACACGCCTACATCAAACTAAGTCTCAAGGAAGTAAAAGAATTTATTTTTAAGAGCTGGAGAAGTATTCAGGAGAATATTACTGCTGCAGAGGAAAGTTTCGTGCTCCCGCATACCGACATCCCTGATTATAAAGCAAGCGACGTTAAGAGCCGCCAAGCTTTGGATTACGGTAACATAGGCCTCGTAAGCTAGCAACGACTGCTATAGATCCTATCTCCAAGATTTTACCCTGCGTCAGCAATTACTTTGAGTCCCATTATCGCTAGGCAGTGACACTGTTTACAGAAGCAGCATCACGTAAAACAGGGTATGAGAGACATGGAGGAGGGGATATGTGAATTTGTTATTCAAAAGTTTTACGCTCTGTGCATTCGTTCGAATCAGAGTTCCGAATTAGTACAGTGCACGTACAGGTTGCTATTGGCGGTGGTACAGAACGAGAGTATACCCTATATATTAATCCACAAGTGGTTAATGTATTCAATCTGTAACGAAGGGCATGGTAAAAGCCCTACTTTAAATGTTAAAAAGAAATTGTTGATTTCTAAACGTTAAATTTGTAGTGGGTAGTGTCTGAATAATAGATAGTAGAACGCTGTTATAACGACATCGGTTTACATGACACCTCGCTTATACAGTCAGATATTCTGTGGTACCAATTAATTCGTCACAGTTAATCATAATATTATACTCCTCGGTTATAACGACACTCGTTTATAACGACACAAAATATTCAGTCCCTTTCATGACGTTATAACCGAGTTCGGCTGTATTTATTGAGAATGGATGCATGTAATTTTAGTGTCTGGACGAAATGATCGTCTGTGAGTAGAAAATTTTTATGTATCTTTTCAAGAATATACCAAGAAAATTCAAAGGTTTAAAGTAAAAAGTAAAAAATTAAGTTACAAACCAACTGATGCACACTAAAACCACTTTTTAATGTAGCTTTATTATTGTTAAAATTGTTAAAATTGTACCCCTACACGTGTTTCGATCCTAGGATCATCATCAGGGGGTTTTTTAGCTGAAAGCTACAGTCACTTCAAACACATGATTTAAATATTCATACGGCACATTAAAACTTATATATTATAAGTTAAAATCTTGTTAAAATGCTCGTTAAAAGTTGTATAATTGTAAAAGTACTGTAGATAGTTGATTGCGGAAATGCTGGCGTGTGGGATCGTGGTATTAAAGGCATGTGATATGTTTCTGTGGGGAGCGAAGTGTACTGCCTGTCGTATGGTGAAGAGTACTATGGTACTAGGATCAAAACACGTGTAGGGGTACAATTTTAACAATTTTAACAATAATAAAGCTACATTAAAAAGTGGTTTGTAACTTAATTTAATATGACGAAGATGCACGGTGTCAACAGTGTGAAATTTAAAAAGTAAAACGTTCTAAATTTACGCCAGCGTGTGGCAGGCAGGAGAAACATTTTACTAAATTCGTTTCAGGAACCAAGAAAATTAGTTTCAAAGAAGAAGCATTTTGCAGGAAAACTATCAAATACTTTGTGCTTGTAGATACAGTACCGATATGTATGGGTCAGCTAGTAGTACAGTGATACAGTGACAGCGTGTGGAATCAGGAAACTAGTGTAGAACCCACTGATATTTCAAAGGCGAAATTTGACTGGTCTGATCTCTGGTTATGATATCCATCAACAACAGTTTCATTGCTCCGCTACTGTAATAATATTGTAGCCCTACAGGGACACTTCAGATCAGCGGTCGCAAACCGGTGGTCCGCGGACCACTGATGGTCCGCGAGAAAGGTTTGGTGGTCCGTGGAGAAATTTGGACATTATTTGCAATTTTTATGTTTATTATACTTATTTCAAACAAGCAGCAACAAATATCACACTAATAATTTTGTTATAATTAAACAAGTGCATTTCATATTAATAAAATGGAACTTTTATGATAATTATTTTATAGATGTTTGTACCTTTTTAAAAAAAAATTCATGTTAGTGGTCCGCGGGATTCAAAATTGTGAGTTTAGTGGTCCGTGAGGTCCGAATGGTTGGCGACCGCTGCTTTAGATCACACATGATATTAACTATGCAGCTTAGTTTTTGTGAAGTGTGGAAGACAGAATCGCAGCATTATCCGAACAGTAAAACCTAACTCCATGTTGCAATCCCTCTTGAGAAGCTAATAATTGGAAATTTCAAGCATTTTATACACCGCTAAATTTCATATCCATGTCCAGACGTTGTCTGATAAACCAGTTGGAGTCCCGTTTCTTTAATATGCATTTCAATATTATCCTCCTGGCTTCAGATTGCTTAATATTACATTTTCATACAAAGTTTTTCCATGCTTAAAAAGTGAGACGCTATAGTCGGAGTAGTATATGTGACGTCGCTTGGACCAGAATAAGAAATTGTTGGCATCAGAAAACTATGTACCGGCAACTCTCAGGAGGGTCACTGATGAACCCCTCGGTTTGAAATTGCATTAAAACGCGTCCTTGTGAATGCATGGTTTTGTACTTCCTGCTGTCTATGTTTCTAATATAGACTGGTCTAGTGTACTGCTTAACCGCCCCTAAGCACATCATTGCTACTGACCAGACTCTGTTTATATCTCTGTTTTTGACTGGACCATGGTACTTGAAATGATTAAAATTATCGAATTATCTGGTAATGACTTGCGTCATTTAATGTCTCTTTGTCAGCCGCCAAATTTATGTATCGTCAAAGTAGAATGTAAATGGTAAGCAGTTTAAGAGTTTTAGAAGGAGGCAGTAGTGACAGATCTGAAAATTCAGTTCCTACTGAAAATATTAAGAAAAACACAGCATGTCATTGTAGTCGGTAATCAGGGCGAGATTCGAAATGACTGCCTGCCGAATGTTTGTTCTGTACTTCTGTTATGGTCTCTTCCGTTACAAGTTGTCAAATACATTGGGAGTTTTTCCTTGAATTTTGATTTCTCCGCATGTTGTATTTTTGGTTCGTAAGTATTGTGTTCAGTTTACTAAAATGTTTACTCTGAAGCTAAATTTCTTAGAAATGGGTCAAAGACCACGGTGTATTGATTGAAAGATGGAATCAAGGTGGGATTTCTGGCCAGGACGAACATTACTTAGAGGTCAACTCAAACGTTTCTTCCAATGTGACGTATTAGTTGCTTAGGCAACTCGATCAAAGGAAGATACTGTGTGGAGAAAACATCCAGACGCCATCTACGTGTAAGAAAAGGAATGAGACAGGGAAATGTCGTGTTCGTACTACGGTAATAAGGTTCTGCTCTTTACAAATAAGATCGGTTATATATAAAATAATCTTACATCACGAACTTGCATTGTGTTCTTTACACAGCGCGTGTGTTAGCTCTCGGTAGGTCATCACCGACCGGTGCTGGCGGACGCACCTACTTGGTGTGCGTGTGGTGTTCTGTTTCTACCAGCAATGCGATGAGGTCATAGGGTCACAACCGAAATATAAAACCTTCGCAGTTGATAACATCATGGCTGCTAACAGCCATAAGATGGTCAGGCTTCTGCCTTTCCACGCAGAACTCAACTCTATATATTTCACAGTATTAACACCGTGCATTTTCTAATCAAATAATAAAACCGACTACTGCACTATATTGACCAATTTTATTCTGGCCTGTTACCCCTCACCCTACACGTGTTTCGGAACTCTAAGGTTCCATCTTCAGGGGTTGTCGTGTGCTACCAATTATTTACATATTAAAAACAAATACACAATATGTACAATAGTCTGTTAAAATATAAAAGACCATAGGTAAATGAAGTTCAAAACTCTTTTAAAATTGTACGATGTGTACTGTAGTTTATTAGAATCTTAAAATCACACGTAGATGTATGTTTAAAAAACTGTTTTCAAAATGTTTTAAAAGTTTTGGGCTGTTCGTAATATTCACTTTTTTACAGAACTACTGGCGTAGTTTTATTCGACTCCGTATTCCATTTCTTGTGTGATATGATGCCACTGTGTATGTCTTTTCAAGGCTGTGCGTGTGGGGTGACTGTTGTTGTGTTAGGTGTCCGGACATATTGTGTATTTGTTTTTAATATGTAAATAATTGGTAGCACACGACAACCCCTGAAGATGGAACCTTAGAATTCCGAAACACGTGTAGGGTGAGGGGTAACAGGCCAGAATAAAATTGGTCAATATAGTGCATTAGTCGGTTTTATTATTCAACTCTATATACTTTAAAATTGTTCACTCCATACATTGTCTTGATCAACATAGTCAATTTATAACACCAACACTAGAATTTCCACCACTAAAAATATAATTGTAGTTGGTTAAAAATCATATTTAACTTGTAATCCTGTTTTAAATGTATGTATTTTAAAATAGAGGCTGTACCTTGTATGCGATAGAGATATTAACAACGTAGCCTACATCAGATTGTGACGATTGGTTTTTATATTTGGCAGCCTGTTCTTCCTGAGGATGGTGCACTAGCACCGAAACGTGTAGCAGCTTTATGTATAATACTTATATGTGAATATCAGAGTGCATTTGATTGGTGTAATAAGTTGACTGTGTTGATTAAATCTATGGAATTAGTTTGGTCAGGCGAGAAGCAGTGGGTTGGCGCAAGTACGTAATACACCATTTAGTATAATAATAATGATAATAATAATAATAATAGTAATTGTTTTTGTTGTTGAGTTCAGTTCATCCTTCTGTGCGTCGGAATACCTAACGATTGACCCCGGGTCGTCACAGTGGTAGCCCCTTCACCATTAAATGCATGTGATATTTAGAGTTATTTATCTAATTAAAACACCTGCATTTAACTTTGTCGAAATATCAACCTAGGTTTATAATCACAGCTTTGTTAATACATCTTAGTGTTTTCTCATAAGCTATCTCCTCTTTCATATTCAAGCATTTTTTATTCAAGAAGTTCCGTTCGCCATTTTCTAGTTTAAAATTTCGTTTAAGTGACGCTGCGCGTCTTTCGCAGCAGAGCTGCAAACAGTGCGGAGAAGACAAGTGGGTCAGGGTTTGTAAACGTGTAGCCGGATTACAAGTACAGTAGTATAAATAGGAATGTATAACCGAATGGAGGAGTGAAAATAAAATAGCTATAGTGGAATAAGCAGTAGTAGTACCAGATGTAGTAGTAGTAGTAGTAGTAGTAGTAGCAGCAGTAGCAGTAACAGTTAATCTGATTATGTGAGGGTGGAATATCGACGTTAGAAGAATTAAGGACGATCAATGTTACGTGCATGTGAGTATAACAATATAAAGTGTGAACCGTTTATTTTGAAAACTGCTTGTTAATGACTGTCACACGTGGGCTGTACACGTGTTTGCGGGAAGTACGCACGAGATCTAGTTTTCTTTGTAAGCGTTGTAATTCCTGCAGGCAGAGAGATAAAACAAGACCGGTCATTGCATCATCGCTGTACCAGTGATTTGCTCCTAGCCTTCCGCTTCAAACTTCCACCGACCAAAGTGTTTATTCATGTATATTCCTTCTCTTCATCCCGATGTCTATATGCGGGTGATGCGTAAAACGCCGTATGACTTTCGTCTTGGAGGCTTCTCAGGTTCAGTGGTCCTTGCTGCGCCAAATTCCTGGAATTCCAGGCTGAGATAAAACGAACTGCACCGATGTTTCCGACAATATGGGTACCTTGTTGGTGACGTAGCAATCACGTCGACATAGTGGTCATGGTCATTGTTATTTTTCAAACAGAATATTTATGAGGCTTTACTTCGCTTTTGTGCATATGGTTCTTAAGTGTGTTACTTAACATCTCTGCACGTTACTGAGAGTATGTGTATACAGCGCCAGTGATATATGAATGAGTATGGAACGTTGGTGGATTGATAACTGACAAAGGAAAAACGAAGTATTCTGAGAAAACCCTGTCTTAGTGCCACTTTGTCTAAAACAAATGTCACATAGACTGGACTGCTCTCAAACACGGGTCCCTAGGATGGAAGGCATTGAGCTGTGGAACTACCTTACTTCACGGGAACTACAAGGGGGATTCCATTTATTATGTGTCACAATTTTTTTTAAGTTAAGGACGAAAGGCATGTTTCTTTGCTAAGCAGCAGTAAAAGGTAGATTAGCAAGTATCGGCGTTACAGTAACAATTTTATTGTATTCAGTTTCGCCAATCATATTGACGTTACTGAAAGTAACATTTTATTCTGCCGCATGTAAATACGTGTAAAACCTGGACAGTGATCTAGGCTTTCACGTGCTATTTTCTTAGCGACTGCTGGAACTAAAATTATTTAAACTTGCAATGTCTGGTTTGTGTATCCGTATGCATACGCCTCGAGAAATGCTGAATGGATTTTCATAAGATTTATATATGAGTGTTTTATTAAAATTGTCTATTCTTTTGAATAGAATTCTTTTGAAATAAATTTATTTCTGCTCGCATGTGGAGCGTATCACTAAAATATTTATTGAACCTACGTGTACAGGAAAAATACGAACCCTTTTTATTCCCAGGACAGTTTTTCCGTATCGTTACAGTTTCCGAGGTAATTAAACAAAAGCTATTGAAGGCGCCAGAACTGTTAAGCCGTGCATAACTTTCCTAACTTTTTTCTTTTGTGTTTTTGTATTTGAAGTACATATATGAGTTAGCAATTTCTAACAACACA
The DNA here is from genome assembly GCA_021186555.1 of Reticulitermes speratus. NCBI lineage: Eukaryota > Metazoa > Arthropoda > Insecta > Blattodea > Rhinotermitidae > Reticulitermes > Reticulitermes speratus. The sequence continues at coordinate 7,877,868 of JAJKFL010000001.1, forward strand.
TAAAGAAACCCAATATTACTTTGAAGTTATCAATTTATAGAAAATATCGCTCCTGCAACCAGCTGGAAGCTAAGTAGGTTCGCTTGAAAACCAGTAAAGCGCTGAGAAGGAATGAAGTGTGTTCAACTGTAACACGCAATCTTAAAGGACTCAAATTCACGTGACGGTGGATTGAGCTGTATAAACATATACAAAGGACATAATATGAATGTCTATGATTTTGCTTCAAAATCAGTGTTCTTCCTTCCGCACCAAAAATGCCTTCTGAACCTTTGTGAACTTACAGAAGCAGTAAGGCCTTTCATATGGTTATTTTATATTTTTGGTATAAGGTATTAGATATCTTGATTGAAATTTAACCTGCACTTTAAGATTTAGACGCGGTGAGACTAGACGCAGAAAGCACAAAACTTCCCTGTCAAACATTTAAAATTCTGCAACAAGTCTGAAAATATTATTTCCTTTCGAAACTTTGATAACCATGTACCAGACTGAACGGTGGCATAGCCCAGTGGAACACAGTCTCAAACGTCCTAGTTTTTCAGTTTCGCTGCAATTACGACTTGAAAAAATTTTGCGATTCATCAACTTTTTCACGTTCTGTGCCACTTTCTGGTTTGCAGTCTTGTTTGTAGTATTACAAAGGGTCCCCTTAAACATAAAAATAAGTTATTAAATTATTTTTCTTCGGAATCTGGGCGAGGAGGAAATGCATGTCGATTCTACAAATGAAAGGAAATGTAGTGCTGAGTGTACAAATTACGGAAAGTACAAATATTGAAGAAAGTTGTGAACTTTAAAACGTTAAGAAGAGGTTCCTGGAGGCGTGTTCTGTATCCATTCGCCTTTTTTGTCAAAAGATAACAGAAGAGGGACCTGGTGAGGGAAGGAAACAGCGTGGAAGACCTAAACCTAGACGGGAGTGTAATATTGAAATGTGTCTTCACGAAATAGGGTGCGAGGGGATTGATCTATTGATCTATTGATCTTTTCAGTTAGAGGTAAATGGCAGGCTGTTGTGAATATGTCAGTGAGCCTTGCGGTTTCACAAAGTGCGGAAATTTGACTGACTAGCTGAGGAACTGCTAGCTTCTCGAGAATGCCTCTGCTTCTTGGACTTACTTAGAGGGACAGATTAATGAGTTGCTGGTTTGTGACGATTACTTTGTTTTCATTATTGTTGTATGTTAGGCTACTTGTGTGGTTAATTAAGTAGAGTGCGAAGGTTTTGTCATCAATAATTTTAATAACAATAAATAACAGAATTCACTAACAATGTACACAGATAAAACACGTACATCCGAAGTAACGTTTGCACTAAACGTAACAGTGTTACAATGTCCTACTGAACATACAAATCAATGTTTGGCCATCTCAGGACAGAAATACAGAAACATATAATGGATTAAGATTTCGGATCTTCAAGGCGATTCAATGGTAATGCTTATCCGGGTGATGGCATCATATTTATCTTGTATGTGGAGGAAATAAGAATCTCCGAGCATTCGGAAATACAACTTACGTCATGATGCCATCATCGCACAGTAACATAATCCACATTAGAATTAATAGATGTACACGGAACGCTGCACTAGTAATGAAAACCAAATAATTGTGCAGTGTTGAAGATGTATAATTTTGACGTTCAAATTATAAGTAAAATGTACATAGTATGTGACTTTATATTACTGAAGTATATACATGTTCAGTTCTTTAGAAGAGAATATCAGTTAAATTTGCACTCCGGGAATTTACTTTACAATTTCAAGTACATAATGATCCCAGTTTTATCAGTGCACCTCAGGTACTTCGTTTTAAAATTGTTTGTTGACTACTTAAAGGACTGCTGTCGCACGCCATAATTCTGAACTGTCCTAGGCATTTCGGTCATTCATATCAGCCTTCCCTCTCAGTGATGGTATTCTCCGTGATAATCGCCCTCACCCGACGTGTAGTGAGCGCTGTGGTGCTCTCCACCCCCGACGTGGTGACCCCCGTCCCCACCTGAGTAGTGCTCTACGTGGTGTTCTCCTGACCCTCCATCATGACCCCCATAGTACTCCGCATCTGCCACTGCGGCGCTGTAGGTGCCAGCGCCCTCATGGTCCTTCTTCTCGTCACCTGACCCTTCTTCATGTTCGACTGCATGACCTCCGTCATCAGATGCCCCAGAGTGGGCGCCCTCGTAATGGCCCCCTCCGCTGTGCCCGTCCTTGTAGGAGCCGCTGTGATGGAAAGCTCCTCCTGTCTCGCCTCCCGTGGCCTTGCCGAAGGAAGAATGCGTTTCGTAGCCGTAAGCATCTCCGTCCTTCTTGTGGTAGCTGTCAAATTTCTGATAGCCGTCGTCACCTTTGCTGTCTTTAGTACGTAGGTACCCTACATCACCATGGCCTCCTCCTGCGCCGTAATGGCCACCAGTGCTAGCAGCTTGGAGATCAAAACCTGGAGGAGGAAGAGCTCGAACTTCCCGTACAGTGGATTCTATCAGCTGACTGTCTGCTTCCTCTACTGGATAGGAAAATGCCACGCCTGCAAGAAGCAGCAGACCTAGGAAACTGCAGGTCACAGATGAGCCTGCCATGTCTACAGTGGCTTCTGTGGAGTAAAACAAGAGAGTGTTAGAACATCATCTATAGGGCCTATTGCTAAGAGTTTAGGGTCTTAACAGCTATATTGCTGACGGTTGAACTCCTGTGGGATATGATGTGGTGTAGGCTGGTAAATTATTGCTGACTTTTCCGGAGGTTTGCTGTTTTCTTCTTCAGTTTAGTCCAAGCAGAGTGGCCTTCTTGGACTAAACATGTTGGGGATACTAGGCCGAGACGGCACGTCGTAAAGACTTAAACCTTGATGCTGTCAAAACATTTAAGCAGGTACATACGTACCAGTCTGCACTGCGAAATTTCTGGGAAGGATGATAGTTACATAAATATGTTTCCCTCCGTGAGTGCGCATTGCCTGAACAACATTTACTCGCACGAGTGTAAATCCTTTGGCCCATAATGCAGGGACAGATGAAAGCGAAGAAGGAAATTTGACAGATATGAAATCGGAGATTATTATTGTTGTGACAATAATCATGATTATAATAGAGGTTCATACTTCCTCCAAAGGCAGTGTAGGTCATTAAGAGTTTAAATATAATAAAGTATGGTATGTATTAAGTGCTTTCGTAATTATTACATTAAAGGAAGCAAGGTAATTGCAGTCAGTTTAACGAGCGGTAATAATATGAGCAATTTAAGGAGCGAAACTATTATAGGTATTGGAAAAAAAAAACATAATGGGGATATTTTAAATGCACAGTTAACGAGGTTGACAAGAACAGTAAGAACAAATTGATTAGTTATTAGAGATTAGTACAGAGGCGTAATACATTTAAGAAGGTTACTAACCTGGAATTGAGTTAAAGATTGCAATGATAGTCTATTTGCAAAGTCCTACATTTTGAGTAGGTGAAAAGAAAAATTACTTCAATTAGCACTTAAATTGGTACCACATTAATGATGGCTGCAGACTGAAATGTGTCCGGCTGAGCCATTAGTGTCTGAGCCTAGACGTCTGACGTTTACATTCATAAGTTAAAGTCAGAAAGATATGAATTCCAAACGTTCATCAAATTCCCGTAGAGTTTATCCAAGAAGGAGATTAAGTTTTTTTTTTTATGGCTCGACAGTCCCTAGGGGGCCTAGGCCGCCTCATTTTTCGAGGCTTCACGATCACACTTTATAGACACACCACGTTCGGTAGGACTCCTCTGGACGAGTGACCAGCCCGTTGCAGAGATCTCTACCTGACAACACACAACACTCAGAAGAGACAGACATCCATGCTCCCGGCGGATTTCGAACCCACAATCCCAGCAGGAGAGCGGCCGTAGACCCAGGTTATGTATGACGTTCTGAAATTATCAGTTTTAACATCCTTATAATAACCCCGTCCTTCTGAGATATGATGCCGCTTTACTAGGTAAACAGTTCCCTACGTTTCGAAGGAGCATTGTGCCTTCATCTTGAAGGGTCTGTGTTTGTTCCTGTCGCTCCAACGCGGAGCATAGGGGCCTCCTTTCGGAGGTTTCTATGGTCATGTGCGTTAATGTAGTGAGTGACCAGCCCACTGACAGCACAAGTTCTACTCAATCCTGATGTGACTGCCAGAGCCATCTGGCAGGCAGTCAGGAGACTTGGGTGAGAAATGGCCTCTGAATTTTGCTTACGAAACATTTCTATTCATGCCCGTAAGGTTATTTTACATGCCGTAAATCTACGACATGGGATCGACGGTTGAAGGGTCTAGACCTTGTTAAATTAAACCTTAAACAAAATATGTTTCGTTTATAAAGAATATCTGCTTAATACGCGTAAGGGGAATAATCGCTGTTTATTGTAAGAAGCGTATACAATTTATAAGTACACTGTGTGGCAAATGGCAGAGCTTCTTAGTGTTACAGCAGTTAGTATATGTGTTTGCCACTAGGCACTAGGCTTTAAAGGGTTAAATATGAAATAGTTATGGACGGACAGACTCCTGCCTGCACTTTGTAGGGGTTACTTCCGCACCCTAATTACGTACTGCTTCAGAATTACAACCCAACATTAAGCCCATTTGATAAACGATTCTGCATGTATACAGACAGCATGAATTTTATAGGGTATAATGAATAAGCTATACATCTTAATTCTCATATTTCTGGGATCAGAAATATAAATGATGAGACAAGCATCATTCTAGTAATGATTAATGAAGATAAATTACAGGAATACAGGGGCGAGATACAGTTAACTGTGAGTACCATACCAGCAGCAAAATGTGCTAATGGATCTACCGTCGTAATTGGCTGTCTTACTATCAGCACGCAATCCAAGGAAATCTGACATGTCGTGCTGTTTTATTGTTCTACTGCTCTGGGGATGGATGAACATTTATTGGAACGCTTCGTGCCACAAAACAGTTGCGAAATGAAGACTTATGTTTATTCGAGAGCAGCTGTGTGATTTAAATTTAACTCTTTTACTTCTTCTTTTTTGGGAGGGAGGGAGATTTATATTTTTTATGTTGTAGCCTATCACCTTTCATTTGACGTGTATGCAAATCTCAACATAATTTCCGATGTCACATTGCGTTTCAACATGGCCCTAACCCCCTAACTCCTTATAAATAACATCCTTCTACCATTCGATTTACAATTGTTCTTTACCTTGTCTACCTTGATGCTTTGTATAAAACGTACGTAGTATCCTTGCTTACTCGTATAAAAGTACGTATCCTTGCCGATAGTCATCGTATGTATAAATACGTATCGTGCATCCTTGCATTGCTACTGTATAAAAGTAGTATCCTTGCATACTGTATAAAAGTACTATCCTTGCATACTCGTATAAAAGTACGTATCCTTGCATACTCTTATAAAAGTACGTATCCTTGCATACTCGTAAAAGTACGTATCCTTGCATACTCGTATAAAAGTACGTATCCTTGCATACTCGTATAAAAGTACGTATCCTCACCGACAGCAGAAATGAAAACAAATGAACATCAACACTTAAATACAAGCAAACGAATGTCTCTATTCAGAATTATATTTGCCATAAATATGCCCTTAACGTGACTCATATTATGTTAACTATATAAAACCAATAAGTATCCGTCGAACACAACTTACATTCTTATAAAGAACCAACAGCCACATGTTTCGGCTTAACTAAGACATCATAAGCCTGTACACGATACACAATAAGGTGTAATGTACAACAATGGAAATAATATTCAAGACTAATGTCTCAAAATTGTCACATTCAGTATTCATAAGACATGAATATTAATTAAAGCTTTTTAGTATTACATTGTGGATTATTCCTGTTCGGGTGAGTAATGGATGCGATAATTTTGAGATATCAATCTTTAATAATATTGCTTGCATTGTTGTACGTTACTGCTTCTTGTAAGTATTGTACAGCCCAATAATGCCTTAGTTACATGCCGAAACATGTAGCTGTCGCTTCCCTATAAGAAATAATGTTGTTTTCGACGGATGCTTGCTAGTTTTTACATGAATATGCTGGGTATGTAGTGCAGATTCACAAATTTTTATTCCTTGTTTCTATTATAAGATGAGTAAATCTAAACAAAAAAAATTATAGAAATTTCTTTGTCTGAAAAACAAAACATGTTTCACGAATTTAAAGGAATTTAAATTTGCAAAGAATCCATTTAGAAAATGCACATCATCCGTGTTTTTATGTTATTCTCATTTCTTTCCTTCTATTATATCTATTTTTTTCCTATGGCTCGACAGCCCCTAGGGGGCCTAGGCCTCCTCGTTTTTCGAAGTTTCGCGATCACTCACTTTAGACACACCACACTCGGTAGGACTCCTCTGGACGAGTGATCAGCCCGTCGCAGAGACCTCTACCTGACAACACACAACACTCACAACAGCCAGACATCCATGCCCCCGGCGGGATTCGAACCCACAATCCCAGCAAGCGAGCGGCCGTAGGCCCACGCCTTAGACCGCGCGGCCACTGGGTATTATATCTATGCTTATATATAAATGTATCCACATTTATAAACGCTAATTTCCACAATGTTTCTCTCCTTCTTGAGTACCTTAGTTACGTCACTGTGTTGTATACCTCAAAACTGGTTGCGAAACGGCAATTGAAGCGGTCTGCCAAGACGTTGCTATAGCGTGGAGCCTAAAACTTATGCTGTTTATCATGCATTCCACAGGGTTTTATAAACCTGACCACTCTACAAAATTTTCCCACCTCCCTCTTTTTCGTACGCTTTCATTCATCTGAACGAAATACGGCAACGGTCTGGGAGGATGGAGTGGCGAATAACGGAAGGGTGGAGTAAGTGCATGCGGATTAATATGTTTTGCGTAAACTTTCTTTTTTATTTCAACATTTTCTTCTCGTTCATTACTCCTCAGTGCTATTAAAAGCTTTCTTCGGTGTGTGAACTCGGTTTCTCATTTGTTTCTAGAAATTGATTAGTCATAAAATGTTAAGAAGTTGAGAAGTTATTCTCACAACAGTAGTCATGGGGAACTAACCCCGCCTCTCGATTTCTTGCATAAGTTCAGGATACAGTGAAATAATGGTGGGAGTGACCCATACCCCTTCTGAAACTTCCTCCAGCACTCAATCGTTGTAAGCTAAATTATGTTACGTAATATTACCGTTGTTATTCAAACTAAATTGTCTAAACCACAAACCACAGAGGTGGAATTAATTTCTTCGTAATTCTGTGTCGTGGCGATATTGCGAATGTAACTACATTGTAATACATAATCGATTTCTGTTTTTACAATCAAAAGTAGATACGCCGGAATGTTAAATTCTGTTTACTCAACGCACAAATCACTACCGAGAAATTTATTTTTTTAATACCAGTTTAAATACAAGAATGTTACTAACAGAAGAGTTCTTATATTACGCTTAATGCTACTGGGTTCTTGACCTGTCCATTGAATGAATTTAGCTACTAATTTTGGGCCCAGCCAAATAGGAGCCTCCCCTCTTGTCAGGTGAAGAAGGAAAAAGTCCCACTTTGCTAAAGAGTGTGTTCGTTAATACATTAATCAACTTATGCACTTAATAAATTACATTCAGAAGTATGAAACTCTTATAAAATTCCTACATGTTTCGGCACCGAGGTGCCATCATCTGGGAGTTATTCTTACAAAGGAGTATAAGATAAACAGGCTTAACTAGTTAAGCGTGCTTGGTTAATGTATTAATTATAATAATATGCACGGTGTGAATAACATAAAGAGTGTGTTCGGTTCACAATAAATGTTGGACACAATCCTGAAAAGCTGTGTCTCTAAAGGAAAAGCTATTTTGCATTAGAAAATTAAGGGTTGACAAAAGTCTGTAACTGCTTCATACCACTTTAGAATATCTGAAGATCATAATTTAGATATCTATTATTTTACGTGAGTGTGAAGTATGGTGTTTTGTTTTAGGGGCACGCGTTTTTAAAATACACTGGAGGGGTATATATTTGAAATTATGATGGCTGAATCAAAATTTAATTTACACGGTGCCTATGAACAATAAAATGTAAGGTGATCAGCCGTTACATTTCGGAACAGTGGTCGAACGTTTAGTAGATCCCGTCGTCGTCCCTGTCGCCTGATGACGAACAGTGGTCGAACGTTTAGTAGATCCCGTCGTCGTCCCTGTCGCCTGATGACGAACAGTGGTCGAACGTTTAGTAGATCCCGTCGTCGTCCCTGTCGCCTGATGACGAACAGTGGTCGAACGTTTAGTAGATCCCGTCGTCGTCCCTGTCGCCTGATGACGAACAGTGGTCGAACGTTTAGTAGATCCCGTCGTCGTCCCTGTCGCCTGATGACGAACAGTGGTCGAACGTTTAGTAGATCCCGTCGTCGTCCCTGTCGCCTGATGACGAACAGTGGTCGAACGTTTAGTAGATCCCGTCGTCGTCCCTGTCGCCTGATGACGAACAGTGGTCGAACGTTTAGTAGATCCCGTCGTCGTCCCTGTCGCCTGATGACGAACAGTAGTCGAACGTTTAGTAGATCCCGTCGTCGTCCCTGTCGCCTGATGACGAACAGTAGTCGAACGTTTAGTAGATCCCGTCGTCGTCCCTGTCGCCTGATGACGAACAGTAGTCGAACGTTTAGTAGATCCCGTCGTCGTCCCTGTCGCCTGATGACGAAAACCCGACAGATTTTATTTTTTACGCTATGACAGAGGATATAAACACAGAAGTTAGAAAAGTGTCATGCAAGTTTAAGGATACGCTGAACACGTGTATTAAAATTAATCTATATTCTTGATTCATATTCTTATTTATTTGTTGAGTCAAATTTTACAGAAGGCTCGTCCACTAACACCGTCTTTTTTTAAAGTACTGTTCCTTTATGCATAGATTTACAAACAGTTTATTTCATAAGCAGTACCTGGGTCTACGAGACATATTCACCAATATTGACACACCCCACTAGGGGCTGTCCTTAATGAAAACTGACCTTTAAAATTAGATAAACTATATGAATGGCAGATGTTATGTAAGATTACAGCACTGAGTTTGATGGAAATCGGTGGGATAATTTGGGGTATTATTATTACAGGAAACAAACACTACTATTAAACTGTTTTGAAAGCAAAACTAAACAGCAAAAAATTTGTAAAATAAGTAAGATAATCTACTTTTGATTTCCTTCATCTCCTTTCAAATTAAAAATCAATTCAAATGTTGCGAGATTTGAGGTTCTGACAGATTGCTGAAGATTCAAGTCTTCCTGGTTGTTACACCATGTCGATAGGTAAATAGTTACCAACGTTTCGGAAGATCTGATGCCTTTTTATTCAGGGTCAAGGAGTCAAAAAAAATCCCCACGATCTGTGTAAACGTAAGTGAATATAGCAGTCGATACGGCATAACATCGATCTTCTTTGCAATGATCTGTATAAACGTAAGTGAATATAGCAATCGATACGGCATAACATCGATCTTCTTTGCAATGATCTGTATAAACGTAAGTGAATATAGCAATCGATACGGCATAACATCGATCTTCTTTGCAATGATCTGTATAAACGTAAGTGAATATACGAGTAGCAATCGATACGGCATAACATCGATCTTCTTTGCAATGATCTGTATAAACTCCTGCATACGGATACTCGCAATTTAATATAACTTCCGATGCGGTTTGTTGTTTAAGGTTTTCGTAACAATGAAGATTTATATTAAGGTCTTTATATGTGACATCATGTAATTTTGTAACTCTTTACGACTTTTCGGAGCAGCCGGCTGTCTCCATGTTCGGGCTAGAAATGTATCGATGGGAATCCAGTGATGCTATTCTGGCTCTCTCCTGACAGTTCTTACGTTGTCTATGTCCGTATCACTCCAAGGAGCAGAGTTTGTCTTTTGAATCTAATGGTTCCTCAGACAGTAAAGAAACTCCTTGCATTCAATAAAATATTCTCGGGCTAGCAGGCGCCTCAGATGGTTGAATGACGAGTAAACCGACGTTTCGAGGACCATCTCTGTGCTCGTCATCAGGAAATTCCTTGCATTTTATGGAGCCCCGTGGTTCGTTACAGTGTTCACAAGAACCCGCCATTTGTTCATATCCTGAACCAGATAAAGCAATTCCACGCCCTTAAATCTCACCTCTTTAAGATCCATTTTAGTATCTTCCATCTACGCTAAGTTCTTCCAAGTGGTCTCTTTCCTTCAGGTTTCCTCACCCATATCCTGTACATGTCTCACACCCCACCAGCTCATCCTCCGTGACATAATTACCCGAATAATGTTTGTTTAGAAGTACAAATTATAGATCTCAGAAATTTTTACAATCTCGTGTTATGTCCTTCCTCTTGGACTTAGGTTATCATCACTAATCTTACAAAATAAGGAAAAAAGTTCGTGTGACGACTTCCGATAGCAATACCAGTGTTAATAAAAAACCCATCCGTTTTGAGATCATGTTAGAAGGGATGAAGACTAGGGCTATCATACTTGCCAAATGCCTATTTAAGTCCATGGAATAAAATTCTTTCTTGATGAGTTATTAGTCGCTTAGCTAGCCAAGAGTTTCCCCCGTTTTCATGGTACTTGAAACGCTCTAGACCCTCTTCACAGTAGTTCGCCATTCGTCTTTGTTCCCTACCAAATGAATTCACTCAGTGCTTTCATATGGCTCTTCTTTAAATCAGTTTAATAATACCCTTCGTTCACTATTCCCAAGCAGAATGCCATCACACAAATATGGGCCCAATGATAGCATTTTAAATATAATTTATTATTAAGTACCTGTGTCGACCTCGGTGGACTAGTGGTTAGCGTGCTCGCCACTGGACCCAAGGTTCGATCCCGACCGAGGTCGATGGATTTTTAAGGGTGATAAAAATCCGGAGCACCACTTCCTTCGGAGGGGAAGTAAAGCCGTCAGTCCCATGTCGTAGATTTACGGCATGTAAAAGAACCTTCGGGCATGAAGAAGAACCAGTAGTGTCCGTAAGCTAAATTCAAGCCATTTCTCACCCAAGTCTCCTGACTGACTGCCAGATGGCTCTGGCGGTCACATCAGGATTGAGTTGAACAGCGCGGCCAGTCGGCTGGTCTCCGAACTGCCACAAATGCGCAGACCACGTAACCTCGGAAAGAGGAGGCCCAGGCCCATATAGGGCTGTCGAGCCATGGTTATTATTATTATTATTATTATTATTATTAAGTACCTGTGAAGTAATTTGTTCCGTTGTTTGATAGTGTAGGGGTTTCTCAGTTTTCACGTAACGTTAGCAACCTAAGACAACACATCCTACAGCAAGTGCTTCAAATCAGGTTGTGTTCTCAGACCTGTCAATGTGCGTTACATTATCGATGCAGACATTCAAATGTTGGTACTAAAAATGAAGGTTATACCTCACTATCTTAGCAATGACACAGGATCTCGTCTAGTTATATTTTTTTCTCTTCTCATTTTATATGAGTTTCTGTGTTGTTAAAACTGCATGCTGCTTTAGTAAGCAACTCGTGGACCGCAAGGTACCTGTGTTCATTGGACGTCACAGTGCTGCATCAGAGTAATTTCAGGAACGAAAAAAAAGTGTTAATATTTACAGACGTTGACATATTGTTAAGTTGGTATCAGAAGAGCGGTGAGAAAATTTTCGGTTGCCGTCTTTAGTCCATAAATCAACATGAGTGTAAGTTTGTTGTACGTCTTCCGTGTAATTGTCACATATACAACTAATTGCACCAATATTTTATTTATAAAAGTACTGCTACATGTTTCGGTTACGACCTGTAGCCATCCTCAGGGAGCTACAGGTTGTAGCTGAAACGTGTAGGAGTACCTTTTGTAAATGATATATTGGTGCAGTTTGTTGGTAATAAACTTGTATATAGTGCAAGACGATGTTACGCATGTTTTCCAAATTATTTTATTGGGATTTTTCGCAAATTATTGGTTTTGTTATCCTGTCATGGTTGATAAAGATTCTGTGGCTAGGTAATTACATTTATTTGTTTATTTATTTTGTACTAATAAATGTAGAGTCTCATTTAAATCTTGTATGGAATGGCAATCTGAAATACACAAAACTCGTGTAATTCAACAATCATTTTGCTTGGCTAAATTAACCAAATTGTTAAACTGGCAAGATGATTAACCTAAGTCTAGTCATAATATCCTTCATTCCCGAAGATGCACATACACATTCCATTAACATCTTCGTGAAGCAGAACTTCGGAAGGGGAATGATCTGGGTGTTGTTCATTAACATGCCTCAGCTGAGACCATAAGACTACAACATAAATCAAGAGGGAAGTCTTCTGAGATATTACGCCGTGTTGAGTGGTAAATATTTACCGACGTTTCGGATGAGCGTAGTAACTCCATCTTCATGAACACGGCTGTAAGAACCTGACATCTCGCTATCAACAATATAAACCTTTACGGCCTTTAAAGCCTCAAACATTTAGTTAAGGTAAAGCAATCCCATTACAGGCCTAGACAGGCCTTAGGGCTCCAGGAGGTCGAGGTCCCAGGTTTTTAGACAATCGGCACATGAAGGTGGTAAGGTTGTCAGCCCTACGCACCGGCCGCCTTTACCCCCCAGGAAAGATTCCTGGTACTCATTTCTGTTAGAGGCTGAGTCGACCCCAGGGCCATAGTGCGACCGAAACGATTATGTCAGTGAAAAATTCCAGTGACACCATCGGGAATCGAACCCGCGACTTCTGGTTTGTAGCGCAGTGCCTCAACCAATTGCGCCACGCGAGCCCCCAAACATTTAGTTATGACACATGAATTTGTGAAGATAAATGATCGGAAGTGTAGCGGTAAGTTTTGTATTAAATTTGTTTTAAAAGAAAGGAGAAATGAGAGTTCTGAAAATTCCCAGCTCACAGTATCGCCATCGCCATCGCCATCACCAGTAAAATCACCGTATCAAATATTATTACGTTGCGGAAGTTAGCATTATTTGGACTGTAAGCGAAAGCCACCACGTAGGCAGTCCATGCTTCACTGACTTTGCGGACAAAAACTGATAAATGAAGAAACGTTTTCTCTCTCTTCTCTTTTACTTGCTATTCTTGTTGGTGAAGTCCTAGTGACACAATATCGGCTCTGTACTTCGGACAGTGAACCCTTAACCACTGAACCGTAAAGCAAAATGTCCGGTGAAGTTCGTACTTGCATTGTGTTGTATAATGGTTATGTTCGCAGTATACTGCACACTTGTATTCCGATACAATAATAATAAAAGGAGATTATCGTTTGCGGTTTTGGCGCACCTTTTTTCACTTTTTCTTTGCTTTTTCCCTTTAAAGTACATTTTTCCGTAGCAATATCACCCCGGACAATCCCCATATTCTAGTTGCGTTGAAGCAGAGCTGTTTTTATTGTTATTACAATATTGTCTCTCCTCTCTCTTTCCTCTTTTGTTCGGGTTCTTTCCCTAATTTCACATAACAGGAGAGGAGGGAATTTTATCTGCTATTTCTGTATTGGGTTATGGGAGAGGGGAGAGGTGCATACAGGATTTTGGTGGGGAGACCTGAGGGAAGGAGACCACTTGGAAGACCCAGGTGTAGATGAGAGGATAGTATTAAAATGGATCTTTAAGAAGTGGGATGGGGGGGCATGGACTGGATTGATATGGCTCAGGATAGGACAGGTGACGGGTCTTGTGAATGCGGTAATGGACCTTCGTATTCCATAAAATGCGGGGAATTTCCTGACTAGCTGACGACCTGTTAGCTTCTCAAGAAGGACTCTGCTCCATGGAGTTAGTTAATTTCTGTATTGGGTACCGGAATTCTATCACTATCACTTATTTCTCGAATATCGTAGCCACTATTCCATTCCCTGTCATTCGAAATGGCTCCATGTTTTCTATATGTCAACATCATCACTACATAAACCGCCAAGAAAGAAATTAACTAGGTAAAGTAAGTTATCTGTGATATACAACCATCAGTGTCAGTATCCATGTTTATTGGATCCTTTTGTCACGACGACACTGTGGGTCCTCAGGTTGTAGATTGGATAGATGGCCTCATGAAATGGAGGGTAGCTGAAAAGGTGTCGTAGTACAGTTTAAGCAGTTTTATTGCTGTAAGCTTGATAGAAACTTTAGTGTCAGCTCCCTGAAGATTGTGAGATAACGCCGAAACATGTAGTAGCTATGTAAAAGATAGTTCGAATAAAATATAGAATAGTGCTTTGTTGGTGTTACGTAAGTATCTTACTTTGTCACAACGCACGGAATGAACAGTGTAAAAGCTGATGTATGTGTCAATGATTTTGTAACTTCAGAACTTTTATTTATTGCTTAGCCAGCCAGCAAGACAGTTAGTCAGTGAACCCCTCAGTAAAAGAATCCATAGGCGATGAACGTTTTTTAGAATGGACACCCAAAGAAGCACATATGTATAACAGTTTACTGGATAACTTTTTGGTTTAAAGTCGCCAGAATGAAAAATTATATGCCTAGTCTCTAGCAACCGTAAGATTGGATGCAAATCGAATCCCATCGGAGTTTGAGAACTATCTTCTGCGTGGCCTCTTCCAATTTCATATCAGTTCACTATCACATCTCTTTTTTATTTTATAAGATGTGTGTAACTTGTGAGAGAAGGTAGTGAGAAATCATATCTAAAATATTATATCATTCCGAGCCGCTGGCCACACTCGGTGACGTAGATGCAAAAGAAAAATCTTTATTCAGACGGTATTCCAAAAACGAGTGCTCTAAGATGGTGTAATATAGAAACAGAAACGTCAGGATTAGAGCATCTTCATTGTGTATGAATTGCGGATAAAAGTCATGATGCATTGGATTGCATAATTCCATAATGTAACTGTTGCTTTCCTTATACTGTACCTGTTTAATGTACGAGTATATTTATATGTGTTGAAACATTCGCTAGAAAAATATTGCATTGAATGCCGAGTAGAAGATGGGAGGACATTGTTAACCTTTGAAGATAAAAACGAATCTGTATTGTATAAAGTTTCAGTTCGTACCTCACAGAGAACACGATGAGCTTCGACTTCGATTAGGAAGACTAATCAGTGAGCTCAGTATAGGAAAATATCTGATACTTGTTGTTAGAATTATATGGAATACATAAAGTGCACTGGATGAGCAAAATGCAGGCCTTCTTATGTTCAACCTTTTGGTACTTACATTAATCACTGTTCTTTATAAGGATTAAACTGGATTTTATGGAGATGAATTTTGCCACACGTCAATATCGAGTGGGTGGCACACCTGCACCTTATTCTGAAGGGCCGCGTGTGAAAATCTCGACCTTATAAAATCTGTGGTTTTCCTAAGTTTCCCAAGGCAAACATCTGCACAGCACCTCAAATTAAGGCACGACCACTTCCTTTAACATTCTTACCAATTAATTATTTATATTGAGGTTACCATTTGACGACATAAGCGTGAGCTAATGGCTGCGTTACTAAATAAATAAGTAACTTACGTGGATTAGGCCGTGCCATGGCTCAGGCGGTTAGTCGCCGGCCTCCACCGCGAGGCCCGGGTTCGATCCCGGGTCAGTCCATGTTGGATTTATGCCGGGCTTCCAGTGGCCGGGTGGGTCATACGGCCGTTCGCTTATGGGATTTGGGGTTCAATCCCGCCGGGGGCATGGATGGTTTGTGTTTTGTTGTATAAGACTAGTATGGATCTAAGTGACATGAAGAGGAAGGAAGGATTTAAAGTACAAGGCTCAAAGGAAATAACGGGAAGGAGGGAAAAATCCCGGGTCAATCCATGTTGGATCTGTGTGGACAAAGTGGCCTGGGACGGTTTCTCCAGAGTACTTCGGTTTTCCCCTGTCAATTTTCATTCCACCGGTGCTCCATTACACGGAAACACGAAAAAATTAGTCACCATCTTCATCACAGTGTTGCACAATAAGCCTCAAGGCTGCGGTGCGTCCGTAGCATCTGCTGCGGGGCCGTTCTTAAAAAAAAATTACGGGGATTAGAGATGGCTAAAATTGACTCCGAATTATGCCCATTGGAGGGAGGGACCTGCTGTGTAGGGTTTAGAGCTGCCTAAGATGGTGAGGGTGCCGATCCCAGTGGCCGTGCGGTCTAAGGCGTGGGTCTTCGGCCGCTCGCTTACTAGGATCGTGGGTTCGAATCCAGCCGATGCCAGTGGCCGTGCGGTCTAAGGCGTGGGTCTTCGGCCCTCGCTTACTAGGATCGTGGTTCAATCCAGCCGATGCCAGTGGCCGTGCGGTCTAAGGCGTGGGTCTTCGGCCGCTCGCTTACTAGGATCGTGGGTTCAAATCCAGCCGATGC
This sequence comes from Reticulitermes speratus, assembly GCA_021186555.1. NCBI lineage: Eukaryota > Metazoa > Arthropoda > Insecta > Blattodea > Rhinotermitidae > Reticulitermes > Reticulitermes speratus. Next base: position 7,894,189 of record JAJKFL010000001.1, read on the forward strand.
CAGTGGCCGTGCGGTCTAAGGCGTGGGTCTGCGGCTGCTCGCTTACTAGGATCGTGGGTTCGAATCCAGCCGATGCCAGTGGCCGTGCGGTCTAAGGCGTGGGTCTGCGGCCGCTCGCTTACTAGGATCGTGGGTTCGAATCCCACCGGGGGCATGGATGTTTGTGTTGTGTTTGTTGTAAGGACGGTAGCATGGAACGTAAAGTGACATGAAGGACGAAAGGATTTAAACAGTAAAAAGAAAAACGGATCAAAGGGGAAAAACCCCGGACAGGCAAAAAAGAAATCCCACCGGGGCATGGATGTCTCTGTTGTGAGTGTTGTGTGTTGTCAGGTAGAGGTCTCTGGACGGGCTGGTCCCTCGTCCAGAGGAGTCCTACCGACTGTGGTGTGTCTCAAATGTGTGTGATCATGAAACCTCGACGAACCAAGGAGGCCCAAAGGCCCATATAGGGCTGTCGAGTCATAGGGGAAAAAATAAAGATGGTGAGGGTTGTATTTGGAATTTATACCTGCCACTTATTGTTTATCCACGGCCTGTTTTCAAAACCATCAATTCAGGCCACCACAGTAATCATAATGAACGAGTCACAATTGACGATTCAATTCTTCCGAGATTTTACGCTTGTCATTGAATAAATATTCCCCGACGTTTCGAATGATAGCAGTGACTTCATCTTCAGGATCAAGAAATAAAACAAGAGACTTGCTGACTGCTTGGCCCTGAAGATGAAGGCATTGCGGTCCTTCGAGAAGTCAGGAGGTACGTATTTAATGACACAGCATAACATCTCAGAAGAATTAAATGTTAGGTAACGTGTCTGTCAGAGTCTCATATCTTGTAGTCCATAACTCTATTCTAGTGTATGCTTATAAGGTTGTCTCAGATGTCTTCTGCGATTTGTCCATTAGATTGGTGTTTGATGAAATATCATTGCGTAATGAACCAACCAGCCTTTGCTGGATGGAGAACATTATAAACACAATATCATAAGTGCTGTAGCTAGATACTCTGTACAGTGTTGCTATACAAGAAGACATCGTCTGAACAGGAGATAGTAGCAGTTGAAGTCAACGCGTAACAGACAGACAGACCACCCCTCATTACATATAGTGGTACTCCATGAGCACTCTGAAAGCGTACCACTTCAATTAGCAGCCATCTGCTGGTACTACAAGTCTCTAGAGATATCTTGACACTCATGAGGGTTACCACCAATATCTGCACTAAACTTTTCTAGGCGTAATACAAGATACATTGTGTTTGTTCCTGTAGCACACTGCAGTCAAAAGAAACTCGAACAAAATCTGCATTTACACATGCTTATATAAATGCCTGTGCCATAAATTCAATTGACGTGATAAATATGAAAACGAGCAGAAGTTCAGCGTTGCTGTCTTAGAGTGAGACATCCCATTGTGATGTGTAAGTAAACAGATAAGTAAAAAGATTTTAATCATGTTAATCAATAACACGTTTTACAAATGTGTTTCTCGTGTGTATACATATAGCCTGTGCTGATTGTGGTTTTCAAATAAGCCGAAACGTGTAGCAATTTCGACACTAAAATGTTGTTCAAGTACAGTTACGATTGACGGTCCTTTTATTCAGCTGTTTAGCTTTGCTTTTATTTTTTGTAGGCGCAAATCTTGGTCACCCATCCTGAGAGAATTTTAGACAACGAAGGTCTTTGAGTAAAATAGTACTGGGGACAATATTTGGACCTAAGGGGATGGAAGTGCCGATCCCAGTGGCCGTGCGGTCTAAGGCGTGGGTCTTCGGCCGCTCGCTTACTAGGATCGTGGGTTCGAATCCCACCGGGGCATGGATGTCTGTCTCTTGTGAGTGTTGTGTGTTGTCAGGTAGAGGTCTCTGCGACGGGCTGGTCCCTCGTCCAGAGGAGTCCTACCGACTGTGGTGTGTCTCAAATGTGTGAGACCATGAAACCTCGACGAAACGAGGAGGCCCAGGCCCATATAGGGCTGTCGAGCCATAGAAAAGAAAAGGGGGGGGATGGAAGTAACAGGAGGCTTGAAAAATCTCAACACAAGGAGTTTCATTAAGAACAGTCCTCGATTATATCTCTGTGAAAACCTCGAAACTCGCAAACAATATTTAACTTTTGCTTGCGTTCTTTATGACCCTTCTGAATAATCCTTAATTCCACAACCCTAATAATGTCTGGAACAGAGTACAGATTTTAACTCTTATCGTTATGCTATTCTTTCCGTCATAAACACCCACTCTTTCATATTAGTGGAAAGAGATTTTAAGCATTTAAAAAGTCGGAAATTTCTGGGAACACTCGGCGAAGAGAATACGTATTACCCAGATTGAAGTGAGTCTCCATCTCAGTAAACATTAAGAGTTTCCGCAGTATTTTATAGACTTTATACATATACGTATATACGACAAGAATTCACATGCAGCCATCCAACGAATATTGCGGTCCAGAAGTGAGACTCCTACTTGGTATGCGGGAGGCCCTATTCTTTAAACGTGGCCCTTCAAGACTGTCTGTGACTGAGCTATTTCTTCGTTATTATTAGTCGTTACAAGAGAATATTGGACGGTGCCTTAAAGTATGCTAGCGTAACTTTCTTTCCCATCTATTTTTTTATTTTATCATTTGTAAATAACCATACCATTCCCCCGTTATATTGCCAATGCACTGAAGATCAGCGTTCAATAAATATATTTGTTTGTGCATTCGTCCACGTATCCATTCTTTAAGCCATCCCTCGACGACCCTTTTCGACTCCAAATGTAATTCTTTCAATATTTTATTGAATTTTTAATACGATTGCCAATTCTTTTAATACTCCCCTCGCTTAACACATATAAAATCTAGCTCTACAGTTATTAAAAGCTGGTTTTTCCGTCACGTCTATAGATGATTCACGTCCACCCTATTTTTATAAGCCACTGTTCTTCTGATATGTCGAGATATTTCATTCCTTCCTAAAGGTTCAAACTCTCTTATTTTCTATTCTCTTTCTGGTACATAAATATAAACTTGTCAGTTGTTTTTACATTATGTAGCTGTGTGATGCAGATGTATGTTTGTCCAGCCACTGCTGTCAGAGAAAGGTCCTTCTGTATTTCAATCGCGCTTGTTCTTTTTTGTTTAAACGACGCTTTCATATGTGTAACACTTGGTCAAACCGATTTAATAATATTTTATTATTCCGATAATTTACAGTAAAATTGAAAGTATTCATAACAAAAACATTAATTAGATATAAATGAATTTGAGTAATTTCCTTTATCAACTAAAATGACAGTGTTCACACGGTTCCAGTTTTGTGGCAAGTTAACTATTAACCTGAACGAATTTTAGTAGACCTACTATCCTGAATCACTGCTCTACTAACTCCATAGAACTGAATGCTTCCCGAGAAATCAGCAGTTGCTCAGTTAATCAACAAATTGCCTGACTGTAATGTCTTTACCAACAATCCTGTGATAAACTGAAACCACATAAACATTACTTGCTCTTTAAGGAAACCGAAGGATTGTCACCTTGTTCACAAGAACCCTCCACCGATTCCTTTCAAATTGACAGTTACCAATTAAATTTAGTCCACATATTCTTTCCTCAAAGTTTATTTCATATTTTCCTCCCTTCTACTATTTGGCTTCCCAAATGGTCTCTTCCTTTACGGATCTGTTGAAGCAAGCAAATTTTAAAGCCCCTAACTGTCTATTTCCTTTTGTCTTACTGTTACTTCAGCCTCTAACAGAACTGAGTACCAGGAGTATTTCCTGGGGGGTAAAGGCGGCCGGTGCGTAGGGCTGACAACCTTACCACCTTCATGTGGCGATTGTCTAGAAATCTGGGATCCTCAACCTCCTGGATCGCTAAGGGCCTGTCCAGGCCTGTAATGGCACTGCTTAACCTTTTACTTTGCTTGCTTTTTTTTTATGGCTCGACAGCCCTATATGGGCCTGGGCCTCCTCGTTTCGTCGAGGTTTCATGATCACACACTTTAGACACACCACACGGTAGGACTCCTCTGGACGAGTGGACCAGCTCGTCGCAGAGACCTCTACCTGACAACACAAAACACTCACAACAGACAGACATCCATGCCCCCGGTGGGATTAGAACCCACGATCCAGTAAGCAAGCGGCCGAAGACCCACGCCTTAGACCGCGCGGCCACTGGGATCGGCTTGCTTACTGTTACTTATATACTTCTGTGCACCAAAGCTGGGCAGCCTGCAGTGCGGTTGTTGCGTGTCATGATACGTTGTCATTAAGTGCCAGCAACACAAATAAACGTACATGAAGGTCGTAAATGAGACCATGTTCGCCTTCTTGATTAATCTGTACGAAATCAAAACTCATGCTTTCATGTCACCACGAAACAACAAATCAAATCAATTGCAAATGTCAGTCAGTTGATCGGTGGAATATAGCCTTTGATCGCGTAACCCAGTACAACCACATAATCCGTATTCGCTCCATTAATTGCGAATTTTTGTAGACAGCAACGCGTAATTATAGAACTAGCTGTAGCTACAGACTATTATTCAGGTTCAATGTCGTCTGTTCAACTCAGAGCGACAGCTGACCTATTATCCTCTGCTAGCTGAAAGAGGGGGGGGGGGGGGTCTCATTAGTCAATGCAATTGAACAGCCACTGTGCATTGGTGATGACGATGATGGAACCATAGGAGAGCCGGTGAGAGATTCGTAAGGGTGTGGGTGGCGGTGGTGGTTGGGTTCCTCAGCCCAATAAATGCCACATAGAAGCAGATTGACAAGGTAGACAGGGGTGAGGGAAGGTGTTTCTGTAGATAGGTACTCATGAATACATCACGAACAGCCACTGTGGTGGTATATGAATTATTGCACCCAAATTCCAATCATACTCGTGCTGGAATTGCGATGTGGTTATTCTACGTGCTTTACGTCCAGTATTTCTAATCATGCAGGATCTTGTATGGTCTCTTGGTACAATATTTACCCGTTTAGGTAACTAATTACTGGCAGAAAATTCATAGATAAGCAAACAATCCCTCCACTAGTCAAGAAATGTCTCGTATTTGGTGTACTTGGATGGTTATTATCATGCACAAAATATGTGCAGCTAGACACTCTCTTCAGCCATCTGAATCCAGTCCATATCCTCACAAATAATGCTCCTTAATATCCGTTTTATTATTATTTTCCCTTCTAAACTTGTCTCCTAAGTTGTATTTTTCCTTTCAGGATTTCCAAACAAAATTATATGTGATTTTATCAACTCCACTTTACGTGCTGTTTGCCCAGACCTTGATCTGATCGCTCTAGCCTGACATCAAGAACAGTGAAAATCATAAAGCTTCTGATTACATAATTGATCCGGCCTTTTGTTGCTTCCTTGCATATAGGTCTAAATATTATTCACACCTCCTTTAATTTGTGTTAGTCGCTGACTGACAGCCAAGCTTACGCCCATGCAAAATAACATATGAATAATCCTAGGACATGGAAAAAACACTTTTAAAGTTTTCACTCTCGGTATGTATGACAGTCCTCACATTTCTTACGGTTTCGGTTCAATCAGTATGCTACAGAGCTGATCCTGGCCATTTCAATATGTTTTCCATATGTGAATCACCGGTGCTTCTAATATATTCCGACTATTTAATATCCATATAATTCGCCAATGTTAGGGAATGCATTAAGCATTATTACTTAAGGATTTTGAGTATATAATTTCCTTGATCACATTTCTTTGTTTAATCTAGATTTGATATTTCATTGTATGGATATGTAACAAGAAATTTCATTACTCCTAAAATGGGTCTTAAATTATGTCATTCATTTCCATCATTAGTAATAATAATAATAATAATATAATAATAATAATAACCATGGCTCAACAGCCCTGTATGGGCTCGGGCCTCCTCTTTCCGAGGTTACTAAGTCGTGCGCATTCGTGGCAGTTGGTGACTGGCCAACTGACCGCGCTACTATTCTATCGATCCTGATGTGTCCGCCAGAGCCATCTGGCAGGCAGTCAGGAGACTTGGGTGAGAAATGGAGGCTTTGAATGTAGCTTACGTAACATTTTTATTCATGCCCTTAAGGTTCTTTTACATGCCGTAAATCTAAGGAAGTGGTGCTCCGGATTTTATCATTAATCATCGACCTCGGTCGGGATCGAACCCGCGAACCTAACCACTAGTCCACCGAGGTCGACTTCCATCATTAGTAAATAAATTTAAAATTTGTAAGGTGCAAATAGCTAACTTCATTTCAACATCATAGAATCATCGGGTCTTTAAGCTGTCCATTGAAATTTAAATGTTTTTTCTGTATTTTTTCAACACCTTCATACATTTTTAACTTTAAAAATTGTTACCAGAATAAATATCAACACTATAAATGTGGGAATTATATGTTTCAGGCCACATAAATTTTCACTTTGCATTGTAATGTATTAACACTATAACAAAACATAAATTTAAGATGAAGGAAAACATAAATATTCAAAACATAATCCGCAGACTTTTACCTAGAATATATTTTGAACTAGGAGCTACGTAAGATTCAAATTTAAAGTTTTATTTCGACAGAGTTTTACATTGTGGTTTTCTGCATTGTAGCATCCTGCAGGCTTTAAATTATTTCCCAGCATCCCTCTGCGTGTAAAAATTGGGTTACTAGTTTCTTCTGAAACATCTGTAACCAAACTCGAGACTGCACTCTATCAAAACCTAGAATAGTAAAATCTATATTTGTTTTGATTGCTAAGAAACAAGTAAGCTGATAATTATGCTGGATTTTAGGATTCAACAGCGCTGTTGATAAGGACAGAAATGTTCTGGAATGTTACACTGTGTCGACCAACGTTTCGGAGAAGTGTACAGCCTTCTTCTTCAGGGCCTAGCAGTCAGACCCTGAAGGCAGAGGCAGTACGCTCCTTTAACATGTCTGACTATTTCCAAGTCGTCACAACGGAACATCCCAGCAGATTTGAAACTTCAAGCAGCTGACTAATTAATCAAGCAGATCTAAATGCGAATCTGTGTGGTACGTGCATGAAGCTACAGACGTGGCTTAATTCAGAGTGCTGTATTTGCTGCTGTGCGCTTGAATTAAAGCACGACCGCAGACGAGAATCTCTGAGGATACAGTCTTCAGGGATGTGACGCAGAGTGCTTTGGTCGATAGGTACCAACCTGTTGGGACTTCCATCTTTAAGGTAGAAGAGTAAGACTCTTGCATCGTCAATATGGAGGCAGCAGCTTCACACGGAACGTTTTACCTGTTTACCAAACTACACGGCGTTACATCTTATGAGCCCATGACCTTAATATGCACGCCGTGAGAACCTAAAAGATCGTGAAGAAGCTTTAAAAGCATTTGAGACTTTTTTTTTCCAATGGCTCGACAGCCCCTTGGGGGCCTAGGCCGCCTCATTTTTCGAGGCTTCACGATCACACAATTTTTAGACATACCACACTCGTTAGGACTCCTCTGGACGAGGGACCAGCTCGTCGCAGAGACCTCTACCTCACAACACACAACAGTCACAAGAGACAGACATCCATGCCCCCGGAGGGATTCGAACCCACAATCCCAGTAAGCGAGCGGTCTTAGACCGCACGGCCACTGGGATCGGCATTTGAGACGTTACTGAATAATAATTTCAGCATGATATGCAAGTTAATGCTATTTACTCTCATTTTTGGTGTCAAAATTAACACAACCGAAAATTTCATCATGGAAAACATTAAATTAGAAGGCTGTCTGTTTGTTTTCCAGTGTACTACAACTAGAACGAAGTTATTTGCATGGCGCACAGTTGTTTCTGACCACTGGATGTTTACGTTGTTTAGCAGATTCCGTGTAAATCGAAGGCGCACAACTCCCGCCATCAAGAGCTGTCATTGGAACTTCTGTCGACAGGCTACTTATCCTGGATACCGCGAAATTATGGCGTGTTTAATTGCCCATTGCTGATTTCGTATTTGATAGTTTTAAGTTTTCTACAGCGGTTTTGTTTACGATTCGCCATCTTCTCGCTGTGTCCCTGGATTCTTGGAGCCCTCAATCTTTGAAAACAGAAGCACTACGTTCTTTCGAAACGTCGGGAAAACACTAAGCAATCGACATAGCATCACATCCTAGAAGACCGAGATCTTGTACGTATTGATAAATTGTGGAAGTCCCCTAGATATTAAAGGAATGTTTCGAATTCCTTATTTTTTTTTCCAATGTCTCGACAGCCCCTTGAGGGCCTAGGCCGCCTCATTTTCCGAGGCTACACGATCACACGTTTTAGACACACCACATTCGGTACGACTCCTCTGGACGAGGGACCAGCTCGTCGCAGAGACCTCTACCTGACAACACACAACACTCACAACAGACAGACATCCATGCCCCCCGGCGGGATTCGAAACCACAATCCTAGTAAGGAGCAGCCGCAGACTTAGACCGCACGGCCACTGGGATCGGCTTCGAATACCTTATACATAGCGTAAACATCTCTTGAAGCACAGAAATTTACAGAAATAATTTTTCTTTATTGTATTATATTCGTAGCTCGTCTCCGGCATTATGTGTGCCCTACGGTTATGTCAGATGACGAGAACATGCAATCCATGTTGGCGGCAGACATAAACCATGGTACGTCAAGAACCGTGTGCCTCATCAGAAACAACCGCAACAAAGTTTATAATATAATTCAAGTTGGTAGTATTAGAGACACAGAGCACGAGACAAAGTGACGGTGTAATAGGTCATCATTATCATCAACCATCACTTCTGGAGAAAACATGCACGAATATGCTGTTAGAGCAAACGTGAATTAATGGCGTGGTTTGCACTATGCTGTATTTTCCTCTATTACTTTACAGTGGCGGATTAATGTAAAGTTATATTTCAGTAAATTAAGCAATAAAAACCAGCGATTAAAGAGCTCTTATGTTGCGTGATTTCAGGCTTCCGCCGCGATGTAGATGAGCTCTGCGCTCTTCTGGGATATTACGCAGCGTTGAGGGGTAGTTCTTTGCCGACGTTTGGGACAACCTATCGTTCCCATCTTCAGTGGTCAAGAAGTCTTCTTGGGCTTCTTGGCCCTTGAATATGGGACCGACAGGTTGTCCCGAAACGTCAGCTCAAAACTACCACTCAGCGCTACGTAATATCCCAGATGAGGGCAGATCTCAGCTCGTATCGTAGTTGACACAACGATGCTTTCATAGCTACAGAGGCTATAGTGTTAGAAGCGTGATTATAAAGTTGACAGCGCAATGAAGAGGTAGTAGGTCATGGGCTGTGACGCTATGTCTTTGGATATGTAGTTTCGGACGTTTCGTAGGATCGTATTGCCTTCATTTGTATCATGGAACAATCTTTCATCTTGGATTGCGTGAATCCGAAGCCACCCAACGGCACGACGTCATATCCCAGGACATTTGATTCTTCAGCAGCACCGCTGTGAGAACCTCAAATCTTTTGCATTATACAGAATGTTGCATTTAAAACCGGCCCCATGAGCTCTGGCCGTTGAATCACGACACGTATGACATGCAGCACCATCCTGTTGGAAGAAGCAGTTCTAGCATCCGACATCTTCTGTAAAACTGTGCATTTAGTCTACCAAAAACTAAACGAAACAAAGTCATTTCATGATGTCTCCGTGCAAGCGGGCCGGTTTTAAGTGGAACACTCTGTACATTAAGATAACTCGTCGTAATATTGGGTACCCCAGCCTCAGGATATAGTTCGTTCACCTAGTGAACACAGGGCATGCTACTCGATCATACGACGGCCGATGTTTCTCCATACGACATGTAATTTTCGTAACACACAGACTTCTTTCTCGCGGAAATTTTTTTCGCATTTCCCAACTTAACTCAATGCTAGGTATTCCTTGTAGGACTCTTATGATTAATTATTTTACTTGTGTAGGTATGTGTGTAGCGGCGAAACCCAAAACTCAGTGACATGAGTGAGTGTTATCATGCTGTTATCAGTTCTGCTCACAAATTGCTTACTTCAAAGAAACGTTGTATTTTAATATCGAGTTTGTATATACACCTACTATATAGTGTCCCTTTTATCGTGTCCCTGAGCAAGGCATCTATTACTGTAAATACCCTAATGATGTTCTACAGAACCCTAGTTGGGAAGCACTGATGTACGTGTACGAACAGTATTTATGTATATAACCAAAAAGCGGGAGGCCGTTGGTCACATCGGCCAGTGGGACCATGCATATGGTTAGGTAATATATTATATATATTAATATATATAATATATGTAATATATATATATATATATTAATATATATAATATATATTATATATATTAATATGTATAATATATGTAATATATATTATATATTAATATATATAATATATGTAATATATATTATATATATTAATATATATAATATATGTAATATATATTATATATATTATACTCCGACAAGCTCCTAACGTATCGGAACATTAGAAGTAAGACATAGTTTATAGACACCGAAACTTCAGAATTCCTTTTCACATTATGTCACTGCATTACGCAATTTGTTTTACGTAATGGTGAAAGAACTGGCACTAAAATCATATTTTTAACTTATGTTACGGTATGTCGATTACAATGTCGGGCATTTTATCGTGGGCAAGACATCTGGTTTCTACTGTCTGAATCGACTAAGTCTTGATGGAATTAATGTAAATACTTTTATCCAAAACAACATTCCTTTCGTTGGTTTATATTCATTTATTTTCGATACATTAATGTTCATTTCTCAGTAGACTTAGCCACTCTTACGTACCTTTACTGATTATACAATTCCGAATTAACAATGACTGCGTAAAAAATTTTCGCAAGGTTTATACAAAGCTTTCATCGCCTCTGTTAAGGTAAAGTTCAGCATTTTTTGCTAAGGCATCGACTATTTCTTTCCCCTTGGTTTATACATTTCGTAGAGTAAAACAGAAAAGGTGGAATATTAAGGCATGATTGTGGGGAGAAGTGGCAGCAGCACCAGTAGGCCTGCTCGTACATTCCAAAAGAAATGTACATAATAAAACCTAGTAAATGCTGATCGTGGCCATTCGTGTGGTCGCCACCTTCCAGGCTTCTGCTGTCGATGAATCATAATTTCCGGTTCTTCATATGGCAGTATCATTTTATTTTCTATCCTCTGCACAGAAATATTTTTCTTGTGCACACTCTCTCTTTATTACATACTCGATTACATGCATGAACTTCCAAAGACACACATCTTGCATGAATAACCTTTGGAAGCTGAAGTATGACTGTCATATTGTGACGCAAGTACGACGTAAGTGATACATTCTGTGCATAAATGGTAAAGTAAAGTAGAATTGCGAAAATTGAGGTTTTAACAGCGATCTTCTTGGACTACTCGACAATGGATATGGTAGCATTACGATCCCCCGAAACGTCGGTAACTCTCCACCATTCGACACGGCATAAAATTACAGGATACTTGAATCTTCACTAATTAAAATTATCCCTGTAACAAGAAGGTGTAAAGGGCCTTTCCTAATGTTTTAGGTAACGACTGTTTCAGTATTTACACTATACAGCGTCGACACTAGGTGTATAAGACTAGTCACCTTTGGTTTAATGATGACTGGGGAAAACCGTAGCAGTCAGATAAATACCTCTCCCAATGCCACTTTGTTCACCACAAATTCCACATGGATTGTGCAGTTTAAAATTAACATATTCTGTACCTCGTAATTAGAATAAGGTACAATATTAGCCTCACTCTCTGGGCGGATTAGCCCTGAGAAATGTTATGCTGTAGCCATTGTGTATGAGGCTGAATTTGGGTTCCTACTATTCAGTCCCGATATAGCTATTTCAATGGGCTCAGCCATATTGACTCATAAAGCTAATTGCAAACGGTTAGCTGATTGAATGAATGTTACATTGCTAGATTGACTTATTGCTATAAGGACCACTGAGTGGTACTGGTATTAGTGTGATTTACAATGCAATGCTGCTGGTGTCAAAGGCAGGGAAAATAGGTGAACCTGATTAAATGTTCTGTAGCAGAGCTTTGTCCAGAATATATCACTCAGGACCGAGTTTCAGTAAAACACTGGCCGATAATAGCTCCATTAATGCACGTATACCCCAAGGACCAGTGTACTGTAACTGGAACAGAAAGAACCGTTCCTCCATTATATATAATATTTGCCTACAAAATAAATGTAGACAGTATGAAATTACTGTAAGTAGCATTTGGTGGTGATAGTTGAATAGGAGACATTGGATGAATGATTTGACTGCAGGAAATTGAAATACTCAACAAGAGAAACTTACTCTAAGCGTCTTTCTCCACTAAAATTTCAATCCGACTGCCTTGCGGCTGAATCCACCTCTTCGTAGTGATAAGCTGGCGCCTAGCTGTCCAGTAAACATGGCTCCTTGTTCCTCCGTATTTGTTCACCACAGTTAAAGGTAAATTTTCCCCTGTCCACGTCATGAAGGCATACAATGGGAGTAGAGGTATAGCTCCCCTCATTCTTAACCTCGACACTAGATGGAGATGAGTGGTCAGCTGCACGCCTCGGCCGCTTTACCCCCAGTACACGTTGGATAAGGTGCTGGGTGGGCCCCAGAGCTGGTCTTGACGTTTTGGAGAAGAGAAAATATTTTGCCCCTGCCGGGATTCGAACCTTGGACAGTCCAGCCCTTAGCGAGTAGTTACAGCGACTGAGCCAGCCAAGCTCCTTTTCATCGCTGTGACTGTTTGGTTTTTAAATTTTAAACATTAGTCCAAAATTGTTGTATTTAGTGTCATATGGAAGCACGTTATTCATTGATTTCCATTGAATTAACCATGGAGTTCCACCTGTTATAATGTTTCTGCATCAAATGAAAGAATCAAAGCCACTATCCGCCATATATGTAAGTTAGTGGTATTAAAATGACTACATACCCGGAAATATGCACATCTTGTACCCTTTGCCGTGTGCTGAAATAATACTCTTGATTCTGGGAATTTAAGTTGTTTCGATTTTCGGGCCACATGTTAACGTTACAGCAGGGTACACATAAAGGGAGTGCTTGCACGGTTGCGTCTCCGTGTTTTGTTAGTTCGCTCAGTAGTGGAGAGCCAATGTCACCCGCAGACGACTTTGAAACAACACAAATAATATATAATAAAAAGGAAGGTCTGTTATGGGAGACAGAAAAGTACATGAGGATGGAATAATTATTCATCAAAACTGCACTTGCTTCAGGCTATCTACGTCATCATATCGCGCTTCAACAGTAGCAGAGGAAAATGTATCACTGTCCGTGGAAAATGAAAATGGCTGGATGCATGTAAACCTGGCTTTGACACTAACAGAGTGCAGCTACTTTATGTTGTTTTTTTTTTTATTTTTTATGTATACTTTTTTTTAGTTTATGCTGTTTATTGAATTGGCTGTCCAGACCATGTAAATAAACGTTTCCACTAGTTTGCATATTCGATTTCTGAACACATGTGAGTTCGACAGGACCACAATACATAAACGCGAAAATAGTTATCCTCTAACTTGCTTCCTGTTTCTGCACAGAATTTGTGTCCACAGTAAACTGAGCAGTAACAATTGTGCCATGTTCAGTGACCTGTGCTTACAATTTACCATCGGTGGTGAAGAAATGCAGCGTTTATATTCAAATAACAAGTAATACAATTTCACAAAATACAGTCCCCATTTTCTTAATCTGCATGACTGTGCCATGACTCCTCCTCTCAACCCGAAGACTTGGGGTTTTTTTCTAGGCTAACCCGTGTGGGATTTATGGTGAAAAAATTGGCAGTGGGAAAGCCTTTTCTCCTAGTACTTCGGTTTTCCCCTGTTAGTATTATTCCACTAATGTTCTACACACGTCGATCCCAGTGGCCGCGCGGTCTAAGGCGTGGGTCTGCGGCCGTTCGCTTGCTGGGATTGTGGATTCGAATCCCGCCGGGGGCATGGATGTCTGTCTCTTTTGAGTGTTGTGTGTTGTCAGGTAAAGGTCTCTGCGTCTGGCTGATCACTAGTCCAGAGGAGTCCTACCGAGTGCGGTGTGTCTTAAGTGAGTGTGATCATGAAGCCTCGATTATAAGGAGACCCTGGCCCTCTAAGGGCTGTTACGCCATTGGAAAAAAAATGTTCCATACTCATTCATCAATCACAGACTTTATATACTCTCAGCAATTGATAGCGTCGTTAAATAACACATAAAAACTTCTGCTACGCAGCTAGAACCAAGAATAATACCAAAAGTCAGTTGTTCTACATTTAAAATTTGTGTGGAAGGAACATACATACGTCAGTTTAACCAACGCCGAGGTGTTCTAAACACCTGAAATTTTTTTCTCTGAGATTATTAGAGCCATTCCAATCTGTTGTGACGTGGCATCATATATTGATTTAATTCCCCAGCCCTCCCAAAAGCTGCTCTCATCAAAATGTGTATAGAGCATGCTGATATAAGGGCAGACAGATGAAACGAACAAGGATTCAAGCACTCTTTAAACTAATGGATCATTTGAACGTGGGTTTAGGCGTAGATGTCTACTTTAACCTGAGATATGATGAGTATTTGGAGATGTGATAATACCGGTCCTGTCCAGCTATCGAGTTTACAGTCATTCATATGTCACTGAATTACCGACACCACCACCACCACCATAATCGTTATCATCGTCGTCATCATCATCATGGCGAAGATTATTTAACCTTGTTCGTCTCCAAATTTAGCATAACTCTCAAGATTTTGTCTTAAAAGGACTGGAAATATAGCTATGATACTTGTGAGATTTAAAAATGAAAATCTTGAACCTGATGTCTCCATCTCAATCATAGACCTGCAGTATTTCTCTTTCCTTGTGAATTATATTCATAAATATTGCTTGTATACCATTATTTTATATCCGTCGGTGAGTGCCGATATGGTAAATTAGTAATTGAATATGACCAGGCAGGAAGAGTCTTCACAAACAGAGCTACCAAGGCTTGGTACATGTGAGACTAAACGAAGTGAATAAAACACGCACGTGTAATGGTCTAATGAAACAGATAGCATATTAGAAGCTTCGCTAAATGGGCAAAGGAGCCGTAATATATGGTTGAAAGTTCAGTTAGATCACCAAGTAATTAGGCCTTTAATATGAATTAAAGCTAAGAAAATACGAACGCATAATGCTACTGTCTAAACTATGTTTTGTACAAATTCATCGTGATTTAAAAGTGAATGACACTGAAACATGGAAACACATGTCTGAGCTGCGTACCGACTGTAGAATTTCGTCAGTCTGTCAAACGGAAGCACCAGAAGAATTTGACGCAGACTCCCTGTTCTGAATTTTGCAAACCCTCGCCAAATATTCGGGTGATGAAATAAAGGAGCATGAGTTGCGCGGGACGTGAGGGGCGTATGCGGGAAAGAAGAATGCATATGGTGTTTTGGTAGGGAGACCTGAAGGAAAGAGACCACTTAGGAGGCCCAGGCGAGGATAATATTAAAACGTATCGTACAGAAAGAGGATGGAGTTACGGACTGTATTTCTCTGGGTCAGGACAGATTCAAATGACGGGCTTTTGTGACAACGGTAATGATCCTTCAAGTTCCATAAAATGCGGCGGATTTCTTGACTAACTGAAGAACTATCAGCTTCTAAAGGAAAAGTCTGATCCATGTAGTTAATTTGTTAAGTTGTTTGTTTGTTAGCCACCTATGTGTTAGCTACTTAGTGTACGAGCATTCCACTGATGTCAGATATGATCAGTAGAATTACATGTAGAAAAATGACAGTAATGAACATATACATGTCGTTACATATATACTGTACGCAAATAAACATGTATGTACGTATGCACATAATACGTACACAGGGATATACACCAAAATACAAGCATACACGCTCATAGACTACGCGAAGCTGTCTAATTCGATCGTACTGACAGCTATGAATTCTTTTGGCCTGCTAGTGGGTTGTTTTCACCAAGCTTTCGCCATCTATTCGTAAACACGTCACATCGCCTTTCCGGCTTCCCCGAAGAGTCGATCGTTACACGTAACTAGGTCGGCGCAAGCGGACGCCATCTAGCGACAGATAATTAAACTAAGGCAACCGAAGTTGCCTTGTACTGCCCTCTGACAAATGATGTTCTAACTTAAGGGGTGTGTAGATCAATACGAATCAAATTCCCTAATGCAGGGATCCACAAATTTTCCAGAAATCTAGGAGCCACCTCAAAATTCTAGACGACGGAAGGGCGACATGAAGCAAGTTCCATATGAGGGCCCACAAATTTTGGGCGCAACTGTATAAAATTTAGTCGCCCGGACGACCTGGCTCCCGGGATTTTTGCACCCCTACCCTAATCGCAAGGTGTTCTAGAAATGCATAATCTGTTATATTCCCTATATATATATATATATAGCCCATTAACAGCATTCAACAAGAAGAAAAATCTTTTCACCAGCAAACTGGAATTAAATTTAAGGAAGAAACTAGTAAAGTGCTACATTTGGAGCATAGCTTTGTATGGTGCTGAAACGTGGACACTTCGGAAAGTAGATCAGAAGTATCTGGAAAGTTTGAAATGTGGTGCTGGAGAAGAATGGAGAAGATCAGTTGGACCGATCGTGTGAGAAATGAAGAAGTATTACACAGAGTCAAGGAGGAGAGGAATATCGTACATACAATAAAATGAAGAAAGGCTAACTGGATTGGTCACATCTTGCGTAGAAACTGCCTTCTGAAACACGTGATTGAAGGAAAGTTAGAAGGAAGGATAGAAATGACGGGACGACGAGGGAGAAGACGTAAGCAGCTACTGGATGACCTTAAGGAAAAGAAAAGATACTGGAAATTGAAAGAGGAAGCACTAGATCGCACCCTGTGGAGAACTCGCTTTGGAAGAGGCTACGGACCTGTCGTAAGACAGACTACAGAATGAATGAATATAGCCCATTATACACACAAAGCCATTTCATATTAGTGCCGAAAATTACAATGTAAATGAACCAAAGCAGTGCCAGTTCTATAAAAGGAAAAGCAAACCCATTACAGGTCTGGACAGGCCCTTAGGTTCCAGGAGGTTGAGGTTCCCAGACTTCTAGACAATCAGCACGTGAAGATGGTAAGGTTGTCAGCCCTGCGCACCGGCCACCTTTACCCCCCAAGAAATACTCCTGGTACTCGTTACTGTTAGAGGCTGAGTCGACCCCAGGGCCATAGTGCGACCGAAAAGATTATGTCAATGAAAAATTATAGCAACTGAAATATGGTTTTCGCGATCAGTAGGATGTAGTAATGCTTCTAGTTCAGATGCAAAGAAATGGTGTTGGGAAGGAACTGCTTATTGTAAATATTGCAAAAGGAATTTAGGAATATGGAAATACATGGTGCGAAAATGTTACTTATAACACTAATGAAATATCTAACTAAATACATGGAGCAGAGTTCCTCTTGAGAGCCTAATATTTCCTTAGATAATCAAGCATTTCTTCGCATTTTATGCAACGCAGATGTTAATTACCGTATTTACAAGATCCCGCCACTTGTGCCTATAAACAGCCAGATAAATCCAGTCCACGCCATCCAATCCTATATCGTGAACATTCATTTTAATATTATCCCAATGCCTATGCTTGGATCTTGAAAGCGGTCTGATTCCTTCAGGTACACGTTCAGTCGCACACACGCAAACGCTTTCAAAGATAGTTACTCTAACAAAGACTCCATGTACCTTGTTATGTTCAATTGTTTGCTGAAAATATAGAAAACGAAACTGCATCTGTTGTTGCCATTTTTAAAATACCAGGCAATTTAAAACAGTACTTAATAATGTGACTACTTTGTATGGTGCTGAAAATTTGACACCACTTCGGAAAGTACATTAGAAATACCTGGAAAGTTTTGAAATTTGGTGCTGGGAAAGGATGGAGAAAATCAGTTGGAAAAATGAAGAAGAATTACATAGAGTCAAGGAGGAAAGGTATATCCTGCGTACAATAAATGGAAGGAAGTGTAACTGGATTGGTCACATCTTGCATAGGAACTCCTTTCTAAAACACATTATTGAAGGAAATATAGAGGGAAGAATAGAAGTGACGGGAAGACGAGGAAGAAGACGTAAGCAGCTACTGGATGGTTTTAAGGAAAGGAGAGGATAGTGTAAATTAAAAGAGGAAGTGGAGAACTTGCTTTGGAACTACCGTAAAATAGACTGCGAAATGAAGGTGACTAACTCCATGGGGCAGAGCCCTTGTTACGAAACTGATAATCTCCATCTTGGGGGGGGGGGGGCCTAGGATCACCCCCATTTATAAACACGAAATTTCTTTACAGTGTTTACAAGGTCCAGCTACTATCCTCCATCAAATAAATCCACTCGATAGCGTTACGGCTCTAGAATGTCAAGTTTAATATTATTTTAGCATTTACACCTTGAGTTTCCAAAGTAATGACAATTTTCGACTAAAATTTCTTATTCATTTCTCTTCTCTTGGAATTAAAACTTAAACTGGAATTAAATCTGACCTAACCCACAGCCAGGACCTAAGCACTTTTGGAACTATAGTGGGAACAGGGGTATAGCTCCTTAACCTCGGCACTAAATGGACGTGATTGGTCAATTTTAGGCCCTGGCCTCTTTTTCTCGCCGTGAAAGAACCTCGGTACCGATTAAATAGGAGACTAGATTGGCCACAGAGCCGGTCTGGATGTTTTCGAGAAGTGAAAAATTTCTTTCGCCAGCCGGGCTTTGAACCGCGGATTGTCAAGTTTATAGCCTAGTCAGTACATCGACTGCTCTGTCCCGGATCCCTTGTGTAATAATGGATATTAACAAAATGTGATGTGAGGGTGTGAAGTCAATTAATGTGCTTGAGGCACGGGACACGTGGTGGGCTGACGTGGACGTGAGAGTATACTTTCGGGGAAGTCCCTGAATATCTGAAATTTTATTAACTTGTCAGATAGGCCTCTGCTCTGTGACATCTGTCATTTATAGGAAAGGCACGAGAATGGATTGTTGTCCCAATATCCAGTGAAATAATAATCGTTATTTGTGAAATTGTTATCACATTGATCTGTCGTAGCGGAACTGCAATTTGTTTACCATCGTGTAACCACAAGGCACAATTTCGCTGCATGAAACCAGGCTCAAAATTCTGTGCCGCTTCAGCAATCCCCATCTTTTTAAACAAGAGATATTCGAATTAACAAATATGCTGTCCCCATACGCTGGATTAGGCTGTGCATTTCCTTGCTGGCTGTAGTCAGCTTTCCATTAGAACTTTGCAAACTATATTATGAAACGTAACTCGTAAAAATAATGTTCTTGCACCCGGATTTCAGTAACCAAACTGTGGCCCCATTTAAATACATACAGTTTAATGTTATGATGTTGGCGCACTTTGGTACAGAATCTGAAAGAGAGCCATTTAAATATCAATAACATATGCATGTAGTATAGAAACTCCGATCCTTGATTAAGCATCGTTTAAATGCATGTACTTTTTGCAAGCGGCTACTGGCCTTACTTTGTAAGAACCATCCAAATGTCCAGTTATCTTTTATTGCTATACCTCTCACTTTCCTTCCTTTCTTCCGTTTCTGCTTTTCTTTCTTCTCTTTCATGTTATTTATGTGCAACTAGAGTGGAATTAGGTCCGTACGTTCCACACCAATTTAGACTGTCACTTTTCTCGCAATATATTGCAGTCTTTCTCTTCCTGTGGTGGAAACCACTTTGATGTACTGTGCTCCTAAAGGTTGATTTCAAAACTTGTTTCATTAGATGTTAAGTCATTATGTAAGGCTTCCAGGGAGTTCGATGTTTGAGACCGTTGAGCCAATCGTACACAAGTGTGCTGCCTTACCGACAATTGGGATATCCATATACTGTCTCCATCTTAACAGTGAAGTAACTTCCCATGTAAGTAGCTTATCGACAAAAGCCCTCAGATACTTGCGTTACCTTGAAGTTAGACACAGTAAGGACTTCCGAAATATGGACAGTAGAGCCAAATTCTGCACGATGACGAGACCCTGAAATACAGTCGAACCCGGTTATAACGACATCTGTTTATACGACACCTCGTCTATAGCGTCAGATATTCTGTGGTACCAATTAATTCCTCACAGTTAATCATAACATTATTCTGCTCGGTTATAACGACACTCGTTTATAACGACACAAAATATTCAGTCCATTTCGTGACGTTATAAGCGAGTTCGACTGTACTTACCAATATTGGCGTTAATTTATTGTATACAGATACTGAAAAATGATAATCTAAATTACAGAAAGGAATGAAAGATCTGAATTCATGACAGCGTTGTTGCTGAAAATTCAAATCTTTCGGGATATTACGCCGTGTCTTTGGGGAAATGTTTACCCCTTTTTATCGAACGACACGGCATCACATTTCAGAAGATTCAAATGTTCTATCAGTTAATTATTTTCAAGTCTTCGGAGATATTACGCTCTTTGATTCTATAAATAGTTTCCCCGACATTTCGAAGTGTGGCAGTGCCTTTATCTTCTAGGTCAAGTACCAGGAAGAGTCCGTTGTTTGATTGCTTGACCCTGAACATGAAGCTGCTATGTTCCTCCGAAACGTCTGGAAATATTTACCCAGCGAAACGGCGTGTGGCTTTATTAATCGCTTCACCCTGAAGTTCAAGTCACTACATTCCTTCGAAAAGTCCGAAACCCAACGACAGAGCCTAGCAGCCCAGAAAACTTGGATCTTCAAATCTTCAACAACACCGCTGTTGGAACCTCAATTCTTGCAAACTGTCAGAACTGTTAATGAATTTTTGTACTTCTGCAACTTTTTATTTTTTCTCTGCACTGTTGTTTTCTGTTTCTGCACTTGTACGTCTGGTACATGATTAAATAGTGTCTATTTAACACCTGATTTGGCGACTCTTCACTTTATTTGCTTTTCGTTTTGGCGGCACTGCTTACGTGTTTTGTGGGAAGTACTTTTATATTTAGGGGCACGCGGTGGCGCAGTTGGTTGAGGCACTGCGCTACAAGCCGGAACGTCTCGGGTTCGATTCCCGATGGTGTCACTGGAATTTTTCACTGACATAATCGTTTCGGTCGCACTATGGCCCTGGGGTCGACTCAGCCTCTAATAGAAATGAGTACCAGGAATCTTTCCTGGGGGGTAAAGGCGGCCGGTGCGTAGGGCTGACAACCTTACCACCTTCTTGTGCTGATTGTCTAAAAACCTGGGAGCCTCGACCTCCTGGAGCCCTAAGGGCCTGCCAAGGCCTGTAATGGGATTGCTTTACCTTTTTTACTTTTATATTTAGTTTATTAGTTATTTTATATTTAGTGTGGTAACGAGTTAGTTAGTTAGTTAGTGGTAATGATCTTTTATAATAGCTGTCGTCTATACGCAGCTCTCTAATATTTAGTGAGTTCAACAAAGGAATATTATCAAATATCACACCTCACTGATGTAATTACATTTAACCTCAAGCTTCTTACATGCCAACCTAATGATTACGACCGAACAATCCTAATATATTTTTCGCTGACTTTAGTAACTATAACCTTTCAACCCGTGGGCACAGTTCTAGCCGTGTCCTTCATCTAAAGAACAAGGCACTACAAACCCCAACTAGGGAAGGCAAGGAATTTGTTTTATACGATATCGCAGAGGATAATATTAAAAGGGATATCCAAGAAGTAGGATGGGGCCGAATAGACTGGATTGATTTGGCTTAGGATAGGGACAGTTGGCGGGCGTTTGTGATGCGGTAATGAAGCTTCGAGTTTCATAAAATGCGGGCAATTTCTTGACTAGCTGAGGACCTGTTAGCTTCTCAGGAAGGACTCTGCTCCGTGCTGTTAGTTGGTTGGTTAGTTAGTTAGTTGTTTGTTTGGTTGGTTGGTTGATTAGTTGGTTAGTTAGGTAAATAGGTAGGTCTCGCAGAGAATTCCATACTGAGCTGGACGATCCAAGAAAGTATGTGAACATCAACACACCAGTTCCCCTGCTTGCCGGAATGTCATTCCAAACTTCGCGATCGTCGACTGTCTTTAAAACGTAATGGACGACGCATTGTCATCAGATAATGATGTAGATCATTACACTTTATTAGAAAATGACTGGATTCTCTTTTCAAATTACATCTGTTATTCATTTGCCGGTGGGCAAGTTAAACATGCGCTAGGTAAATAACTGAGTAGAAAAACACTCTACGCTGCGGAACTAGTCTGCTTTGTGAACTCCCATAAGGCACCGGCAAAACTGCCGGGGCTGCCCAAGTTACTGCCACAGTAACAAGGGAAAAGATAGGTCAAAGGAGCGACCTATGCTCGTGAGTAATTACCAAAAACAATACATGTTACTTTGCGAGATTTCAAGCTTGACCGCGGTGTAGTTTTGGTCTTCGCTCTTCTGGGATTTTGCGCTGCGTACCCCAAGAAGATTGCTTGACCCTTGAAGATGGGACCGATATGTTTTCCCGAAACGTCAGTAACCAACCTACGCCGCTCATCATCCCACAAAAGAGCGAAGCCACAAGTTATTTTATCCATGATTACTTAAAACGCTTGATTTTGTGTTTCCTTCTTGTGAGATATTGTATAATGATCAATCTAAATATGTTACTGATTTTCGTGAAATTTGGTACTAAATTGTGAAGCACTGAAATCATGATTACCAGGATCGCCATACGGGAGGGATCACGTAAGGATCGTCTTCCGTCAGGTTGCCAAGATACGACGAATGCTGAGAGATGTATTATAGAATGTATAATGAAGATTTAGTCCAAAAAACAGACACCCACTTAAGCTGCTGCAACTCATATAATGGCTAGTAAAGTGTGTTTTAAAAAGCTGGTGCTTCATAAAACAGAGATTGTGCTATTTAGAATTTTTGAGACAATAAAGAACTTTTCGTTGATAAACACCGCTCCCCCCCCCCCCCCCCCCCGCCAGTTGCATGGACCCCTGTCCATTTTAGCGACTGCACAAATGTATGATATGCCACTGACCTGACAGTCGTATTTATGAACAATACAAATAATTACTACAGATACACGGAGAATGTACATTTTAAAATATCTGTACTGCGTCACTGCAGTTTTGTTATTAATGAAATGAACGGTATCTAATTGCAGTTTTCAGTTATGTTTTTTTAATTGGCCCTGAATCAGTTTACAGTTAAATCTTTCAGTGAAATTTTATGAAATGTCTGTTGTGATATAATACATGTTCAGATGGTCGATATTGATGAAATTGATAATCGGATTTCCGCATGAATCCAGCCGTATGTCCGTGCACTTTCATTTCAGCGACATTGCGGTACAACTACAGACAGAATATAAAGCACATGAACTGGGCAGAACAAATGTAATGCCATTCCGCGGTTTAGGCAGTTAGTCGCAGGCTTTTCACCACGGATGCAAGGGTTCAATCCCAGGCCAGTACATAAGGGTTAAGTGACACTAGTACGTGTTTTTCTCGGAGTACTTCTGCTTCCTGGGGCGCGCGGTGGCGTAGTTGGTTGAGGCATTACGCTACAAACCGGAACGTCGCGGGTTCGATTCCCGATGGTGTCATTGGAATTAATTTCGGTCGCACTATGGCCCTGGGGTCGACTCAGCCTCTAACAGAAATGAGTACCAGGAATATTTCCTGGGGGGTAAAGGCGGCCGGTGCGTAGGGCTGACAACCTTACCACCTTCATGTGCCGATTGTCTACAAATCTGGGAGCCTCAACCTCCTGGACCCCTTAGGGCCTGTCTAGAGCTGTAATGGGGTTGCTTCACCTTTACCTCTGCTTCCAATTGCCAGTATCATTCTACCAGTGATCCATACTCATTCATCCATGTATCCACGAGGCTATGTAAACTTGGCAATTGACAGCACCATTAAATAGCACCCTGTAACAAGAGAACAGATAGTCAATAGAGGACAAATGTCTGCAGAGCGAACGAGGCTACAGTGTTCCTTGTAAGGAAGTAGGATCTAAAGAAGGAAATATTTTGTGATGGTTGACACAATCCGGTGTGACTTCGGTCCGACTTTAGTATAAGCCACCGATGTAGAACAAATATCCAGTTTCGAAGAAAGAATTATTGGCTTCTCTAAATGTTTTCCTCTCCCCAATTCTAGCGCCCCCCTCGTTCTCTCTACATCTTATGCAGGGGGAAAGCGAGGAGAAAAGTAACACAAATCTGTTATAGAAGAGAGCTTTATTGTTGTTTAGATTCGATGTGACAACAAAATCGATATCCAGGGTCAATATATGGTCTATAGCTGCTGCCGGAACAGAAATTCGCCTGCGTGACGTCAATTCTGTTTCCGGTCCTGCCATTATGACAACTTTTTGATTAAGGTGTCGCGAAGAAAGCAATAAACAGCCTTCCTTTGGTGAAAAAATGAGGTAAATGCTATCAAGCCGCAGTTATATAACAAATTACAATTTCTAAAAAATAAAACGGAAAACGTAACTTTAATTATGGGGGTCTTCGGCTGTAAAGCTACGATATTTAACTTAGATACGTTCGAAAGTGCACAAAGGAGTAAAGATTTGAACCACCACCTGTATATGCAGTCGATTCTCACTTTCAGTATTGCATCATCTTCCATCTTTATTAGAAATCGACTATGGCTGCTTGTATAACTGGCCAAATTAAGAGGAGTGTTAAGATGGACGCAACAGAAGACACACACCACCATCAATACTGCAGTAATAATGGAGTTATCAATTCTTAAGCCGTAATACACTTAACATATATATTCGTATATTTAACTAATATATTGGGGCATTTTAATTAATGAAGAGCAAACTTCAGAAAAGTTTTCGACCGAGAATTAAGTTGGAATAGAACTCTGAACGATTAATGCGAAACACACACTTTAAACGTTAAATTTAAGTATGAATTATATGTACCATATTCTTTAACACTGTGTCATTTTACGTGTACAATGTAGTCATAGAAGTCATTTATATCTCACAATACGCAGTGCTCCCTTCCTAACCACCATTAACAACTTGATTTTTATTATTGAAATGTGTTGTTTGATTGAAGGTGCGTATTGACTTTTTTAAATATTATTATTATTATTATTATTATTATTATTATTCAGTTTGGCTTCCTGCTTTAAGGTTTCTAAGTTTGACCATCGCAACATTTTCGTGTATCAAATTACATTTTCAATTTACTTTAATCTTCCAAAATCCTTCACTATACTCTGAAATATCTCTTTATTATTACTTATGAGCATATAATTAATGTTTCAGCGATATTCATGTTGTCTCCCTATGAGAATAGTGAGCTTTTCATATCCAAACGGGCGACTTACCAGTACTTTAGCATGAGCCAGTCTCTCCACTATGAGCACGTTCATGAAACTGGATGCGTCTAGGCCACTGCCGAAGTCAATAAAATTTTAAAAAAAATTGCTCTTTTTAAGGGGTGCTGAAATAACACACAAACACACACAGAGTGTCCATATAAGAGTACAAAGTGTAACATCACACCTTGTCTATTGTTTTTAATATAGCATCGGCAACACGGCTGTAATAGTCTCCAGTCTCATATACATGAAGTCCTGAAGCATCAGCAACACGGCTGTGATAGTCTCCAGTCTCATATACATGAAGTCCTGAAGCATCAGCAACACGGCTGTGATAGTCTCCAGTCTCATATACATGAAGTCCTGAAGCATCAGCAACACGGCTGTGATAGTCTCCAGTCTCATATACATGAAGTCCTGAAGCATCAGCAACACGGCTGTGATAGTCTCCAGTCTCATATACATGAAGTCCTGAAGCATCGGCAACACGGCTGTGATAGTCTCCAGTCTCATATACATGAAGTCCTGAAGCATCAGCAACACGGCTGTGATAGTCTCCAGTCTCATATACATGAAGTCCTGAAGCATCGGCAACACGGCTGTGATAGTCTCCAGTCTCATATACATGAAGTCCTGAAGCATCAGCAACACGGCTGTGATAGTCTCCAGTCTCATATACATGAAGTCCTGAAGCATCAGCAACACGGCTGTGATAGTCTCCAGTCTCATATACATGAAGTCCTGAAGCATCAGCAACACGGCTGTGATAGTCTCCAGTCTCATATACATGAAGTCCTGAAGCATCGGCAACACGGCTGTGATAGTCTCCAGTCTCATATACATGAAGTCCTGAAGCATCAGCAACACGGCTGTGATAGTCTCCAGTCTCATATACATGAAGTCCTGAAGCATCAGCAACACGGCTGTGATAGTCTCCAGTCTCATATACATGAAGTCCTGAAGCATCGGCAACACGGCTGTGATAGTCTCCAGTCTCATATACATGAAGTCCTGAAGCATCAGCAACACGACTGTGATAGTCTCCAGTCTCATATACATGAAGTCCTGAAGCATCAGCAACACGGCTGTGATAGTCTCCAGTCTCATATACATGAAGTCCTGAAGCATCGGCAACACGGCTGTGATAGTCTCCAGTCTCATATACATGAAGTCCTGAAGCATCGGCAACACGGCTGTGATAGTCTCCAGTCTCATGTACATGAAACTTCAAGTTGTTCTGTGTTTCTAGCCCAGAAAGTAGCATTTTTCGTTGATGGTTACAACATCAGGAAATCTAATTCTGAGTTATGATATTACTGAAAGTCGCTGACAGTCCAGCACTTGCTAACGGTAATTTCGTCATTAGCCAATCACAGTTAAAGCAGCATAAAGTCTTTAGTAAAGAAGAGGCTGCATAAAAATATCAGGAACGCTGAAGTCGTGTGAACGTCTTCTTCTAAGTAAAGTAAGTTACGTGTGACTTATAAAATAACCCCCGTTTGGTGACATTTATTTTGATCTTCCAACCGATCTTTATTTCCACAGTAAATCAGTTAGCCCTGCTGCAGCCCTCTCCGCAGTACAAACAACAGTCTGATTAATACGGCCCACCCAGCTTCTACACCGACTACGTCATATCACGAAACTGTCGCTCCGTGTATTTTATGACTATAATCCATCTTGAGACAGAATGGTCGGAAATGAAACTTGGCCAACTGCATATTCTGCTACTCCGTAATGTTCTTTTTTTATATGGCGTCATGATCACGTGACACGCACCAGTCAATTAGCTAAGCAACATGGAAGTAAACTAGCAGATTATGAAAATCATGGTTTGAAATGAAACCTTTGCCTAAATTCATTACAATAAATTTCTACCCCGGTTTTTAGTCATCTTATTGATTTGAATTTCATTGTAATTTTTTGTTTACCAGTTATCAAGCAAGTACAAATGGTATCAGTATACATTCATTTTCCTTGTCATGGAAAAGAGTTTAGGAGTATGAGATTCATATTTTGTGTTACTTCGTAGAACGCATTGTAGAAAGGAGAAATACATGCAGACTTTTAGCCAGAAAAAATAACAGATGAAGCCATTTGAGAGAATTAGGCGAAAGTTGGAGAATTATGTATGGTATATGTGTGTGTTCATTGGATTTATCTGGCTCAAGATAGAACATATTTTTTTGTAATATTATTCATGCCGTGCATTTTCATCAATCAAACATAAAATACTCAACCAACAAATGCACTATTATTTAGGATTATTATTATTTAGAAATTATATTTATAATCCCTGTAAACCAGTCCAACATGTTTCGATCCCCTCCTGAGATCATCATCAGGGACACTTGTGAGTATAAATTACATAAATTAAACCAACAATATAATTACATGTTAAAACTATAAAATGTAACAAAGATGGTTAAAATTACATTATACATTTTATAGTTTTAACATGTGCTTATGTTGTTGGTTTTAGTTTATGTAACTTCCACTCTCACAAGTGTCCCTGATGATGATCCCAGAAAGGGATCGAAACATGTTGAACTGGTTTACAGGGATTATAACATATAATTTCTAAATAATAATAATAATACTAAATGCATTTGTTGGTTGAGTATTTATGTTTCATATAACATATTGTCGAGCTCTTGTGAAGAACATGAATCTTCGTATTCCAAGAAAGGCAGGAGGTATTTAGATCACTTAGTAGCTATCAGCTATTCAAGGAGAATTGCGCTCCATTTAGTTATTTCCTTAATCCCTACGCCAACTGAGTTCAATAATATACAGGAAAATTTCTTCAGATTCTGTTTGTTTTCTTAGAGAAAGAAAACTTTAGACACAGGACTAATGTCTATATTTCAGTTACTGGTTGAAGATTTAGTTACTGAATTCTGTTTATAGTGTAGTATTTCAGAAGAATAAATCAGTCACAAGAAAAATGATAATACGGAAAGGGATTCTGTTGTAAAGAAAAGCGGCATTGGATAATATTTAAACATGTTAGTTTCTAAATCACCAGGTTATTGTGTCTCTACCCGTAGTGGTTGTTGCTCCCTTTCCATAACTCATGTACGCTATACACGTCCTATGACTTATCAAAATCTGGTCTCCGTCCTCTTGCAAGCGATAAGATTTCTAATGTCTAGCCTGATGGCCACGTTGACTGCCAAACAATGCCTTTTCCGCTTGGCGTGCCTCTAAAGAAGTCTCTTTTTCTACCTCTTTTCAAAAGGACTTTAGACTTTTTGAAATCGTGAAAGACAGAACTACGTAATCTTTGTGGTCTTCAATCTTCATTAAGCTCCATCAGTAACTGTAATAGCGTCGTCTTTACTGCTGATGGGAAGCAAAATTAACATTTCTTTCGATTTTTTTGTAAAGGTGTTGGTAATGTGTTGCCGTGTTTAACTCGCTTCACAGGGAGTAATAAATCGGACGTCCTTTGTGTCTCTTTCAGTGGAATGTTCCCAGCCCAAAAAGTGTCATATCACAAGTTACTTCATTGTCCCTCGAACACACATGCAGTACAGCCATATTTTTCTTTTATGTTTTCTGTTTCTAACATGTGACATCATTTCACTTTTCAGGTCTCTCATTGTCTATTGTGAACCCTTAAAGACTAAAGAGAGAGGCAGAAGAAGAAATAAGGGACATGCAGTGTGAGTATATTATTATTATTATTATTGCGTGGGAAACAGAATGCGTTCACTGCTCTGAAAGTTCGCAGGCACTGCCCGCTCGTCCTTCTGGTAAACGTAGCCTAGAAGCAAAGTAAAGCGTTGGGATGTGGAGAAGGTAGCGTGCTTGGAGTGGGCTCTTGGGAGCATGCAGCAGATGAGAGAAGCTGAGCATTTTGGCTGAGTATTAAAGACTAAAATTAACCTAAATTATATTTAAAGATTTAGTCCGTACCGCAAAGTAAACGCGCTCTGTCTCAGTTATAAAATCTAAGTCAAACAATACTGTGTAGGGGAATATTTGTTTGTTCGGAGATCCGTAAAAAACACATACACTAAATGCACTGTGTGGGCAGAATATATATATATATATATATATATATATATATATATATATATAATGATAGTTCAGCCTGCTAGTATATGAAGTAATCACTGAGTTAATAAGAACTGCCTGTCTACGTTCTGCTCGAAGTCTCTGGCAATAGACCTGCAGGTTTCCACGCAGTTATTGCAATACATTGTTATCAGATCTTATACTTAGCCAGTTAAATTAATTTCATATTCTTATGGCTTTTTACCCAAAGTAAAGTATGCGACAATAGAATGTGACGGATTTTCAGATCGCTGTTTGGATGAATTTGGTTCAATATAAGAAATGCAAAAAAAAAAATTACGGAGTATCGGCAGTAAAATTCCATTTAATATTCGCCGTTTACTTCTTAAAAATTGCATCTCTTCCTTGGTCTCCTGGCATGCAGTGCATTCCTGTAATCGTGATCGGAAATTAACGGTAACTGCACAAAGGCACACAACTTGCAGTACGTTGGTTACAGTTCAGTTCTGAATATCGTCACTTTAAGGCCCGTCAGGGTCGAAATCAGAGGCACTGATTAACGTCTGCTGCGAAGTTACGGTTAATTGTCTATCGCAATTACAGGAATGTACTGCACTGTACTGATAGACCTGTAGTTTCGTTTCACGTAATGTTGAGAACATTTTTCTTTATTCTTTCTTCTTTCTTTCATACTTCTTTTCTTCATCGTTTCTTTCTATAAGAAAACCTGTATTTGTATATAGCATTATCGTCTGTTCCTAATGATTTTTAGAGATCCTGAAACAGGCTATTTGTTGTTTGTTATTCTACTCAATTTTGTATATGTATTATTATTATTAATGCTATTATCATATCGCCGATCGCAGTAGCCGCGCGGTCTAAGGCGTAGGTCTACGGCCGCTCGCTTGCTGGGATTGTGGGTTCGAATCCCGCCTAGGGCATGGATGTCTGTCTCTTGTGAGTGTTGTGTGTTGTCAGGTAGAGGTCTCTGCGACGGGCTGGTCACTCGTCCAGAGAAGTCCTACCGAGTGTGGTGTGTCTAAAAGTGTGTGATCGTGAAGCCTCGAAAAATGAGGCAGCTTAGGCCCCCAAGGGGCTGTCGAGCCATTGGAAAAAAAATGTATATCATTATTATCATCGTCATCATCATCAATGCACTGTTACGTTGCCTTGCTAACTTGGAACAGAGCCAGATAACGAACTGTACGCACCAAAATCCCTCTTGAGAAGCCATCAGATTCTGAAGTAGTCTATAAATTCTCCGAATGTTATGCAACCTGAAGGTACATTAAGATCCATTGTAATAATATACTTTCTCTAAGCCTCGGTCTGGTAAGTGTACCTTTCTTTCACATTTTACCACCAAAACCTTAGAATGAAGCACTTATCGTTTGTATTTTTAAACACAAGGAAATGGATTTTGAAATTGTACTGTATTGTAAATGTTTAGGAATGAAATACTGTTAATGGCTGTAAAATATGCAGATCTTGAAGGTAGTTTATTTACGTGCTTCATTTCTGCGGAAAAATATAAGTTGTAAGAAAAAATTATGAAAAGGTGTAAAAGTCGAAGAGTTTCAGGCACTGTGTGCTTGAAGCTCTTAGACCCAGAGCCGTGTTTTCTTCTCATGCTGAAATCACGTAATAAACTTAGCGAGAGTCAAGTGTCACGATCGGCCTTTACAAGCAGCGCTGGGTTTAAGTGTAAAAATAACTGATTGTTTCCATGCAAGAGTGCAGTTTCCTTTGAACACAGAGAATACTAAGCAGGGTCTATAGCCATTTGAATTACTATTTTCAGATAACATTGGCCTTATTTATAAACAGAAATTCCATGCAAGAATACAGTTTGTTTGAACGCAGGGAATACTGAACAGGGTCTATATGCATTGGACTTGCTAATCTTAGATAACAGTGGCACTATTTGTAAACAGAAATACAAATTCCTATCATAACTCAGATTTTATTTCCTATTACGTATCCAAGGCTGAGGTGATGTAACTGAATAATTTTCTTTGGCCCAACAAAGAATTCCTTGGCCTATAACCGTATTTATATTTCTTTTGTATTGAACGGTAATACAAGGTTGTATACGTTTTGCATCCCAAGTAACATGCTAAGATATCTGGTCCAGCCATCTTTTAACCTATATTGCAGTAAGCTATAATAAAATTCTTGGTTACAGCGTATACGCGTGCATGCTTGTGTCTTTATCTATGTATATAAGAAGCAATAAAATGAAAAGGAAGGCAAAAGAAGCGAGTGGAGAATTGGTGGAAATTTGTGGGATTCAAGGCACCTCTGTTCGTTTTCAGTATTTTCATTTCCGCCTTCTGTTTCAATTTCGATACTATCGAAACCTTGAATCTCTTCTCCGGTGGTTTTTAATTGTAAATAAGTTGAAAACTTTCAACAACTTTTACTTCTTAATATGTACGCAGCCAACATTTCATAAGACAAGGTGTTTAAACATTTAACACTGAAGTAGTAACCTTTACGAAGATCAGAATCTTAATGGAGTGTTACGCCTTTAATGAGTAGAGGTTCATCGATAAAAATTACCTAAAGTCTCGTAACAAAGGTCATAGTGCGGAGTCCTTCCTGAGAACCTAACAGTTAATCAGCTGATAAGTAAATGTATGCATTTTTTGGAACTCAGTGGTCCATCGCCGTATCAGAAAAGCCCACCCTTTACCCCTCTTCCTAAGCCACATGAAAGGAATAAGTGTATAAATGGGTGCAAGTGATGGCTGTGAATAAACTCGCCTCTGTTTCATATGCTTATTTATCTGTGACTAATGCTGATGGCTGTGAATAAACTCGCCTCTGTTTCATATGCTTATTTATCTGTGACTAATGCTGATGGCTGTGAGTAAACTCGCCTCTGTTTCATATGCTTATTTATCTGTGACTAATGCTGATGGCTGTGAATAAACTCGCCTCTGTTTCATATGCTTATTTATCTGTGACTAATGCTGATGGCTGTGAATAAACTCGCCTCTGTTTCATATGCTTATTTATCTGTGACTAATGCTGATGACTGTGAATAAACTCGCCTCTGTTTCATATGCTTATTTATCTGTGACTAATGCTGATGACTGTGAATAAACTCGCCTCTGTTTCATATGCTTATTTATCTGTGACTAATGCTGATGACTGTGAATAAACTCGCCTCTGTTTCATATGCTTATTTATCTGTGACTAATGCATTTATTTTAAACTTTTCGATTGTCTTGTTTTAATAATGTTATACCTAAGTGATCCAAGTCAAGGAGCTAAAAGGCTTAAATATACAGGAAGATGGAATACGTAGGATTATATTTGGATACTATAGATTTGATTGGTGAAGATTTTTTACGATATTAAATTAAATAAATCACATAAGATTAACTTCTTTTAAAAAATTACATTTGATATGAAATTTCTTAATTCCTCGTACAAGTTCCGGCCGTGACACCCACCATCATCAGGGAATACACACACCAATATACTTAAAACGCAATAAATGATACATTTGCCATAGTAATATACAGAGTGGTTGGGAAGTAAGTAGGCATTAAATAACTGTCGAGGCACACGATACGTACGGTGTTAGAGAAAGACTTGAATTTTCGCCCGTGGAAACCGCATTACGTGCAGGAGCTGACACCTGAAGACTGTGACCGCAGATTGGAATATGGGGAGTTGATGGTGGGTTCGCACGAGGATTGGCCACAACTGTTTGAAAACATTCTCTGGAGCGACAAGGCCGTTTTCCATATCGGCGGTTTCGTCAATCGACATAATTGTCATTACTGGGCGGCACACGATCCCGAAGTGACGGTGGAGAGGATGCAAAATCGTCCAAAAGTGACCGTGTGGTGCGGAATGACGGCCACTAAGGTCATCGGCCCATATCTTCTGCATGACACCATGAATGCCGACCGCTACCTTCAGATGCCGCCGGTGCCTACATTGAATTTTAAGCTATGCGTCCATATTCCCATTTAAAAAGGTACATGTGAAAATTATTTTCATTATCTTTGCATTGGAAATATAGAGGTTATAACCATTTCTCAATGCCTACTTACTTCCCACCCACCCTGTATATTGCATCATATCAATTTCCACAGCTATATTCATAAGATGTAAAGAAATGTCGTAATTTATGCGTAGTTAAAATTCTTATATGCTTGATATGTCAGTTTCTCAGTAGCATACAATCATCTAGTATTTTTCTTGATCCGCTGTGGATCTAGTCCCTGTGTTACATAGCGTTGTGTACACAGAGCACTCCGCTACGTAATACAGGGACTAGGTCCACAGCGGATCAAGAAAAATACTAGGTGCTTGTGTGCTAATTATTGTGTTTTTATCACATTTTATTATGTTTTAAATACATTGGTGTATGTAGTCTCTGACGATGGCGGGTGGTCGCCGAAACGTCTAGGAGTATATAAGAAATTGTATCTGCATGTGTACAGTATGTGCAAATGTTGTCTTAAAAAAAAGAACAATTTTATTGCACGGAATGAATAATATAAAGGTAAACGATTCAGATCTTGTGGGATGTTATGCCTTTTCGACTGTTGAATAGTTACCGTCGTTTCCAAGGTAATACGCTGCTTCTAAACGTCGGTAACTGTGAGATCCTCAAATTTCGCTGACCCCTATGTGTTGCAGTTCGTAGCCAACATCAATTGATGCAGAGGGAGAGGTTATGTTGTCACAGTGCTTATTTTAATCGATTAATTCGTAAAAGGGACATTTCCGCATTCCAGACGTCACCTAATCGAGTAAATAAATAATGCCCTACTCTTATTGTCATCCGTGGCGGAGGAAGTGTCGCTCGTGAGGCAAGCTGAATTGTGTATTGCGTGTAGAGGAAATAAACCAGCAGGGGCTACCCGTAACCTGCAACCGGAAGCTACGAAGAGAAGTGGAAAGCAGAGCCATCCCGTGGACAGTACCTGAAACAAATTTGTTGCGCGGGTAGTCGAATTGCCAGTGTACAGGCGTTACCAGTTACATGCAGAGGAGTAATGGAAGATACATAGAACACACAGGCATGTAAATAGCGTTTTTTAATATCACTTTTGAACGATTAAAAAACGTTATATCAGGTCAGATTTGTCAGTTGAGTCTCGTGCACATGTATGGATGTAACTGGTAATACCGGGTAAAAAAAACGCTTGAAAATTTACGTTTAAATTTTTTGCCTGCATAAGACAATAATGTATTTGAGATCTCCGGGTATCACTGTGACTGATATGAAGATTGAGGCTTTCTGGTTCATGACTACGTGTTCAGAGCTCCTAACATTTCAAAGTAACCTGCTACCTTCTTCTTCAGGGCAGAAAACGAAGACAGCAGGGTGCTCCAAAACCTTAATTCTGATCTATTACACTATGTGGCTTTACATTTCAGCAGAGTGTAGTCTCCATTACGTACTCTCCGCAAAGTTTAAAGTATGTAACGGGAGCTTCGCTGCAACCGTAACTATTGTATCGCATGCGGTAGGTACTGTGTTCGAATCCTGGCCAAGAACTCGTTCTCCTAGCTGAAGTATTTATGACTCTCTGAGATTTTCATACGTTTGCTCTTTCTGCAAGCATTTGGCCGCTTCTGTCCCACACCAGTACTGATTAATTATTCATGACCCTCCTACTATGCCACATATTATGACATTTACCTTCAGTGCTTGATACATAGTCGTAATATAATAAAAATCTCAATATTATCTGCGGTCTTCTGGGGTATTACGCGGCGTCGTGTGGTAATTGTTTACCGACGTTTCGGGACAACGTATCGGTCCCATCCCCACGGGTCAAAAGTCCGAGTGTGAAAGAAAGCCTATAACGTAGATTCTGGAAAGTACGGCGGGGTAGCAAAACGTGTGATGTGATGACAGCCAATAGGGTGAGAGAGGGGTGGATACAAACAGCGTATAGCTGCTGGGGGTACCGAGAATGCAAACAGCTGAGACAGTTGGAAAAACATATATGGAATAGAGTAACAGTGAAGGAGGAAAATATGAAGATAAATTAGATAAATAAATCCCAAATAAACCATATTATCTTTAATTTTATGATTTTATTTTCAGTGTCAAAGCCAATTTCTTAATGAAACTTCAAAATCAGTCGCGTCCCTTTTTTATAAAAATTCACCCTTTTTTATAAAACCGACATGTTCAGTTACTATATGTTCTTCGTAAAAATGCACGCATAAAACGAAGGCATAATCTAAGGTCGTGGCTGGCTGTCATTTCTGATTCAACTTTAACCTAAAAAATTTCTCGAGTCGATTCGATACGGAACATCCCACTGAATTTTCGTGCTACTTAAGATTGTGTCGTGTGTCATTACAATAAAGTCGTGCTACAGAAGCTCGGTTCAAACGTTATTTGTTGTCTCAAGAAGGCAGTTTTCCCTGTGCACGCCATGAAGTCATGTAGGGGAGTCGAGGAATATAGCTCCACTCATTCATAACCTCGGCACTAGATGGGTGATCAGCTTCACACCCCGACCTCTTTATCCTCGGAAAGAGAGCCATTTGTTCCTTTTAAATACGAGGCTGATGGGCCTCAGAACCGATCTGGTCGTTGTGGAAAAAATTAAACCTCTTTTCCTTCCCGGGATCGAACCACGACTTTTCAGACGCCCATTTCTTAATCTAGTCGCCAAACTAAATACGCTACCCCGGCTGCTATTTCAAAGAGGCATTTCGGGGAGAAATCTTACCACTAGTCAACTACTGGAAGAATTTCACCATTTGGAAACTGAGACTCCTTTACCATGTCAAAACTTTATTACCCTTTATGTAATGCTAACTTTCCATACCTTCTTAAAACAGCCCATTACTGGGTCCTGTACTGAGCCAATTAAATTCAGTTCACATCCTGACACCTACTTTAGGCTTTAAGGATAATTGTATTGTTACCTTTCAGTCTGTACGTGAATCCCCTTTTTGTGACGTTCTGGACCAAAAGATTTGTGTGCATTTCCTATTTCCCCCCACTCATCTCATTGTGCTTTGCTCGATCAAACTATCGATACTCGATGATTTACAGAACCACTTGTTTTTTACCTGTCTCCATTCCCCTGTTATTTCCTCTCCTTTAGGTCAAAATATTTCTCCGTAGCTCCAAGTTCGAGTGTCACTTAGTGACAAAACGGAAAGTAATATATTCTGTGTACATGTTTGTATGTTTTGTCTTACTGGAGTAATTATGTGCTCTAATTATTTTCCATTTGCAAAGATACGAGCATTTTTTACTTAGTTCTTTTCAGTCTTTATTTGCAGGCATTTGTTCTGAGATTGAAGGAGACGTTGTGTGCTATATTTAAATCGGTTTTGTTTCTGTGTACAGCTCTTCAGTATTTGCATTACCTGCTATTCAATACATTTAGGGTACACTCGCACGTTTTTCTGTTGTTGTGGCATTATGCTGTGTATCTGTAGCTTTAATCAGAGATTGTAACTTCAGTTTAACGTTTTCAAAACAGACATGCTTTTGTTACACGGCTACATGTAATCCGAGATTCTGTCATCTGTTACAGAATATTTTCCCCAGGTTCTAAATAAACTTTATGAACAAATGCATATGTATTTTTAAATAGTGTTTGGGACAACTGAACGCAAGATACGTGTACGTAGATAAAGTATCATTCTGCTTCTATGAAAGCATTCTCGTGCTTCTAAAATCAAAGTAAATATACCACGAAGCTTTATTCTCTGATGTGGCTGGTATTTTGTTTATGGTAAGGCATAGCAATGCCGGTGTGATAATATTAATACAGGGGTGAGAAATTAAGGTTATTTAGGATTCGGAGTGTCTATTGGGAGCGTTGGGCTGTTGTGAATACGGTTAAGAACCTTCGGGTTCCACAAAATGCGGGTAATTTCTTGAGTAGCTGAGGTACTATTAGCTTCTCAAGAAGGAATTTTCTGTGTTGAGTTAGTACCGACTTAGAAGTGACCACGTGTCGGAGAACTGCGAAAGAGAAGTTTTGTAAATCATAAATTACACACCAACAAAATGCACTATATTTTCACATTTTTATTCTTTAACCCCTACATATGTTTCAACCCTTACAAGGCCATCTTCAGGGAGCTCGTAATCTACATTTACTTTACATCCATCGTTGTCTGCTATTATGTCACATGTAGTCGACAACAATGGATGTAAAGTAAATGTAGATTACGATCCCCCTGAAGATGGCCTTGTAAGGGTTGAAACATATGTAAGGGTTAAAGGATAAAAAAGTGAAAAAACATAGTGCATTTCGTTGGTGTGTAATTTGTGATTTGTTAAAAAATGCTCGGTGAAGATAATATAAAATTTTAGAAGTTTTGTAGTTTAAAAGTTATTAAATATCCAAAAAAATTACCGGCGCTGAAGTAACATGGTTCATAGACACGTCATGTGCATGATAATTTATGCTAGTACGTAATTCTCGTAGTACATTCTGAAGACAGCAGGGTGCTGTGCTTCTGACGTTGATCAGAATGTCGCCTGTGCCTCACCTCGCCTTCTATGTGCACTTATGGCTGTGCCATGGCTCAGGTGGTTAGTTGCCAGCCTTTCACCGTGGAGGACCGGGTTCGATTCCAGGTCTGTCCATTTGGGATTTGTGTTTGACAAAATGATACTGGGACAGGTTTTCTCTGTCATTGTCATTCCACCGACATTCCTTCATCTATCACCAACGCTACATAATCTCGCTAATCTACATAGCCGTTATGTACCACAATTCCCTCCCTCTCTGTATGCCCAGTTATATAAGAAGCACAGTAAATTAAAATAGTACGTAAATACATGTAAAAGAGAGTTCATAAATTTAATTTCTCTAATATGCTGGTTTGCCGATCCCAGTGGCCGTGCGGTCTAAGGCGTGGGTCTTCGGCCGCTCGCTTACTAGGATCGTGGGTTGGAATCCCACCGGTGGCATGGATGTCTGTCTCTTGTGAGTGTTGTGTGTTGTCAGGTAGAGGTCTGTGCGTCGGGCTGATCACTCGTCCAGAGGAGTCCTACCGACTGTGGTGTGTCTCAAATGTGTGTGACCATGAAACCTGGACGAAACGAGGAGGCCCAGGCCCATATAGGGCTGTCGAGCCATGAAAAAAATATGCTGGTTTATGTGTTTTATTTATGATTAGTCTACGTCAATTCTGCTTTGACTGAGAGTGTAGATGTTGGCCTTTTCTGTGCCAAATTGTACGCACGTCTTTGATACTTCTTTATTTCACACTGGCCTTATTGTCGATGATGTGTCACGATCGCCGTGTGGATCATTGTGCCCACCCCTGTTCTAAGTGCAGTAGATTTGGGTGTGCTCATGTCCACCTCACTGAAATATTAGAATTAAATACATATGATAGGTCTTGCGGTTTCAGGTGTATTTTACACTGAACTGAAAAGAGACTATTGTGTTCGCTATATCTGCCTCGTTCTGAATCCGTCTATATTTACATTATGATATCTGTTACGCTTTCGTGAACAAATAAAAACTGGATTTTTATTGGGTTTTCAGAATAATAATTCAGATCGTGAATGTAACGGTGCATCAAGACTACTGGGAATTCCATTTATAAAGAGAGATAATATTTCCAAACATGTTTTCACGTATACCTTTTTTTCTCTCTGAAATATGTACAATGCATTACGGGGAATGTGGGATAGCTAAGTTAGTGTAATGATCAATCGCCAGTAGCGCAGAGATTCTTCTCAATAGCCCCACCAGCCCTGGGGCTAACACAGCCCCCTGTCCACTGGCAACGTTTTACTGAAGGGCAAAGCAGCAGCTCTGAAACGAACGACTTGCGTCCATCTAATGCGAATTTTCAGAAGAGTGTAGCCAGATGTCCTCATGGCGTGTTTCGTAGGCATAGGAACCAGTGTAAGTTTTTGTGGGGTGACGTCATGTCTGTGAAGTGATATATAAAAACAAGATTTGCAATTAAATAAAGACAAAAATAGAGACTAGACCTATATGTTGCTCCATGTTAAGTGTGTCCCTGCAACACGGCTTGACGCATTCTCAGGTTTCGGATGGAGGAACGGCTTCCAGGTACGTAATGAATAAGCAGTCGCGGACAGCCGATGAGGGGTGGTTCTCCAGCGTGGGGGTTGGACGAGGGGATGACACCTGCTCACCGTAATAACTTAATATCAGAAGAAAAGGAACGGAGAGCCTCGTAACTGTACAGATGCTTTGGAAAAACGTAAGCAGCGGAAAATGGACGTGAGATTGGAAATAGGATTGGATTGATCTGGCTCAGAATGGGGACAAATGGCGAGATATTTTAGCACGGTAATGAATTATCGGATTCGATGCAGTGCGGGAAATTTCTCGAATAGCTGAGGAGATGTAAGCTTCTCAAGGAGACTCTGCTCCATGGATTAATTAGTTAGTAACTTAGTTAGTCACCCAGTCAGTTTGTTAGTCAGTTAGCCAGTCAGTCGGTTGGTTGGTTGGTTAATTAGTTAGTTAGTTATGATGTGTTACGTTTAATATTCAGTTCACTTAGTGCCAAAGGTACTACAAACACAGCTAAGCCTCGCAAGAGTTAGGTACAGTTAATGTTCCCATCAGTTATTTCTGAAGATATTTTTAACACTATAATTAGAGGTGGAGTTAGGTCTCTCAACTGCACTTTTTGTAGTGAGGTTTTTTAACCAGATTTCCTCTGCATTTCTTTTTTGTATGCTGTACTAATCGTGACAGTGTAAATCATAATTAGTGTATTGACCCTTACACTAACTATGTAACCTGTAAAGTAAAATTAAGGAGAAATCCTAGTGTAAGTAAATTGAGAACTTAACGCGGAACTTGACTTCACTGCCATAAAATGAATTTCGGCCCCGCTATAGTTTACACGGTAAC
This sequence comes from Reticulitermes speratus, assembly GCA_021186555.1. Taxonomy (NCBI): domain Eukaryota; kingdom Metazoa; phylum Arthropoda; class Insecta; order Blattodea; family Rhinotermitidae; genus Reticulitermes; species Reticulitermes speratus. The sequence continues at coordinate 7,934,387 of JAJKFL010000001.1, forward strand.
AAGCGATATGTAAGCTATTAGCAGTGGTAAATTTGACTCAAAGCTAACATGACTGGCTTTACACACAGCCGGACCGATGAGCATTAGCGACTTTTGACTTTATCACATCGGTGTTGCTGAAATGAAGTATTTCGGAAATTTACACCGTGTCGAATCGTAAATAGTTACCGACGTTTCGGATGATTCCTGTACCTCCGAAATGCTTTAATCTGAAGTTGGAGGCATTACGATCCCCCAGAACACCGGCAACTATTTACCTGTAGACACGGCTTAATTTTCAGAAGATCTGAATCTTCGAAAAGCATCATTTTGTAAGAAACTGTACCATTAGGTCCATTAGTGTATGAACTACTGTTAATTATTTACAAATTCCTGTGCTTTTTCCTCTCTTTCATTTTCCTGGCTCACAGTTCTGCAGTTCTGTGACCAACGTAGTACGTCTGGGACCGGAATCACTTACTTCAAAGTATCTGTCTTTCGGTAAGAGCCATGGTTACTGTAAGACGTGCGACGGTCGGTCAGTGTTACGGCGCTGTCCCCATAGACACGTAGAACCGGTACGTGGGGGACGTTTCTTATGGTGACAGCTTAGTTATTGGCATATGCGGTGTGTAATTATGAGTAACCTTGCGTAATTTGCGCACATTTTTGTTACAGAACACGTTACAGACTCATATAGCTCTAATACCCGACCAAGCAATAATCAGAAAGCTAGTTAAAGCATATTAATTAAATCTGTAATATCTGATCACTTTTGTTTGTTAATTAATACCTCGGCCGAATAGCGGATTTCCATTCCGGAAGAAATCGTTCTTTATTCCTCCGGTCTCTGTTGTCAAATTCTTTCAATCTAATATATTTTATTAATGTTAGAAACCAAGTTTTATACCCATACAAAACAACAAGGATATTTCTTATTTTTTACCCTATATTTTAATCGTTTCTCTTTGGTATTGAAGATGGGAAGACAAAACCTTTTGGACAGAATGGTGGCAAGCATTCCCTTAAATTAATGGGCTCTTAATTTCTCTTTTAACGTAGTTTCAGCTTCTTACGATAGGTTCCAAAAATTTTAATTTGGTCACATTTTACGATTTATTAACTGCCTCGTTTTAACATTTTTTTCTGAATTGTGGAATCGTAAACAGGTGCTTGGTTTTCGCTGCACTTATTTCTAGATCAACTTTCTTGCCAAGAATGGGACTGTGTTTTTGTTTATGCTATTTAAACTTTCACCCAATAAGTTATTATCAACGGCGCAGAATCCTTTATCTCGCATTAAAAATAAGCTGGGATTCCAAGTAAACAGAACAAACAGAAAGCACGTAACGTCACATGTACATTGTGCTAGCCTCGTGGGTGCTTCCTATAACTTTTTTTACGGAATGCCGCTGCATGAAAGTACAAAGTAATTATTTACACTTCTCCACTACCATCCAACTTCATCCTGTCTCTCTCTTTCGCTTTTTCTGGTGACAGATAACGCGTTTTTCAATTACCAGTCATCTCTCATTTGTAAGCCAACATTCAACAGCAAAATGTGCTAACGAACTACATAGCTTATTCTGTCTCATACAAATTTCCTCTCTTCTCACCCCCTTGTCCACAACAGATACGGTCGAGTTAAAATTGCTTTTACACTGAAACGTTACTTGTATTTTTTCTGTTATTGTTATTAAAATTTCTCTAGTATGTTATTAATATTTTCAGTGTGTTATGGGGGAATTTTTCTCTGCTTATTTTCCAAAATCGCTGTCTCAATGGTACAGGATATTTCCTGAAAAATATACTGGACTTACATATTCCTCATGCCTTGTCGCTAGAACGTAGGAGAGAATCGTATTACAGTACACAGACAGCCAGTAAGTTCCTATAACACAAAGTTACCATGTTCAAGAACAAGCCATGATAACGTTTAGACACAGTGGAGGTGAGGTAAGGGAAGTATGGGGAAAGTTCATTATGAGTAGCTTCATAAACGCAACCTCTACCCCAGTGTGGTCACTAAGTTTGAATAAATCAAGGAATATACAGGGCATACACAAAATAATGGTGCGGTATCAAAAGTGAATAAAAAATGTATTTCTCACATTACACGGGCACAACATACACCGTCAGCGGCGGCAACTGTCAAAGTTTCTCATTTGGTAATTTAAATCCTTCAATGTGTGCACCCTGGGTCACACGACACACATCCACACGGTAATCAAACTCATCCCTGACCCGGTGTAGCATGTCCGCTGTAATGGCCTGCAGTGCATGCGTTATCCGATCATGAATTTCATGGATGGACGTGGGCAATGGTGGTACATAAACGCTGTCTTTAACGAACCCCCAAAGAAAGAAATCGCACGGTGTAAGATCTGGCGAACGGGGTGGCCAAGGGAGAAGGTTCTTGTCTCCATTTGCAGCAGCACGTCCGATCCAGCGCATTTCCCCTAAACCGGCCCCGCGGCCACGTAGTAAGCATGAGAAGCGAACTGCTGGTAGCGCATGAGAAACTTGGACAGTTGCCGCCGCTGACGGTGTATGTTGTGCCCGTGTAATATGAGACATAAATTTTTTATTCACTTTTCAAACCGCACCATTCTTTTGTGTATGCCCTGTATTTGGGCGGGACAGTGTAGCATCATAGTGGAGATACAAGAATAAAATATTAGTCGAAAATCCCAAACGAAAAAAGGAGCTCACTGTGTACTTGCGTTAATGGAAGAATAAAATTAAAGAAGGGGAATATGAGTTAAAGTGGCTGTAGGTAGGAACCAGTAGAGAGCACTTTTGAAGGGTGCTTAAACTCGGTTTGCATAAAAGTTAGGTCAGTTACTTAGATAATCAAGGATATGTTATTTATTTTTTCATTACACATATTTAGAAACAAAAATCTCTATTAATATAGAGAATAAATAAAGTTTAAATACTAATACGCCCATATTTGCAAATTTTAATTGACTTAAGTGGTTTTTATTTATTTATTTTTGTCTTATTTATTTTGTATTTGACTTTGTATTGGAAAGAAATATATAAAGGCAAGAGGGAAATAAAGTGACATTTTAAACGAATAACTTCCTCTTATCTCACCACATTTCCAATCCAAGTGTAACAAAAATTATAACTGATAACAACAAATCCTACATTCCAATTAAAGCAACCGAAAAAACTCGCCTGATGATGCGATTGGCACACAGTTATTACAGGATAAAGTAATACACATTTATATTTGTATTTTTCGCATTTAAATTTGTAAATTGAATAAATCGCGGTACTGTATTGAAGTAAAATGTTGTTAGGTGCTAGGATTTACTGTGACGTACATGAGAACGCAACAGTTCAACACTGCCTAGTGACGTCATTATCCCCACCCATGAATAAGCAGAGCAACAGCTGATTGTCGGATACCTGCTGGTATTATAGGGCTGTAAATAAAAACGAAAATTATTGAAGAGAAGTTTATTATTATTATTATTATTATTTATACAGGCTATGTACAATTATACACCTGACAGAAAACATGTTTCTAGGGTATATAGTGTTGCAGCTGTTCAGTAGTTACAATTTGTGGTACATGTAATGTTATTTCCTATGTTGAATGTTTTGTACTTTACATCAGCAATTCCCGCAGTATGTGTGCTGTGCCAGTATGGCTGTTTTCTGTAGTTCCTTGATGTCGTGATTTTCAGGTATTATTATTATTATCATCATTATCATCATCATCATCATCATCATTGTATCGTTACGTTATAATCTCTTTTTTTTTTTTTTTTTTTTTCTGAATTTTTACTTTTACTTCGCAGACATTCGGGTTTCCGTGGAACGCCATTTTGTAAGCACTGCTATTAACCTTCCATTTTGTGCTCGCAACATCCTATTTCTAATTCGTGTGAAATTATTTCCGCTAATACTGGTAATTTTGTTTCTTGTGCCAACGCTCATCGCTTGTAATTGTCAAATAGACTTTGTTTAACGTGGACAAAACTTCTAATCAGCTTGTACGGACCTGTTAATTTAAAGTGACGTTTAATTGGTCGATAAAATTAAATGATCTGCAGGCTTGCTGCTTCATGTTTCATAGCCTGTACTACTTTCTGTAGCGTGTTTACAAGGGGCGCTATTCGGTTCTGTAATAAATGTGGCTTTTGAAACGTAACATTCTGTTGGCTTGAGTGCACAGTTTTGCTGTATGTAGGCTGAAATAAATTGTTAAAGTTTCAAATTTATTTCAGCAGATAGCTTTGTATATAAATAATTTATTTTAAATATCCATATTTTAATGATATTGTTACTTCAAAGTGCCTGCACAGCCTTAAAAGCATATAGGTCTTTGTGAAAAGTGTGTTGAGATACGTATGTGTCCATAAGACAGAGGATATAGCAAGGGAATGAAAGAGATTACATAATGTACGTTACATAATGTGTAATCTGCATGACCAAGTCACTGAAGATTTGAATTAATGGGGCGTGCAGTACAAATATGAGAACTAAGAAATGTGTACTCAGTATTAATTGGGAAACCTAAAAGGAAAAGAACAAATAAGTATAAGGATAATATAAATCCATGATAAGTGGGTCCCTGTCACCACGGCATGGCGCGTCCTCAGGTTGCGGATGGAGGAACGGCCCCCGGATATGGAGGGTAGCTGCGAATACATCGAATAAACAGTCGCGGACAGCCGACAAGGGGTGGTCCTCCAGCTTGGGGGTTGGGCGAGGTGCTAACAACTCCTCACCGTAAAAAACTACCATGTTACGAAACATTGTACAGAGCCTCGGACCTGGAATGATTCTTTGGCTCAGAATAGGGACAGGTGGCGGGCTGTTGTGAGTGCGGTAATGAACCTTCGGGTTCCATAAAACGCGGGGAATTTCTTGACTATCTGACGACCTGTTAGCTTCTCAAGAAGGACTCTGCTCCATGGAGTTAGTTAGTTATAATATTAAACATGTTCTGAAGGAAATATATGAGGGTACGAACTGGATTTATCTGGCGCAGGGCAACGACATATGGCGAGATGTTGTGAACACGGAAATGAACTTTATGGCTCCAGAAGAAGCCAAGAATTTCTTGACTATTTTATTGATTTCGAAACTGAACCTGGGGAGGGCGTACCCTTCCGAAAAGTTCGTTACCACTCACAAGAATACCACCACATGAAACTTTAATCTTTGTTATTCACTCAGAGCTGGATTTAAGACAGAAATGTGGAAAGGAATATGTTTTGTTGGGAGGCGACACTGCTTAGGCGGTATAGTGTCTAGACTGCGGGCAGGACGTTTCGGTGTTCAAATCCCGGCAGGAGCAAATATTTTTCTCTTCTCCAAAACGTTCATAGGACCTCTGTGGCCCATCCAGCCTCCTATTCAGTGGGTACCCGAGTTCTTTCATAGGGATAAAGCGGCCGGGACATAAAGTTAACCATTCATCTCCGTGTATTGCCTTCATGTCGTGGACTGGGACAGATTTGCCTTTTTTTGTCTGTTAATTCTGTTTGAAACTGTAACTGTGAACTGCAATATTATACCGTGTAAACTATTTAGAAATGTTACGTAATGTGCTTTTCGTCATTTTCTTATAAATTATACAAATATGCTTATTTTATCAATGACTTCACTTCAGAAACTGTGTTGTCGTGCTTTCTAAGAAGATATTTTGAAGGAAATAATTACTTTAGTATGCGTCCCTTGTAAATACTGGGTAAATAAATATTAACAAACCTTAGTTTTTACAGCATAACCTTCCGTTTCATTCCAAACAAGTTTGCTTTTCTCTGTAAAACTTCAGTCCATTTTATATGATAGCTTGCAGTTCTAACTCGGTAAGACACTTGAGTTTTCTGCTGAGTAAGTGGCTTCCAATGTCTTCGCTTCCGATCGTCTATTAACGTTTCCTGCTTCAGCCACATAGCAATCCTCGTTACCACTGATTCAAAGTGGTGTGTGTGTGTGTGTGTGTGGCGTGCGTGCTTGCTTGCTTGCAACATCCTCACATTTTGCCACTAATTTAATTTTACCGTTGGTTCTTTTGCGAGATTTGAGCTTCTTACAGCGGTATTGCTGAAGATTGAAGTCTTCTAGGATTAAATTAAATTTCTTTTAGACCAACTGATGCACACTAAAACCACTTTTTATTGTACTTTATTAAAATTGTTAAAATTATACCCCTACACGTGTTTCGATCCTCGGATCATCGTCAGGGTTTCTTTTTAAAGCAACTGTCGCTTCAGTCACATAATTTTGAATATTCCAACAGCACATTAAAACTTATGTATTATAAGTTAAAATCTTTGTTAAAAGTCTTTGTTAAAAGTTGTACGAAAGTTGTAAAAGTTTTTGTAGACGGTGTTGATTGTGGAAGTGCTGGCATGTAGAATCGTGGTATTATGGACATATGATATGTGTGTCTTGTGGGGAACGGTGTGTACTGTCTGTCATCCGGCAAAAAGTTCTATGGTCTTGTAGGATGTTACACCGTACGGATTGATGGTATGACTTCATCTTCAGGGACCTGGCATGGTTGACCCTGAACATGGAGACATTACACTACTCCGAATCCTCGATAAACATTTGCCAGTAAACTTGGTGTAACATCCCCAAAGTCTTGAGTCTTCCACATTATAGCTTGATATAAGACTATGTAGACTTCTTCTTTCACCATTTTTGTAATATAAATTGTCCTTGTTTTTACACAATATTTGATCCAACACATTGCACAATCAGTAATTTATAATCATATGTCACTTATGTCCCTCCCACATGTTTCGACCTCTACAAGGTCATTATCAGGGATATTATATACAAAGGCATAGAAGTAAAAAACAAATTCTGTCAGAGATGCGTGTGCAGATTTAAAATACTATAGTGTTAATTAAAATTACTAAAAATGTTTAAAATATAAATCAATTAAAATTTTTTACAATTCTAAACAATATTTTATTCTATCTCCGAATTCCGACAAAACATCTATCTATCTATGTGTTATTTGTTACTGACTGCAGTTTGTTATATCAAATACTGTATAATCAATATAATTCAGGGAGCATTGATTACGTTACATTGGTCGTTCTTTTGTTTCAAATAGTATACACCTTCATTCATTTAGAATTTAAATAGATATACAGTGATCTCCTTTGCAACTTCTTTCTGATATTTTTTTCATTTCGTAGATTATAAATAGCCCTTATTAAAGAATAAGTTCAGAATAAGAATAAAGGTGTCTGTTAAACGCGATAAATGCCCTGCGATATTTTATTAGCTACAGAATTAGCAAGTGCGACGTGATCTCGCTGCTGAACAAGTGCCCAGACATGAACATCACTACTTTCACACGTTTTGTGCCTCCTTTTTACATTTTCCATGCTGGGTCGGTGGAATTCCCTGCGTAATGATAAATGAGTAATTAAGGTGCTGCTGCCTTGGAAGCCTAGGTCTGTAAGAATTGAACCACGTAGCCTCTTACAGCCTGATGTTTGGGGCTGGAGAGTGGGAAATTATAAATGGATGTATGAGCTTCCGACATTACTTTCTCATTTTCTCTTCTTCCACTCTCCTTTCTTTTTAAATTTTCCTTCCATAAGCTCCAGCATCTCGTCTAATATAAATAGAGATCCATTATCCGATGTTTTCATTATATATTATTTCATTATTACAATGTCGATTTCTTTTGTGGTAAAAGCGAGAGGAAAGAATAGGTATAGCATCCTTTCTGCTGTGGGCTTCAGTTGGTATGATCATTAATTTCATCCCATGGTGTAAAAGTAAAGTCTGGCCAAGTGTAGCAAAATTGCATGCTTCTGGATTTCAATATTAATGTTGGAAAGACATGAAGAGCCTCCAAACACATCTTTTAACATGTGTAGGCCCTTGTTGTCGCCCTCGGTGGACTAGTGGTTAGCGTGCTCGCCACTGGACCCAAGGTTCGCGGGTTCAATCCAGGCCGAGGTCGATGGATTTTTAAGGGTGATAAAAATCCGTAGCACAACTTCCTTCGGAGGGGAAGTAGATTGACTGCTAGATGGCTCTGGCAGTCATATCAGGATGAGTAGAAATTGTGCATTCAGTGAAATTGTGCAGTCAGTGGACTGGTCACCCACTACGGAATGCACACTTCCAGACCAAGAAATCTCTGAAAGGAGGCCCTATGATCCGCAAGGAGCGACAGGAAGTAAAAAATAAAGGACCTTGTTACTTAATTATAGTCAGTGTTAAATTAAGTTTAAACCAACCGATGCACACTAGAACCACTCTTTAAGTAGCTTTATTATAAAATTGTTAAAATTGTACCCCTACACGTGTTTCGATCCTAGGATCATCGTCAGGGGGGTTTCTTGCTAAAAGCTACAGTCACTTCAACACATGATTTAAAATATTCTATCAGCACTTTGAAACATAAGTTAAAATCTTGTCAATAGATTCGCTAAAAGTTGTAAAATTATAAAAACACTGTAGTTTGTAAAATTGTGGAACTGCTGGCGTGTGGTATTAAAAGCATATGAAATGTTTTTTCGTGGAGCTGAGTGTACTACGTGTCGTCCTGTGAGGAGTGCTATGGTGGAGTAGTACACTCAGCTCCACGAAAAAACATTTCATATGCTTTTAATACCACACGCCAGCAGTTCCACAGTTTTACCAACTACAGTGTTTTATAATTTTACAACTTTTAGCGAATCTATTGACAAGATTTTAACTTATGTTTCAAAGTGCTGATAGAATATTTTAAATCATGTGTTGAAGTGACTGTAGCTTTTAGCAAGAAACCCCCCTGACGATGATCCTAGGATCGAAACACGTGTAGGGGTACAATTTTAACAATTTTATAATAAAGCTACTTAAAGAGTGGTTCTAGTGTGCATCGGTTGGTTTAAGCTTAATTTAATATGACGAATATGCACGGTGTCAACAGTGTGAAATTTATAGTCAGCGTGTTTCTTTACTTACATAACGTCTGTAGGCACAATTTTTTTATTTGGTAGTCAATCTTATTATAGCTATAGGACTACATGCAGAAACTGAGAACAAATTATTTTCATGGTGTGCCTGCTACCATTCCTTCCGGAAACTTTTGTCTTCGCGTTTAATAACTTAACATATAAAGATTAAAATATGTGTGACTGTAATTTTGCCTTTTGTTCCGTACGGATGTGAAACTTGGTATCTCGCAGTAAGGGAAGAACTTACGCTCATGATTTGATAATGGAGTGCTGAGGAAGATGATTGGCCCTAACAGGGAAGAAGTCATAGGAGACTGGAGAAAACTGCATAATTATGTGCTTCGTGATTTCTACTCCTCACCAAAAATTATTAGGATGGTCAACTCAAGGAGCAGGAGATGCTTGGGACATGTAGAATATGTGGGAAGAATGGGAATGTATACATGTTTTGGTGGGGAAAAAAGGAAAGAAACCACTGCGAAGTCCTTGGAATAGAAGGGAGGATAATATTAAAATAGATCTTAAAGATATAGGCTGGGTCGACCTGCACTCTGTTCATATGATACAGAACAGGGACAAGTGGCGGGTTGTTGTGAATAGTGTAATAAACTCTCGGGCGCCAGAAATTTGCAAATTTTATTTTCGCAAGCGCCAGAAAGGACAAAGCATGAGGGTTGAGGCTGTCACAGCAGTGACTGTTACCACTTCTGTCTTCTGACATGTAAATCGATGTACTCTGCTAGACATTTACTGCCATTTAGTTAAAAAATGCTGCCTCCAACTTAGGGCAGGTTATCCATAAATAAAATGACAACTTTGTTACACATTAAGAAAATATGGAGTCAGCAGGTGTGTCAAAAACGTCGGCAAATATATACCATACTGCATGGAGTTACATCTTACAGGTCAGTAATCTGTAAGACACAGCCTTGTGTACATAAAGGAATATACGCTCCTGTAAGAGTGATGAGGCGCTTAAAATGTACATATATATTCACATATACATACATACATACATACAAACATACGTACATTGAACCGTCGTAAAACATCGAACATAGATACTGAAATATAGAACAAATATTGAAAATTTCTATCACTATAGTGACACAATTCATCGTTTCTAATTATAGACTTAATAGATTATATTTTCGCTATAAAGTATGAAAGCAGCAGGTCACAATATAAATTTTTCCCCAAATATATCGATACGTAGTATTGCTGTAATATATTTGAGCAAATCACGTCAGTTTATGTTATATTATGTCGATTTATCAGCCATAGCAGTGAAGACAAACACTGATAGATCCTCATTTTACTTTTATTATTCAACAAGTTTTAACTTAAGAAAATGTGATATTTTAAATCTCCTAATCCATACCTGAAGTACCAGATCAGTTGCACGTTAAGTGACAGTACTCATGCACGTTAAGTGACAGTACTCACCACGTACGTTCACACATAATTACCGTTGCTCGTGTTAATGTTTCGAACTAAAACATTGTGTTGATTTCATGTAGTTAATTCCGACATTTCTACAAATGCCTTCCAAGTGTCGCCTCTATATAATAATAATAATAATAATAATAATAATAATAAATAATAATATATTATTATAAAGGTAGTACTTATTTGTTGGTTTCCTGCTATATAAGTATTACTAAGGGCTGCGACTGCTAACACCGAATTTTCTGCAATATACATCCTATACATTAAGTTGTATGAAATGTATCACTTGAAAGAAATTTAATTCTTTGGCTCATACCACACAAGCCCATCATTCTCTTCGTATTCCTGTTGTGTTATTTTTTTCGTTTGGTTTTACCTCTTTCATTTTATCTCATATAAATAATTACCTAGATGTTTCAAATCTACGATCTAAGTACAGTTAGTTTCTAGTATGCTATCTCCTCATTTATATTTAGCCATTTACTAGTCAGAAGTTTTTATTTTCGTCTTTGCGTTTCCGTGTGTTTCAAAACCACGTCTGGCAACTGAATGAGAAATGTGAAGACGTAATCCGACGGTGGGATTCCAGTGGTGGAAAACATGCAACAGTTTACAATAAAGATGTTTTGAGAGCCGTCAGCTGCATGCCGTTAAATATTGGCTCTCTCAAGTTGAATAGCACGGAGTTGCGAGCACTACAACGTCAAAATTTTCTATATCGCATCTGATGCGAAGTATTTCTATTGTGATCCTTTATCCTTCAAACTGTAAACACATTAGAGGTAACTGAATCTGAACACAAGTGATTGTAGCTTTATAAAGAATACGCCTTGTAACAGTTATTTGTATAAAAATATTTGTTGCAAGATAGTGTTAAGCTGTGTATTACTTCATTCATTCTGTAGTCTGTCTTACGACAGGTCAGTAGCCTCTTCCAAAGCGAGTTCTCCACAGGGTGCGATCTAGTGCTTCCTCTTTCAATTTCCAGTATCTTTTCTTTTCCTTAAGGTCATCCAGTAGCTGCTTACGTCTTCTCCCTCGTCGTCCCGTCATTTCTATCCTTCCTTCTAACTTTCCTTCTATCACGTGTTTCAGAAGGCAGTTTCTACGCAAGATGTGACCAATCCAGTTAGCCTTTCTTCTTTTTATTGTATGTAGTATATTCCTCTCCTCCTTGACTCTGTGTAATACTTCTTCATTTCTCACACGATCGGTCCAACTGATCTTCTCCATTCTTCTCCAGCACCACATTTCAAAACTTTCCAGATACTTCTGATCTACTTTCCGAAGTGTCCACGTTTCAGCACCATACAAAGCTATGCTCCAAATGTAGCACTTTACTAGTTTCTTCCTTAAATTTAATTCCAGTTTGCTGGTGAAAAGATTTTTCTTCTTGTTGAATGCTGTTTTTGCCATGGCAATTCTGGATTTAATTTCACGTGTACACCTTGCATCACTTGTTATCATGCTACCCAAATAATTGAAATATTCCACATTCTCCAATTGTTTTTGATCTATCATAATTTTCATTGGGGATGGTTGCCTTGAGATTTTCATTACTTTAGTTTTTCCCACATTCATTTCCATTCCATAGCGTCTTCCAATTTCAATTAGTCTATCAATCATGCCCTGTAGCACCTTTTCTTCTCTAGCCAGTAGCACAAGGTCATCTGCATATTTCACAGTGCGAATTACTTGTCCTCCTATTTTGAAGTCTCCAAACCCTTCAAGAGCTTCCTTGGTAAGGTACTCGCTGTATAAGTTGAACAGAATCGGTGACAAGCAGCAACCTTGTCTAACTCCTCTTCCAATCTTCACACTTCTCGTCTCCCCTTGGTCCAGTCGTATTTTGACACTCTGTTCCATGTACAATTTGCTGATCAATCTTCTTTCGCGCCAGTCTATCCCAATTCCTTTTAGGATTTGCATTAATTTGGTCCAGTTGACACGGTCAAATGCCTTCTGCCAGTCTATGAAGCAAGCACACAATTCCTCATCTATGACCAAGGTTCGTTCTGATATTATTCTCAGCATCCCAATTGCATCCCTAGTTCCTTTTCCTCTTCTAAATCCAAACTGATCTTCTCCAAGTGCATCTTCAATTTTCCTCTCAATCCTTCTTCTAAGTATCCTCGCTACTATCTTTGCTGCATGAGCGATGATGCTGATTGTGCGATGGTCGCTGCATTTTGTAGCTTTGGGCTTCTTCTTTAAGGCAATCATTGTAACTTCAATAAAATCTCTGGGCCATTCTCCAGTTACATACATGCTGTTGATCATCTGTGTCATTAGCCTTAGACCACCTTCTCCCAACAATTTGAGTACATCCCCAGGTATATCATCATCTCCTGTAGCCTTCTTATCCCTCATCTCCTTGATAGCTTTTTCCACTTCACTTTGCAAAATATAAGGGCCTTTCTCATCTTCATCTACTTCATCTTCAGGTTCGACGTCTAGATGTTCTGGTCGATTAGCTCGATCGTAGAGCTCTGTGATATAATTCTCCCAAATTTGCAATACTCGTCTCTGATTTATTATTATATTGCCTTGAGAGTCTTCGATGCCAATGTTTTGAATCCCATGGTTTTCTTTCCAACCTAGTTCCTTTGTCTTCATGTACATTAAATCATAACGTCCTATTCTTTGAAATTCTGTGATCTCGTCGCATATGCTCTCCAGATATTCCTTCTTGGCGTTGTCCGTGGCTCTTTTCAATTCGTTCCTCAGTCTTCTGTAGTTCTTCCTTCCTTCTTCATTGTTGACATTCTTCCATTTCCTTCGTTCATCCATTTTACTGATCATCTCCTGTGTAATCCATGGCTTTCTTGCTCTCCTCTCGACTTTTCCAACCAAACCACTCATAGTATCTAACACACATTTCTTGATATTGTTCCACTGCCCTTCCACATTCCCACTTTCACATTTGATTGCACCAAGCTGTTCTTCTAGTCTATCGTGTACTACCTGTCGTTGAGCATATAGCTTCTCCAAATCCCATCTTGGTTTTTTCTTGTGGAACCTCATGATCTTCTTCAATCTGGTGCTGATCTTTGCAACCAGTAAATTGTGGTCAGAGTCAATATCTGCTCCAGGCAGTGTCTGCACATCCTTCACACTGTTCCTGAATCGCTGTTTCACTAGTACATAGTCCAGCTGATATCGATTCCTATCTCCTGGTGATTTCCACGTGTACAATCTTCTTTTAGGTTTTTTGAACCATGTGTTTGTTATAACAAGTCCATTTCTTTCACAGAAGTCAATAAGCATTTGACCTCTCTGATTCCTCCTTCCCAGTCCATATGGTCCAACAGTGTTGTGATGTGCTTTATCTCCAACCACACTGTTCCAATCTCCCATTATAATCGTGTTTGTCGCACCCTTTCCATCCTCTTCCAGAATTTCTTCAATTATATCATACAACTCTTCCACTTTGTCATCTTCACAGTCCGATGTTGGCATGTACACTTGCACTATCAAAATACTTACCGGTTCTGCCTGCAATTTAATAGCAATGATTCTGTCACTATACACACTCTTCTTAACAACACTTTTCACTACGCTTTTATGCACTACTATAGCTACGCCTCTTTCAGCACTGTCACCCCCAGAATAATACACTGTATAATCACCACTTTTTATTTCACCTTGACCCTTCCACCGCACTTCACTAACACCTAGCACAGACACTGCGTTCTTCTGCATCTCTTTCTTCAAATTTTCGAGTTTTCCTCCTTGATTCAAGGTCCTTACGTTCCAAGTGCCTATCTTGAAGCTGTTATGTTCATTCTGTGTCTTCTGCTTTTGTCTGTAGTCATTACCGCGTGGTGTCTCCCCTAGAAACACTCCCCCCCGGAGATCCGAATGGGGGAGTAGTTTACCTCCGGAATGTTTTGTCTCCAGAGGAAGCATCTCGCATTTGGCATTTGTCTCTGTTTCTGGAAGAGACTATCCAGGAAAATAATAATGTGGTAGTTTTTCCATTTGCTTTCCACATCGCAGTACAGCAGCCGTTCAGACCACTCTGGTCACGCCTGTTGCTACACGATCATGAACCATCTCGAGCATCATTTGCTCTGTGCTTCATGTCGCTACTGATGTCGCTGCTTCCGGCATCAGGGGAGTTTTTATTCGGTTTCCCATCTCCTAGGCATCTCTCTTCGTCTGGTTCCTACCCTTTTGATCTGTCCGGCTTGGGAGACCCTACTGGTAGCAATGCTACCGCCGGCTTAGCTCTCAGGGTCACTGGAACTCACAAGCCCCTCTACCACGGCAAGGTGAAGATACCAACACTTACTTACCGAAGGAAAAAGGTCTGTAGAATTTTTTGGTTAAGGATTTGGTTCAAATCGAGGTTGTTATAAATTCTGGCATTATTTTCTGCTTTAGAACTAAAGTCGGAGAAAAATAATAATACCAACATGTTGTTTCAGGGTCATGAAGGACAAAAACATATTATAGAATTATAGGTAATAGACCTTTCGAAAATGTAACAAGTTTAGCGTATGAGGCTGTATGAACAGAATCAAACAAAAATTACATACACAAAACATTCATATCAGATTAAATTCCAGGAATGCTTGCTACTATTCTATGATAAACGTTTTGCCTTCCAGGCTTCTATCGTAATACTTAAGTACTAAAGTCCAGTAGTTTTCAAACTTTTTCTTTGAGGAAAGAACATAGATCGAGGGTGTTTGAAAAAAGTGTTCAGGAGAATATTTGAAAATGAGAGGGAGAAAGTGACCATCGGCAGCAGAATATTACACGCAGTGAATCTTCGCAAATTGTACATGTCACCCAATGTTATTAATTTGATGAAATTAAGAACGGTAAAAGCGTCAGGAATACTCCATTAGGAAGACCTAGGGGTAGATGGTAGGATAATATTGAGTTGAATTAGAAAGGTAGGTCGTGGAGAAATGGAGTATATTCATCTGGCTCTGCAAAGTTCCTGTGACAAATTAATGTGGGCAATGTAATGAACTTTCGGATTTCTTAAAAAAGCAAAAGGCAGTGAATTTGTTGACTATGTGACCAAGTATTAATTTCTCATAAATTTATTGTTATACGTAGTATTAAACGTGATTAGGTGAAAAGTGCAAAAGACTAACAAGAAGGTGGGTGTGACCTGCCTGGACATATGCCATCCAATTATGATCCCTGTGACACTGAAGAAAACATAGAACATTCACAGTCAAGACGAACGGAGAACCAATATACGGAATACACGTCTAAACTGTTACCGTCTAGGCTAACCTGCTCGATGCTGTAGCATAATGTCTTACTTCCGATTTAAGGCTTGCAGAGACAACTTTATATACGGGAGCAGTAACTCTTGTCTCCATAAAATGACCTGGATGTTATCTGTGTGTAGTACGTACAATGCTGTGAACGTACTACTTGGAGAGGTAAGCATTTTTTTTCCTATGGCTCGACAGCCCCTTGGGGGCCTAGGCCGCCTCATTTTTTGAGGCTTCACGATCACACATTTGAGACACACCACAGTCGGTAGGACTCCTCTGGATGAGGGACCAGCTCGTCGCAGAGACCTCTACCTGACAACACACAACACTCACAAGAGACAGACATCCATGCCCTATGCGGGATTCGAAACCACGATCCTAGTAAGCGAGCGGCCGAAGACCCACGCCTTAGACCGCACGGCCACTGGGATCGGCTGGTAAGCATTTTAGTGTATTGTAATATATGGGTGTCCAACCCACGACCCGCCGGGTTGTGTTTTGCTGCCCGCGGTCTCGTTTACAAGTTATGTACATACTATAAAAATTACGCAGTAATTTAGGCCGTTAGGTACGCCACATATTGGGATTTTTATACGTCAATCCCACGGAACAGCTCATGTATAACGGTTGTGGCCCTTTGTCAAAAAAGTTGGATATCCCTGTTGTAATATTACTCCAGTAAGAATTGCTTCTTTCTTTGCGTAACATACGCAAACAGAAAAGTCTGCTAGTTTTCGTTACTGCTCTAACGGTGTAAATTGTCTAGCCCCAGCCTCCACTTTGTATTCATATCTTGAATAAAGAAGGCTCTGATATAGGCGGTGGAGCTCATTAACTTCTAAGGGATTTGGGATGTTGCTGAGGAAGTAATGGTATGAGGGGATGGGATATCGCTCTTGCACTCCTTCCGTACCTGTGATAACTTATCAGTAGGAAAGACGTAATGGACGGCTCTATTCTTGAACTGTTTTTACTCTCAGCCATGTTGCGAAGATAAAATCTAGCAGTGTATTTTAGCGTTACCATTCCACGTAGGCTCTTAGAGCTTATACGAATAACGTAAAAATTTCGAATATTTATATTCCAGCATTATATTCAGATTACCACCAGTATGCAACGCCTCATACACACTGTGAAACTGATAAAATCTTGAATATTGAATTTGATTTTAGCCAATATTTATTCATTACAACACATATCCACTCAAATAACAACTGAAAATTTTTTTTTAAATCCTATCTTACAAGAATTTAATGCGCTTTATGAAATGTGATCTTGACAGATCTGTAACTTCTATTTGAAAAAGTTTAGTACGAAGACTGTCACTACATTTCACAGACAGCGCAGTATTTCTTGCAAGTCAGCACTATGAGAGAGTCAATGGCGAGCGTTCGCTGAACGCCCGGCGAAAACCCCCATATAGGAGGCTCGTTGGGCCCCAGAGCCGGGCTGGTTGCTTTGGAGAAGAAAAAGTTTCTTCCCCAAAGGAAATATATCCCCGATTCTCAGGTCGCTCAGGCCACAGCCTGTTCACTGTACCCACTGGGCCACCTGCTCATGGATGGTTATCGGCGTGTTGTTAATAAAGTTAGTGGTCCAGCATTTCTGTCTTCTTAAAATGAAATATCTAGACCTTACTGTTTTTCAGCATGGTCAACTGTGCAGGCTGTACAGCGGGAGTGCCAGTGTCGCAGGCAAAATTTTACCTGCAGTGATGTACGCATACATCAAGAATAAATAATTTATTTGTAAAATATGTCTAACCCATATTGGAGTATTCCGTTACGCGTAGCCATAACCGATAGTATAAATCATAGTACAGAAAATTTGCAGTCACAATCTTCTTCTTCTTCTTCTTCGGTGGCACCACAGTCCAATGCGGACCTTCGCCTCCTTAATGGCCCTCTCCCAATCCACTCTATCCGACTGTTCCGAAGCCACATTTTAGGTTTCCTAACGGTCACCTTTTTACAGTGACAGTTTGTCAGCCTGTCGCCCAAACCCAACCTGGAGGGCCAGTCCACCGAATTTATAACCCCCGGGGCAGGGTGGCCCAGCTATACCCCCAGGCACTGGGTACCCATTTTGGTCGCCTTTTACGACCTGCATGGGCTGCAGTGGGACTATTCTTTTCCCCGGTCACCACACGGGGAAGGTGCTTCTCTTAGTCTGGTACCTACCCTTTGACCTGTCCGGCTTGGGAGGCCCTACCAGTAGCTACGCTACCTCAGGCATAGCTCTCTGGGTCATTAGTACACACAAGCCCCACCACCACGACCAGGTGGAAGCACCATCGGTGGGATTGCAGTCACAATACGAATAAAAATTAGGATTTGTGCAGTAAGTCATACAAGAGACTCGTCTAGCGCCAGAGAATAATAGATTTGTTCACTTTATCAGATCCTATGAAGTTGTCCAGCGACCTTGTCAGCTAAAAAATTGTTAACCATCCCGTAAATTTCTTCGCTGAAGAGGCGGTAACCTGTACTTACCAACTTTTATCATGACCTGTGCATGCTACAGATTCCACAAAACCCTCTACGCTGTATAATTACCTTCATTTCCATGCATGAGCGTTATTTGTGCGTTACTACTGTACTTTCCTTGTCTTGTTCTTGTATACATCTAGACGTTGTTGCATCATTTTTGTAAATGTCAGTCCCAGTAATGTACATTTCCGTTCTTTTCCTTCCAGTTTTGTACATTCTAGTTCCTGTCGTACTCCAATTTCACGAACGTAAAGTCATAAAGAAAACCGACATATTGTAACTCAATTCTATACAATTCTCGTGATGGTGTATTACGTTTCGAATAATAAAGTCTTTCGACCTTTCACATCGTCCTATTTAAAACAAAAATTAAAACACTACGTTTCAGGGACATGATTGCTTCTCCTCCTTAGGTCATCTACTAAGCCGGGATTGATGAACCAAAATTAGTAGATATTACTTTGAAAGCTGGAGGTACGCGGTGGCGCAGTTGATTGAGGCACTGCCCTACAAGCCGGAATGCGCAGGTTCGATTACCGTTGGGATCATTGGGATTTTTCATTGACTTAATCCCTCCGGCCTCCGGTCGACTCAGCCACTAACGGAAATGAGTAGCGGAGGTATCTCCTCGGGTTTAAAGGCGGTCGGTGCGTAGAGCTGACTTGACTAGGATTGTCTAGAAACTCTGGGACCCTCAACCTCCTGGAGCCCTAAAGAGCCTGTCTAGGCCTGTAACGGGATAGCTTTACTTTACTTTGAAATTTATGATACGTGATAAACGCTGAAATTTGCACTTTTAATTATTTCAAGCCATAATTTCCATTTAAAATTTAAACATGAGAGTCACTTGATGTTTAATTAGAATCAGGTACTTGCTTATAAAGAGCCCTGTAACTGCAGCGCCCAGTTCGTAAAGTTGTACGGTTAGGGACATGCAGTTAGCTTTCATTGACATTAATCTGCTTTAATAAGAACAGGAAACAGCGCTAACTGTGTTGTTGATACAACTCATGGCCCATTTACATACTCGTTTTCCACTGTTAACTCTGCTCTTTAGATAACTATGGATGCTTCGTTGCAAGGAACATGTGTTCTCAATCAGTCCCTGTATTTACAGACAAACTAGTTACATCACCTACGCCTTCTGTGTTGTATACAAACGTGTTTAGTGAACAGCACTGGGAGAAGCTTGGTGCTTTAAAACGAAATTGGGAGATTCTGTTTTTTGCTTGATTATTCATTGTCAAGAAGAGGCAGTGACTTAACGTATATAGACAAGCGATGCACAAATCTCGGCGCCAGGTCGCTCGCGATATTAAATTTTCTATAGTGGCGCCTAATATTTTGGGGGGTCCTAAATATGAAACTTACTTAATATCACTCTCCTGTCGCCTAGAATTTTGAGTTGGCTCCTAGGTTTTTTAAAAATGGGTGAAATCCTGATTTCGATATTACTCCTCAATAGTAGCTGGCTGGGCTGTGAGCAGTGAAAATCCGTTAAGACCTTTACGGCGATAGACCGGCTAGTGGCAAGACCTCTCTTGGCAGGTGCAGGTCGGCCGATGAAGGATATTCTTGTCTCTCATCTGGTTGGTTGGTAGGCACCCTGCTTAAGGCATATGACTAATCACGCATTCACAGTAGACTGGGAGCGGGCACTACATTATAAACCAAAGGGATGCCGAAGAATGTGGAATAACTCGGAATGAGGAAATGTGTATGTGAAGTCGAAATACAGTTGATTTCCTATACCATAAATAAAGAAGAAGAAGAAGAAACAGACTCGGTAACCAGCTGCCAACCTATGTCGCGTAACATCCCAGAAGAACGAAGGCCAAACTTCATCGCGTCGGAAGCCTGAAATCTCGCAAATGTTCTGTATCATTTTTAATTTTCTGAATTGGTTTTTAAGTTATCAGAGCTCTTTAATCTGAAGAGATTAAATAGCTTGAAATGAGATGGGAAAGTGATTATGAATTGATAATAGGCATGAAGATGCAGCGGGAGGCTGTTTGAGGATGGTCCTATGAGAGACTAACACATGTTGGGTCATTAGGATGTAATTTTAGCAATCGGGACCTTGTAAGTTTGTGGTGTCACTTTAATTAGAGATGGAGATCATTGTTGTCTAGCGCAAGTTATTCTGGTATTCGCCAGGAAGTGATGTGAAAGAGAAGAAATTTATCGGCCTACACAGATATCTAAATTAGGAGATTCACTTTTAGCCTTCCTGGGATTCCTGGAATTTAACGGCCGTTTGAAGTAATGTATACGTGTTTCGTGTAGTGTTTACGCTTCTCCTACAAGCTGTCTTGCGAATATTGTACTCAAATTCCTTTGAAACCACAACATTACAGTCCTTGTTGGAACTCTTAAATTTGACTGCCTTGTGACAGAATTTCTTACTCTTCTTAGTCATAAAGTCAACATCATAGTCATACACAAACATGTTATTTAGGACATTTTTTTTTTGTGTGATGAAGGGCCCTCGCACCACAGCCTTAAGGCTTTTTGTGCAACCCCAATGATGATGATAGATGGATGAGCAGTTTTTTACCAAGTTTTACAATTAATGGAGCACGAGTGGAATGAAATCGACAGGGGAAAACCGACAACTCGGAGAAAAACCTGTCCCGTGCCACTTTGTCCACCACAATTCTCACATGGACTTGACCTGGGATCGAACCCGGGCCTCCGTGGTGAGAGGCCGGCGACTAACCGCCTGAGCCATGGCACGGCCTTCTATTTAGGACATCCAATTAAAACTCTTCTCTGTAACTTCCCTTCTGTAACTTAAGAACTACGGTTCCAGACGCAGACTCTGAAGGACGAAACCATGGCTCACATGTATAACACCACGCATGTACAGGGTTACCTCCTAATGAAAGGCTTTCTATTCATGGGGAATGACGCGTCACGTGACACCGACCCTGTTCTCCGCAGTTACATTCCACGTCTGGCATGTAAATGCGGGACTTTCCCTCTCTTCACAACCCTTTTCTACAACGATGGCTACGTCTACTTTACAGCAGTATTAACTTAGATACCAAGAAATATGATGTAAGAGGTGTATATTAAGGTCTCATGATTGCGGTTAGATGAAGGTGATGTGTTCTAATTAGGCCTCTTCTGCCAGCACTCCGGCGAAGGTTGTAGCACTGACAGCCAGAAAGTGACAAGGAAGAAAAATCTCGCAGGTCTTTAACTATAAAATGCTTAGAAATGTATTAATTTCTTTAGGGATTCCTCTTACTGAGGAATGACGTTAAACTTAATCCATCCTGCATATTTGTACTCGTAACATACCTTGCAAGGACGCGCATGAAATGTTTCAACAATTGGGTACATTTAACTAACTCTACGGAACATAGCCCACCTTTACAAACCAGCTACTGAAGAGATACCCAGAATTTTGTGGAAGAGAAATATTAATTAAACACAGTATCCGAGGGTGAAATGCTATCGTTATGTCTTCATTTATGCCGATCCCAGTGGCCGCGCGGTCCAAGGCGTGGGTCTGCGGCCGTTCGCTTGCTAGGATTGTGGGTTCGAATCCCGCTGGGGACATGGATGTCTGTCTCTTGTGGGTGTTGTGTGTTGTAAGGTAGAGGTCTCTGCGTCGGGCTGAATACTCATCCAGAGGAGTCCTACTGAGTGTGGTGTGTCTGAGTGTGATCGTGAAGCCTCAATAATGAGGAGGCCCTGGCCCACTATGGGGCTGTTGCGCCATTGGGAAAAAGAAGTCTTCATTAATAGAAGTAAGTATAAATGCCTATATTTTACTGCAAAAAATTATCCAGCGTAATTAAGTTTATGCTGTGTAAGTAAGTTCGCAACTTATGGAATTAAAATGACTTATGACACGGTAATTCCCACAGCAAGATGTGACTCCAGAAAAGGTTAAGAATGAGTGGAGCTAAAACCCTATCCCCCCATATGCCTTTGTGGCGTAAACAGGGACAACTTTACGTTTAGTTTAACGTTTATGATTTATGCGTTTCTCTTGTCATCTGATATGCATTCCGCACCCACTTGTACCCCTTTTATTTCGTTAAGTGACGAATACGTGACCGGTTACTCACAGGCTTGTTTGAATTTCGTCACCATCTTGGTAATTTGGCCCGTATTAATGAGACATAACCACGTATTCTCGTTACAACAGTAACCCCTCTCCCCCCACCCCAGACACACACAAAACACACTCGAATTACCTGGTAATCCAATGCATTAAACTGCATACCGCAGCACGGTGTATCTCACTCTATGTAAGATTACAGCAAATTTTGTTCTCATTGTCACAATATTAGCAGTATCGTGTTCCTCGCCCTAGTTTCGTTTAATGCGCGTGTGACGTAGTTGCTCTGCGTCACATTTAGATCATTATAAGCAGTTATGACGTCAACGATGGTAATGTGGTGGAGACTGCGCACATCTTTTTCGGTAATATCTCATAAATTACAAGTAATTCTTCTATCAGCGTGTCCATTGCCACGTGTGAGCCGAACATAAAGATGGACTGACATATAGAAGTGTTATCTGTGGCTGCATGAATCCGTGAACGTGTTTAACGAATTGACATTAATGGGCTATACCTAGCTTGTATGACGGCGAGCTGGGAGCTCAGAGTTGGAATCACGACCAAGCATTGGTTGTCTTTAAGGTTTATTTGATATTGGTGATTCTTTAAGTTAGATATTTGTTCTTTCCCTCCTTCTTATTCCTTTTCTTCTTCTTCTATGGCATGTCGGTCAACTTTGGGGCCACGACTTCCCCGTTTCCAGGGTTTCGAGACAATCGAATCTTTACGAGGTGAAGATGTCAGTCTCATGCCCAAGCCCTCAACCTGGAGGGCCAGGGTATCTCCGCGTCTTTGTCCAGCACCTCGCTCAAAACCTGTCCGACATGGATGGCCCTACCAGCAGCGAGACTGCTAGAGTGCAACGGCGCACGCAAGCTCCCTCCACGCCTAAAGAAACCTTCGACAAGGTGGAGACACCATCAAGGGAGACACGTTCGTTTAGTATCCTATAATGTTCAAGACAGTTTCTTTGTACATTTGTCCCAATTCGCCTTTATATGCATCCTTATACCTTGTCCGTTATTAAATACCGTCTGAAGTATGATACACTGCTTCCTTTAAATATCACATAAATTAATTCGGCATTTTGCAATTTTAAATTGTTAAAATGAAAGCTAAATATTTTATTTCAGCAGATTTTGATTTCTATTTCTCTTCACTAAAGTAAAATTACCGATCCCAGTGGCCGTGCGGTCTAAGACGTGGGTCTTCGGCCGCTCGCTTACTAGGATTGTGGGTTCGAATCCCACCGAGGGCATGGATGTCTGTCTCTTGTGAGTGTTGTGTGTTGTCAGGTAGAGGTCTCTGCGACGATCTGGTCCCTCGTCCAGATGAGTCCTACCGACTGTGGTGTGTCTAAAAAAAGTGTGATCGTGAAGCCTCGAAAAAATGAGGCGGCCTAGGCCCCCAAGGGGCTGTCGAGCCATTTAAAAGAAGGTAAAATTAGGAATCAAATTTCCACATTGAAGCATTCGTTTGTACTTCACCGTTGTTATTCATAAGAGTGTTGCATCACTTCGTTACGCCAAATTATTGGCATAATCTTCATCAATTTTACAGCTTCGAATTTTTTTAAATACACAGACGAACGTGTGTATACACACATACGTACATGTTTTAATTTACGCGGTTGAAACCAGAATGTCAATATGTTGTATTCAAATGATTCAGGATTAGATGCAAGGCCCGAAGTCAGGCTATAGTGTCTAATGGTTTATTTTAATTTTCTCAGTCCTCATAACGAATGATGTTATAGTCCCGATCCCCTTAAGTGGGCCACGACCGCATAATATTTACATCCTCTACAATTTACAATTCACGTTCACCTTCCCATTCAGTATAATAATTGGAATACAGCTTGGAGACTGGAGAATCCTTGCTCTATTCCCGGTGGGGGCAGAGAATTTTTGATCACCACATCTTAAAGTCAAGCTCTAACGCCCACGTGGCCCTATGCTGGTTGTGACGCTGACAGTTTATCCCCATCTGATTCTGAGGTTAAGATTACTTGGAGCTGTGCCTCCATTCCCCTACATTCATTGCGTGGTTCTTAATTAAACAGAGGGGCTTTTCGTTCTGTATCTTCCCATTTGACACTCTGTAGACTAGACATGTGGCAAGACTTCAAATAAACTAACAGATTGATTGATTGATAGAAAGGAAATGTGATGTACGGGACAGGGCTGTGTAAGTGCTGGCTAGCGACAGCAGAGTTACTGCGTAAGCCTATTGCTGTGTACGCTGCACTTGAGGCAGGATGATAGACTGACACAAGTTATGCTAGGAGCGTTATCGGTCATGACATCTGTATCCCACTCCACATGTAGCAAGATGAAAGTAATTACCTGCAAAATAGGGGAAAAATAGCTGATTCATGCTACGACAACAATGTATGTACGTACTCGTATATGTACCTGTCATGAAATTTCAGCGTGTTGAATAAACTACTTATGCAGGATGTAGTACCATACTGTTATTAAATTGGTCAATATCAGTGTTTCTTATTTAATAAGAAACAATTATTATTTAATACAGGTTTCTTTTCTGTCAAGTTTTACGAAGATTGTCTGGGGGTGAGAGTGAATCCTGTTCTACTGTTACATCAAATGGGCTTATTGTTGCAGCCGCGTATAACAGAGAAGTATGGAGCAGTGATAGCCGATCCCAGAGACCGCGCGGTTTAAGTCGTCGGTCTGCGGCTTCTCGCTTGCTGGGATTGCAGGTTCGAATCCCGCCAGGAGCATGAATATCTCTTGTGACTGTTGTGTGGTGTCAGGTAGAGGTCTCTGCGACGGGCTGATTACTCGTCCAGAGGTGTGGTACCGAGTGTGGTGTGTCTGAGTGTGATCGTGAAGCCTCGAAAATGAGGAGGCCTAGGCCAACTAGGGGCTGTCATGTCATGGAATGGATCAGTGATGAAGTTAAAGATAACGTGAAGTTGTGACTGTGAATAATTAACTGCAATGCTATGAAGGCGTGTGGGAGAATTGAGGTGTATGTTGATATATTTTTTACTTAGGCTTGTAATGGCGCTGAGTGATCGACTTCACGTCCCGGCCGCTTTATCCCCAATGAAAGAGTTCCGGTACCATTGAGTAGGAGGCTGTGTGGATTCCAGACCCGGTTTGGGGACTTTTTTTTTTGTTGCTCTCAGTTTCATTAGATAAATGCAGGCGAAGTATTGCGAATGAAGAAGCGATGGATTCCTTTCATGTCTTTCTATTTGATTATTCATAAATGACCGTACCTTTCGCTGCTATGTATACTGAACTACTGACGTCATGATATAAACAACAGAACACATTACAGTTCTACCGTCTGCAGCAAGTGGGATCATGAACTAATCCCAGTTTGTGTAGCTATCCTTCTAAGGAAGAGTCACTTGTTAGTCGTTGGTATATCGCATGCTGATCTGTCTGGAACTGTAATTACATTTCGTATGAAATGAAAGTCAAATTAAATCAGGTACTTCCAAACCACAGTGTATAATTAACACTGCGTGTATAGTACGGTCCCTCGTTCCATGCTCCCGTAATTTTTGCGGTAAGCACAACTTTGACTTGGACTCTCGCTAATATACCACCCCAAAACTTTATGTAAAACACACTCACAAACACACACACACTCACACACGAAACCGTACCGTCAGCTGTCAGCTTGTTTCAGTCCCTCTTACTGCATGTGAAGGGAATTAAATATTTAGAAATGTTTGCCCTTAGTGTAGAGATACTAACGCGGTCTGGTGTACTCACAAGGACAGATATGCATATATTACGTCCAAACCTAGGATATTTTTAAGGTTACTTACTCGGTATGAAATGTTAAGTTCTCACAGCGGTGAATATCAGGATCACAGTCTTGTGATATGTGAAACCGTGTAGTTTGGTAGATAGGCACCAAAATGTAAAATGACACTTATTTTGTGTTTGTGTAGTGGCAGGTGCTGTATTAACGAGAAACAAATACGGAACTTTGTTTAGGAACAAATTCCACGATCACTGGAGGAGAAAAAATAATTACTGCACTGGAGATGGAGATATTAGATTGCTCTGAATCATTAGTATCGATCTACAAGACAACACCGTTCCAGATTTTAGAAGATTTTGTTTTTATCCCTTTAACCTTTTAAAGCCTAGCGGTAACTTAACGTACCACCACGTTTAACATTCAACAATTCTGCATGGTGCTCACATTGCATTTATGTGTTTTGTATGGATTTCAGGACACGCAGCGACTTTTGCCTTATAGAACATTAAATTTTTTTATTATGGCTCGACAGTCCCTAGGGGGCTTAGGCCTCCTCATTTTTCGAGGTTTCGCGATCACACACTTTAGACACACCACACTCGGTAGGACTCCTCTGGACGAGTGATCAGCCTGTCGCAGAGACCTCTACCTGACAACACACAACACTCACAACAGACATCCATGCCCCCGGCAGGATTCGAATCCACAATCCCAGCAAGTGAGCGGCCGTAGACCCACGCCTTAGACGGCACGGCCACTGGGATCGGCGAATATTAAATTGGTTTTGTATAACAGAGGTGAAGAGTGTTTACTGCGCGGTACGCACTGAGTCCTTATATAAAGGAGACACGTTTCGTCTTTAAAGGGTTAAAAAGTACTAGTCAGTAGTCCAATTTGGCGTACAAATGTTATTGTATTTATTTCTGTGGCGCAGAAATCCAAATCAATCCCAGTCCACCTCGTTACTCAGGTTTCTAGATCACACACAATTAGACACACACACACGGTAGGACTCCTCTGAACGAGCGATCAGCCCGTCGCAGAGGCCGCTACCTACAAAACACACGACAGACACAAAGACAAGCATCCTTGCTTTCAGCGGAATTGGAACCCGCGATCCCAGCAATCAAGCAGTTCACCAGACCTGTGCCTTAGACCGCACGGCCACCGGAATCAACATTATTCTAATTAAACTTTTGCACGTATTCCATTGACCATAATATTAATTTACGGCTTCAGTTGTTATAAAATAATAAGTACATTACTACATTTGACTCATTCTTTAGTCATTCTATCGTAATATCAACTCGTTTATTGCAGGAAGCGCTGATATATTTAGCTACAAATGTGCAAACTTCCGCAACGTGGAAAGTAACCACCGCGTTTTGCACAGTAAGTTAGGATGCCATGATACAGCAGTAAAGTAGGCTACATACAAATGGTAAAGTGATTCAGCATGTTTCCTTCAAGACGTATGGGGATTTGAAAGAAGGCTCCACTTATTCTTAACGTCGGTCCAACTGGCATTAGGCTGTGCTGCACGCTGTAAGCTCCTTGATGACGGGGGGGTGGAGGGGGGTTGGATAGACAGCAGTACTTCCCTGATATTAATACGTGACTATTCTAATTATTATGCATCCTTTCCTCGACATACGGTAACTGGAAGCGTGCGTGGAAGGTCGTGTATAGCTGTCTGTGTTTTCGTCCGCCCGTCTGTCTGTCTGTCTGTCTGTAGGTCGTCTGTTTGTCCACGTGTTTCATCTGGATTACCCTGGGCGGATTTTGATTAAGTTTTGTATTTGAAGTCCTTGCAGACAGTAGCTGGATTATCTCCATTTGTATAACCGTCGATGTCACAAAGTATACCCTTCATCCGGGTACCAACGTTACGGCTAGAAATGCCCAAGTGATAGGAAAGTATGTGCAAGCTGTGTGTACTAAGATACATTTTGTAGTTGTCCAGTCATGTTGGATCTGCCTTAGGAAGTGGTCGAAATATACTATCGAAATGTGGGGTACGTATAATCAGCGGTAGGTCTGCGAAAATTATAAATCAATTATTAGGCCCGACCTCAAATAGTATTTCTGTTGTGTTATTACGCACTCCACGTGTAATAATCACGTTTATGTGTGTTAAATGGTGACATGCTGAATATTGGTTCCTTCTGAATTTTACGTAGCAGAGAACATGGCCCCAGAATTGTGTGTGATACGGGAAGTGGGATACCGTGATATCGAAGGGAACAAAAAAACGAAATGGACTCATAGCATGCAGCTGTCAGGGGGGATATACAGTGTCATTTGTTACATGTGTTTAAACTCAGATATTAAAATTATGATCCCTCTCTTTTAGTGTAGGTTTATGGAATCTGCGCGGTTAATTAAAAACCCAGGTCACCATTTCAAAGCTCCATTTGACACAATATTACTTTGTCAAAAAAAAAAAAAAAGACTGTAATAAGGTAGATGGCTAGAATGAGCAGTTTCAGGACCCCTGTAGAGTTGTTCATGTATCGTCATTTACATTAATGAAGTCAGATATTAACACCGACACTTAATGTCGGTATATAAATAGTTAATGAAAAGAGAACCCTAAAAAACATAACAGTATGTACAGTGGTGCCTCGCAATTCGACGTCTCGCAATTCGACAGTTTCGCAATTCGACAGTTGAGTTGCGGCAGCCGGCGCATGCGCGTGCATAGAATTGTGCGTTTTCATTTGTTATTTGTCAGTTCTTATTGAAGTGCGTTGGTGTTTGCTCGTGTTGTTTGTGCTAATTTTCAATTCTGCATTTTTCATACCCTACACCATTAAGAATGAGTAAAAACAGAAGTGAACAGAAAATACACACTTGGTTGAGCATAGAGAAGAAGAAAGAAATTGTAGATAAAGTGCAAAAAGGTAGCACAATTACAAGTGTAGCTCAAGAGTATGGCGTTCCTAGGTCAACTGTGGCAACTTTTTGGCAACAGAGAGAGAAGATTATGAGTGCTAGGGTGTCTGTTGGAGCAATGAAGATTTCTGACAAGAATAGATCTTCGATCAATGAAGAGATGGAAAAGCTGCTTATTACCTGGATTAAAGAAAGACAGATGAAGGGAGATCCAGTAACTCAAGCAATGATCTGTGAGAAGGCTAGGTTAATTTTTGAAGAATTTCAGAAAAGAACTCCAGGATCTACCTCAAATAAAACTGAGGAATTTAAAACAAGCCGAGGATGGTTTCATAGATTCAAAGGTAGAACATAGAGGGAGAGACAATCCACCCTTGATCAGTTCGTCATCCCTGTTCAAGCAAAGAGGAGACGAGAAGAGGTAGAACAGGATAAAGAAGACCCCCTTCCAAAATCTAAGGCTCAATAAACTGTTGTGTTGTGACTATAATAGTGTATTTCGTAATTTAGTGTGTTAGTATAGTAAAGTAAATAATCCATTATGGTGTATTTCTCTCCCCCTTGGGGGGTCCGACAACGAATTAATCTATTTTCAATAGACTTATATGGGAAATATTGTCCCGCAATTCGACAGTTTCGCATTTCGACATTACTTCGGCGACGGATTAGTGTTGAATTGTGAGGCACCACTGTACTTCTTTCGTGTTTATTTTTTGCTTCCCTTCTGTTCAGTGGACTAGTTTATGAACATAAATATTGAAAGGAGAGTTTTACTGTGGACAAAGTGGCACTGAGACAAGTTTTTCTCCGACTACTTCGGTCTTGCTGTGTCAGTGTCAAACAACCAACCAACCAATCAAATCTAGGCCGATGAAATATGTAGCAGACCTAACTATAGGACATACGGGGAAATGAGAAAACCATAAACGATGTTAAGAGGAATGTGAAATAGTGGAACCAGTTACGAGTCCTAGGCGTGGATCGAAGTTCA
Organism: Reticulitermes speratus; assembly: GCA_021186555.1. Classification (NCBI taxonomy): domain Eukaryota; kingdom Metazoa; phylum Arthropoda; class Insecta; order Blattodea; family Rhinotermitidae; genus Reticulitermes; species Reticulitermes speratus. Next base: position 7,964,200 of record JAJKFL010000001.1, read on the forward strand.
GTATTGCAATATGCCCTTTAAATATTTAATGTGCCAGGATTCACAGTGGATTCGTCTGGCTTAGGATAGGTTTTCACGGCCGGGTTATGTAAACAATGTAATGAATGTTCCATTTTATGAAGGAAAAGTACGTTTTGACTGCCTTTGTAAATTAGAGTCTAAAAAGTGATTATTCTGCATTAATGAGTTTTTTTTAGTAAATTAGGTAGTTGTGAAAGAAAGTTTTTTTTTCCTATGGCTCGACAGTCTTATATGGGCCTGGGCCTCCTCGTTTCGTCGAGGTTTCATGATCACACACATTTGAGACACACCACAGTCGGTAGGACTCCTCTGGACGAGGGACCAGCCCGTCGCAGAGACCTCTACCTGACAACACACAACACTCACAAGAGACAGACATCCATGCCCCCGGCGGGATTTTTTTTTTTTTTCTGTCCGGGGTTTTTCCCCTTTGATCCATTTTTGTACTGTTTAAATCCTTTCGTCCTTCAATTCACTTTACGTTCCATACTACCGTCCTTACAACAAACACAACACAAACATCCATGCCCCCGGTGGGATTCGAACCCACAATCCTAGTAAGCGAGCGACCGAAGACCCACGCCTTAGACTGCACGGCCACTGGGATCGGCTGTGAAAGAAATTAAAAGCTACAAATTACGAGTGCTTGTAAGCTTGCCTGCTGTTCTGAATATTTTCCATAATCTTGAATAATTTTATTGCTTTTTTTTTCTAATTAATCTTTTTGAAAAAAGATGTGAAGCTCAGTTTTCGAAACGTTATGATAAATAAACTGGTTGTGGGGGAATGTCCAAAACATTGGACAAGCTTATTGCGGTATACCAACGTCATAATCCTTTACGATGAATCTGTTTATTGTCATGCGGTTTGCATATATTTTCATTTTGCTTTTACAGTATACCAATGGGTTCTGCGCTCTGAAATGTATTTGTGCCTTACTGCTATACTAAAATTAGCTTTACCTAATAACTTTCTTCAAGTTGGTGCCTCTAAGAGGACATCAGGGGAAAAAAAGAGAAGTAAAATGAAAGTATTGAAATCGGACATAAAGTTTTAGAAAATAAGGGTAATGTTGTAAGTGGTTTTAAGAGAGTTAGAAAACTAAATGAAGTGGGATGCAGGGGGAAAGAGGAGGGATTAGTTACTGTAGTTGGCTTCTGCTGCCGCTTGGTAAATCTTGTATTTCGAGTAGAGGAAGTTATAAAAATGTCTCAGTTTCATTTGGAGTGATAATTCATGGTTTGATAATGTTCGCGCAACTGCAAATAACACAACACCAAACAGACCGCCCCCCTCTCTCTCTCCCTCTCTCCTCTCCCGTCACAACGCTGTGATGTCGGCTACCATCATACAGAGTCTGTCGCCATCTTTATGGTTTCGTTAACTTTGTGCTTTACGAGAAATCGCTGTCTAATGAAAATGGCTCAAATTTATTAGGAATGAAAATCGATATAACAAAGTAACACGTGGCTTTCATGTACAAATACACTTCTAGCTTTTAAAAATCTACATATTTAAACTTATTCAGTATAAATGTGATTTGAGACTTCCGCCGCGATGTTGATGAGATCTGCGCTCTTCTGGGATATTACGCGACGTCGTGTGGTAATTGTTTACCGACGTTTCGGGACAACGTATCGGTCCCATCTTCAAGGGTCAAGAAGTCCAAGAAGAACTTCTTGACCCTTGAAGATGGGACCGATACGTTGTTCCGAAACGTCGGTAAACAATTACCACGCGACGCTGCATAATATGCCAGATGAGCGCAGATCTTATTCAGTTTATATTTATCTTACTTTTGCCTGTAATATGGACGGCAATCTAGGCGTGCTAGTGTAGCTCAGCTAGTATAGTGACTGGCTACAGACTGAAATACGAGATTCCATCCTTGGGCGGGAATAATACATTTCTCTTCGCCTCCGCTCCGCTCCACATCTGTTGTTCATTTACCCTTCTACCATGTGGGCACCGGGGCGTTTTGTCCGGTAAGGAGGGCGGATGATGAGATAGTTACTTACCTACACCTAATAATGCGGGTGCTGTATGTCCAGGCCCCCATAAACATTTGTGACGCGGTAAATAATTGAGCATATGGACACTAATTTCACTTCTTATATGACTGTCACAGATGATGAGTCGGGGTAGCATTAACGGTATAGTGACTGGATAACCGAGAAGTTTTCGTTCGAATCCCGGCAGGGGCAAAGACTTTTTTTCCCTTCTCCAAAACCTCCAGACTGGCTCTCGAGCCCAGCTTCGTTTCAGTGCGTACAGGGATTTTGTCCTGGGGTTTAAGAATGAGTTGAGCTATACCTCCACTCCCTGCAGACTCGTTTCGTGGCTTGAACAGGGAGAACTTTACTCATGATATAGAATTAATAAATAAATTATTAAAATGAAAAATATTTCTATTGCTAACTCCATAGTGACCCAGAACAGAAATGGCCTGTGTTCGTTACTCGGAATTCTACTTTTGATGGTGAATTTATCACAGGACTGACATGTGGAAATCTGCGGACGATTGACATAATTTTAAATGAATAATTGTGTTTGTTCTTAACATGCATCGTGTCTCGAATACATTTACTTATATTCATCATTTTGTACACCTGTTCTGTCAGTGCACGGGACGTGTAAAATCTTTCAAATTCTAATTAATTAACAAACTCGCGTTTAGATTAAACCAACAGATACATTTTATGATGGATTAACGTTAATAGGAAATGTGGCATTGCGGCTTTCCGCTTCATATTATATCCATATATGTCGCGTGGTTCTGTGCTGTTCCTCATTACCGACAGGTTAAATAAATCCTGCGTGCCTGTTTGGGTGCAGATGCACTATTGTAATATATTACATTCCATTCGCTCAAATTAATGTGGAAGAGATTTAACTAATTCTGTAATTATTATGAAACTGATATCGCTGGTAGGTTGGTGTAATTTCATATTTACGAAATGGAGGTGGTTAGTAACAATGGCATGTCGTGTAAATACTCGTGCAGTTGCAACGATCCGTGTCCTGAAGAGGAATTCGAACCTCATCGGTATGATTCGCTGATTTAATTATCTTCTGCACAAGCTAGAAACTGTTGCGGGTGATATTGCTGATGTGTACGTCACTTCAAGCCAAGAGTTAGACACGAACGTGAACGCACAGAAAAATTACACTAACAGAGAGCTTTGTCTCATGGAACATAAGGGGAAAGTATCAGTAAACAAAGATCAGTAAACAAAGTATCAGTAAACAAAGTATCAGTAAACAAAGTATCAGTAAACAAAGTATCAGTAAACAAAGTATCAGTAAACAAAGTATCAGTAAACAAAGTGTCAGTAAACAAAGTGTCAGTAAACAAAGTATCAGTAAACAAAGTATCAGTAAACAAAGTGTCAGTAAACAAAGTATCAGTAAACAAAGATCAGTAAACAAAGTATCAGTAAACAAAGTATCAGTAAACAAAGTATCAGTAAACAAAGTATCAGTAAACAAAGTATCAGTAAACAAAGTGTCAGTAAACAAAGTATCAGTAAACAAAGTATCAGTAAACAAAGTATCAGTAAACAAAATATCAGTAAACAAAGTATCAGTAAACAAAGTGTCAGTAAACAAAGTATCAGTAAACAAAGTATCAGTAAACAAAGTATCAGTAAACAAAGTGTCAGTAAACAAAGTGTCAGTAAACAAAGTGTCAGTAAACAAAGTATCAGTAAACAAAGTATCAGTAAACAAAGTATCAGTAAACAAAGTATCAGTAAACAAAGTATCAGTAAACAAAGTATCAGTAAACAAAGTGTTAGTAAACAAAGTATCAGTTAACAAAGTGTTAGTAAACAAAGTATCAGTAAACAAAGTGTCAGTAAACAAAGTATCAGTAAACAAAGTGTTAGTAAACAAAGTATCAGTAAACAAAGTATCAGTAAACAAAGTATCAGTAAACAAAGTATCAGTAAACAAAGTGTTAGTAAACAAAGTATCAGTAAACAAAGTGTTAGTAAACAAAGTATCAGTAAACAAAGTATCAGTAAACAAAGTATCAGTAAACAAAGTGTTAGTAAACAAAGTATCAGTAAACAAAGTATCAGTAAACAAAGTGTTAGTAAACAAAGTATCAGTAAACAAAGTATCAGTAAACAAAGTGTTAGTAAACAAAGTATCAGTAAACAAAGTATCAGTAAACAAAGTATCAGTAAACAAAGTGTTAGTAAACAAAGTATCAGTAAACAAAGTATCAGTAAACAAAGTATCAGTAAACAAATAATTTCAAATATATGCACATAAAATAAATGAGAAACTGGAGAAAGTGTCGTAATAAGGAGCTTCATGGTTTGAATTCCTCATCGTATATCATTCGAATGATCAAATCAAGGATGATGATGATGATACTGATGATGTAGCACTAATGGGGAAGGTAAATGCATAGAGAATTTTAGTGGAGGAACTTAAAAGAAAGAGACCAGTTGGAAGGGGTAGCCGAAGGAGCATAGTCGGTATGGCGAATAGGCTGGACGGCCCGGGGTTCGAATGCCGATCCCAGTAGCCGTGCGGTCTAAGGCGTGGGTCTTCGGCCTCTCGCTTACTAGGATCGTGGGTTCGACTTCGGCCGCTCGGTTACTAGGATCGTGGGTTCGAATCCCGCCGGGGGCATGGATGTTTGTGTTGTGCTTGTTGTATAAGGACAGTAGTATGGAACGTGAAGGACAGAAGGACTTAAAAGTACAAAATGGATCAAAGGGAAAAACGGGACAGGAAAAAAAAAATCCCACCGGGGGCATGGATGTTTGTGTTGTGTTTGTGTAAAGTGACATGAAGGACGAAAGGATCTAAAACAGTACAAAAATGGATCAAAGGGAAAAACCCCGGACAGGCAAAAAAAAAAAAATCCCGGTAGAGGCAAGAGATTCTTCTTTCCTCCAAAACGTCCAGACATTCAGTGGGTACCGACGTTCTTTTCCAGTTCTTTAATTGCTGTACAGTTGTGATATTGAACTTGTCGCCGATGGTATTGTCTTACGCGATATCTGGAACACACTCGCTGAATTAGAGAGAGTCGGTATAGCGACTAGGCTACGGGCTGGACGGTCCGGGGTTCGACTCCCGGTAGAGGCAAGAGATTTTTCTCTTCTCTGAAACGTACACACCGGCTGTGGGGCCCACCCAGCTTCCTATTCAGTGGGTACCGGGGTTCTTTCCCGAGGGTAAAGCTGGTGGGCCATGATGACAACTCCCCTCCATCTCTCCACATCTTGATATGTTTTCGTAAAAATCCGTAATGTCAAATTGCATTCATACAGTTTTGTGTCTGTGTACGGGTAGACAGAGGGGCAGATGTTATGATGCCAATAGGGGTATTTTTTAACATTTTGGTTAAAATGCGTCAGCAAGCAATGATACGTCACATGGAAGTAAAGACTTCGCTCATACAGTAGCAAGACGTTTGTACTGAACTTCGCCGTCACTACGTACCTTAGGCCTGGTCCTATATATATGACCATGATATTTGAGGAATATAAGTTTTTGTTCTAAGCCGATCCCAGTGGCCGTGCGGTCTAAGGCGTGGTCTGCGGCCGCTCGCTTACTGGGATTGTGGGTTCGAATCCCGCCGGGGCATGGATGTTTGTGTTGTGTTTGTTGTAAGGACGGTAGCATGGAACGTAAAGTAACATGAAGGACGAAAGGATTTAAACAGTACAAAAATGGATCAAAGGGAAAAACTCCGGACAGGCCAAAAAAAAAAAAAAAAAATCCCGACTAGGGCATGGATGTTTGTGTTGTGTTTGTTGTAAGGACGGTAGTATGGAACGTAAAGTAACATGAAGGACGAAAGGATTTAAACAGTACAAAAATGGATCAAAGGGGAAAAAACCCCGGACAGGCAAAAACAAAAAAAGGCGTGGGTCTTCGCCCTCTCGCTTACTAGGATCGTGGGTTCGAATCCCACCGGGGGCATGGATGTCTGTCTCTTGTGAATGTTGTGTGATGTCAGGTAGAGGTCTCTGCGACGGGCTGATCACTCGTCCAGAGGAGTCCTACCGACTGTGGTGTGTCTCAAATGTGTGTGACCATGAAGCCTCGACGAAACGAGGAGGCCCAGGCCCATATAGGGCTGTCGAGCCATAGGAACAAAAAAAGTTTTTATTCTGAAAGCCATTTTTGATTTACATTACACAAGGTAATACAGACGAGCTTTTGGATCTCATTACTACGTACAAAACAGGCTGTGGTATTAACACTTTTAAATTCTGAACAGGTTTTTTGTATTAAGACATTTAAATTTTAATTATAAAATCTAAAAGGAATCCGTCTTGACTTAAAGCGAAGTTCCCTCACCTTATTACATTTACACAAAGGCAAAATAATAACTACTTGAATTTGTTTCCCGTAGAATACTTATACTTTGTAATTATGGCATTGAATTCGCGCCAGTATCGCTAAAATTTCTTTTATTTTAAAGTCCATAATATATATTAGACAGAAATATTAATTAACCACCTACTAGAATTTTAATCATATTCTCTTGTGTGTAGTGCAGACGCTCAGTCCACTTACCATTACAAACAGACTACTTAATGTCCCAGGAGCTTCTTCATTCAACATCCGCAGTAATAAATTATGCAAAACACGCCATTTCTAAAGAATTTCTAATTACTTTCTTTTCAAAATTCATCAGAAGCAATGTACTTGACTATTTCCACGATTCCTGCCGATCGTATCCGTTGATTATGATGTGGTGCACTTTGTTCTGGCCTTACATGAATCAGAATTGTACTTCTGTTGTTTTCATCTATTTCAAGATAATTTTTGCCATATTATCTCATAGACAAGACCGCTTGTCTCCGTCAAGTGGGTAGTTAGCCCTGCTTTGAATTTGTGAGTTCCCTGCTTCTAACCTTAGCTCGGTGACCAAATATGCTGAACACGTATCTCGTGGCTTATCTGAGTCCCTCCAGCATATCCCATATTGTTACCTCAAATTAGAACATTACCACTTCCACTTCCTTTACAATTCATTTTTATCGATCACTCTGCCGTTAGATGATGTACGCACACGGTGTATGTTAGCATCGTTAAACAAGATTCATAAATAAATAAACTTATAAAGAACAAGCCACGGCCTTCAATTAAAAATATCAATCTCAAGAAAATATGAATTGTCAGTAATAATAGTTGCGCTCTATAACCATAGCCTCATATAATAATAATAATAATAATAATAATAATAATAATATTGTACCAGAAATTGTAACTACAGAACAGCTGCAACAGTATATACCCTAGAAACATGGTTTGTTTCAGGTATGTAATTGTAAAGCCGATCCCAGTGGCTGCGCGGTCTAAGGCGTGGGACTACGGCCGCTCGCTTACTGGGATTGTGGGTTCGAATCCCGTCTAGGGCATGGATGTCTGTCTGTTGTGAGTGTTGTGTGTTGTCAGGTAGAGGTCTCTGCGACGAGCTGGTCCCTCGTCCAGAGAAGTCCTACCGAGTGTGGTGTGTCTAAAAAGTGTGATCGTGAAGCCTCGAAAAATGAGGCGGCCTAGGCCCCCAAGGGGCTGTCGAGCCATTGGAAAAAAAATGTAATTGTAAAGACCATGTATAAAGGTGATAATTAATAATAATAATAATAATAATAATAATAAAATAATAATAGCACTCTTAACCACAACCACATAATATAAAAAGCTTCTCTGTTTCCAATTTTATTCTGTCTGTCTTCTCTCTTTCCCTGTGTGTTTCTCTAGTCTGGTTTCCAGGTGACCGTGCAACTTACATAAAGCATAAAGACTAGGGAAACCGTGTGGATAAGACTGCTTTGCATTCTCAGCACATATCGAAGGATAATAAACACTTGGAACAAGGTAAACATAGTCAGAGACGAGTTACAGACAGCAATGAATATGCATTCGGGGATTCAGGTCCTTCAGGATGTGAAGCCGTATCGTTCGGGCAGTGGCTTCGGACGTTTCGAAGGAAGCAAGTGTCTTCATTTTCATGGGTTAAAAATTCCAAGCAAGACGCCTGTCGGTGTACTGTTACATAGCAGAAGAACCGAATTTCTTCAACATTGCTGTGAGAACCCCAGTTCTAGCGTGAGTTATGTTTGACATTCCTATATTCACTGTCACTACGACAGATATAAGTACATCGAATTTACAATATTTTATGTCCCAAAGCAGTATACAAAACCTTGAACTGCTATCCTTGCAGCGACTGAAGCATGTCCCCTCTGTTTATGATGCATTTTAGACCCTGGAACTTCACATTTTGCATCTTATTACAACACTCGTACTTTAATAAACTTTCCTCTTTTATGCTGTAATATAAAAGACGAGAGTGCATTTGGAAGGAACGAAGAAAATTATATATTGCCCATATAAAATGGACCAACCTTTCCTTACTCTACAAACGAGGGTTAGGAAATGTAATTTCTGAAGTTCAGTATACGTACAAAACTCAACATGAATATGGAGTTAGGAAGCTGCAGGTGGAATGGCTGCTAACAAAGAAGTGAACTAGCAAATGTATTTTATTTTTCGTTTACGGAAACTCATCTAGTGTTTCCTTTTATGGGAATCGTTTGTCTCTGAATACATTCTCAGAAATTGTTTTTACCTATACTTTAAAAGGCTGTGATGAGTCACATTTAAACACCAAATAAAAAAAATAGTGACTCATAAAATGTAGCTGTGCGTCACAAAGTATCTTGTCCTCCATGATATTTTCTGGAAGATGTGACAATGAGGTTACCTCCAACGGCAGAAGGCTCATGGCAATTGTTGTGAAAATCGGGAATATTATTCAGAATTTTAAGGGAAGAACATTTTTCAGAACCTTTTTGTGGGCCGGGATAGCGTAGTCGCTATAACGACGGTCCGGGGATCGAATCCCTGTGGCGGCGAAATTTTCTGCACCCGTCCAGGCCGGCCCTGGGTCCATCCAACCTCCTACACAATGGGTACCGGGTCATTCCCGTGGGTAAAGCGGCCAGGGCTTGGAATTACTCACCTAACCCCATCTAGCGCCTAGGTTAAAGAAATAGTAGAGCTATATCTCTACTTCCCCTTTATGTCTTTATGGGAGGTTATAGGGTGAAATCTACCTTTTACTTTCCTTCTTAAAGAAAGGAATTTAGCCAAGCTACATACTATCTCTTGCCATGATATCATTATTAAAACCACAAAATATTCAAATTAGAAGAGCATTTGGGTCGTTTAGTATAATTAACATAGGAGGGACGACTGGGTAACATACTACGGGACTGAATTAATGTAGGCAGTAGATTACACGTATCCGGAACAAAGGCGTGCCCCAGAACAATATTTTTGAAGGAATAATTGTATGAATAATTTTAAAAGTAAACAAGTATAAGAGCTGATTTTCACTGTGCCTATATCCGGGAGATGTTCTTCATTAGAATGACAAAGTATCAAGAGGATGAGCATCACTGCTGAACTGACACGAACAATAAAACGTCAGCTTTAAAGTATGACGTTCCTTATGACGTTGTACTGGGCACAAAAACACACATATGCATATGTGAATATATATATATGTATATGTAAGCTTTAGATTTTTGTTTGTGAGGTTAGGTAAAGAGCGAAGTTTACAAGACAAGTGGGAGACGAATTGCTGGCTGGCATTTTGGATGCTGCTTGCCCGCATAATGAAACGTGAAGATCAACTCATACGAACAACACGCGATCTTCGCACACGAGTTGCAAAGTGCACTGAGGTTGACGGTGGGATTGTCGAACATTTATTGTGAACTGTAACAAATTTGTCATTTAAACATTACAGTAAAATTAAAATAAAATTAACAGTAAGCAATTTCTCTTTCTTTATTACCATCAAATGCATTTGTATTTGTAGATTCAAACAGCTCAGAGATGGTAACCATTCATAATTAGACACATGTTCATATGAACTGTTTTTATTACAATGACCGATAATATCACCTCCCAAAATATTGACCTTTCCTCTTGAATCACCCTGTATATATCGATTTGGGTTTTCAGGAACCCGACTTGTTCTGCACAGTTAACGGATGATAAGAGTACACAGAAAAACAAAAAACAAAATCACTGGTACGCTATCACTTAATAACACAGTATTTTCTTTCAAATATTTATACTCTTACATGTCTAGGACCTCCTTCTATAGGTGGTTTAAGAAGCAGAATATTTTAATCTAAACGACAGGTGCCAGCAGGAGTTTTGGTAAACTTTCGTAATTAGGAACTTCGTAATTTTTACTGTTCACTATAATTAGATGATCAAATCGAAACGAATGTTATATGCGGTGTAAGTCGCACATGTTTGAGATATGAAAAATGCGTATCCTACTGGTTTTATTGGGAATATCTGGTGGGAATAATCGTTTGGAAGACTGAAACTTATATTAGAAGATAATATTAAAATCGATCTTGGAGATATAGGATTTCAAGTGATCTCGAATTTACTCAGACTAGGAACCAATGGGATACGTACAGTCACAAAAAATGTATTGGAAATTACTTTGTGTCAGAATTTTGGGCCGTTCTTCTAGATGATCTTATTATTTGTCTTGGATTGTTTGAAGTCAGCTGAGTTGAATTAATAAGGAAATTTGTAATTCTGGAAGTATTAAAATCGTCTGCTAAACTGTTTACTAGAATGCCAGAGTTCCGGAGTTCCCAAACTCAGAAGTTTGTCAACTTGTGTAACGTGGAAGTGTGAGGCATAGGATATAACTGTAGTACGGTTACTATGAGCTAATCCGATCATTTATTGTAATGAGTGAGTCAGTTCCACCATTCTAACCGCAACCCGTCAGCTCCTGTCCCTTTACTAACTACTGTAATGTATTAACACAATTCTACAACAAGGCAATTGTCTACTCTCAACCCACTTCGCGTGATAAATAACAGCACAACCCCTCCATCTATCTTTAAACTAAGGGCTCGTCCCCATTTTCGCAGAGTGACTCAACAGCTTCTACCCAACCTTCTGATAGAATGACATCACAAAAAGAAGAGATGGCTACGTATTTCAGGCTAGGGAGCTGTCAAGACAAATACTTTCCTAAAATATCTAACGCTATGGATCAGAGTCCGGGCCGTGTTCACAAGAGCATGGAGAAGGATTGAGAGATACTCGTTACGCTATTATGGCGTTCGTCTGTGTAGTTCATGAAGTAAACGCTTTATAATGATGTGGTGTCTGTCCGTCTGTCTGCGCGATTTATCTGCAACGGATTTTGATTAAATTAAAGACCGAATGTAGTGTACACAATAATAATTATCGTTGAAAATTCGTTTTTTCTCTTTTTCAAATATCTACGAAGTTTTGCTTCAGCTTTGTGTAAAGTAAAGGTAAAAGGTAAAGAAATCATATTACAGACCTGAACAGACCCTTAGAGTTACAGGAGGTTGAAGCTCCCAGAATTTCTGGACAATCGGCACATGAAGTTGGTAAGGTCGTCGGCCCTACGCACCGGCCACCTTTACCCCACCCCCCAGGAAATATTCCCCAGGCCCATAGTGCGACAGAAAGGATTATGTTAATGAAAAATTCCAATGACACCATCAGGAATCGAACCCGCGACCTACCGGCTTGTAGCGCAGTGTCTCAACCAACTGCGCCACCGCGTGCCTCCTTTCGCGTAAAGTAGGAGATAAATAAATAAATAAATAAATAAATTCATCGGACAAATTTTTCTACCTCTGTCAATATACAGTTTGATTTACTCGACGTTTCAGAATAACCTAAATTTTTATTAGAATGATTGTAAGACACGTTTAATGTTGTAAAAAATACAGTTTTCCCTGTGCACGCCACGAAAGAATATGGGGGGTGTAGAGGTATAGTTCCGTTCAATCTTAACCTAGGCAATAGATGGACATGAGTGGACAGCTTCACGACCCGACTGCTTTACCCCGGAGAAAGAACACCCGCGCCCATATTGCAGGCAGTTCTGCACTTCACGTGTTGCAGATACCTGCTTTCATTGCAGAAGTCTCAAAGTCTTGTGCATTGTCTTCTGGACTGCACCAGCTGCTGGTAGCACTATCGATAGAATTCTTGCTGTTACATATGCCGTTATTCTTTAAGAATTAATGTTCACAGAGCGAAGTTACTTGTTTGTGATCTAGATTGAAAATGTCTAGAAAACCTCTTCCACCCCGACTGTAAGATGTTTCTGTTTGTACACTCGAGGCAGATTCAGGCTTCCAACAGTTTGTCACTGTCTTTCATATGGTCGTCCGGAGAATTTTCGGACCTGTCCGAGGGAATGGTATGTGTACCGTTACAAACAGGATTTTTATCATTCTTCTACATTGAAAACCTAAGCATTGTGGCCCTCTTCAGTTATAAATTAACTATGAAAAAAATGAATCCTTCAGACATACATATCGGTCCCGACAGGAGATGATCGGCTGTTTTCAAGATATTATTATTATTATTACTTACTGCAATTGGGTTTTCACCCGGTGGCAGTAGTCCTTACACTAGTACACACAATACAACTGGACATATAAGTATACATAAAAGTAACAATACAATACAAACTATACACAATTACAAAACAATACATACAGTAAATACAAGTACACACATTAGAACACCATTCACACATTACAAAAACATCCACACCTTAACAAAAACATCCACTCCTTAACAAAAACATCCACACCTTACAAAAACACACCACACACAATACAAACAAAACACACGCACATTACAAAAAACAACCCCACAAACTAAATAATACAAAAACAACAAAACACACATACTGCAAAAAGAAAGAGTTGTTAAGCCTAACCTAAAACCTAACGTAAAAGAATCAGAGTTAAAAGTAATTTCGTATACCAAGCAATGAGTCAAACACTATACAAAAATAAAATTCCATGTTTTCAAAAAATGATACACACACATTTCAACTGCACCATCACTTCACTACGCTTATATACACATCACGGCATTCCCCGTTTTGCCTCCCTTTACTTCACTTCACTTCACTTCACTGTATTATTAGATATTTTTCCCCACCCTCTATACCCTTCACTTCACTTCACTGTCTTAATAGATATTTTTCCCCACCCTCTATACCCTTCACTTCACTTCACTTATCACTTTCCTAACCCTCTTCCTAAAAGTACTCGGCTTACAAGGGAAAGTCCCTAAAGCATCTGCAGGTAGTTTGTTCCAGAGTTGGATGGTCCTATTTACAAAGGAGAATTTTCCGATATCCGTCCTTTGCTTCCTGTTCCTAATTTTCCGATTATGATCAACCCTGCTCAGATAGTGTGGCCTTTGTAGTCTGTCACCTATAGCCTTCCAAGCCCGTTCGCCAGTGTATGCTTTGAAGAGAGCACATAAGCGTGCTGTCTTTCTGCGCTGCGCCAAAGTTTCCCAGTTCAAATCGGTCGTATAATTTGCAAATTTAGCCGCTTTCTGTTGTACCCGGTCTAACGCATTTATCTGTCCCTCCCTGTATGGATCCCAGCACGCAGCCCCATACTCAAGAATCGGACGCACTAGTGACGTGTAGGCTAAGCTTTTAGTATTACTATTTCCCTTTTTGAGAATACGCATTATGAAATGAAGTGCCTTCCAAGCTTTTCTCACCGTGTAAGTGGAAACCACAAAAAAGCACAGAATTTTTGTGTTGAGCTGAAAATTTGTTTTCAGTATGACATACGGGAAGGTCCCCTTTAAATGCTTGTTATGTTTATGGAAATATTTGTTTGAAGAGTGAATTAAAAGCGCACTTCGGCGTGGCTTCAAGATGGTTCTGTCAAAGTATCTTTCTCTCTTATGCTTTGCACTGCGTTATCTTTTCAACGGGTTTGTCGTGCTAGTTCCTCCTTCTTTATTCTTTTCTCGCCTTACACAGTTCTGAGTTGTTGTTTGTTAAACTCTTAACTTTCCTTAATCACATTATGAACTTCGCCCGTGGCAGTTTTAATACGCAGATTTTCCATCCTGTCCTGCATTTCATGCTGTAAACAGGATTAGAAGTAAATACGAGCAAAGTTCGTTCTGTTCACTGTATCGAAAGTCATATTACTTTAGCGATAACTTTATTCTGAATACTAAATTTATTGGTTTACGATACAAGAACGCAGACATACTTTCTTCCATAGTTTCTAAATTTGTTAAATTGCAATTCCAATTTTGGATCATTACATCCGTCTACTTGAACTTTACACAGGCATGGCAATAGTTAGATTTGTTTCCTTATAGTCGTTCCTAAACGAAACATTTAATACAGAATTTCTCACTTCCCATCCGGCCCTTCTATTAAAAAAAAAAAGTAAAATATTGATTATCATGTAGCAGAGTCCTTGACAAACTGACAGTCGCTCACCTGCTCAAGATAATAGTCCAGTTTTAAAACCCTTAATTTACATTACAGTACTCAAAAAGTTCGTAACTGATCCCTATAATTATCAATTACAGCTAGTCAACAACGTCATATCCTAATTACTTAAAATGGGCTGACCTGGATACCGGCTTTTCTTACTGAGGGTTTCCGTGATTTTCCTCAGTCGCTGCACACAAACTACATGACCGTGCCTCAGTTATGCCACGAACGTTCTCCTCATTATTATTTAAAATTTATTGTTTATTATGTCACCTTATATAACCTGAATTACCGCAAGTAAATTACATTTCTTTATTAGGGTGATCAACTCAAGAATAATGAGATGGACTGGGTATGTGGCACGTATGGGGAGAAAAAATGCGTGCAGGGTTTTGATGAGTTTACCTGAAGAAACGAGACCGCTTCGAAAATATAGACATCGATTTGAAGATGATATTAAAATGGACCTTAAATAAATAGGACGGGAGGACGTGGACTGGATTAATGTGGCACAGGATAGGTACAAGTAGCGGACGTGTGAAAACAGTAATGAACCTCCGGATTCCATAAAATGCGAGGGATATCTTGACTAGGTGCGGAACTGTTAGCTTTTCAAGAGGACCCTGCTCCGTGGAGTTAGTTAACTCCCTCCAGGACGAAACGTGATTTTTTTAAAGGTTCAGTCCGTACCGCGCAGTAAACACACTCCGTCTCGGTTATACAAACCAGTCAGTTAATGCTGTACAGTGAAATAATCGCTGTTTGTTCTGAGATCCACACAAAACACATAAATACAGTCCGTACCGCGCAGTAAACACACTCCGTCTCAGTTATACAAACCAGTCAGTCAATGCTGTACAGTGAAATAATCGCTGTTTGTTCTGAGATCCACACAAAACACATAAATACAGTCCGTACCGCGCAGTAAACACACTCCATCTCAGTTATACAAACCAGTCAGTCAATGTTGTACAGTGAAATAATCGCTGTTTGTTCTGAGATCCACACAAAACACATAAATACAGTCCGTACCGCGCAGTAAACACACTCCATCTCAGTCATACAAACCAGTCAGTCAATGTTGTACAGTGAAATAATCGCTGTTTGTTCTGAGATCCACACAAAACACATAAATACAGTCCGTACCGCGCAGTAAACACACTCCATCTCAGTCATACAAACCAGTCAGTCAATGTTGTACAGTGAAATAATCGCTGTTTGTTCTGAGATCCACACAAAACACATAAATACAGTCCGTACCGCGCAGTAAACACACTCCATCTCAGTCATACAAACCAGTCAGTCAATGTTGTACAGTGAAATAATCGCTGTTTGTTCTGAGATCCACACAAAACACATAAATACAGTTCGTACCGCGCAGTAAACACACTCCGTCTCAGTTATACAAACCAATCAGTTAATGCTGTACAGTGAAATAATCGCTGTTTGTTCTGAGATCCACACAAAACACATAAATACAGTCCGTACCGCGCAGTAAACACACTCCGTCTCAGTTATACAAACCAGTCAGTTAATGTTGTACAGTGAAATAATCGCTGTTTGTTCTGAGATCCACACAAAACACATAAATACAGTTCGTACCGCGCAGTAAACACACTCCGTCTCAGTTATACAAACCAATCAGTTAATGCTGTACAGTGAAATAATCGCTGTTTGTTCTGAGATCCACACAAAACACATAAATACAGTTCGTACCGCGCAGTAAACACACTCCGTCTCAGTTATACAAACCAATCAGTTAATGCTGTACAGTGAAATAATCGCTGTTTGTTCTGAGATCCACACAAAACACATAAATACAGTCCGTACCGTGCAGTAAACACACTCCGTCTCAGTTATACAAACCAGTCAGTTAATGCTGTACAGTGAAATAATCGCTGTTTGTTCTGAGATCCACACAAAACACATAAATACAGTCCGTACCGCGCAGTGAACACACTCCGTCTCGGTTATAAACACCAATCAGTTAATTGCGTATAGGACAAATTCGCTGTTTGTTCTGATATTCGTACAAGAAACATGAAATACACTGTGTGGGCAGAACGTAGAAATATTTAGTGTTAAACCTGGTGGTAATTCCGGTAACCGCTAGATTTCAAATTTTAAACGTAAATTTTCCCTGTGTTAATGAAACACTACTCCATGAAAACGTAAGGGTGGTGTAGGTAAACTCCATGCATCCTCAGTCTCGGCACTGAATGGAGGTGGGTAGTCCACCTCACGCCCCGGTCACTCCACCCCCAAGGAAGTGGGCCCCACAGCAGGTCTGGACCTTTTGCATAGGACAAAGTCTCTTGCCTCTCTTGGTAATGGAATTCCGAATGGATACGCATTTTGCACTACATGCAATGAGGAAGACCTCTTGCACGCCGTAGGCGTGGACCTACATGTGATGGTGTGGATTGACTTCGTGTGGCATACGATAAGAAATTGTTAGCGTGCTCGTATGTACATGGTGAAGATCATCAGGGCTATAGAAAACATGTGAAATTTCTTAAGTAACTGAGCTACTGTTAGATTCGTAAAACCCTTTTTTACAGTGTCAAACACTTGTCTACTTTCTCTTGCTCATAGGTAATGTTCCTCTTTTACTCAAAATTTCATGCTGTGAGTTTCGCTGTGGGGCAGTTTCCGCTTGATATGCTGGTTATCTTAACGACATTCGCTATTAGACCGAGTCTTAGGCTATTTAATGACGCCATTTCACTGCCAAAATATGTCGTCAAATGAGACGAGAACGCAGTTATGAGCAGCCAAGATTAAAGCTAGATATGGCGTGCCTGGAAGTTTTTATATGCCGACTTGCTCGCGTTTCTGCTTGCACCTCGAGCGCGACTCCTTCTAAACACGTATTTCATGTACGATACATTTTCCTCCCCGTAATAAATCTTACTTGAAGATTTATAAATAGTTACAACGTTTTGACAGCACTACGATTAATCGAAACGTTTGTAACTGTTTCGATTAATCGATACGGAGTAACATTTCAGAATACCTGAGTCTTCAGCACCACCGCCGTGAGGACCCCGAATCTCGTAAATCTTACGGGGTTGGAGGTAATAAAGGATACTGCGTGCGTTAGCAGACTTGTATATTGAACAGTCAGTGATATTCCCAGCGTACGAATCCCAGCATCGGAAATAATGGATTGATTTTAGACTTCGTTGAAATAAGATTTGCCTTGTTCCTTTAATGCAGGGTTGTGTTAATTGTAACACCACTTTGAAGCACGTATTATATAAGTTATATAAATACTTTATCAAGTCTTAAAAGGTATCAGGTAAAGGTAAAGTTCACGCTAGAAAAGGCCATGAAGGTTCAGAGGCGGAGTAGAGGTATAGCTCTACTCTTTCTTTGACATCGGCGCTGGATGGGGTGGGTGATCAACGCTACGCCCTGGGCGTTTTACCACCGGTAAAGAGACCCAGTACCCATTATACAGGAGGTTGGGTGAGCCCCAGGGCCGGTCTGGACGTCTGCGGAAAAGCCTTCACCCCACCGGGATTCGATCCCCGGACCGTCCAGCCCGTAGCGAGTCGCCCACCTTTAATGGGTGTCATGATACTAGAAATTCAATATTTAACATTTATTGATGTTTCCAGTCAGTACGTATGTACTATTGGCTTTTTGCCATTTTGTATAAATATCAATTAGGCTAATAGTGAATAGTTGCATGTGAATTTACTGTCTGTGATTTTAAGTAAACAGTTCATCGTATTTTTAATTTATTATTGAATGTATTGAAGAAATGTACTCCCGCATGTCATCTCAAAGTGAACATACCCTGTACATTTTCAGAATTCTGTTGAATTACAAATGCACACAAAGTTGCATTACTCTTCTCCAGGGTACTGTCGGTGAGGGAATTTATCCCTCATTCTTATAGGCATGGATATTTATCTCGTGAGGAAATATTTGTGTGATGGAGATCCGTCTCAAATACTGACTGATTAATAGACTTGAGGAAAACCGATGTTCTACCAAAGAAACCGCAAAGTAAAATGAATAAAATAACCAATAGAAACGAGTACCAAGTAAATTAATTTGTCCAGGAGAGACCTAAATATCTTACTCGGTAATGGATATATATGAATGGAAATATAAAAACTTTTGAATCGGCGAATGAAAGGAAATTATTTTCATTTTACGCTCATATTTCACGAAATTCATCCCGTCCTGTTTCATCTACCTTAAGGATATAAATCATTCATGTTTTCTAGATCCAATATTGGCGTGAAAAGTATCTTACTTCTAAACTATGCAGATAAAATTTCGAAGGTTTTGTAGGCATATAAAACTGAGTTTCATGTATGATGTTTTGGGTCAGTTGGAAACGTATATTCTGTTGCATCATTAAGTATTCCTACTGGATTTATAATTATTCTTCAGAAGTATGGAACATAAAAATATTTAAAATCAAATTGAACAGCTGTCTAATTATGCCGATTCCACGTCCGATTGAACAGCTGTCTAATTATGCCGATTCCACGTCCGTTGAAGAGCTGTCTAATTAAGCCGATTCCACGTCCAATTGAACAGCTGTCTAATTATGCCGATTCCACGTCCGATTGAACAGCTGTCTAATTAAGCCGATTCCACGTCCGATTGAACAGCTGTCTAATTATGCCGATTCCACGTCCGATTGAACAGCTTCTAATTAAGCCGATTCCACGTCCGATTGAACAGCTGTCTAATTATGCCGATTCCACGTCCGATTGAACAGCTGTCTAATTATGCCGATTTAATGTCCGATTGAACAGCTGTCTAATTATGCCGATTCCACGTCCGATTGAACAGCTGTCTAATTATGCCGATTCCATGTCCGATTGAACAGCTGTCTAATTATGCCGATTCCACGTCCGATTGAACAGCTGTCTAATTATGCCGATTTCATGTCCGATTGAACAGCTGTCTAATTATGCCGATTCCACGTCCGATTGAACAGCTGTCTAATTATGCTGATTCCATGTCCGATTGAACAGCTGTCTAATTATGCTGATTTAATGTCCGATTGAACAGCTGTCTAATTATGCCGAATCCACGTCCGATTGAACAGCTGTCTAATTATGCCGATTCCATGTCCGATTGAACAGCTGTCTAATTATGCCGATTCCACGTCCGATTGAACAGCTGTCTAATTATGCCGATTTCATGTCCGATTGAACAGCTGTCTAATTATTCCGATTCCACGTCCGATTGAACAGCTGTATAATTATGCCGATTTCACGTCCGATTGAACAGCTGTCTAATTATGCCGATTCCATGTCCGATTGAACAGCTGTCTAATTATGCCGATTCCACGTCCGATTGAACAGCTGTCTAATTATGCCGATTTCACGTCCGTTGAACAGCTGTCGAATTAAGCCGATTTCATGTCCGATTGAACAGCTGTCTAATTATGCCGATTCCATGTCCGATTGAACAGCTGTCTAATTATGCCGATTCCATGTCCGATTGAACAGCTGTCTAATTATGCCGATTCCACGTCCGATTGAACAGCTGTATAATTAAGCCGATTCCACGTCCGATTGAACAGCTGTCTAATTATGCCGATTTCACTTCCGATTAGCAATGTTAATATTACATTACCTGATAGAATCACCTGTTCCACAATAACTCTTAGGCTTCTATAAAATAATAGTAATAATAAATGTAAGTTGGTATAAAAATTACTAGATAAATCACAGTCTTGTTCTTCCAGATTTTCCAAACATCCACAGTGATAACTTATTGAGTTTCTATTTCTGTTACCTTGTTCTGAGGTGAACCCATATCTTTCGGTTTAATTGTGGCATTTAATGGGCTCACCTCCTTCTCCGGGATGACAGAACATCGGAGAAATGCTACTGATATGGTAAGGACACTTACTGGTGCAAATATGTAGGGCTTATACCACAAGGCGCAATTCATTTTTTTAAATTGGGAAAGTGTACTACAAGCAGGTAATCTATCCACCTCCAATCTGGGAAACATGTATCACGTTTCTGCGTACTTTCACATTATCAGTTTTGGTGTAAGCTTAGTGCAGATGTTAAACAAGCTTTGCTTTTTATATTGCTGCTCTGAATCCATTACTATAATGCATTCTCTCAAGCGTTCTTGCGCGATGACGTTTATAAATTACGCGTACAAGTAACATGAAAGCTCAGCTCGGAAACAAAATACGTGAACTTGTGACGCATTTTCCAAATTTTAAACCAGGGAAGTAGGTTTATGTCCTTTCGGTTTTCTTCTTTTCTTCGCGAATGTGGCACCTTAATACCCTTACCTGCTTTGAAATTCTTTCTCCTAGCGTCTCCATTGTCTTCCTCTTACTTTTCGCCCTACAATTGTCGGTCTGTGACAGTAATTAATAACCTGTGGGTCGCCGATACTTGCAGGCCGCCTGGGATTGACCGAGAGTTCTGTGATTTCACATGGCTGCACAGCACGAGACTTGCTCCTGTCTTTTCCTCTGTTATTCCTGTGGCTCCGGGGCAGCCATTCATCGAATGTGTGTGTTTGCTCGTCATTCATTCATTCATTTATTCATTCCGTATTCTGTCTTAGATAGGTCCGTAGCCTCTTCCAAAGCGGGTTCTCCACAGAGTGCGATCTAGTGCTTCCTATTTCACTTTCCATTATCCTATCGTTTCCTTAAGGCAATCCAGTAGCTGCTTCCGTCTTCTTCCTTGTCTTCCCGTCACTTCTACCCTTTCTTCTGTCTTTCCTACAATAACGTGCTTGATGTACTGATTAAAATATTAAGTCATTTAGAGCGGTTACTGACTTCATAATAGATTTGTCAATAGGTATTTTATAAATTAAATACAAAAATTTGCATGTGGGAAAAGGTGTCCTCGTACTACAGCATGTTGAGAGCTCCTAGTATATGCATCTTCGCACACTTATATTCACTAATGTAGTAATTCGTCAGTTGCATTTAAGATTTAAAACCTTTTAATTATTTCGCTATTTTTTCTTTGCCTAACGTTCTATGGGCGGTCGTACACAATCCATATTTGCTGCTTTTCTTGCTCCTCTTATCTCTGCCCCGCTTACCCATGTCTCAGTATCGTGTGTGAAGTTCGATGACAGCTGTGATTTGTGGCTCAGTTGTTTAACAACCTAAATAATCGCCATATTCCAGCATTTGGATTTCGTAATCCTGTACAGCCTATTTATTTTCACCTTGTATAAAAGAAAATATTTTGACTTTCGATTTGTCTGTCAATTTAAGTTTGATGCTTCAACCGAATTCTTAGAATACACAGTAGAAACTGAACTCAGTATCTATAAGTTCCAAAATAGACGTAACAGGGAAAAAATATTGACGTTTGTAATATTTCCAAGTGAATCAAACATATAATTAATAATGTTGTGAAAATTTGCTTTGGCTGTGGTACCTGAGCACTGAGTGATTTACGGAATGATATATAGATATAGATATTAGATACGTAACCGAATTTGGCGAGATATGTTTTGGACACGTTTTAAAGTGTAACATAACATTGCATCATTATTGTCATTAGTGAATTTTTTAAATACTTTATTTATTTGTTACTAGTGGTTATTTGAACCAATACTGAAAAAATTAAATTCGTCAGCTAACATTTTGATAGACTATACTGTAAAACATTTAATTTTAAAAGTCCGTGTCCGAGATTGGCTTATATGCCTTCAATATTGTGCGTTCACTTTATATAATTCGTATAAAGAGTAATGAAGATGCGTTTCAAAAGTGAGTCTTTCTTTAGACTGACAGATCAGACGAATTTTCTGTAATTGTTTATTCCGTAAAAATTTGTCCTCTTTGGCTATTGCTGCTTCAAAAGAACCTCTTCAAGAACAGGCTGAAAGATTTAACAGGCTGAGACAAATGAATCTGTTTGCGCTGTCAATTTTTCTTCCTGAACCAACAAACCCTTCACCAGCTCCAGTTTTCCCGGCAACTACGTCACACTACAAAGCCCTGAACACAGAGTAATCAATACTGTCTTCATGACCACGCCTTCATATCTGCAATTAGGGACAATTCTTTGTTATTCCAGTTATTTTTTTATATACAGGCCGACTTTATGTAACGACCTTATCATTAACTCACACTATATAATGTCGAATGTTGAAATTATGATGAATAATGGATCGGAAAGGGCGCGGAAGGAAATGGTCGTGGCCTAATTTAACGTGCCTGTTTTCCCGTTAATTTCTCGAAGGATTGAGGAAACCCACGCAGAACCTCAGGTTTTTGCTCTCTCAACTCAAATTCTAACCAATGGTTTGTCATCTGTGCTCTTCTGGAATATTACGCAGCGTTGAGTGGTAGTTCTGTACTGACGTTTCGGGACAACCTGTCGGTAAAGAAATTCCAAGAAGAAATATTTCTTCTTGGACTTCTTGACCCCTGAAGATGGGACCGATAGGTCGTCCCGAAACGTTGGTAAAGAACTACCACTCAACGCTGCGTAATAAGATGGGACCGATAGGTTGTACCGAAACGTCGGTACAGAACTACCACTCAACGCTGCATAATATCCCAGAAGAGCGCAGATATCATCTAAATCGCAGCAAAAGCATGAAATTACGCACTGATTTGTCAATTTCAAGTCAGAAGCTTG
Source organism: Reticulitermes speratus (assembly GCA_021186555.1). Classification (NCBI taxonomy): domain Eukaryota; kingdom Metazoa; phylum Arthropoda; class Insecta; order Blattodea; family Rhinotermitidae; genus Reticulitermes; species Reticulitermes speratus. The sequence continues at coordinate 7,987,180 of JAJKFL010000001.1, forward strand.
ACAACTTAAGGCTCTATTTCCAGAATTAAAGACAGTGTTATGTGCTCCTGAAACGAATCAGCCATTTAAAGATGTAGATTTTCCAGATTCAGCTCGTACCGCGCAGTAAGCAAAGTCGATCTCGATTATTAAAAAAACTGTCAGTTAATGCTGTATAGGGAAATAATTGTTTCTTTTATTCTCATATCCACACAAAACACACAAATACACTGTGTGAGCATAATGCAGAATTTTTTACTCTTAATCGTGCTGGTACATGAAGTACCCACTTGGCTATAAACTGTTGATAAAGGTGCATAATTGGAAGTACTTGTCTGTCCGTATTTCCTTCTGAAAATGTATTATCCGAAAACAGTTATTTTAAGGTTTATAATATAAGAAATTGGGTAAATATAATTTGCTAAATTACTGCCTTGTAGGATGCGATGCTCTGTACCCTGGTAGACATATAGCGACCTTTCATAAGAAACTTCTGTTTCTTTCCTAAGCGTACTTTAGTCATTCATTAACCATGATGATGGAGGCAGCATGTTTCTCCGAAACATCGGTGTATATCTACCAAATATACGAAACATCCCTCTCCATAAGACAGTAAATTTTATAGTTACTTGGATAAGAACTTCAATGCTTACAAATTTGATTTTGGTTCCTCTCCTTCAGCCAGTGGCCCGTGCGTTGTTTCAGCTCACAGCGCGTCTGCACGTCTGAGTGCTTTATGCGGAACACCAAAAAGAACTGATTTTTTGTACCATTATTTGAACTAGAAGAAATATTATTGCTGGAAAATATGTCATATTACGTTGTGGTTTTACCCGGATGGACGACTTTTATATAAAGATTGACAGAAAATTGTGAAAGTTCTAGCTATCAGCGTTTTATCTAGGAGCTGGGCTTGGGAAATAGGGAAAGGACCACCATTACACGGATCCAGTGATGGAACACAAGTGTTCTAAGGAAGCGTAGATTGGGAACTACTGTGTTACAGTATCACTTCTACATTGTGAAGGCCAAAGAGAAGTTTACCAATTTGATCAAATTACTGTTAAACCTAATAAAATTTGTACATGACATGAAATATATCTCGTGCTTTGAACTTTAAACTTTCTTCCTTGTGTTAATTTTTGATGAAATGCAAAAAAAAAAATGTTTCTGGCTATACAGTATGGTACTTTTCCAATAATAGGTTTGTATTTGCAAACGACGAACGCCAAGGTCAGTGAGCTATCCTAACTAGAATATGCGTTGAGAAATGTGGCGCGTACCGTAACAATTGTTACGCTCTCTTGTTTTCGTAAAAAATGAACATAAAACTTGTGTTTCTATATTCTCTACAGTTTTTGTCTGAAACATTCTCATTCTAAGAAGAATTCGGCGAGATATTATCATAAATGTACATACGTCTTCATGTATTCTTGCCAGATTTTAATGAAACTTGAATTCTGTTGACAGATTTTCGAAAAATGCGCAAGTACCAAATTTTATGAAAATCCGTCCAGTGGAAGCCTAGTTGTTCCATGCGGACGGACAGACAGACAGACATGAAGAAGCTAATAGTCGCATTTCACAATTTTGCGAACGCGCCTAAAAACGAACCTTTCGTCGGCATTTTCCCTAACTATAATCAAACTAGAGTCTGTCTATGTTTTCTAGCATTTCATGGTATCGCTGTTCTGCTAAAGCTGTTGCAGAATCGGTGGGAAACGTCAGAAGTTTCTCCAGTGGCTGATGGATAGAATATCTGCTTTGACGTATGCTCCCAGCGTCCACGTGGAGGGCGATTCACGTGCCGTAACGTTCTTTGCCTTTATTTTCCACCAACATCTGAAAATAGAATCTGTTTGGACACGTGTAGTTCGAAATATAAGCTTAGAAATATACACTGCCTGTGACTACATAATACGAGGTATTCGGTGTTGGTATGAGGGAGAATGTGAATTGTGTTTCCGTGTTTGCGTAAACGAGATTTTTGTCACTCTTTTCTTCTTTAAGAACACAAGTCAAATAATACGTTACCATTCTGTCACTTTTTTCTTCTTTAAGAACACAAGTAAAATAATAAGTCACCATTGCTGTCACTCTTTTCTTCCTTAAGAACACAAGTCAAATAATACGTTACCATTTCTGTCACTTTTTCTTCTTTAAGAACACAAGTAAAATAATAAGTCACCATTGCTGTCACTCTTTTCTTCCTTAAGAACACAAGTCAAATAATACGTTACCATTGCTGTTACTCTTTTCTTCTTTAAGAACACAAGTCAAATAATACGTTACCATTGATGTCACTCTTTTCTTCTTTAAGAACACAAGTCAAATAATACGTTACCATTGCTGTCACTCTTTTCTTCTTTAAGAACACAAGTCAAATAATACGTTACCATAGCTGTCACTCTTTTCTTCTTCAAGAACACAAGTCAAATAATACGTTACCATTTCTGTCACTTTTTTCTTCTTTAAGAACACAAGTAAATAATAAGTCACCATTGCTGTCACTCTTTTCTTCCTTAAGAACACAAGTCAAATAATACGTTACCATTGCTGTCACTCTTTTCTTCTTTAAGAACACAAGTCAAATAATACGTTACCATAGCTGTCACTCTTTTCTTCTTCAAGAACACAAGTCAAATAATACGTTACCATTTCTGTCACTTTTTTCTTCTTTAAGAACACAAGTAAAATAATAAGTCACCATTGCTGTCACTCTTTTCTTCCTTAAGAACACAAGTCAAATAATACGTTACCATAGCTGTCACTCTTTTCTTCTTTAAGAACACAAGTCAAATAATACGTTACCATTTTTGTCACTCTTTTCTTCTTTAAGAACACAAGTCAAATAATACGTTACCATTGCTGTCACTCTTTTCTTCTTTAAGAACACAAGTCAAATAATACGTTACCATTTCTGTCACTTTTTTCTTCTTTAAGAACACAAGTAAAATAATAAGTCACCATTGCTGTCACTCTTTTCTTCCTTAAGAACACAAGTCAAATAATACGTTACCATTTCTGTCACTTTTTTCTTCTTTAAGAACACAAGTAAAATAATAAGTCACCATTGCTGTCACTCTTTTCTTCCTTAAGAACACAAGTCAAATAATACGTTACCATTGCTGTTACTCTTTTCTTCTTTAAGAACACAAGTCAAATAATACGTTACCATTGATGTCACTCTTTTCTTCTTTAAGAACACAAGTCAAATAATACGTTACCATTGCTGTCACTCTTTTCTTCTTTAAGAACACAAGTCAAATAATACGTTACCATAGCTGTCACTCTTTTCTTCTTCAAGAACACAAGTCAAATAATACGTTACCATTTCTGTCACTTTTTTCTTCTTTAAGAACACAAGTAAAATAATAAGTCACCATTGCTGTCACTCTTTTCTTCCTTAAGAACACAAGTCAAATAATACGTTACCATTGCTGTCACTCTTTTCTTCTTTAAGAACACAAGTCAAATAATACGTTACCATAGCTGTCACTCTTTTCTTCTTCAAGAACACAAGTCAAATAATACGTTACCATTTCTGTCACTTTTTTCTTCTTTAAGAACACAAGTAAAATAATAAGTCACCATTGCTGTCACTCTTTTCTTCCTTAAGAACACAAGTCAAATAATACGTTACCATAGCTGTCACTCTTTTCTTCTTTAAGAACACAAGTCAAATAATACGTTACCATTTTTGTCACTCTTTTCTTCTTTAAGAACACAAGTCAAATAATACGTTACCATTGCTGTCACTCTTTTCTTCTTTAAGAACACAAGTCAAATAATACGTTACCATTGCTGTCACTCTTTTCTTATTTAAGAACACAAGTCAAATAATACGTTACCGTTGCTGTCACTCTTTTCTTCTTTAAGAACACAAGTCAAATAATACGTTACCATAGCTGTCACTCTTTTCTTCTTTAAGAACACAAGTCAAATAATACGTTACCATTGCTGTCACTCTTTTCTTCTTTAAGAACACAAGTCAAATAATACGTTACCATTGCTGACCCCTGTAATCCTATGAACCAACATATCAGTTTGCATTAAATTTGGTGTGATGTGTACGCCACTGGAGACTATCTCACCATCGTAACTTTCAGTTTCCTACCAGAAGATGGTGAACGTGGGAACGTGTACAGGTAGGAGAAGCGTTATATTAAACGATGCTGAAAATTGTAAAGGTTATATAGCGTCTGTGGTACACGAATAAATTATGAGTATGGAGCATTGATGGAATGATACTGACAGGGGAAACTGAAGGAATGAGAGAAAAGCCTGCCCCAGTGGTTCTTTGTCCACCACAAAGTCCCGGTACATATAAGCCAACTTTCCAAAACAGGAAGAAAATAGTTTTGTAAAGGAAAACATTCCGTTGTGTTATTTACAACAAATCAAGACAAAATCCGTCTAAACACAGCTACGTTCTATTGATTACTCAGAACAATTGATCTAAACGTACTGTTCTGAGTAACAAATAGAACATAGTTGTGTTTAGACGGATTTTGTCTAGATTTGTGTCAAGAATATATTTATTTAATTATTCTCGATATGTAAGGTCTCTTACTAAAATATTTGAATAGTGCTGCCTCCAAATTACAGTCATTAGACGAGAAATTGGAGAGCGAGTTCCTTATTGTTATTTTATTAACAGAAATATGTGCTAACGTAATTTTAAGTGCACTACTTTGTTCAAGGATGCTTTTTGTACGTAGATATGATCCGTTAACAACACGTCAAAACCATTCCTGGACGGAAACCAAGACTTGCACTCAAGTTTATTTTGTGTGTGGAATGTTCCACTCGGAAGGCCGGAGTGGATAAGACGATATTAGCAACTGTTTTATTCCATTTATCTGCCTTATCTTGCCTAACCTTGCAGGTTCTGTTTCTACTGTAGCTGTGACGTTTTCTTTTTCGTAAGCTGTGATCCGAAAACAGTACCAGTCACAGCGCAGAATAACACAGGAAAGTGTTTGTGTGCAGTAAATTAGTGCAAAATGCTAATATGTATAGAAGCGTAAATAATTTTGCTTATTTTAGGATCTATACCTCCTGTCGTTAGGTATTTAGTTTTACATCATCAAGACTCAGTTATCCATCTAGTTATTGGATACTATCAGCTTGTACACATTACTGAGACTATGGCAAGAGCTTAATTATCACAGAACCGAAATTACATACGAAAATTAGTGTCTAAAGATAGGATTCGAACCCGCGGTCCATATATTTGTTCGTCCCAACATCGTGCGGCTAAGGGGATAAGCAATTCACAATTACCCTATAAATATGTAATAGACCGATAAAAATCTAATCGGATTACAATCAATGAACACGCTGTATTTGAGTCGTTTAATACTGATACAACCCGGAAAGTGGACTGGGCGACCAGGGTCGACTTCCGCTAAGGAATAAGGTCATTTTCCACCCACCATGTCCAAACCGCATCTATGCAGAAGCTCAGGCTATGGATGTACAGGAGCCGAAACGTGAATCTGGTCTCTCACCGCCTTGTAATGCCCAGATTAAGAACTTTAAATCCGTATCTTTATGGTATGGTGCTTAGACATAGGGATATCTTTACTTTTATTTTATTATCGTTATAACGTCTGCTGCCGTTACAGTGTACGACTGTCGAAGGTTCAAATTTAAGTCATAAACCTATCGTTAAATAGTTCCGAACTTAAAATTTTATAACATTTGGTGTCGGATCTTCATTGTGTCCTTTTCCAGTTTACGCACACACATATATATACACATACACACACATGTGTGTATATATATATATGCAGCACATGGCGCGGTAGCCAATGTTATTTCAAGCATAAAGCCCCCACCCCAACATCCTTCGACTGTGTTGGATGTCGAAAATAGAACCGTCATGGCAACTCGTGGGCTCACTCCATCGAGCCCATATCTTTCTTCCTCACATTCCGTACTTCCTGTACGAGCAGAATATTTTGCGTGTCAGGTCTTTATGACAAAGACCTTGTATTTACGATAGATCGAAGCTTAAAGGCATTTTTTTTTTCATAGGTCGACAGCCCCAGTGGGCTTAGGCCTCCTCACTGTTGATTGCGGCATCACACTTAAACACACCACACTCAGTAGGACTCCTCTCGACGAGTGATCAACAGATAACTGGAATACACGCTGAAAATAGGACCACGCTGCCATTAATTAATAATTATACTATAGAGGGTAGTATAATACACTACTTGATTTATTGTAATTTTAAAATTAGTAACTTTTAGCAGCTTAACAATACCACTAATTATACAAAATTTTATACGATGTGGTAACAAATACTGACTCACTGTTATGACGTAACCAAAGAATTGTCTATGTAAAAAACTCACTTAAAATACCCCCTGATTATGGCAGAATAATTGCCGAAATGCGTATTGGGGCATCCTTATAATAAAGAAAGCAGTGAAAAAAACTGTCTTAGTGCATTTGTTGGTACAAAATAATCAAAGAGAAATAGTAGTTTATTTAGGAATACATGCAATTGCATGCTTTGACAGCGCGTGCTCTCTGGACATCTGAAGACCGTCCTTATTGTTTGTATCATATCAAAGGAAAGGGGTTGCTCCGGTAAGGCGCATTCTTTTGCATGTCTCTTCCTGTAATAATAGAAAGGAAATACTTTTGAGAAATCTGTACAAGTAGCTAGTTTCCGGATTCGAAACTTAGCATCAAGGTACTGAACCAGATCTTTTTTAAGTGTTGTCTTCTGGCCACTGTGTTCCTTTGATTACTTTGTGTTCTTGTAGTTTTATACTATTAAGACACAGAATTAGTAACCTTTCTACTTTCTCTTTGTTCCTACGTAGGCGTAAGTATGGTTTTTGTCGAGAAAGCTACCTTGCTGTCATCACTGCGAAATCACCATCTCATTTCTTTTGCTGTGCTTGGTATCTTCTAGAACCACGTGCAGTTGACACCAACTGCCTAATCTACGTAAAATATCACCACTGTTATTGGATTTCTCGGCCCTGAAGATGAAGACAGTACGTTTCTTCGAAACGTCGGGAACTATTTACCCAACGACACAGCGTAATATCAGGGAAGACTTTAATCATTATCAAATAAATTCTTCTTAAATTGGCATTCAATTGGAGCATTGACATATACGATACAGACCTGTATATGGTACTGTACTGTTCTTCTTTTACGTTACACAATTGTTAACACTTTTAGTACTTTAACTATCATCAACAACATCAACGACTACAATAGACATCAGCAACGCAACGTCTTACACAAAAGAATACGGACTGCAATATAAACATAACCAACGTTTTAACAGTTGTAACAGTTTAAAATAATTTAATAAAAAGTTTTAAGAACCGCGAATCTCAATAGATAACAACCTAACACCCTACAAAAAAGTGCAGTGCTTGTGACTTCCAGTGTAAAGTAGTAACACTGACACAAGAATAGTGGAATAACAGTGCCATATTGAACAGTGTAAAGTGAAGTATATACAGGGTATACACAAAAGAATGGTGCGGTTTTAATAGTGAACACTATTACAACCGCACCATTCTTTTGTGTATGCCCTGTATATATAACAAGTTACCCCTGATGATGGCCACAATGGGGCCGAAACATATGTAGGGTACTAGTGAGAGTTTAATTATAATAGTGCATTCGTTGGTTGAGTGAGTGGATAATGTTAACACAGAGGTTAATCTAAGTTGTTGATACAGTAGTCAAATATTCCTACCCGAAAATCTGAAGGGAGTGCGGTTATATCTGTAAGGTGTTGACCAATTTTTAACTTAAATATCTGAATTGCAGTATACTTGCGCTGCACCCTTTGGAAGATATAAATTTATTTTCGTGCAGCAACATTACCTTAGATCACCGTCATAATTTTGTAATTCAGTACGAATGGACAGCTGTACTCCAGTTCACCACCATGGTTCGTTTTATGCTGGCCTGTGAGCGAAGATACGTGAAATATTTTTGAACGGATAACATTAGACTTTAAAGACACAGACAGATCTTCTTGCGCAGTATTCGAGTGGCTCACAATAATAACCGGGGGGGGGGGGGTATTTTGAACACCGTTATAAAATGTTGCGTTCCGTAAAATATGTGGGTATTGTAAACACCATTATGAAATATGTTCTGTAAAAAAGTGTGTATTTAATTACTAGGAAAGTGATTAACAGCTTGTTAAATACTTTGTTCTGTAAAATTATTACTGTGTTAGTAACATTGAACACATTCAAGAATCGAACAGGAGAACTCCCCAATATAAAGCAATGGTTTGTTTATCAGTTTTTATTCTTTCATGCCTTTAATGATATGACGCGTTTTTATATCTCGGAAGCAAAGAAAGATCGTAGAACTGCATCGAAAGAAACCAGTAACAGAACGAATATGTCAACATGACAGTAATTCATTCGTTCTGCAGTCTGTCTTACGACAGGTCCATAGCTTCTTCCAAAGCGAGTTCTCCACACAGTGCTTCCTCTTTCAAAGTCCAATATCTTCTCTTTTCCTTAAGGTCATTCATTAGCTGTTTATATCTTCTTCCTCCTCTTCCCATCATTTCTAGCCTTTCCTCTATCTTTCCTTCAATTACATGTTCTAGTGACAGTAATATTAACATTCTATTAACAGCATAGCATCGAATGAGGTGAGAAGTTTAACGTGAAAGATATAAGTATTTGGAAGGGCTGCTGTCTAATACGACTCACCTCCCCGATATCCGCTTGGAGGTTTTGAGGAAAATCATTAATATCCTCAATCAGCATGGCATGGAACTCTACGAAATTCGAACCAGCCAAATACATGTCAGACTCGTTTCATCTATGTCTGACTAAGCTGCTTAGTAAATAAGCTTCAACTTAATTATACTGAGTACGTTTTGTATTTAGGCGTATTCAAATTTTAGTTATGTCATAACAGGAAATATCCACACCAGTTCCTTAGGAATTGCATTATACTGGGTTGTTATGTATTAAGATCGCATGAGGTACAACAAGAAGTTTACAAGGTAAAGGGTAAACAATCCCTTTTACAGGCCTGGACAGGCCCTTAGGGTTCCAGTAGGTTGAGGCTTCCAGATTTCAAGAGAGTCGGCACATTAAGGTGGTAAGGTTGTCAGACCTACGCACCGGCTGCCTTCACCTCCACCCACCCATCCCCCCAGGAAGTGTTCCTGGTACTCATTTTTGTTAGAGGTTGAGTCGACCCCAGGACCATAATGCGGCCGGAAGGATTACGTCAGTGAAAAATTGCAATGACACCATCGAGAATCGAACCCGCGACCTTCCTGCTTGTAGCATAGTACCTAACCAACTACGCCACCGCGTGCCCCCAAACAAGAAGTTTATATTAAAAAAAATGTTAAGATTTTCAGTGCAGTAAAAGATGAGGCAGACTGCGGAGAGAGTTTTTTAGTGCGAAGTGAAAGACGAATACAAAAACGAAAAAACAAAGGTAAAATGTAAGGTCCAGGAATAAGAAAGAATAGGAAAACTTAGGGTGAGCCTCATCTTGTAGTTATGTTTTTTTTTTAGTTCATCTTTTCCTTTATTCGTATCTTTTATATGGGCCTATGTATAGGAGGTCGCGTTCGGTATTAATGGCTTTAAGTGAGTTCTATTGGCATTCTGCGTGGGGGAGTGTATCGAAGCTGATGTAATGCTCCGAGAAAAGAAAAGAGTGCCACTAGACGGTTCTGATATTAGAGGAAAAGAGGGAAGAAAAAAAAATACTCTGAGATTGAATAATCTTGGGAGATGAAAAGAAAATCCTATACATGTTCACTCTACTGTCTCTCTCTTTTCTCTACCTCCTCACCCACCCCCTCCACTCTTCTTTCATCCCATATCTTAATCCCGGGATTCAAAAGTTTTTGCCTTAAATCCACCGGCCTTACACTGCTCAAGTAAACTCTAAACTGTCATTTGAAGGTAATAGAAAAGAGTGTATAATTCGGCGAGGAAGAAAAAAAAATTAATTTTAGCGCTTCATTGCCGTTGTTATTGTCCTTGTTACTGCTAATATACTACTGCTGCTACTGCTGATACTACTACTAATAATAATAATACTACTACTACCATGAAACACTTTGAAAATTTAACGGCAAATTGTTGCAGTTTTAGCATCATACTTGATTGCATTACCACTACAGTTTCTGATGAAAATCCGGGTTGTTCCGCGTTCCCACGGCTGGTATATTTGACAAACATATGCCAGTTACCGATACTTACCACGTTGTGGGAAGGGTGCATGTGTAACGCGTATCGGTCACTTTCATTCCCCACCGCCTGTCGGCGAATGTGAGACAAATTATGGGAATAACCGATTTTGTTTACCGAATAAAGCGATAATTCTTGCGTTTCCATGGCTCCAATATACACGAGAAGCAGACAAGTGATTTGCATCTGGAGATTAGTGTCTTTCGGTACGTCGAGTGGCTTCAGTGGCCAAGTAAGCGAGTCTAGGCACGCCATCACAGTGGACCAGGCAAATATTTGACAAGTGTACCCGTGTACGAATGGCAAATAAACCAGTCATGGAAAGAGTTGACATTTAATTATCAGTTGGCTCCTTTTAAAGTGCACATTTATTGGCATATTTGTCAAACGTACCGTCTTGGGAACCCTGCTTTACACAATAGGTTAACTGTAAACTATTTAAAAACACGATTAATGGTGTAAGCATAGTTACTAAGTACCATGAATGTGTAAATAACTTTCTTCAAAAGTTAATAGGAAGTCTAGTAGTAAAAAATTTAATGTCTTTTTTTTTGGAAACAAAGTTTGTTGCCGTATTCATAGAGATCGCTACTGCACTCTTAGTGACGATTTAGATCCATTAAAATCATCACATAGTTTTCCATTAACATAATGTGTACATAGCAAGAAGGAATTTACCAGCTGTGTTCCAGCTTTCAGTGTGAACTTTTCTTCCTGATGATGGTGGTATATACGCCACCGAAGCATGGTGGAGTTAAAATGATCTTTAACAACTCTGTCATGTATTGAATTTATACATTATTATTGGTATTTTCTAGTTAATAATTAATTTTAATGCTATTTTCGCTTGTAGGCCTTTATTTCCCAATTTTCTTCTCTATCACTTTTCTGACCAACATTTTTCATGCTGTCTTCCTGTCTTCTTTGCGTCACTTGTTTCTTAAGAATAGTACTGAGGGTCAGATGTTAATGCCACATAAATTTCATGTTTTTAAACTAGAGATTAAAACGAAACGCTAAAAGTTTACATTACTTATGCATAGAGTAGACATCAAAGACCAGAAGACCGACTTGCTAAGGCCCAAGTTAGTATGTACTAAAGAGCAGCCAACATTGTTTGTTACGATGTTGTTGATAAAGGTAGTTAAAAAGGGCTTTATACCATACAGAAAGACCAGTGCTGGCGAAATACGTTAGACCACCAAAACTCCGTATTTACCATGACACACAGCTTGGGCAGGTCCGTATTCTGTCAGCTGTTATATTGTGTTAATTAAGCGAGAAAACTCTGTCTAGTAGTTTTTTTCCTCCCAGCAGTTGCCAGGATAATTCGGCGTTAACGGTTTGTTAACTCTTTTTTTAACGTACATTAATTTTCTCTGGGGTGGTAGATACTAGCGTCGAGCTGACCCACAAAGGAATAAATATCCTCTGCTCTTCTTTTTCTGCCTACTCCTTTCATCTGGACGTGACTAATTGTTCTTCTGTCGGTGTGTAATGAGTTTATGTATCATTTCTGGTTTGTATTTTTTCCCCACTAAGGGTTGTTTTATTTTGATCTGGTATACACAAAGGAAAGGCTTCCTGAGGAGATCAAGCTTATTAGTTTCATGAACGATGTTCCTGATACTGTGGTCTTTGCCCAAATTCAGATTTATAAAAGGGTTCCGTTGTTAAATTTTATTATCGCCTTTCTTCATAATCCGACGCTTTGACTAATACAAATCAAATGGTCTTTGTTGAGGACAGTACTACGTGGACCATCGATTTTAGTAACATGATGATTCCTTATACTATCTTCTTGAAACGTTGGTATATACAAGCATATACCAATCTACACGGCCTCATACCCCAGGAGATGGAATCTTCTCTTATTGTAACAATATTTTAAACAACGGTGTCTTTTTGTATTCATCCTCTCCAAAATTATTTCCTGAGTAATCTTCTTGGTTTACTTAGCGACTAGGCAATGGGCTGTACAGTTCGGGGTTTGAATCCCAACAGACGCATGATATTTTTGTGTACTTCGAAACATCCAGACTGACTCTGGGACCCACACAGACTGCTATTCAATGGGTACTGGGGTACCGGGGGGGGGGGGGGGAGAGATAAAGCAGTCGTGGCGTGGCGTCGACAACTCGCCTCCATCTAGTACCGAGGTTAAGAATGAGTGGAGATGTACTTTTATTCCCCCTCCCCCCTATATGCCTTAATGTCGTGGACAGGAACAACTTTTCTTCACACGCTTTCAAATTAAATGGATAAGAATGATTGTGGGAGATAAATTAGTAGGTACTCGCACTGTGACATCCAGTTTTAACACCTCGTTTAGAACCAAGACTTGAACTCGAAACCTACCCACATAAATCCGGAGTACATGACCAAAGTACTTTAAGGTGACGTGCACTTTGCCAACAGATTATATAAGGCCACAACTTTTCATATATACAAGAGGCCGAAGCATGTATTGCTTTAAATGAATTATATGATAAGGCAGTGTTTTTTGTTGTGTAGAGTTTTTCACTATGGCTACAATTCTGGAAGTATGCTACTTGGTACCCAGGGTTAAGTTCCTGCGCGTAAGGCACAATGGCAGTTGGTGAATGGAACAACTGATGACAAATGTTTGTATTGTTTCTCTTGCTGTAACTAAGAAATGCTAATAAAAAATTGTATATAAAAAACTTTCCATATTAAATTTATGTCTGATTAAATAACAGACGTAAGCTGACAATTTGAACTGCGCCTATTCAATAAACGCTTCCTTCTTACAGCGGCGTACCTTGCAAAGAAATGGATATATAGTTTAGTGCTGACTGAGTGATAATGCGTAGACAGACTGACAGATGAACTTTTAGGCTTGGAAATAGGGGAGGAGCACTCTGAAATATGACGTCCAATATGCTGACTTTTCCCTACACACGAATGGGTAGCTACAAGAGAAGGGATGGAAAAAAGACGTGATCGTAATCTTTCACGGATGACAGAAATGAATTATTATATGGACACTTGTTGATATAAATCTGACTGACAGAAACGTAAGTTTGTGTGTTGGGTTCATCGAGAACTGAAGAAATGTAGTTGCAGTCACTGGTTTTAACAAATCAGTAAGATTGCTTATCGATGGATTATTCTGACAGTGTCTAGTCAATTTGTAACTTGTCTATATTTCCTGTGTGTGGCAGACTTGTGGGGACAGTATCGATATGTCAAATTCTTATTCTTGTTAACTATTCTTATTAATTACCGTTTCTCAACTATACAAATTCGTACCATCATTCTGTTATGAGATTTTAACGTACTCTACAACAAATATAAAATACTTTCTCTCGTTGCTATGAGGTGAAGTATTTGTCACGTTACGAGCGTGAAATGAGCAGACGTTAGTGAGTGTAATTTTTTTCCTATGGCTCAACAGCCCCTAGGGGACCTAGGCCTCCTCATTTTTCGAGGTTTCGCGATCACACACTTTAGACACACCACACTTGGTAGGACTCCTCTGAACGAGGAACCAGCCCGTCACAGAGACCTCTACCTGACAACACACAACACTCACAAGAGACACATCCATACCCCTGTCGGGATTCGAACCCACAGTCCCAGAAAGAGAGCGGCCGTAGACCCACGCCTTAGACCGTGGGATCAATGAGTGTTTTACGGTACCGTATTGTCTTGTCTTCAGGTGTCATAAACAAATTTTTAATAGTTACTAAATTAAATATCTGTGTCTAGATATTATAATGCTTTTCCTTTAGTTTATACCCTCGAACAGGCTAGGTATGACTTAATAACCTGAAACTTTCCTAAATAATTCGAATCGAACCCAAGATTATCTCTGAAACTTCGAAATCAACATGTAACGCACGTATAAATCCCTGTATCGCCTATAATATTTCACATATAGCAAATCTAAAATTTGTAACACAGCTAACGATTATACGCAAAACGATCCCTTTCTCACAATGTTAAGATAGGTGATATGCGGTGGCGCATTTGGTTGAGGCACTGCGCTACAAACCGGAACGTCGCGGGTTCGATTCCCGATGGTGTCACTGGAATTTTTCACTGACATAATCGTTTCGGTCGCACTATGGCCCTGGGGTCGACTCAGCCTCTAACAGAAATGAGTACCAGGAATCTTTCCTGGGGGGTAAAGGCGGCCGGTGCGTAGGGCTGACAACCTTACCACCTTCATGTGCCGATTGTCTAAAAACCTGGGAGCCTCGACCTCCTGGAGCCCTAAGGGCCTGTCAAGGCCTGTAATGGGATTGCTGTACCTTTTTACCTAGTATCTATGTTTTCGCCTAACAAATGAAGATCTTCGGCGTAGATCAGAAGGTGACTTGTCTTACTCAGTTCGAATTCTCGTTAATACTCAAGTGCAAATAATACGTTCTGCATTTCAGAATCCCTAAAAGAGACAAATCTGAAATAAGGGAACTGTATAACAGATCTGTTCCCACCGCTGAATCATAAGGTCTACCAAATTTTCATCTCGTATAGATCTATAAGGAAGATAGTGTGCTATCATTCAGAGTGTCTTACGACTTCAACTTCATCCTTATTGCTTTGAAGCACCGGATCTTAGAGAGTGCTGAATGTATGCAGGGAGGGATTTGAAACGTGTTCTTTACCGTCTGCTCAATAAAGTGTGAGATTCTTGGTGATGTGTTGAGAACGAGCAAAGCCGGCCGTGATATTCCATCGTGTTCTTCCCCCTTTAAAATGCGAAGAGATGTAATCAGGACTATTGACGTCACCACTGCGACACTTCCTGTACCCGAGTGTGAGTTCAGAGAATGTTCTAGTGCTGTACAGTTGTGATATTGAACTTGTCGCCGATAGTATTGTCTTACACGATATCTGGAGCACACTCGCTGAATTAGAGAGAGTCGGTGAGTGTCTAGGCTACGGGCTGGATGGTCCAGAGCAGCGGTCGCCAATCATTCGGACCTCACGGACCACTAAACTCACAATTTTGAATCCCGCGGACCACTAACATGAATTTTTTTAAAAAGGTACAAACATCTATAAAATAATGATCATAAAATTTCCATTTTATTAATATGAAATGCACTTGTTTAATTATAACAAAATTATTAGTGTGATATTTGTTGCTGCTTGTTTGAAATAAGTATAATAAACATAAAAATTGCAAATAATGTCCAAATTTCTCCACGGACCACCAAAATTTTCTCGCGGACCACCGGTTGGCGACCGCTGGTCCAGAGAGTCGTGGTGCCATTGCCTGCAACGACAACAAATTTTCTCTTCTCCAAATCATCACCACCGACTGTGGGTCCCACCCAGCCTCCTATTGAATGGCTACAGGGGCGCTTTCTCAGGTGACAGAGAGGCCGCAAAGTTAGGTTGACGACACACCTCCATCCAATGCCGAAGTTGGAATAAGTGGAGCTATGTCTCTACTCCCCCCCTTTACCGTTTTTTACGTTTGCGTCAGTATCTTCGTCGAAATGTTTGTTATAGAAAGGATCTAAGAGAACAGTTGGGAGAGCTAGTCGTAGATGACCGTAAAATATTGCGTGAGATTTGATGTTCTCACAGCGGTGTCAATGAAGTCTCAGGTCTTCTGAGATGTTACATCGTGTCAACTGGTGCATTCCTTCGTCTTCAGGGTCATGGAGTCTAATGGATATGAAGGAGTTACGATGCTTTGAAACGTCTGTAATTGTTTTCCAGTCTAAAGGCGTAACAACTCTGAAGACCCACATTTTCATTATCAAAATTATTCTTAAAGGACAGGACGTGAGATTGTGGACTTTATTTAAGTACGCCGTGATCATACCTACTGGCGAGTCCTTGTTAGCAAGGAAATGAGCTTTCAGGTTCGAGACGTTGCCGGGATTATCTTGAACGAGAGAGACAATGTACGTATAAGTGCAGCATTGAGGCGCTTTCGCAAAACCGTTGTTGTCATGGGAAAGCAGTATTACACATTCAGAGTGTTTGTCTGTAGCCTTAGTTATCCAGCATGCAAAGCGCATGCGCATTTTATATTTTGTACTGCCCAGTTTGCACTTCTGATGATAGTGTATTATTTTTGTACTGCCCGGTTTGCACTTATGATGATAGTGCATTATTTGTTGTACTGCCCAGTTTGCACTTCTGATGATAGTGTATTATTTGTTGTACTATCCAGTTTGCACTTCTGATGATAGTGTATTATTTTTGTACTGTCCAGTTTGCACTTCTGATGATAGTGTATTATTTTTGTACTGCCCAGTTTGCACTTCTGATGATAGTGCATCATTTGTTGTACTACCCAGTTTACACTTCTGATGATAATGTATTATTTTTGTACTGCCCAGTTTGCACTTCTGATGATAGTGCATTATTCGTTGTACTGCCCAGTTTGCACTTCTGATGGTAGTGCATTATTTGTTGTACTACCCAGTTTGCACTTCTGATGATAGTGTATTATTTTTGTACTGCCCAGTTTGCACTTCTGATGATAGTGTATTATTTGTTGTACTACCCAGTTTACACTTCTGATGATACTGTATTGTTTTTTATACTCCCCAGCTTGCACCTCTGATGATAGTGTATTATTTTTACACTCCCCAGTTTGCACTTCTGATGATAGTGCATTATTTGTTGTACTACCCAGTTTACACTTCTGATGATAGAGTATTATTTTTGTACTGCCCAGTTTTCACTTCTGATGATAGTGCATTATTTGTTGTACTACCCAGTTTACACTTCTGATGATATTGTATTATTTTTGTACTGCCCAGTTTTCACTTCTGATGATAGTGCATTATTTGTTGTACTACCCAGTTTACACTTCTGATGATAGTGTATTATTTTTGTACTGCCCAGTTTTCACTTCTGATGATAGTGCATTATTTGTTGTACTACCCAGTTTACACTTCTGATGATATTGTATTATTTTTGTACTGCCCAGTTTTCACTTGTGATAATAGTGCATTATTTGTTGTACTACCCAGTTTACACTTCTGATGATAGAGTATTATTTTTGTACTGCCCAGTTTTCACTTCTGATGATAGTGCATTATTTGTTGTACTACCCAGTTTACACTTCTGATGATATTGTATTATTTTTGTACTGCCCAGTTTTCACTTCTGATGATAGTGCATTATTTGTTGTACTACCCAGTTTACACTTCTGATGATAGTGTATTATTTTTGTACTGCCCAGTTTTCACTTCTGATGATAGTGCATTATTTGTTGTACTACCCAGTTTACACTTCTGATGATAGTGTATTAGTTTTGTACTGCCCAGTTTTCACTTCTGATGATAGTGTATTATTTGTTTTACTACCCAGTTTACACTTCTGATGATAGTGTATTATTTTTGTACTGTCCAGTTTGCACTTCTGATGATAGTGTATTATTTTTGTACTGCCCAGTTTTCACTTCTGATGGTAGTGCATTATTTGTTGTACTACCCAGTTTACACTTCTGATGATAGTGTATTATTTTTGTACTGTCCAGTTTGCACTTCTGATGATAGTGTATTATTTTTGTACTGCCCAGTTTTCACTTCTGATGATAGTGTATTATTTATTGTACTACCCAGTTTACACTTCTGATGATACTGTATTGTTTTTATACTCCCCAGCTTGCACCTCTGATGATAGTGTATTATTTTTATACTCCCCAGTTTGCACTTCTGATTATGATGCATTATTTTTTATACTGCCTAGTTTGCAATTTTGATGATAGTGTATGATTTTTATTTGAACTCTGGTCTGTGTGTAATTCGTATTTAATGCGAAACTTTTTCCAACCGTATTCTACAAAATGCGATTCTTCAGCGACCTGCAAAGTGATTTCCGTTCCAAGTGTTGTCATGAAACTTTCCGAATGTCAATAAAAAGAAAGAAAAGCATAAAAACCTCTCAATTCGAATATTGGCCTCTGTATGGAGCAGTCTTTTCTCTTTCGTCGTGATGATCGTTTGTCGCTTATTTCTTATCAAAGAAATAATAGAATTTTTCTTTCGCTTTTATCTCCTACCCCCGTTCATATACGGGAGGCCAACGTCAGTAACGAATTCAGTGGCGGATTTATGAGTTTTATGTACAGTCAGAAAACATTGTCTTCAGTAACTCCTCGGGGCAGGGCCACTTTGGAAGCTGAAATCGCAGGGTTAGGGAAATAAGTTTGTCATTTACATAATGTGAAGTTTAACTGTGAGATTCACAACAGCTCTGCAGTTGATCTTGAGCCACATGAAGCAATTCCATAACCTCGAAACTTTTTAAAGACACATTTAATACTACGCTCACAGCTCAATATTAATATGCTTGTCATTTGGAGTCTTCACTTCAGATTTGTATGACTTGTTCATCCGTCCCATGCGTGCTACATTCCCACGCCGAACTTATTCTCTAGTATTACGTGATGTGCTCGTAGATTACGACGTCTGCTTACGTACCTTGAAATAGACCACGATAAGTCTTCTGCTTCTTTCCTTTCACATTGTAACTCATCTTAATGCGAGCTATATTTTCATCTAATTTCTGCAGCCGTTTCAAAGGAATAACCACTTACTAACAATTCACGGTTCACGCTATCTATATCTATCTATATATATATATATATATATATATTAATCGCCGATGCCGGTGGCCGTGCTATGACGTAGGCCACTTGATTGCTGGATCGCGAGTTGGAATCCCGCTGAGGGTATGGATGTTCTTACCTTGTGTGTGTTGTGTAGGTAGCGGCCTCTGCGACTTGCTGATCACTCGTTCAGAGGAGTCTACCGGCTGTGTGTGTCTAATTGTGTGTGATCTAGAATCCTCAACAATGAGGCGTCCTGGGCCCGAGTTGGGCTGTTGCGCCACAGAAAAGAAAATGTACGTTAACCATTAGGCCATCCTGCACGATACGATTAAATCAGTCATTCTGTAGTCTGTCTTACGACATGTGCACAGCCTCTTACAAAGCTAGTTCTCCACATAGTGCGATGTAATGTTCCTCTGTCAATGTCCAGTATCCCCTCTTTTTCGTAATGTCATCCAGTGCCGTCTTACATCTTCTTCCTCGTCTTCGTGTCACTTCTCTTTTTCTGTCTATCTTTCCTTCAATAACGTGTTTTAGAAGGCAGTTTCTCCAGAGGAAGCATCTCACATTTTTCTCTGTTTTTGGAAAGCGACTATCCAGGAAAAGTAATAATGTGGTAGTTTTTCCATTTGTTTTCCACATCGCAGTACAGCAGCCGTTCAGACCACTCTGGTCACGCCTGTTGCTACACGATCAGGAACCATCTCGAGCATCATATATATTTATATACGTGTATATGGATGTATGCACTGTGGAGTAATGCTAGTGATTAGCTAGTCCGGGTAACTAGGGTTTGGTTTCCGGCACGGCTACAGGGATCTTGTCTTCATTACCCAAATTTAACCCTTTAAACCGCAGTGGTTACTATATGTACCATCCGGATTAACTTTAGAAAATTCTGCATTCTGCCCACAAGGTGTATGTTTATGTTTTATATGGATCTCAGAACAAACAGCGATTATTTTCTACATAACATTAATTGGTCAGTTTTTATAACCGAGAGGGAGAGTGTTTGCTGGGCGGTGCGAAGTAAATCTTTAAACACGATTCTCGTCAATCCTAGCCCAGTTTCCCAGTGATCTCTTGTATTGCCCTAGGCGAGAATATACGGAAGTTTACCTTCACCTGTCGTGCACGCCTTAATGGTGTTGCTGGTTGAAATGTACACTATATTATAATAACAGTAAAATCTATTAGCCTTCAAACCACAGTATCTTCAAAAATGTTTCTGTAACATAAATTTGAAGCCTGAAAACTTTAACATCTGCAGGAACATTTCTATCCTATAACATCTTATCCTGCAAGCCACCTGCAAGAAGCAATCTTTGATGTGTTCGGCTTGGCATTGAAGCAATATTTCATCTGGCTTGGGGCAGCCGGTAATGGGCAGGTATGGAATTTGAAGAATTCACGGCAGAGAGAAAGGATACGTAGTGCAGCACTCAAAATGTAATCGTGTGTTTGAGTGTGGTTATAGTAGAACGAGTTTAGTTTATTTAACAAATCCGTTTCAGTCTAAAAGTTTATATAAAGTCAAATGTGATAACGTTATCATGAACATAAGTAGATAATTATGTGGTAAAAGACAGGAGTAATTTATTTAAAAGAATTATTTTGACAGTTGCCTTGAGAGGCAGTGAATAGACGTGAACTGTATCAGTTAAAACGGTCTGAAATACGACCAATATGTGAGCCAAGAGCCCGGCTACTCACGTCCTTCTAGGTTCTTGTTTAAGAATGAGTGGAAATATTCCTCCATTCCCCCTTTTTGCCTTCATAGCTTGTACAGGGACTACTTTACATATACCTTCATTACCTCCTGACTTCAAGATTAGAACTTTACCGCTCGACTAGTCTGCCCATTTTTTACTAATACCTTTGTAATCTACAGAAGTTTTTTTCTTCTGTTGCTGGACCGCTTGGTTTTTATGATGAAATGAACGCTGCAGTCTTCTTCTGTCTGATGCGTGATGTATTGCTTTGTAGGATGCTTAACGACACGAATATTTCTCTAAAAATTAGTGATAATGGTTCAGTCACTACACCAATATCATGTTGCCTATTATCCGTCGCTTGAGGCAGGGGCGCACAACTCCCGGGCGCCAGGTCGCCGTGGTTGCTAACTTTTTTTACTGTGGTGCCTAATAGTTGTGGGGCCTCAGCGTGGAACATGTTTTATATTACCCTTCTGTCGCCCAGAATTTTGGTGTGGCTGCTAGATTTTTGGAACATTTTTGCACCCCTGGTTTGAGGTATATTTGATTTATAAGAAATTTCGATACTTGTGTTTACTCCCATCTTCATGTGAATGGTTGTTATTGTAGTGGAATAAAGAATGAAGATTTCTTGCCTTTTCTTCATTGAAATACGCTACGTTAAAAAGTGGATCTCGGTTACGACACCGTGTGAGTTCATACGTAGTTACTTGAGTCTGGATTGTCATTCTGCCTTCATATTCATGGTGGCTGCTTAAGATGGAGGCAGCAAATTCGAAAAGTCTGTACGAAATTACACGGCTTATTCCACAGTCTTACATTTCACTTCACATCTCATGTATATCCATTTGGCATTGCGCAATATCGTTACTTCAATAACAAGTCATAAAATTTGTGCATAGCATATCACATCTGGCGCCTTCGTCCTGTTACTGTTCTTAGATTTTAAATTCGTAAATAATTTTTAAAACAATAAAAACGTAAGGGCAATGCACGCTCCTTTCCACGTTTTGCACAACACGTATTAAATTGCTCTGTATAGTAGGAACAGTTTTACAATCGATCGTGATCGATATCTCATAAACATCGAGAAACGGCGAAGTTTACATTCTATCATGCCGGATTGTTATGTATTGATTGTTAACTCTTTCTTTGGCCTCAGCTTGTTACTGATAGAAAACAGTATGTCGTGAGTTTGTGTAATTCTTCGTGTGAAGTTTTTTATATTTGCCCGGTTTTAACCAAAATCGAAGGATGTCGAGAGATTTAGTAAAAATCTCAAATATAAGGTTTCACAGAAGTCCTTTCGATGGGGAGTCACGCCGTTCCAATAGGACAGACGTGACGAGGCAAGTACTTTACGAACACGCCTGAAAAATGGCTGTCTTCTATTCGCAGCGCATGGAAACTGATCTGATGCAGCAACTCGTACAGTTGTTCGTCGATTTAATGATGCAGTTTTTAGTTTAGAATTAGTGTATTTCAGGACGTCAGCTATACAATAACAATAACAGATACTTGCACCCGCCTTCTAGAGTGTCCTGCAAATCCGCCACTTTCTGTAGAAATATCTAAGGAACGTTTTGAAAGGAGGGAAAGGAACGCGCCTGGCGTCACATAGAAAATGGGATCCGATTATTTATATCTCTTTCCTCTGCTCCTCTGCTCCTCTGCTCTCACGCCGTTCCCACTGACCTCTCTAGACTCCGTCACACCTTCTTCCAGCAAGCTTGTCTTCCACTTCTCTTTTCTCACATACTTTTCACCAGTGGTTTTTCCTAGATTTTCACACTATGAAGGACTGAGCAGATTATATTCCTTTAGTTATAATTTGCATGTTCGTCTTGCAGTGTAGCAGTTTCGTTAAAAAAGGGCCCTATGAAAGATAAAAACCTAAGGATGCGTTTTGCCATTGTTTATCTCGGTATTACAGATGTTTTCTAATTAGCCCTTATCCTGGTCTCTGGCTTTCATATCGTCCACGAAGATAACTGCACAGGCTTCAGATATAAATACTAAGCTTACACACATTAAAACCAGCTTATAATTAAATACCAAGAACCCTCAAAATTTTTCCGTTTCAAACAGTATTCCGTCTAACGCAGGTATTTATTTACACATAGTTACGGTGTATCTCCCACACGCGTATGGTACAAATACTGAATTGTAAATTCACTCAACTCATATTGGAAGTGGGTACCGTCTATATATTTGAATTTCTGTGCGGTCCTTCATTATATTACTTTCTTTTTTCATTTTCCCTCTCCGTTTCTATACACTTCGTCCCTTTCTTTCTCCATCAGCCATTTAAAATCTGCCTACATTATTATGTCGACGATTTACTTGCGACTCGACTACCCCTTTTGAGATAAATTCCAGGAAGAAAAATTATATGGACAGAACACAATGAATATTCTAACAGTCTGTTTTCCTTTAATTTTTACATCAACTTCAAAACTCCACTTGGACCTCTGTGTTTTTCAGTGCATCCATATACTGTATAAACTAACAACAAACTTTGGCCTTTCCGCTGTACGCCGTACAGTAACTTTCTGAAGCTTCCGTTGTTCTCGGTACAAGAGCATTTCACTTTAAAATATGCAGTACAAATGTGCTTAACACCTTTTTTTTTCGTTTGCTCATTTATTTATTTGTCCTTTTATTTAGATGACAGATTTCAGTAAAATTGAGCAACAAAGTATGTGTGTGTGAGGAAACATTTCACTGTCAACTGAGTTTCAGACTTTTAATTTTTTCCACAGCATGAGTAGAGTGTAAAACCTGTTTCTGAATTCTTCAATATCAGTTGTCTAAATTGACTAAACAGTCGACTAACTAGCTACCTAACAGGTTAAGTAACTGTTTGATTTACTGAATAACTTAAATAACTGATTGAGGGATTGACTGGATCAATCCACACTATTAAATTGTGATGTTTCAGTGGCGTCAACACAAAGATGTGATATACGAGTGTAATGACAAAATCCTGAGAAATTTCAACATAATTTTTATTACCAACATAAAGTTTTATAATCATATTTTATCATATTATATGATGAATTAGGCTACCTGTCTTGATTCATTCTATCTCAAGTTTTTCTGTGTGAATCACTTTATATTTATGCTCTTCTATCCCAATCACCCGAACTTACTGTGCACATAATTTTAAATATATATCCCTAGGCTTTATTTTGCAAGACTCGGAAGGTACGTGTAACTTATTTTATTGAACCTTATACAGTACTTGCAAATGCTTTTCTTTTATTTCCCAACTTTCTTTTGCAAACTTGGCTTTTTAGGATCCTAAACATTTAAGTTCCATCCTGGAGAAGAATGGATAAGATCAGTTGGACCGATCGTGTGAGAAATGAAGAAGTATTACACAGACTCAAGGAGAAGAGGAATATCGTACATACAATAAAAAGAAGAAAGGCTAACTGGATTGGTCACATCTTGCGTAGGAACTGCCTTCTGAAACATGTTATTGAAGGGTAGTTAGAAGGAAGGATAGAAATGACGGGAAGACGAGGAGGAAGGCGTAAGCAGGTAGTGGATAACCTTAAGGAAAAGAGAAGATACTGGAAATGGAAAGAGGAAGCACTAGATTGCACTCTATGGAGAACTCGCTTTGGAAGAGGCTACGGACCTGTCGTAAGACAGACTGCAGAATGAATGACATTTTCTCTTCTTTTGTGTGCTTGATTTTAATGTAAACTTTATCTGTCGATGAAACAAGTTGTAAGAAGATGCGAAGCTCTCAAGGAACTCCCACAATGGAAGACTTGCGACCATAATAACCCGGATTTTATATGATCTGTTCATAAAGTGGACGTTTGTTGTAATGGGCATATCACGTCTGTCTGTCTTAACCAGCCGCAGCTTTATTTCCGGAACTTCACAACGAACGTCGGTGATATCTGATATTGGTACCCACAATAAAATGCGTGGGAAGAGTCTCATTTTTATGCGAATCGATCCAATAAAGTGTATTTTTTTCGCATAAAGCTCAAACATATCTTTGCCAATTTCATTCAACAGCGCTTGCATACATGCAGGCCACAAAATACACATCTGGATATGATCCATAAAGTTTCGTATCGTGGTGCTCTGCGTTGTGATAAGCTGTAGTCTGTTAGGGGTGCAAACCTGCCACAGGAACATACTTTACTGCATACTTCTTTGTTTCAACCTGAAGCTTGATACAGAATGTTCCAATATGTTGGTACCAAATTTTTGTGGCGTTGAAACCAAAATAATTACTGTGTTTGAGACTCCAAATTATATCTGTAATACTTGTTTCGAACACATTTAACAAAGTATGTATTTGACGAAATACGAGCAAAAATAGCTGAAGCACCTCTGCAGTGTGATATATACATATAAGATGACTAACCAAAGGACTTTGTTATGATTAGAATTTATAACAATGTGCACTGTATCATTTGTATTGTTCTCCAGCACACCTGATTCTCAATGCACTTATCTTAACATTCTCATAAGCCATCTTGTTACGATAAGGGCTTTTATTCCGTCAATATTTGGTCTTCCTTGTAGCCGTTTTCTAAAATAAATCGTTGAATTAAGTTGAGCGATATTATTACATTTACGAGTTTAAGGCTGTCACAGCAATGTTGCTAAGGATTTTGGTCTTCTGGACTGCATCGCTGTGTTGTTGGGTGAGTGATTTCTGGCATTTCGAAGGCTCATGGTGACTTCTTTGACTGCTTGACCCTTGAACATGAAGATACAAAGATCTTTTTTAAACGTCGAGAATCACCCACCCAACGACACAGCTTCACATCCCAGAAGACCTCTATCGATATTATATTTCTTCGTAAAAATATTCACCTGTCCAGAGACATGTACAGCTTAATTTTTTGGCTTAGAATTAAGTTCCAATTTCTAATAATAATCACTTTTATTTGAAAAATTCGTATTTTAAATATACCTTTTAAGAAGCACGAATGTAGAACACTCTAATCTTGCATTTTCAACAGGTTGTTCAAAGTCCTTAACTACCTTTTTGAAACAGCTTACCCCAAAACTCTCTGACCTGATCTCTATTATTCTACAAATGAAGGAAACGTCCCTAGAATTAGAACTATAATTTAGTGTTTAATTATCTCGGAACTCTTTGATTCGTGACGCGACGCTGAATGAAACACATTTATTAACCCGGTATAACAAATGCATCGGTAAGATCTGTACCTAGTAAAGGAAATACCAATTACCGGTATTAGACCGTCATGCAGAGGGGGAACTAGATGCAGGGCACGAAATGACGAGAACAGATGAAGGCGAGCAGCAATAGGGCCTCTTCCTCCACTGATTTGCATAATTAGCAATTAGAACAGATTAGAGCCGCGCCCGCTGTCTGTAATCATAGCCAGTAACGAATTCAGCAACCCAGCTAGAGTGGTTTCTTCTTGTTTAAAAGTCAAACCTCTCTCTCTCCTGTCTCTGGTTACACGTAGCTTCTGTATGGCTGCTTGTACCACAGCTGAGATGTAAGCGGTAATAGCAGAAGTAATATTCAGTGGTTTTGCCAGTTAACTAAAGAAACTTATATACTTTAATTTTCACGTTACTATCACCGTGCATCTTCACTAATTAAACAATATTCACACCAACCGATCCACTATTAAAACCACCTTTATTGTGGCTTTTATAAATATATACCCCTACATATGTTTCGATCTTCAGATCATCGTCAGGGGGTTTCCTTTTTGAAAGCCACTAACACTTCAATTACATAATTTTAAGGATCGAAGAGCACTTGTGTCTTAATATTGAATAATTGTCTTGTTTTAAAATTATAACACATTAAAACTTATGTTTTATAAGTTAAAATTGTGGTTAAAAGTTTGTAAAAAAGGTTGTAAAAGTTTTGATTGCGGAAGTACTGGTGTTTTGAATCGTGGTAAAGCGTGAGCGTATGCTATGTGTGCATTTTATGCAGAGCGGTGTGTACTATCGTCGTGCAGTGGAATGTTCTATGATGGCGTGTTTGGTTCTGAGACACAAGTGCTCTTCGATCCTTCAAATTATGTAATTGAAGTGTTAGTGGCTTTCAAAAAGGAAACCCCCTGACGATGATCTGAGGATCGAAACATGTGTAGTGGTATATATTTATAAAAGCTACAATAAAGGTGGTTTTAATAGTGGATCGGTTGGTGTGAATATTGTTTAATTTATACACTTTAGTTTGTCCGTGAGGCAAGTTTATATATCCGTGTCCATCTACAGTTTTAACTTCCTCTCACTCTTGGAAGTTAATTGGTAAGCACGTATTGGTGCTGTTATTTGGAGCTAAAATAAGTAGAAAGGAATAAACATTATGCAATATGGGGCGTATGATATGTATCCTTTCCAGTCACGGCGAATAATTAAAACCATATATTAACGCGGAATGTAGCATGCATGAGAAAAGATAGAAATTTTGGTAGAAAATGTGAAGGTAAAAAAAGACGTGTGACATAAATTCATACATGGTGGGGCGGTATCGAAACTAGACGTGGGTAAATAGTTGCGAGAATATGAAATGAACTGAACAGGAAAGTGAAGAGGCAGGTACGTGGTAAGTGTGGGGAAGGAAGGAATACGTACTGAATTTGAATGGAAAGCCGGAGGGAAGGAGATAATTTGGAACTCATACGCATAGATGGGAGGTTTCTATTTTATTTCAAATAAACTTTTGTCAAATTTTAAACCGATTTGTGCTTCATCAGGACAAGACTTGGCCTTTGTGAATACGGCTATGTGAATACGGCTATGAATACAGCTATGAATACGGCTATGTGAATACGGCTATGTGAATACGGCTATGTGAATACGGCTATGTGAATACGGTTCTTATGAATAGCTCTTGTATCGTTTATTAAATCGATGTCTGTTTATTTATAGTGAATATAGATTTAAATGACCCTGAACCATGAAAATTTTCAGTTATTAGTTTGTTCCCATGTTCGTTAGTAGGTTGCTTGCTTGGTTGGTTGGTTGGTTGATTAATTAATTAAGTAAGTAATTAATTAATTAGCTAGTCGGTTGGTTGGTCATTTAGGTAGTTAGTCAGTTAGTTACTTAGTTAGCTCTACGTATTTAGGCTTAAATATTTTAAGGAAAAACAGGAATTAGATATATATTATACCTTGGTTAATAATTTTTGTCTCTTCCATAAATAGGATGTAGTAAACGGTACTGTACATCCCGTATGAAAAAGGCGTTTTATGATTACTGGAAGAGAGGCTTGCCATCAAATCTACCCTTGGTTGACACACATGATTTTATGTGGAAAATGAAAACTATTTATCCTGAACAACTTAAGGCCACGTGGTATTCCGTACCAATTGCTGATCAAATTACGAACACTAGCAAGGAGTCTCAACTGACTTTTGTTCTCAGCAAACATTGGACCTAAAACTTTCATTTCAAGTATAGATTCAAGGGATCCGAATTCATCTGTGACAAACGGAACAAATACAATGACAATCAGTGACAGGAAGACTTGGCCGGCGTTCAACAGCTTGGAATAAAGGGTTACTACAAGGGGCAATAGAGGATTAGTACGACGCCAAACATTTGGCATCGCCGTCACATTGGGCGTCGCGCTCCACAGAATTGACGGGTCCTGAACAAAAAGCAACCTTCTTCACTGAGTGAAATGCAATATGAAGGGTGAAGTTTGGGTGCTGCTTTAACAGCGAACCGTGTTTGGTGCACTGCGTGATAGGGGAGGTAATAAAAGAAGTTTCAGCTTGGCTCTGAAGTGGAGAAAGGGAAAATAAAAGAAAGGTGATGAAATGAAGAAAAATCAATTTTATTTCTTCTGTAATACTTCCTGTCTTTTCCTCCTCTCACGGGCAGATTTCAAGCAGACAGAACTGTCCACCATCTTCTGGTATTAGACTTCTTCCTTGGTTGAATGGTTGGTCTTTTGGCCGGCAGCAGATATATGATAGGTTTGGAATTGGAAGTAAATATTTTTTGTTAGGTATTGTTCTTTCCTTTTAGTTCTGCCTTCTGCGTGTGTGTGTCTTTCATTTTGACTTGACGTAATAAATGAAAAGGGTGGAAGGTTAAGAGTCCATCCGTGTTATAAAGACAGACAGTAACTTATATACAACAAAACATTCCCAGACGTGGACCATGGCATCTGAAACGTACACAAAAAAGTGCTGACCGAAGAAGGAGGAAGTATCAAGGAAATTGTGAAAATAATGCAACCTAGAGCTTAGTAATTTATACTTTTCGCTTAGTACACGTAGAATTATTATAGTAGGGGATTATAGCCATGGTCATGTAGGCGTAATCTATATATAGAGTTTGGTAAGGGCTGGACAACAGAGGACTCGTAGTTCGACCCCTGTCAGGGGCAAGAATATTCTTCTCTTTGCCAAAGAGTCTTGACCGACCCTGGTGCCCTCCTAGCCTATTATATAGGTAGTTCTGGGGGGGCTGTTTCCCCTTTGATAAAGCAGCCGGAGCGTGAAACCTACCACACATATCTAGTGCCAACATCGAGAATGAGTAGAGCTCAATCTTCACTTCCCTCCAATATGCCCATATGGCATGAAGAGGAAGAGTGACTAATAGGTCTAGGTTATGAGCGGAACGGGTTACTTCCCACACGTCCAGGTCTAACATTCGTAAATGCTTCGTTCTGCCCACACAGTGCATTTGTGTGTTTTATGTGGCTCTCAGAACAAACAGCGATTATTTTCATGCTAGCACGAAATTTGTGGAATTTGCAACCGGAAATTATTTTTATAAAAATAATTGTTTAATTTGA
Source organism: Reticulitermes speratus (assembly GCA_021186555.1). NCBI lineage: Eukaryota > Metazoa > Arthropoda > Insecta > Blattodea > Rhinotermitidae > Reticulitermes > Reticulitermes speratus. The sequence goes on from JAJKFL010000001.1 coordinate 8,016,445, forward strand.
AGTATAAAATCTGTTAAGGAAACAATTGCTGTGAACGTGTCACATCTTCTTCGTATAAAAACGAAGCTGGTTAAAAATGCCTAACCTCACCAACGATCAGATTAAATCAAATCAAAGGACACAGAACAGTTTTTAACATTGTCCATACCGTGTACGTGTCCATATACAATGATATATACTGATAACCAACTATACACAAAGGATAAAACACAACACTGAATCACTTTATGCAAACTCCGACATGGTTCCATGCCTTAGTGCATCATCTTCAGGGGGCACTACATTTAATAAGACACTTAAAAACACAAAGGCATCGAAACTTGTCAGGATTTTTATAAATGTGATTGAGTTCCATGTTTTTATCATTTGTGTAAGAGTTGGTTATCAATATACATCATTGATACAGAACAGTGTTTGTTATCATTTGTGTACTAGTTGGTTATCAATATACATCATTGATACAGAACAGTGTTTGTTAGCTACGTAAACGCCAAATATAAAGCTCATCAAAGCCTTCCAAATTTGTATCATGACTAATATTTGACTGAAACTTAATCACGCGTATAACATGGAAAATAATCCAGAAGCACTCAAATGTCTTGTAAATAAAATATAAGTGAAAGAGCCCAACACAACATTTCTTTACGAAACCAATAACTTTTGCTTCTCTTGTTATTTGTTATTGTTTTTGTAATAAAAATTATATTCGACTGCGTTATTTATACATTACTAATTTACAAAACAGAAGGGGATGTCTTCTATTAAAAATTGTTTTATTAATTACAGATGGACGATACATGTCGATGCCTTGCACGTGTACCGACCAAGCTCGATCTTAACCATGGAAAAAGTTGACTGTGACGTCACCGTGTGTTATTTTCTCACAAAGCTGAGGTATGTATTAGGTAGATACAGCATTAAATTATTGGTTTCTATAACCGAGACAGAGCATATATACTGCGTGGTACGAACTGTATCTTTAAATGTACCATATTTCTCCCCTCGTAAGATATATATTTCTCCAGAGAAATGTCCCCAAAAATTACCCTGGATCGTAATGCAGAAATACCTTTCTAATCATAGGGTGCGGCTTATCACTTGTAGCGTCTTGTGAGGTTTATTGTGATCTTGACTAACATTGGTAATCCTACTGTCAGGGGTTGGGAGTGACTGTTGAAACTTAACCGCTCTTGCGGCCCTCGAGTGTGGTTCGTTTAGAAGCTTAAGTAATAAAGCTTTGGCCGTAATTGCCTTCTTTTAGTCAAATATCCTTTCGAAGAATGCCCGAACTAACTGGATCGGCCCGTGGCGGAAGCGTGATTGTTATCTGACCCTGAGCTGAGCGTGAGCTTACCCGTGCTTTGAGTGAAGCTTTAATTATTAAAGGTCGAAATTTTCGACTTTATTCGGTATGCAGGGGCACTTCTTCTAAATCTGGTAAACTTGCGTAAAGTAGTGCAACGTTGGGAGTTTGACATTAGTTGATAAAACGGCGGCCTACCTTACAGAACAGCGGAGTCAGTATAGCGACTGGCTACGGACTGGACGGTCTGGAGTTCAAACCCCGGTGGGGGCGAGAATATCCGGACCCTTCCAGGTCGTCCCCGAGAACCACTCATGTACAGTGGGTACCCGGTCTCTTACCCGGGGTTAAAGAGGCCGGGGCTTGGCGCTGACCCCCCACCCCTTTCTAGCGCCGGGGCGAGTACGGGTAGAACTATACATCTACCTTCCCTCAGTGCCTGCTTGGCATGTAACGGGACAGCTTTAGCTTTGTTCACCCTATAGACCAGGGGACTTTTATTGTGGTAACGTCTTCCGAAGGGTGAAAGTGTGCAGATGTAGAGAAAATACCAACAATATTTTGTGTTCATGATCATTGTGGGTTCGAATCCCGCCGGAGCCATGGATGTCTGTCTCTTGTGAATTTCATGTGTTGTCAGGTAGAGGTCTCTGCATCGGGCTGATCACTCGTCCAGAGGAGTCCTACCGAGTATGGTGTGTCTGAGTGTGATCAGGTGCAACAATAACCCTCTAAACCTACAATGAGTAGGTACAAAGGAGTCAGACTAAAAAGAAAGAAAGATGTTTCTGCCCAGAAATTGTTTAATGACTTTAGTAGGAGAAATTGATTTCCCTGGACTACTTAATGGCCTGTGGGGGCGCGCGGTGGCGCAGTTGGTTGAGGCTACAAGGTGGAAGGTCTCGGTTTCTATTCCCAATGGTGTCATTTGAATTTTTCATTGACATAATCCTACCGGCCGCACTATGGTCCTGGGATCGCTCAGCGTCTAACAGGAATGAGTACCAGGGGTATTTCCTGGGGGTTAAAGGCAGCCGGTGCGTAGGACTGACAACCTTACCACCTTCATGTGCCGATTGTCTTTAAATCTGGGAGCTTCAATCTCCTGGAACTCTCATGGCCTGTCTAAGCCTGTAATGGGATTGCAAAAATAAACTTAACTGCCTGTTCCATTCCCCGGCTTCTTCACATTTTTGTATCAAACTCATTCAAGAATTTTTGAAGGAGCGTCACGGGTATTAAAACGTTTTCCCAATTTAACATCACTTTCACGTTTTAAAAACTTATTTACAATAAACACCTTATCTTCTACAACGTATGTCTTCATACTCATAAACAATGCTCTCTAACCACATCCCCAACTTTACCTTACGCAAGGGTAGAAGGTTCTTGCAAAAACGAAATTAAAAAATAATTTCCTGAAAACACTGTAGGTATTTCCTTAATAACAGATTTTGTACTGGGTCTATAATATGTCTGATAATTCTGAGCTTGAAAACACTGCCTCTTTAAAAAAAATAATGTTTAAGTGCCTTCGTACCTTGATAGCAACTGACATTTTTCAATTATTGTCTGTATGAGACATACAAAGATAAAGACTGTGTGTTTATGTGTGTGCCCCTATGTACCAGCACATGTCTATTTCAGAGATAGAACATGTCTTTCAAACTGCTTAGGAAATGAAAGGATTGCCTTCCCTGCCGAAGGCATCACTTTCATTTTTCTGTGGAAATTGAAGTGAAACTGTGAAATTCTCGAAGAATTGATCAGATATTTCATTCATACATGATATTTCCACCTGTAGTCCAGTTTCTTCTTTAGAGAGGATGGTTCGCTAAGGCGGGGATTACACGGGGCTGCTTTACACGCTACTCGCCAGCGAGTTCAGTCGCCAGCTAATGAGCAAGCAGCGAGTAAATTAGCCATGCAAAATACATGCAAATTTTTTTTTCTATGGCTCGACAGCCCTATATGTGCCTGGGCCTCCTCGTTTCGTCGAGGTTTCATGATCACACACTTTAGACACACCACAGTCGGTAGGACTCCTCTGGACGAGTGACCAGCTCGTCGCAGAGACCTCTACCTGACAACACACAACACTCACAAGAGACAGACATCTATGCCCCAGGCGGGATTCGAATCCACGATCCTAGTAAGCGAGCGGCCGAAATACACGCAAATACGCTCCGGTATCTTTTGTCTGACTCAAACCACAGATTGTACCGTTACTGAAAGCAGTAAGCAGTATGTAAATTTTACTTTTAAACAAGCCTAAAAGATAAACATTTTTACACGCATTCTTTAAATCAAATGCGTTTTCTGTGCGTGATTTCAAGCTTCCGCCGCGATCTAAATGAAATCTGCGCTATTCTGAGATCTTACGTAGCAACCTATTGGTCCCATTTCTAGGGTCAAACATTCCAAGTTCTTTTTGGACTATTTGACCCTAGAAGATGGGACCGATAGGTTGTCCCGAAACGTCGGTAGAGAAATATCATTCTACGCTGCGTAAGATCCCTGAAAAGCGCATATCTTATCTGCGTTTTCTGTTCTTCCCAAATTAATTGTATTCAATCATCTGAAGACGTGAGTAAAACCATTATACGAAACGTCTTGCGTCTCAAGTAACAGGCCTGCCTCAGACACTGCACACTTCCAAACATAGGGGCAAAAATATCGATGTAATGAAAAGATAATCTTAAAACATGTCAAAATGCCAGGAGAACGATCAGAGAGCCTTAGCTCTCCCGAAATATCTTCAGAGAAGCCACGATGTTGGACCCAGACTTACTTCATGTAGGCCACGTCTGTACAACCTCCTAGAAATTTCAGGTAACATATCGGGAGAGTAGGCAACTGTGAATTTCTGCGCAAGTATAATGTCCAATATTATGGTGTAAGGCATCGATTTTATGATAGTTACAAAATCCCGCACCATCAAGCTGCATCGTGGCAGCATGTGTTACAAACAACAGCATCAGAACAACAAGCTACGCTCTGCGTATAACTTTTATAAAAACATAACGAGGGAGAGAATTGCTAAAGCCCATTATGAATTAAGCGTGCTGTTAATGGGATTTAGATTATTCGTGCTTATTTATAGTAATAGCTAGAGGTCAGTGTATTCACTGTGCATAACTGGCGATATACTTACAGTTTTTTTATGTTCTAAAGGTGCTAATCCATTTGTATATTGCGTATAAACGTGAAAATTAGTCCGAATTTGTACGGAAAAAACATACAAAATGTTTCAAAACACAGGATTTATAGAGGACACTATTTGGACTTATAATTCAGGAAGCGACGGAGATGAAGCAAATACAAAATGAGACAAAATGCAGAAACGCAAAATTGTTTCGTTGCACACCATGATGGCGCATAGGGGCAGAGCTATAGCTCCACGCATTCTTAACTTCGGCACTAGGTGGAGGTGAGTGGTCAACTTTACGCGTCGGCCGCTTTATTTCCGGAAAAGAGCGCCGGTATCCAATTTACAGGAGGCTGGGTGGGGCCACAGAGCCGGTCTGGACGTTTTGGATAACTTACAAATCTCTTCCAACTAAATGCACATTTTTTAAAAAACCAATATAAGGTTTCTTTAAAATCGTCTAAAAGGCCCATACATATGTTTCGGTTTTCAAAAAACCATCATCAGGGGGTCACAGAATTTTACTTTTCAAAATACGTCCATGCGTACATGCGTGTGCTGATAAGAGGAACGCATGGACGTACAATTCTGTGACCCCCTGATGATGGTTTTTTGAAAACCCAAACATATGTAGGGGCCTTTTAGACGATTTTAAAGAAACCTTATATTGTTTTTTTTTTAAATGTGCATTTAGTTGGTAGTGAGACATTAGTTAGTGAGAATGCACGGTGAACCCAGAATAAAAAATTCAAATCTCTTGCCTTGCCGGGATTCGAACCCCAGATCGCCCATCCCGTAGCCTAGTCACTATACAGATCACGCCGTCCCGCTCCTAATTACGCAATGAGCAGCTCCATAATTTGTAAGTTAAAGTTGTCCCTGTACAGGCCAGGAAGTTATATAGGGGATTGGATATACAGTTCCAATCTTTCGTGACCTTAGACCTAGAAGGTAAGGGTTAACTTCTTTGAACATAGTGGTGAAGGAAATGTCTCCGCCTTTTCCAGAAATTGAGTTTTGATTTCTCGGTTATCCATACCGTAGCTTAGTCACTATACCCACTGAACTGCACTTCTCACGCAGTATTTTGAGTGCTGGTAAATATGGCTTATGAAACATTTTTTCCATAATTTCAGATTCTAGTTAGTGTACTCATAAAGGTGACAATGAAGAAAAGTGTCTCGTGGGATGTGACGCCGTGTACCTCAAAATGGAGGCAGCTGGTTCCTCCAAAACCTTTGCAAATTTATGCCAGGCTACATGGTCTCACACCTCATAAGATAATTTTCGTCATAGTGTTTTCGAGTTCTTGAAATAATTTCATGTCTAACTACCGGCTTATATCCTATTCAGTGTATATTCTGAAACCCAATGAACTACTTCTGTGTGTCCTTCCCATAGTTTACGTCGAACAGTGATGATGACAATATAGACATTAATGCCAGCCTGTTCCACAAAGAGTCATTCATGTCAACTATTGTCCGGTGTCAAATTTTCCTCTCCTGACCCTCCTTCATCTGTATTGTTCAGAAGTCGCCCTTATGCCGCCGCCACGCTTTGTCTGAACCCCTTCCTGAGTCAAGCTTTGTCCCTTTGGTGTACAAGACATCGCAGAGACTCAAATATTTTTATTAAAATATTTTACTTATTGTACTTACATTGCTGGGCTTTATTGTGTTTTAAGGATAATTCGTTTTTCCTTAAAGGGGAGCGATATAGCTTTACAGTGAATCCTGAGTTATCCCGATTATGAAGAGCTTCTATTGATTTCAGTTAATATATTGCTAGGTCTTGGTATTGCGTTGGACAGTAACACCGAAGGCCAGGAAATAGAACGCAGAAAATAAAAGCTTAGGCACAATCTACAAATTAATTTTATTTTTGTGCCTTTCTTTTAAATTCACTTTTACGAACCCTAATTTTTATTTCTGATTCGTAGAAAATATGAACAAAGTTGGTCATTAAAAATTGTTATTAAAATTTTGGAATGTAATTTCGTTAAATCAAGGAATTATGGTGATCTGGAGGTTTACCTTAAATTTGAAGAAAGGGAAATGTAAAGGGAATTCTGATGGGGTTGCCTCCTTGAACAAGCCAGCTTGGCAGAACGACATAGAGATGGGGACAATGTAGCGAGTTTTGTAAACAGGGCAGTCGTGAAGCGAACTTACGACCGGCTTCACTGGAGTGTCATCCGGCTGTTCCGTCTGAGTGCTCCCTCGCAAAACAATATTCGCGTGCAAGGTGCGTAGCTTTGCAATAAAATTACGTATGGGAATAAAAATACGCTGCGGACGTGTTACAGTAAGAGCACGAAGTGACGTCGAGAGAGATGGTCGTGGCTGCTCATATGTTTCATCTTCAAAACCACTGAACGAATTTTGATGCAACTTCATATTGATGCTCAGCGTAGCGGATTCTGACCTTTATTATTACGTGTCCTCAACTTTACAAGGAACTGAATTCAAGCTCTATAAATTGTAAGTTATGTCTTTGGACAGATTTTTACATTCAGTAACCTCTTTCCCTATAATCAACTTTCACATTATCCTCCCAATCGACAAGTTTCTTTCTGAAAAAGTTTTCCTTGAGGTTTTCTAAGGAAGAAACTTTTTTGCGTTGATTAAATAATTAAAATCTATCTTTATTTTGAAATGAATCGACCCGCCACTGTAATTAACTCTGACTTTATCCCATTCGTTACCTTACAGTGTACCTTACACGAAGCACGTAATTTTCTTCAGTACGTGGTAGTGTATTAGGTGTATATATATGTATATCTTTGTCACAGGATACCATTACACTTCTGTTCAGCATTTTCGAAGTGGACAAATGTAAGATACTTTGTGTCCCTTTCTGAAGTAACAAAGGTTTTAGTTTAGTATTTGGGAGATTCCAGGTTCGATTCTGTTCAATGAACTCATGTATCATAGCTGAGGTATTTAGTGGTGTCTCTCACTCCCTTCAGAATAATGCAGGGTTAGTATCTGGAAGTAGGCCGAGCCTGCTTTTATCCATATGCATTTCAGTTCGTCATAGACAGTCATCTGCCCGTCGCTATATAACCTACTGTTTCCTGTTTCATTTAACGACGTGTTTTTTTTAACTTGAGATATTATTTAACGTAGATTTAGTTTTCGTTTAGTTTTCCTCCTGTCGCTCCTTGCGGAGCATAGGGCCTCCTTTCAGAGGTTTCTTGGTCTGGAGGTGTGCATTCTGTAGTGAGTGACCAGCCCACTGACTGCACAAGTTCTACTCATCCTGATATGACTGCCAGAGCCATCTAGCAGTCAATCAGGAGACTTGGGTGAGAAATGGCCGCTGAATTTTTGCTTACGAAACATCTAACTTAGATTTGCTCAGTAGTATATGAGTGGGAATTTTGTACGTAAAGGATTTGAATCACTGACGCTAGTTTATTTCAAGGTGGCAGAATATTTTGTCTTCCAGTTTGCTGTCCAAAAATATAAAGATAAAACACACAGAACTTCAACTTTCCTGTTGTTTTGTATGGGTGTGAAACTTGGTCTCTCACATTGAGGGAGGAACATAGGCTGAGGGCTTTCTAGAACAGGGTGCTGAGGAGGATATTTGGACCTAAGAGGGACGAGGTAACAGGGGATGGAGAAGACTACATACTGTGGAGCTTTATGATCTCTTCTCCTCACCGAATATCCTTCGGGTGATAAATCTAGAAAGAATGAGATGGGCGGGGCATGTAGCTCGTACGGGGAGAGGAGAGGTGCATACAGCATTTTCGTGGTGAGACCTATGGAAAGAGATCACGTGGAAGATTTGGGCGTATGTCGGAGGATAATATTAAAATGAATCTTCAAGAAGTGGGATGCGGAGGCATGGACTGGATTTCTCTGACTCAGGATAGGGACGGATGACGGACTTTTGTGAATGAGGCAATGAACCTTCGGGTTTCATAAAATGCAGGGAACTTTTTCTAGCTGAGGACCTGTTAGCTTCTCAGGAAAGACTGGAGTTAGTTGGTTGGTTAGTTGGTAGGTAGGTTGTTTGTTAGTTAGTTAGTTAGTTAGTAGTTAGTTAATTAGAATACTAAACACGTCTGACAGACTTTACCTGCACTCGTATAGAATACCACTGCACTACTCATTAGTGTTAACACTATACCAACCTGTTCAGGCCCATGCAGTTGAGAAGCCGTTGTTAAATAATGCAAATAATATGGCACAAATGCATGATTCGCCCTTTCTTGTTTCACTTTGCCGGCTTTAATTTCCCCAGTCGCGCGGTTTGCTGGTCTCTGAGGGTTCTGCGATTGTATAAATAGCCAGACTTGTTTCTTTTATCAAGACGCCGAGAAGCGAAACTGCAACTTGGAAGAGATTCATGTTGTTCCTGGAGCTGTGATTAATGAAGACGAATGACAATTAGGGAGATGATGGGTCTGAAGAAGGATGAGATAAACTATAACACGTGGGTGTCGGGGCGTAGTCCTACGCTGTCAAATGTGAATATTCACTTAATCAGAAAAGAAAATAATGAAGTCGTAATGACACTGTAAACTGTACATAGAGTGTTACGTGAACGAGTCTGAGTAAATCCGACGACATCGAAATGACTAATGAACATTATCTGCAACTTCAGATTACTCTACAGCGTATTATGTCAAGCATGTCTGAGATGGGGGGGGGGGGGGGGAATTCTTAAAGTGTAATCATAGAAAACGTACTTACAAAAAAAAATTAATTTCTTTGACACCAAGGAAATTTTAAAATCTAAATTGTAAACAACAGTCAAATATGTAGCAAAAATGTTATAAAAAAGCGAGTTACTTTTTGACTCATCGATTGACAGTAACGAATGAAGTTTTGTGTAATTTGTACTCTTTACTTGGGGGCGGGGTGTAGCGTAGTCGATATAGCGACTACGCTACGATCTGGATAGTCCGGGGCTCGATCCCCTTTGGGGGAAATAATTTTCTCTTCGACAGAACCCGTCCAAACCGGCCCTGGAACCCACCCAGGTTCCTTCAATTGGTATGGGGGCTCCACCCGGTGCAAAGCGGCTGGGGCGTGACAATGAACACCCACCCCCAACTAGCGCCGATATTAGTACAGAGTAGAGCTATAACTCAACTCCTCCCTGTGCCTTTATGTCTTGTTATAGGGAGAATTTAACATTCAATAAAGCGAAGAAAAATCAAACACATAAAGCAATATTGTTTTGTTGCCTGTAGAATGGCCGTAGAAATTATCAGTTTTCCCACCTACACTGACTGGAAATAAATAGAAACTTGTGAAGTAATACTGTCCCTAATGCAAGGACACTAGTAAGACGTACAACCTACTTTGATAAAACCCATATCTATTACCATGGAAATCAAACGCCAGACAATTTTACCAAAATTGAATACAAAGAAACTAGAAAAATCTGTAACACTGAAATATTATTCTCCAGTGTTAGATAGTTAAATAATCACAGGTTAAAACATAGAGGCTTTTCACTCACAAATAATTTCTCATTCTTCATTCATGACTGTTGCAATAAATTCTTTGCCGCAAAAATTATATGATTTGCAGCCTGACCGTTTACAGATAACTGAGGGCGAAGTAAAATGAGATTCTCTTCAATAATAACAGAATACTTAAGGAAATTAAAACCTGTAACACAATCAAAATATAAATGTAGGTAATAAATGGTTTAAAGATTTTAAAGATTTAAATATCTGGAAGAACAAAAGATTAAAACCGTAGTGAAATTAAGATACAATAAATCTTGTAACTGGCACAGAAACAACGGAATTGAGACAAAATATATATAAACAAAGAAACATAAAAAGTACAGAAAATTTTGCTTGTTTTCCATTAAAACAAGGAGCTCCAAGTAGAACATATAAAGCCTGTTTTCCTAGTAACTGCGCTACAGTAGAGACTTAAATGTCCACGAACTACTAATTTGAGCACACGCTGGACATAACGTCACCCTACGACCGCTTTATCCCCAGGAGTGTGGCCGTTATATATGATGTAGACGATGTGGTATAGAGAAATACACTTTCACCTGTGTGGTATTTAAGTCCGGTCGTTGCATCCATAGCCAGTCACCCCACTGATTGACCTACCCTGGTTCATTGCTTCTGACACATGTATAATTCTATCTAGGTTGAGCTTAGTACTAAATCAATGTCTTGTCTTAAACTGTAATGTGATTTCTGTGTTACGTGAATAAGCAATATAAATTTCTACAGATATGTAAACGCTATATGAATAGAAATGTTTCGTAAGCAAAATTCGGGTCATTTCTCACCCAAGTCTCCTGACTGCCTGCCAGATGGCTCTGGCGGTCACATCAGGATCGATAGAACAGCAGCGCGGCCAGTTGGCCAGTCACCAACTGCCACGATTGCGCACGACCCAGTAACCTCGGAAAGAGGAGGCCTGAGCCCATATAGGGCTGTTGAGCCATGGTTATTATTATATTATGTAAACGATATAAAACTGATAAGCTAGGCTAGTGAATTGAACTGCATATGAATCTTAAGCACCAGCTAACTCATGTACATTCAGTGGAATGAATCGTACACTTTGTTTTGCTTTTGTTTTGTACTGTAATATTATAAAGGCCACGACCCACAGTTTTTTTTCCGTTTGTGATGAAGGGCCCTCGCACCGCAGCCTTAAAACTTTTTGTGAACCCCAATGATGATGATAGATGGATGAGCAGTTTTTTACCAAGTTTTACAAGTAATGGAGCACCAGGGGAATGAAATCGACAGGGGAAAACCGACAACTCGGAGAAAAACCTGTCCCAGTGCCACTTTGTCCACCACAAATCTCACATGGACTTGACCTGGGATCGAACCCGGGCCTTCGTGGTGAGAGGCCGGCGACTAACCGCCTGAGCCATGGCACGGCCTACGCGACCCACAGTTTGTGAACTCGTATATCAACATATGCATCTCTACGTTCCCTGTAGTTTTATTTTCTTCCGTTCCACATCGCTTCCATTCAGTTACTTCAATCGTCTATCTTTTCTTGCTTTTCTTTCATTGTAATAACTTGCACGGTAGGATTGCTGCACTCTCTAGTCACGACTTCGTTGCCTTTCCGAAGGAGACCTCACCTCCATACAAGGCATGATTCCTGCCCCACACAAATAACGTATTAATGCTTATAACTAGTGAGCAAAACAGCGAAGGGGTATGTTCTGCGTAGAGTGAACAGAGCTTTCGAGTGGCTATCTTGACGAGCCGATCGATTACTTTATCTCCATTCCAAGTATCACTGTATCTTGATGTCATATTTAAGGTTTATACGGCGATAAGTGTTCGAAGTACGTTGTGGTACAGTGCAGACTTACACATCGTTCAAACTTGGACCTTGGATTTCTGTTCCCTAACCGGAAATCGAAAGACAGTTCCCAAGCTCTTCAGCCGGTAGCGTAGTCAATATACCGAATACGGTATCCCGGCTCATCTTTATTATTATTATTATTATTATTATTATTATTATTCACGTTTCTTACGTCACAGCAGTTTAGCTGTTTCTCAAAAGAGCACGGTCTCACTGACCAAGCACTTCTTATTCACAGTTCTGCCAGTAAACTTTCTGGCTATACGGCATGCATTAAGTGTTGCTGCTTTGTGCGTTAGAATATATAGAACAGGGCGAAGATTAAGCAGTTTTAAACTTTCATGTAACTTGTTTCGAATAATACAGTTGTGGATTGTACTAGTGGTATTATATAGGCCGTTTTCAGTTGCCATATTCTTATAAGCTCTTCTTTCAAGTCTGTATACTTGTGGAGCTTCTCGGTGATGGTGCTGTGAAGGTTGTGACTGTTGGGCATTGCTACATCTGTTAAGTATGCTTCTTTGATGTTTTGCTATTATTATTATTATTATTTTATTATTATTATCACGTGATTAAAGTTCCACGTCAAGGTCATAGATTTTTTTTTGTATGGCTCGACAGCCTTATATGGGCCTGGGCCTCCTCGTTTCGTCGAGGTTTCATGGTCACACACTTTAGACACACCACAGTCGGTAGGACTCCTCTGGACGAGGGACCAGCCCGTCGCAGAGACCTCTACCTGACAACACACAACACTCACAAGAGACAGACATCCATGCCTCCAGTGGGATTCGAACCCACGATCCTAGTAAGCGAGCGGTCGAAGACCCACGCCTTAGACCGCACGGCCACTGGGATCGGCGGTCATAGAAGATTAATACCAGAAAGTACGAGCTCAAAATAAATTAATTAGCTCAACGTACAGTCAAGTCAACATTTTTAATCGGTAAATCCGGTCTGAGATTGCTTAACGTAATGAGAGAAAACGCCTGATTTGGTCTGCTGTTTCATTTAGAATAATTAAAACCACGGATCCTGTCCTCCTGCACGTGTGCTGGCTATGCTAGCATGACTGGTCACTGTTCCTCTCGGCAGATGACCTTCATTATTAAAGCACAGTCTTGCCGCATGCTGCTAGATGATGCTTTTTTTACAAGAATATGCGGGAGGTATAACGTACCGTGAAACGTAGCTTCCTCATCCGAAAGCTAAGGAATTTCAAGGCGTTTGATTCGTTCAAGAATATGAAAGGATTGGAAAGCAAACTTCTGCCACTTCTTCACTGTCAATAGAAGCCGATAATACAAATATTAAGGAGCGGTGCAGAAGGCTTGTAGCAGCGCGAATTCTTTTGAGAGTAGGGGAAGGGAGAGAACGTAAGGAAATAAGAAGGAAATGACGAAGTTGGAAGGAACACAGATACAGAAAAACTTAAGATACGAGGTGACGTAGAGACTGACGTAAGTTACACATCGAGGAGCACGACATGCGCTACTGTTTATAGCAGTCGCGATGACTACCCTCTGACTGCGCTCCGAACCTTAGTGGGTTCTTCAGGGTTTCTACATTTCTCTGCGCATTTGTCTTATTTCTAATGCGGTATGTCCTGCACATTTCAGCCTCTTTGATGACCGTCATGATTTTTGGTGAAGATTATACAAATTATGAAGTCCCCACTCTCCACCATCCTGTCAGTTCCTCCCTCTGCCTTCGAAATGTACTGCCTTCAGCATCATTGTTATCAAACACCCTGTCTCTATAAAGCCTTTGTAAGGCCGTGCCATGGCTCAGGGAGGTTAGTCGTCGACCTGTCACCGCGGAGGCCCGGTTTCGATCCCGGGTCAGTCTATGTGGGATTTGTGGTTGGACAAAGTGGCACTGGTACAGGTTTCTCCCCCAAGTACTTCGGTTTTCCCCCGTCAGTTTCATTCCACCGGTGCTCCATTACTCGGAAAAACGAAAAAACTAATCATCTTCATCACAGGCTTGCACAATAAGCCTCAAGGCTGCTGTGCGTCCGTAGCATCTGCTGCGGGACCCTTCACCACAAAAAAAGAAAGCCTTTGTAGACTTATGGGATGGGAAGGTGTTGCAGACTAGGGTGCTGACGAAGAAATTTGGGCCTAAGAAGGAGAAAGTAAGAGGGTGATGGCGAAAATTTTATAATTAGGAGCTTCATATTTTGTACGCCTGACCACATAATTTTCTCCCAATGGCACAACAGCCCCTTGTGGGCCAGGACCTCCTCATTATCGAGGATTCACAATCACACTCAGACACACCACACTCAGTAGGACTCCTGTGGACGAGTGATCAGCCCGACGCAGAGACCTCTACCTGACAACACACAGCACTCACGAGAGACAGAAATCCATATCCCCGGCGGGATTCGAACCCACAATCCCAGCAAGCGAGCAGCCGCAGACCCACGCCTTAGACCGCTCGACCACTGGGATCGGCGACCACAAAGTATTAGGATGATCAAATCAAGGATAATTAGATGGTCAGATAATGTAGCGCGCAGAGCAGAGAGCAGAAATACATAGGAGATTTTAGTGGGGTGCCGTGAAGGAAAGATACCATTGGAAGGCATAAGAATAGGTGGGATGATAATACTAAAATGGATCTAAAGGTAGGAGGAAGTGAAGGCTTGGACTGGATTTATCTTGGTCGGGATATAGACAAGTGGAAGGCTCTTGTGACAGAGTAATGAAAATTCGGTGATCCGTAAAATTCGGGGCATTTCCTGTCTAGTTGGCAAAGTATTAGCTTCCGCAGTAAGGACTCTCCTGCATGGAGTTAGTTAACGGGATAGGAAGGTGATCTTGAGCAACAGTTACGTAGCGACTTCAAACAGAACAGTTATGAAATCCCCAAAGTCCACGAAATGCCTCTGTCAGGACATCCTGTAACCTGATTAAAAATTAAATCGGTTACCTCCCGGATATAAGGCTAAGAGTAACCGCTATACTATTTTCCTGGAGTATTAATTTTATTTGTTTATTTCAAACCAGTTGTCCCATTATCTGATATCAAAGACGCAGATCTATACATTTGAACCCTTGCCTTAAATTACATAATTTTTCATAATAAAATCATGGATCTTTCTTCGCTGCTAACATAATGGTTCCTTACAATGTCACCAATTCACCAACACATGCACCTTTTACTATTAAAAATTAATAGTTGTTAAAATGCCCTACATATGTTTCGGTGAATACGGAGTGAATTTTAGAACCTAATATTTTACTATGCAGTTTTTATATACCTTCACCGAAAGTTTTTAATCCACACCCCTGGATGTGTTTATATTAAGTAACTTTAATCGTCCCTGATGATGGCCGGTTAACCGACCGAAACATATGTAGGGCATTTTAACAACTATTAATTTTTAATAGTAAAAGGTGCATGTGTTGGTGAATTGTGAAATTGTTTGTTAAACATGCACGGTGTAAGCAATACTAAGTATAATGGTTCCTTGTTGTGGCTGCCTTCCTGCCTGCCTTGCTTGCCTTCTGAAAGAAACAATGGTTCCTTATTTTCGACAGCTATTTATAATTACCCAATATCGGTGGCCACGCGGTCTAAATCGTAGGTATGATCTCAGTACCTCAACAGTGAGGCGGACTAGGCCCAAGTGGGGCTGTTGCGCCACAGAAAGGATTCTAATTGCCACCTTTATAAAATATTGTTTCAATTATAGAAGACAATGGCTCATAAAATTTTTATGCTCGGCAATTGCTGTGTAAACAACACGGTAATAAGAAGGTGGTGAACCATCAAATAGAAAATATTAATAATAAAAATGTGGTTATGTGGTTTTTGCTTTACTCGGCCATAACCTACACCCTGAATGCTACAGAGATAAAATCTCTAATCCTGTTATGTTTAGTAAATTTAATTCTGAGAGAGCTTATAAATAAGAACTTATCAAATAATATCCAGTATTTTGTCAATAGACATAAGAATCTGACAGATTTTATGAGCTGTATAAATATCGCCTAAGATTGGACAGCTCGGTGATTGCCTCCTGTAGGAACTGCTGTCTTCGGTTTACATCATACGGTCATAAAATCGTGACCGTAAAATGAAGCTGGAAATCAAGGACACAACAGCCGAAGATTGGGTGGGTGAGCCGGAACGCATATCTGACGACCGAATGAATATACCGCGTGTGCCAAATGTGTCTGTCAGCACAACAAGTCGTGTTTCTGAGTATACAGAGTGTGTGACTTTGATTGTATTAAGATATGTGAATGTGGCCTTGCAGTGTGGCAGTTCTAAATTGCATATTTTCATTTGTCCGAGGTGTCTTTGACGATATTTTCGGCAGTAGGTTTAATTGTTCTCTGCTTGAGATTGGTTGCCATCCCAAAAGATATTTATTATTTTGGGCGCTTTGGCAAAACAATTGCAAAAATCGGTTGTTATGGTCGTCATGTCTATACGTTCACGTGTTCGCCCGCTTGGAACAGAAGACTCCCACCTGGCGGATTTTCGTTGAATTTCAAACTCGGTGTTTTTACTAAAATTTCTCGGCAAATTCCGATTTGATTAAAATCGGGGAAAAAAACAGATACTACACACTAAGACCTATCTACGTGTATGATCTCACGCCATGATTGACCTACATAGAGGTATAATTGAAACATGCTGTGTTCTGTGCGATTTTCGAGCTGAGAAGAAGGAAATATTTGAGCATCGATCATCGATCATGGTCGATTGTAAACCTCGATTATCCACGTTTAAGATATACTTAATGTAAAAATCTCCGCTTACGATATCTCGACGATGACGGATTTTAAGTCTGTTGCTAAAATACAGGGAAATATTCTAGTGCTCTTTAAAATATTCAACGTTTTTCTGGAAAGTATTCGTGAATTGCACATCTAGGTACAACAGAGAGAATATGCCATAAGTTTTACACTTCTGCTGACATTTCCTAAATTGTTTAAGGTTAGTGGCGAGAATTGGGATACAATCCTGGATTTTTTTCCAAACCATGTCGTTCCGGTGGTTTTGGGATTAGCGTATTAACCTAGAATTCCAACTGCTGTCACCTAGTGTCTAGAGGATAGACCTAATAAATATGTGTCATAATGGCAACCGATGAATTGAGGAGAGTTTCGAAACTTCACGTAAGTTGCGCGGGGTATGCACCATACAATGGGCAGTGTCCAGGATATTAGTAGTGTGAAAGCTTGCATAGTGAGGACCTTCATGATCTGTACTCTTCAAATATTATTCGGGTGATCAAATCAAGAAGAATGAGATGGGCGGGGAATGTAGCACGTATGGGGAGAGGAGAGGTGCATGCAGGGTTTTGGTGGGGAGACCTGAGGGAAGGAGACCACTTGTCAGACCTCGGCGTAGATGGGAGGATAGTATTATAACAGATCAAGAAATCAGATTGTGGGCGTGGACTGGACTTATCTGTCTCAGGATAAGCACAAGTGGCGGGATGTTGTGAACACGGTAATGAACATTCGATTTACATAAAATGTGGGAAATGCTTTGACTAGCTGAGGAAATTTTACCTTCTCAAGAAGGAGTCTGCTCCATGAACTTAGTTATTTAGTTAGTTGTTTGTTGAGTTTGTTTACTTGGTTAGTGTGAAGACTTCGTCTTTTTCTTTAAAGCATGGTTGGTGAGCCTTTTGCCTGAGATCTCGGATAGTCCGGTGGTTTCACATTTTATCTACGTTAGCATTTCAAGCCATTCCATAACACAGTATTTCGTCAGGGCGTATATTCCTTGTAATATACGTGTTGTGCACATGTACAGAGATCTTTTCCGAGCGCACTCTGGCGCACAAAGTTGGACGCACCCTCTGTAAAATTCTCTTTACGGGTGTGCACTGTCTGTTAAGCTCACTGTGGTCTGTGACGTTTCATGTACTCGCGATAATTACAGTGAAGACGACGTCTTCTGGAATGTGACACCTTGTAGTCTGGTGGACAAGTACCGTCCTTTCAGGGTAACGTAGTCTCCCTCATTTACCCTGAAGGTGATTACAGCAGTTTCCTCCGAAACGTCGGTACATGTCTACAAGAATACACGGCGTCATATTCAAATGTATTTTGCTGTTAATTTATGTTATAATCCGATTATTGAGAAATATGAATATTCGGAGATAAACGGCTACAAGAATAACTTTGTGTTTTGATTTCGACAGTGCTGTTACCGAATACTTTCATCCGAAAAAATGAATTACATAAAATCGTATTTAAGAAAGTTACTCATTAACCGTGAGAACATACACATATATTCCAACAACTGGAGAACTGCGTAAAACTATCCAGCAACAATCGTGTCATTAGGTTCTCTAATTTATAGCATCTTTGAACAACGAGGACGGGTGACAACCGTGCACATATTGATAAGAAACTTTAGACGTCAATTTGGCACTAGTCCCCAAAAAGGCTGAGTTTCCTTGTTCTAAGAGAAGAACAGACGATGTAGAGTGGAAAGTGCTGACAAAGATATTTGGACTTGGGAGAGAGGAAGTCAGAGACGGCTGCAAATAATTACGTAGTGAGAAGATTCTTAATCGTGCACCTAATTTTGTTAATGCGATTTAACTAAGGTTCAGATAGGCAGAATGTACAGGGTGCTTAAGGAAACTAGAATTCGTTCATCTGATTCGGAAAACCTAGTTATTTTTGTGAGATTAACATTATGGTGGATCTGAGCGAAACGCATTGTGTACGTGTGAGCTGGACATACGAGTAAGTCGTTATATCGTGGGATTAAATGACGGAACTTTTGTTAAGACGATGGTGATGTTTCAGGTTCCATAAACGTGTGGAAATTCTTGATGAACTGAGTGAATTATTCGGTCTGTCACGCATTTTGTGTGTGTGTGGGGGGGGGGGGGGGCAGCATGCATACTGGAAACACGTCATAACATGCTTGGGTCCTGTATATTTATCTGCGATTTTGTGTTGTGTTTTGAAAACGCGGAACTGACTGTATTTGTCTCTTGTTTTAGGTAAGTCACACTGGGGGGTCGGGGCACGCGGTGGCGCAGTTGGTTGAGGCACTGCGCTACAAACCGAAACGTCGCGGGTTCGATTCCCGTTGGTGTCATTGGAATTTTTCATTGACATAATCGTTTCGGTCGCACTATGGCCCTGGGGTCGACTCAGCCTCTAACAGAAATGAGTACCAGGAGTCCTTCCTGGGGGGGTAAAGGCGGCCGGTGCGTAGGGCTGACAACCTTACCACCTTCATGTGCCGATTGTCTGGAAATCTGGGAGCCTCAACCTCCTGGAACCCTAAGGGTCTGTCCAGGCCTGTAATGGGATTGCTTTCACACTGAGGGTCAATAATTGATGGGAAGTGTCTTATTTAAGACATGATTCCCATATTTACTATTAATTAAATAATGTATATTAATTATAATACAGAACATCACAATATTTAATGTTAAAATTATTTAATTTTACCCAACATTGTAATCGTGGGATAAAACTGCATGAAATTATACGATAAACTGGAAAATAAATTTCCATATTCTACTCTAACAACATTATACTAGACATTTAGGTTGTTTTGTGGCGCAACAGCCCTCCTCGGGCCTAGGCCGCCTCGTTGTTGAGGTTTTTGAGATCACATTCGACACATCACACTCGGTAGGACTCCTCTGGGCGAGGGATCAGTCCATCTCAGAGACCTCTACCTGACAACACAGAACACTCACAAGAGACATACATGCCTTCGACGGGATTCGAACCCCGCAATCCCAGCAAGCAAGCGGCCGCAGACCTACGCCTAGACCGCGCGGCCATTGGGGTCAGCTTTAAATAAATTAGCTACGTTAAAAATTCCCTGCTTTTTATGGAATCCGAAGGTTCATTACATGCTCAAAAGAACCAACAATTAGATTATCTAGTGACCCAGTCGTCGTCGTACCGTTCTTTCTTATTAAGAACTTTGTCTCTTCAGGAATTTGATTCACTTCTGCGATGAAGATGGAGGAAGGATATTCCCCCGAAATATTTATAATGACCTACCCGATTACACGGTGTCATAACCCAGAATATCACAGTAGGCCTATACAACGGAGGCACGAAAGTCAAGCCGGGGTATCGTGGCTGGTCTGAGAATCTCCCCTGTCACGCGACTTCCTTACGCGCATAGCCTTCGATAATGACGCGCCTCCTAATCCACAGCCGCCACCTCGTGATGACAATGCCACTGATGGCTTCTCCTCCCTTTCGGTATAACGTCAGACGTCCCTCCCCTTGGTATGGATATGTACATTTTAGCTTCTTGCTTTTCTGTGACAAAGCAAATTCTTCACACTCTTTCAATTAAGTGAATAATCACTCGGGAGCAATTGATTTTTCGCCCCGTTAAACTTGTTTGAATAGCATGGCGTCATTTTAATCTTCTTCGCCTGCCTAGTCAAAATTTCTCTTATTCTTCTTATTCTCGAACTGTCTCACGTTTGCCTCATTTCTTATTCCCTCTCATAGTTTTATTCATTTCTTTTTGGACTTTCTTAATTTCCCGTCCCCTTTGTCTGTCGAGTCTCTCCAGTTCTTCTCTCCTGTACTTTCTGTAACAACCTACGTACAATTCATTTATTTGGAATGGGCCTTTATTCCAGTTCTTAAAGTATTATTTGTAGGGTTTTGCGTTTAGGAATATTAACTTTGTAATGTGGGTCGACTAACCTACAGCACGACATTAAATATTGTAAAACTATATCAAGACTAAGCCGATCCCAGTGGCCGTGCGGTCTAAGGCGTGGGTCTTCGGCCGCTCGCTTACTAGGATCGTGGGTTCGAATCCCACTGGGGGCATGGATGTCTGTCTCTTGTGAGTGTTGTGTGTTGTCAGGTAGAGGTCTCTGCGACGAGCTGGTCCCTCGTCCAGAGGAGTCCTACCGACTGTGGTGTGTCTAAAGTGTGTGTGACCATGAAACCTCGACGAAACGAGGAGGCCCAGGCCCATATAGAACAGTCGAGCCATAAAAAAAAATATCAAGAATAAACAATGGAAGGTATACCATTTAGCTGGATGAAAGTATTAAAATGTATACAGCAGACAAATTATATGACATTCTACTCATATAAATGAGCGTGTTTTCTTTCTTCAATTTATTCTCTCTTCCTGTGCCTTCGTTCATACTGTTTTTTCTCTTTCTTCCTCAATCATTTTATTACTCTCTGACTTTCTTTCCTTGTTACACATATATACTTAAGTTTTCTAGTTTTATGTAGTGCATTATCGAAATTAATTAATGTAACCTTTGTCACGGGTAAGTTAATGGACTCTTTTTTGCCGTTCCGTCAAAATATTGACATTCTTATTTTATAACGGTCTAACAATTGACAGCACATGACGAAGCCAATAAATATGTCAATAAGTCAGATGAAATCACTGTCATGTTTCCTGCACAGTGATCAGCTATGTCTACTACCGAGCGTTCTCTCGTCTCGTTGACCCTCTTGGCCATTGTACCTTGTCTAAACGGGTGAAGTTTAGGAAGCAGCTAATTACACCGTTCATGTTCTGTGCTGTGCCCGTCAATCAACATAAAATGATGCTGCTGTCACAACTACATCCCTTTCTGTGCTTGAAGCTATGATGTTTAGAGTAACAAACACAGGACAGACCCCAAATAACCTTTCTGAATCGTGAAGTTTATGTGACTGCTAATTAAACTTTCAGTTGCTACCTCCGAAAAACATATCATGTTAAATCACAAACATGTTGTATGGGCAGAATTCAAAGATCCTTAATGTTACAGAAGGTGGTACATATATTTACCACTGGGATTTAATGGTTTAATTTATATATAATCTTATATACAGGTAAAGATAAAAGTCACCACGTAACATGCCAATGCAGGAACAGAGAGACAGTAGAGGTATAGGTCGACCCGTTTGCAACCTCGCCACTTGCCTAGCCCTGATCCAGATAAATGGAGTCCACGTTTTCCCATCCTATTCTCTCAAAACCAATGTTAATATTTTTCTTCCATCTACGCCTAAGTCTTCCAAGTGTTCTTTTACCTTCAGGCTTCGCCACCAGATATTTGTATGCGTTTCTCTTTCCCCCTAGTCGTGCTGCATGCCCAGCCCAACTCATCCTTCTTGATTTTGTCAACTTAAAAATATTTGGTGATGTGTAAACATCGTTAAATTTCTCATTATGCACTTTTGGCTGGCTTCCTTTTACTTCCCGCTTTAAGGCCTTCTCCCTCTTCGTCCGATACATTGTGTTATCCTACACTGTGGCATAGCGCAGTCTAACACAGAATCGAAAGTCTTCAATTATATTTCATAAAATGTACAATTTATAGGACGAGTCGTTGAGAAATAAGCTAACGTTTAAATTTCTAAAACAGTTTGTTGTGTGAAAGGAAGTATACAACCTTCATAAAGTTATTATTATTATTATTACTTATTAATTAAGTATTCCAAATGTTTATAATTTGCTAATGACGTTAAAATTTTTCGTGCTCTAAATTCCGTTGACGATTTCATTCTACTGAAATCTGATATGGAACGTATACGAAGTTGGTACACTGCTAACTTCGTGAAATTAAACATAAGCAAAACTAGGGTCATTGCCTTCACTAGGAAAACAAATGGTCTTTACTATGCTTATAAAATATTTGGTTCTTCTATAACCCGTACGGACACTATCAAAGACATTGGGGGACAACTAGGTTCGAAAATTTATTTTCACACACATGTAGACTACGTTTTCTCCCAATCCGTAAGGATGCTGGGCTTAATACGAATTATAACATATTCCTTTTCTACCTTTGATAGCTCATTTATATTGTACATTACATTGGTCAGATCCAAACTTGAGTGTGCCTGCACTGTATGGAACTCTATAACGTCTACTGACGCCAAAAAGCTAGAAAGCATTCAGCGGAAGTTCGTAGCCATATGTCAACATCGTTTCTTTACTCATGGCCATGTTACTTACGAGGATTTTCTTAAATTTATAAAGCTTCGTAGCCTGCACGGCAGACGACTTTATCAGGATGCTTTATTTTTTATTTCTGTTTATTCAGGTTTAAAATGTTGTCCGTCTCTTTTGGACACTACTGGCATTCGAGTTCTTGCTCGTAATTTCAGAAACTCCTGTACTTGTAAAAACTCTCCGTCTGCTAGATGTGTTTCGGCTGCTAACCGTGTGTGCACAGACATCGATATCTTTAGGAAACCCATTATTTCTTTAAAACAGATTCTGCGCTAATCTTTGGCATTTCTAATCAACTTGTATATGTTTTTTTCAGGGTATAGGGTTTTTGCCCAGTACTACCTTTATATTCCTTTTTCCTGTAATGCTGTTTTTGTTTTGTCTGTTTAGTGTTTCGTTTTTGTGTATTTGCACTGTTTTTGTGTTTTATTTTTGTCTTTGTTCTGGCTTTGTAATAGGCACTTGTGCTGTTCAGCCTGCACGTTAATAAATACCCATTGAATTGAGTTGAATTACTATTAATATTATGGCAGTAAGCTCGAGCGTATCTATCGGAAGTTCTTATACCTTTGTTATCGTCGTTTTTTCAATTACTTGCAATTTAACTTCTTTACCTTTCTAAATTCCCCAACATTTCATACCTTATGTGTTCGGGGGCGTCACCTGGACACGCTTTTTTTAAAGTAATGTCTAAAATGTTCACAAATTCTGTCGTTCCCTCTTGAGAACTGTCGGCCTTCGTGTGCCGACTCGAAATCTCATAGTTTTTACTTCGGTTAATGTTTATTCTGAACGTCGCAACTCTCCTTCCGCTAGACGCGCTTCGACGGCTAATGCCATCGGTAGAGATATTGTTGTATACAACGGAAAGTCTGTTTTGCTTAAAGATCTGTTAAATTAATTATTATACTTTTATCTACTGGAACGTGTGCTGTTTTTATTGTTACATTTCATTGTATTTCGTTATTGTTCGTGCGTTATGTTTTTGGCTAGTTATTTCGTGTTTTTTGGCTAGTTATTTCATGTTTTTGGCTAGTTATTTCATGTTTTTGGCTAGCTATTTCATGTTTTTGCTATATGCTTTTGTGCTATGCCTGTAATTGGCATTTTGACTGTTGCGTCAGCACGTGAATAATAAAGGAAATTGAATTACGTCTTCTGGGTTTCGACACCGTGCGCACTTATCCGTGGATACCAACGATTCGTAGGAACAAGATGCCGCCTCCGTCTTGGTTTACAGCGTTCTTGAGCTTAACAGTACAATCTGATCGGCGTTTGTAGAATCTGAAGTCAAATCAGTTAGACAGCAATGTTCTCATGCTGATAGCATAATGTATTCAACATCCGGCAACACTGGACACCAGCGAAGACAATACGTAATTTAGAGAAGAGGGAAACCATAGCTTGAGGAGGGATCCTGGACGTGATGGGGACATTCAACCTTAACATTACATGTCAGTAGTTAGAAAAGTAGCTAAGTGTAACAAGTTGAACCTGAGGTCGATTTCACTCTTTTCAATCTTGTAACGTAAGACACGCATGTTACTAGGTATAGGATGATAGAAAGAAGCTGGAACCATATCAGGTAGCCTATCGAAGATTCTGTATATTCTTGTATTTTATGTTATTGGAATTTTAATTTTGGACTTTTGTGTCTTGTAATAAATTATTTCAGAATCGTAAACAAAATCTGTAAACAGAGTGATTATTAAATTAACAGGACTTAAAGGAATACCAATCTAGAATTAGCATAAATCGAGAAGTATGTTAGTGTTTTTATTAAGTATAATAATATAAGAACTTTTTTTTACTTTGTGTTCACCGTGCATCTTGGTATTAATATTCACACACTGAATATTAATATAAGAAAGTGTTTATTTAGGGACATCAAATCAAGTGTACAAACGACAAGGTTCCTACCAAATAACATATTCAGTGAGTTGTGCACCGAATTCTTATAACTGGGTGTACAGTCCCTTAAAAATCGGTCAATAACTATTATAACAACAAGACAGGCAATGTACGTATAACGTAACATTGTGGCACGTTCGCGTAACCATTGTTGCCATAGAAAAACAATAATTATTACATATTCTCAGTGTGTGTCTGTAGCCTTAGTTATCCAGCATGCAAAGCGCATGCACCGTATTATATTGTAATTTGTGGTTTTTCTTGCTTTATCAGATTTTCCCACATTAACTCATGAACGGTACGATTTTCGGGGAAAAAGTTATTGAACGTAAATTGTGTGTTTTTATTTTCTTTACAACTTTTGTCTGCAACATTACTCATTCTATGACGAATTCAGCGAAATATTATCATATGTGTGCATACGTAAAGTGCCCGTTATTCTTGTCAGATTTTAATAAAACTTGAATTTTCTGGACAGATTTCCGAAAAATGCTCAACCACCAAATTTCATGAAAATCCATCCAGTGGGAGCCGAGTTTTTCCATGCGAACGGACGGACGGACAGACAGACGTGAAGCTAATAGTCGCTTGTCGCTATTTTGTGAACTCGCCTAATAATAAACTAAGTCCATGGAGCATGGAGCAGCTGACAGTCGCTTAGATGTTCAAGAAACTCCCCACCTTTCATGGAACCCGGAGCTAAAGTATCGTATTCACATCACACCGTCACTGGTAGTTGAAATCAGCCCCTGCCGTCTTGCCGTATGTGTGTGACGTTAATTTTACGACAGCGACATGCATCTGCATTCCTTCAGTTCGGGTTTTCAGACATAATTCTCGTATATGATATTTACGTGTCCTGTCTTTCCCATTCTAGTCAATTGTCTCTTATCTCTTCCTCCATCATTTAATTAGCCTATTAATGCCATTCGAACAGTACAAACTATGAAGCCTCTAATTATGTACTTTTTCTTGAAGGGCTTATTTCTGTCACTACTTCTGTCTCTTTTATATTTTATTAAAATAAATAAAGTAAATTTTATTAAAGTAAATAATTCGTAACTGAAAAATCAGGTCACACAGATATTTATCGTATAATTTATTTGAAACTGAGACTTATATGAGAGTATGTTTCCTGTTTAGTTCTTCCAAAATGAATTATTTTGTAAGGGCAAAGTCTGATATTCCTCCATTCCGTTGGTAATTTCGTCTGCAGTAGGAAATACGTAACACTTGGTGGCGTAATTGATTCGTATAAGCAATAATTTATTATGGCAGATTTATGTACGACAAGTCCTAAATTAAATGCTTTGAATGTAATGAGAGTTGGGAAACTCCGCTATCAGCTAAAGACACTCGGTGAAATACAAGCCGCGCCTTAAGAAGCCGGGAGCGAGCTCTGACCAGTTCAACAGACAGTGATTGATGTGCGGTGTCTACGTGTCTGCTACACGTTTCGTTCGCTGCACAGTCCAAATGGGCGTGCTTTCCATGACTGTCCAAATACTTGCACCTCATATGTCGTCTGCTGTCATAATTACCAAAACAATAAGAAGGCCCATTTGTTTTCTTCACACTGCCTACAGACATGGTTAGCTCACTCGTTGTTTTTAACTGTGTACCTGAAGATTACAGCAGTCTGTGATAATTACATAACAAGGAGCTTAGTCTTTTCGTGTTTCTTTTTTCATGGCGCAACAGCCGCTAGTGGCCCAGGGCCTCATTACCGAGGCTTCACTATCACATTCAGACAATCGGTAGGGCTCCTCTGGACAAGCGATCAGCCCGACGCAGAGACCTCTATCCGACAACACACAAAACTTACAAGAGACCGACATACATGCCCCCGGCGGGATTCAAACCCACAATTCCTGCAAGCGAGCGATCGCAAGCCCACGCCTTAGACCGCGCAGCAACTGGGATCGGCTCATCTCGTGTTACAATAGTGAAAGCTTGGAGGTGACACTCATTCTTAACCACGGCCTTAAATGGACTTGAGTGGTGATATTGAAGCCCCGGCCACCTTACCTCCGGGAAAGAGCCTGCAGTACCCATTGAATAGGAGGCTGGGTGGACACCAGAGCCCGTCTCGACACTTGAGAGCAGACATAAATCTCTTACCCCTACTCGGAATCGAACTACGATCTTTCGATTGTCCAGCCCGTATTGTGGTCTTTGTACCGACTGAGCTGTCTCGGTTCATTTACAAAAAAAGTAATTTATAACAAATTTTAATATCTGTATGTCTATTGCCTTGCCCACTGTTTGAGATATTAAGTCTTCAGGTGCTGAGGATTCGGACCGTGGTTCTGAAGCTTCGGGGGAATCTTCCGCTTCTCTCTTCAGGCGCAATTCCCGTATTCATATTAATTTGCCATTGACGCTATGTAACTTCAGAAACTGGCAGCGTCGTTAGAAACACTAAAAGTAATGTCCTATTTTGTAGAATGTTTGAAGTTAGAATTATTGAAGAGCTGGATACTTGCAATCAATGACTATCCACTCTGCATATAAAATATAAAAATATTCCCAGTAACACAATGTTGTTAATACTGGATTAGTTTCATAATTGTCCCTTCTGGTCTTACAAAAAGAGCTCTATTTATACTTGTGTCTACCGGTGCGTAGTTAGACATACAAACGTGCTGCTATCTATAGCCATTTTTTTCAATGGCTCGACAGCCCCTTGGGGGCCTAGGCCGCCTCATTTTTCGAGGCTTCATGATCACACTTTAGACACACCACACTCGGTAGGACTCCTCTGGACGAGTGATCAGCCCAACGCAGAGACCTCTACCTGACAACACACAACACTCACAACAGACAGACATCCATGCCCCAGGCGGGACTCGAACCCACAATCCTAGTAAGCAAGCGGCCGCAGACCCACGCCTTAGACCGCACGGCCACTGGGATCGGCATCTATAGCCATAGTTCACCATTATCAATTATAAAGTTCTCCTTAGAACGGGCCATGAAGGCCCTGAGGGGGAGTAGAGGTATAACTCTACTCTTTCTTTAACTAGATGAGGGTGGGTGGTCAACTCCACGCCCCGGCCGCTTTACCCCCGGAAAGAGTCCCGGTACCCATTGTATAGGCGGCTGGATGGACCCCAGGGTCAGTCTGGACGCTGCGGAAAATCTCGCCCCCACCGGGATTCGATCCCCGAACCGTCCATCCCGTGGCGATTCGCTATACCGACTACTATGAGTGCAATGACCCTGAGAGTGTTTGTCTTGCCTTAGTCTGAACGCGTCCGCGCCCTTAGGAATTCCAGTACGGCTCCTAGCGCAGTCGGCCACGGGCGGAGTTCAGATTTCGTCCTGTTGCCTACTGTTACGGATGTTACCTGGGAGGCTGGATAAATATAAATAGTGAGAAAAAAAAAAGCAGAAAAGAAAAATTAAACTGATAAATTTTATCAGTGAATCTACGTGACAGATGAAAATGTTTTCTTTCAAATTTATTTTTAATATATGTTGAGGATGCTATTATAAAAATGCGAGAAAGAATTATTTAAAGACTTTTACATAAATGATCTTAATGTAGGCGTGACTGTCCATTTATTTACTGTTGGTCCGACTTTAATTGCCTGGTGAGAAGGAAATCTCAGGGGAAACCTTTTGAATTGCGTTATAAATCACGAACACAATGGGAACCGGGCTATCCACCTCTGTAACAGAAATAATAGCAGTTAGAGTAAAAGAAAATATAGGAGTAAAAACTGTTTTAAGTTAATTAATGAAATGCTTGTACAAGTGAGGGATTTTTATTATTTACAATGCAGTAATGCTGTAAAAGGGACATTTATGTTAATGTATAACTAACCAGATTTCAACCAATACATACAAATACGTGTAAGTAAATGCCGAAACAAAACGGTACGATGATCCTACAGAGGCGGTCTAATAACATACATTAGTCCATGTGGGATTTGTGGTGGACAAAATGACACTGGGACATGTATTTTACCCGAATATTTCGGTTTTCCCTTGTCAATTTCTTTCCACCAGTGCTCCATTACAAGGAAAAACTAAGAAACGAATCATCTTCATCACAGGGTTGTGCAATAAGCCTCAAGGCTGCGGTGCGTCCGTAGCATCTGCTGCGGGGCCCTTCACCACAAAAAAAATACGTTACCCACAAAAACGGGAGACCAAGGGCATATAGCATAGGCACATCACACTCAGTATTAAGGCACTAGCACATAGCATAGGCGGTATGGAAGGAAGTGAAGGTTAGAAAAGGAAGAAACAAGGTAAGAACTGAGAATAACGAGAAGGAAGGTAGAAAAGAAATTTAGTTACTTCCTGTCGCTCCTTGCGGAGCATAGGGCCTCCTTTCAGAGGTTTCTTGGTCTGGAAGTGTGCATTCTGTAGTGAGTGACCAGTCACTGACTGCACAAGTTTACTCATCCTGATATGACTGCCAGAGCCATCTAGCAGTCAATCAGGAGACTTGGGTGAGAAATGGCCGCTGAATTTTGCTTACGAAACATCTCTATTCATGCCGTAAGGTTCTTTTACATGTCGTAAATCTACGACCCTCCGAAGGAAGTTGTGCTACGGATTTTTATCACCCTTAAAAATCCATCGACCTCGGCCGGGATTGAACCCGCGAACCTTGGCGAGCACGCTAACCACTAGTCCACCGAGGGCGACAGAAAAGAAATTAGTGAAAGAATAAAGTATGGAATAATGGAGAGTAGGACGGAAGAAGAGATTACGGAAATAAAGTAGCAATAAAAGCAGCAAGAAAAATGAAAAGATGAAAATGAAATAAGTTAAAGAAGAAGAAACGTAGAATGAAGTTGAGTAAGGAAAGAAAGACACAAGGAAGTGGGAAAGGAAAGAAATAAAATGAAGAGAAACAGAAGAATTAGGCAAGGAATGAAGAATGTAGGCTAGTGTCTTATAGAAAAAAACTGCCTCTTGCATTGATCCTCCGTGTGCATCTGAAGCACTTGGTTGCTGCCTGTCTCTGCATGGGACATTGCACCAGCTGCCAACAAGCCACCCGTGATCACGCTACATGTTGAGGTTACCAGACGTTAACCTTCTGTTACCTTTCACCTTCCTTGTCGCCGGCAGTTGACGGAATATTGCGATGTCACGTCGGTGATGTTTACGGCATGTTGCCGAGGATGACCGAAAGAGCTCATGAAACAGGTAGACAGGTTGACCGATGACCAGATTCGATCGTAGTTCTTCCAATTGGGAAGACAAAGGGTTGTAACTACTTGGTATGTAAGTTGAGACTTAGTGCTGGCAGTTACAGATGGATGATAGTGCACTGCTAGCACGTGTACAGCAGGAATGACAGGTGCATGCAGACACGGCGTTCTTATCTAGATGTCATTTAATGATACAAGTGAAATATGATTCACACAAATTTACTACAGCATCAAATATATGAAATATGATTGTTAAATTTCAGGCACGTCAGACTTCATGCAACAGACTCCACAGACATAGCTCGAGAATGGTTTAAATAAACTGCCTCGTAACAACCAGACGACAAACAGGTGAAATTTAAGGAGGATTGATGCCCTTCACGAGACTGTAAATTTTTTTACGGTGTGACAGACTTTTCAGCAGTGTGTTCAGTATTGTTTAAAATGGAATCAAGTTCTGCGTTTGAATCCCGCTACTGTTACGTGGAACATGTGACGATGGAATTGCTTACAGGCTTGTTTTATATATTATTTACAAAATTTGCATAAAATGAACACACAGTGACGAAGTTACGTCTGTCCGTCCTTTGGAATGTTAATGTCAAGTGGTTAACATTCCTGTTTCGAGTTCCGGAACACCCGGGTTCATATCTCGTGTCGGAGAAAGGGTAACCTGGTTGAGCTTTTAGTGGTTTACCATAGTCACTTCGGCGAATGTTGGGGCGTTAAAGTACCTTAAAGTAGGCCACGACTGATTTATTTTATATATTTTTTTCTTTTCACTATTCACTGATCATCTTACCGTCCGACGTTATATAAGCGTAAATAATTGAAAGCGTCGTTAAATACACAACCAATAAGCAAAGCACGGAACTTATCTGTACTTCACACTGGACGTTTGTCGGTTATATGCGATTTTGGGCTGTACTTTCAAACTTTACATAAAACTCAAACCGAAAGTTGCCCAATTTTTTTTAAAACAGCTCGTGGATTTGTAACACAAAATAGACATACAAAATTAATTATGGCGTACATTGTAAATACGTTTAGTATGGGGGTGCCGACCTATTTCTTGGGAACCTAATAGTTGCTCAGCTAGGCAAGCAAAACCCTCCAATTTTTTTACGAAACACAAAGTTGTATGCAGTAGTCTTGTGGATTGTCGCAATGTGCCCCACAAAGTGCAGGCAGTATTTTCGTACGAAACATTGGTAACGCCTACCCCGGTGTTGTAACTCAGAAAGCTGTAACATAAATCTTCACCGCCATGAAAGATCACTGTGAACAAAGGTTCATTAATATTCTTACATTGTGTTATCCTGAGACACATTCATTTAATTCACATCCTCACACATTTTATGTTTGAGATTAACTTTAATATTACTCTTCCATCTCCATCAAGCTTTTTCGAATAGGTCTCTTCTCTTCGGTTTCACGACTACTATTTCTGGTCTCGTCATATTTTCCGTGCGTGTTACATACCCTACCCATCCTACTCCTTTTGGTCCGAAAGCTCACCAACATTGAAGAGCACGTCAAAAATCTATTCAAAATGTCGTTCTAAGCGGTCTCCGTTCGTGTCTAAATATTATATAGAGCACTGACCAAATTGCAAATAAGCACACGCCAGTAACACAGCAGTGACATATTTCATAGGCACTTCTTATTTTCCCGCCCCCCCCCCCTCCCTCTAAAAAATCGCATAAAATGCGTAACAACCGCTGACAATATTTGACATCAGTGGCATTGAAATATAAACGGTTTTTGTTCGTGCCGGTTGCAGCAGTCATTTGTGGTGCACAAAACCGAGCAAAGCATGTCATGTTTGAGCTGAACATAAAGCCGTAACAGCTGCAGGGGCACGAGCTTGTAGCGCTTTACAGAAAACGTACCGACCCGGCGAACTGTGTGTCTTGTCCATCGTCATTTCCAAGAAGCGCTATCATATACCTCAATTCCCTCATTTCCTTCATATGTACAAGTAGGTCTATTAATTAGCCTATCAATATATCGCACTGAGGAAATTCTACCGACTTACAGATAGCCTGTTTCGTCAGGTTTTTGC
Source organism: Reticulitermes speratus (assembly GCA_021186555.1). Lineage (NCBI taxonomy): Eukaryota > Metazoa > Arthropoda > Insecta > Blattodea > Rhinotermitidae > Reticulitermes > Reticulitermes speratus. The sequence goes on from JAJKFL010000001.1 coordinate 8,048,321, forward strand.
ACTTAAATTTTTTACGCCATTTCTTTTAGTTTGATGGTCGGTTGTTCGGTTAGTATTTCTTTCTGTTTTTGCTTATCAGTATGTTATTCTGTTAGTTACATCTCGATTACTTTCTAGTGTAATGTTTATTTACACTACTTTCGGTTATTTTGGTTACATATTTTCACGAATATTACATGGAGATAGACGGCTTAATTCTTACACACGTGAATCACGAACCCTTTCACCTTCCTACAATACGTGGGCTCTACTGGATTATACTTGCATGTTTCTCACTCCTTCAAGTGGAATTCCGATATGTTGGTAGAAAATAATCCATGCTTATTTATATTTGTTACACTACTGAGAAATTATACCTGTCAGTGCCGTGGAGCCTTAGCCGATGAATCGTCGTAAAATGACCATATGAACAGTGAATATTTTCAACAGCGTACATTGGAGCAAGAAAAGAAGTACTGGTTCGTATTTTATGGCCTTACATTCACTTCCAAAACTGATGCTTCCTTTCGCTGTCGCCACGTATTAAATTCGTTTTTATTGGAATTTTTTGTGGGAAGAAAGATGGATGCTTGGACTACTAAAATAAATCAAAATGAAAGATAGGATACGTCATTCTTCTACGCCCAGTTTTAAGGGCAGTTACTGACATGTGGTTAGTGCACGCGTTCGAGAATTTATTCTTTGCCCAGACGCCCAGTAACCTGCCATACGGTCATTGCTTTCCGCGCTTCCTTCAAATAAATAGAGTCTTAAAATAGAACGTGACAACTTCTTTCCATATTTTTATTTTATCAACATCTCCCTAGAACGGGCCACGAAGGCCCAGAGGGGGAGCAGAGGTATAGCTCTACTCTTTCTTTAACCTCGGCGCTAGATGGGTGTGTTTGGTCAACTCTACGCCCCGGCCGCTTTATCCCCGAGAAAGAGACCCCGTATCCATTGTACAGGAGGCTGGGTGGTCCCCAGGGCAGGTCTGGACGGGTACGGAAAATCTCGACCCCACCGGGATTCGATCCGCGGACCCTCCAGCCCGTAGCTCAGTCGCTATACCGACTGAGCTATTCCGGCCCACCGTTTTTCACCTGCTATATCCTAAAGTCCTAACCTAACCGTTTGTTAATCCAGAGTTCCAACAGACTTATGTATCCCATTCACGTGCTAATTTATTTTTTTGTCCTCTGCTTCTGCCTGTTAGGCTGGAATGTAAACTTTATTTTGTCGACTTTTATCATCTCTCGTTGATGATGAGACGGCATCCTGCTATGTTTAATTATCGTCGTTAATGTCACAGTAACGTAAAATATGATACGTATATTTAAATGATTATTCTTCCTCACATAGTCTTGGAAGAATAGGAGAAACAAGTATGCCGCTGAATCTAATGTTTACACTGTTGACTTAGTTGTGTGACAGCAATTATTTTTTAGTTACTAATTTTTTAATTCTTCTCTTTCCATACTCTCTTTTTTACTTCAACTTTCTTTATTTTCTCTTACTTTCCTCTTCTTGTTGTTTTCTCCTTAATTTATTTATTCGTCTTTTTCTTATGTTAATTCTTTAGTTAATGATTACCATTCGGTTACATAATTTTTGTAGGAGTATTATTGTATTATTTAAATCAGACTTATAATTTTCTCGCCAGCACAAGTAGCACACGGAGGGCGGTTTTTCTTGTGACAACTAATAATTTTTTGCATCTCAAAATTCTGATTGTATGGATTTGCCTAAAAATAAGTGTTTAATCCGGTATTTCCCTCGGAAATGTATTTGAACCAAAATAAATGCGAAAATAAAAGTACGATTTTGTGATCCAGCACCATCAAATCCAGGTTTATTAAATTCAAATTACAACCACACCACGCAGATATAACTATTCTCATTTGTATATGCGCACTGCTACAATCATGAACGTTTAAACGAAGACCAGGATTATTGAGTCCAAGTTATATTTCACTCTTGTGTTGAAGAATATTTTAGCAATGCTAATATATTCTTCAATCAAGGCCTAAGGTACAAGTTAATACCAAATTAAACTAAATTCAAAATTCGTAAAGCTTTTCATATTTCCGATCAGACATGTACCTGATATAAATTTTAAAACTTTCGCGGCGACATGATTCAATATAGTCTTCTCGGGCGCACAGCCGCGTCAGCTCGTTTGAATACAACGTTTCGGGGACTAGCTCCGTCTCCATCCATCTCCGTCTCCGTCCATCAGTTTTTTCTGAGGATGGGGACGGTCGGGATCGAACCCGCGAACCTTGGGTCGAGTGGCGAGCACGCTAACCACTAGTCCACCGAGGTCGGCTCGTAACAGTTTTCTACTCAAACTAAATCTGTACTTCTAATATAATTACCTGCTTATTCCGGTGGCCGTGCAGTCTAAGATGTAGGTATGCAGTCGCTTGACTGCGGGTTCGAATCCCGCCGAGGGCATGTATGTTCATCTCTTGTGTTTGTTCTATGTTGTGTAGGTAGCGGCCTCTGCAACGAGCTGATCACTCGTTCAGAGAAGTGCTCATGTGTGTATGTGTGTGTGTGTGTGTCTAATTGTGTGTGATCTAGAAACCTCAGCAATTACGAGGCCTAGGCCCGATTTGGGCTCCTGCGCCCCAGAAAAAAATGTAACTACTTATTATATAATGGTCATTTTAGCTAAATGACATTTTATAACAAAGATTTTGTTATTCGTTCCTAGATGTTTCGCTTTCAAACTTTCTGCAATCATCGAATGACGTGAATGGTGCTTTAAAATAGTTGGCATACCAGACAGTCGTCGTCTGAGACTAACTTCAGAATACAACACAGCTCTTTATGTTTGCAAGTTCTTGAATGCTTCTTTCTTTGCCTGTATCCTGCACAGTGCTTCACTTTTACTGCCATCTTTCACACTTGACTGAGGCTGCAGAGCGAATCTCGCCTTTTTACTTGAAAGTACAAATTGTTTTCGCTGAACTTATATTACCCTCTCAATGTAGGGGCATCTTGTTTTACTGTACGTATAAAATTAAGTGGTAGCCGTCAAACGTGTTTCATGGAAGTAATTTGAGCAAAAAATATTTGTATTTATGGTCGTTGCCACTTAGTTGTAATTATACTACCTTTGCTCTAAAAAGTCAATAATAATATAATAATAATATAATAATAATAATAACGTAACATAGGTGTGAGCAAGTGTGCAAAAATTTTCCGAAAAAGGAGAAGCCACCTCAAAATTTTTGGCGCCAGATGAATGACATCAAGTAAGTTTCATACAGAGGATGTACAAATATTAGACGCCACCGTAAAAAAATTTTGTCGCCACGGCGATCTGGCGCCCGGAATTTTTGCACCCCTGGGTGAGATGATAAACATATTCAATCCTAATGCATATAGAACGTTTAGTTGAAAATCTTAAGGGAGACCTGAACGTACACGAGAGGAAATACTGGAAATGGCTCTTGTGTAAATATAGTCTGAAGACGTGCACTGGTTTCAGCTGACTCAATTTAACCCTTTAAAGACTAACGTCAACCTGATTTCTGTTTAAAGACTCAGTACGTACCGCGCAGTAAACACACTCCATCTCAGTTATACAAACCAATCAGTTAATGTTGTACAGTGAAATAATCGCTGTTTGTTCTGAGATCCACACAAAACACATAAATACAGTTCGTACCGCGCAGTAAACACACTCCGTCTCAGTTATACAAACCAATCAGTTAATGTTGTACAGTGAAATAATCGCTGTTTGTTCTGAGATCCACACAAAACACATAAATACAGTTCGTACCGCGCAGTAAACATACTCCGTCTCAGTTATACAAACCAATCAGTTAATGTTGTACAGTGAAATAATCGCTGTTTGTTCTGAGATCCACACAAAACACATAAATACAGTTCGTACCGCGCAGTAAACACACTCCGTCTCAGTTATACAAACCAATCAGTTAATGTTGTACAGTGAAATAATCGCTGTTTGTTCTGAGATCCACACAAAACACATAAATACAGTTCGTACCGCGCAGTAAACATACTCCGTCTCAGTTATACAAACCAATCAGTTAATGTTGTACAGTGAAATAATCGCTGTTTGTTCTGAGATCCACACAAAACACATAAATACAGTTCGTACCGCGCAGTAAACACACTCCGTCTCAGTTATACAAACCAATCAGTTAATGTTGTACAGTGAAATAATCGCTGTTTGTTCTGAGATCCACACAAAACACATAAATACAGTCCGTACCGCGCAGTAAACACACTCCATCTCAGTTATACAAACCAATCAGTTAATGCTGCATAGTGAAATAATCGCTGTTTGTTCTGAGATCCACACAAAACACATAAATACAGTCCGTACCGCGCAGTAAACACACTCCGTCTCAGTTATACAAACCAATCAGTTAATGTTGTACAGTGAAATAATCGCTGTTTGTTCTGAGATCCACACAAAACACATAAATACAGTTCGTACCGCGCAGTAAACACACTCCGTCTCAGTTATACAAACCAATCAGTTAATGTTGTACAGTGAAATAATCGCTGTTTGTTCTGAGATCCACACAAAACACATAAATACAGTTCGTACCGCGCAGTAAACATACTCCGTCTCAGTTATACAAACCAATCAGTTAATGTTGTACAGTGAAATAATCGCTGTTTGTTCTGAGATCCACACAAAACACATAAATACAGTTCGTACCGCGCAGTAAACACACTCCGTCTCAGTTATACAAACCAATCAGTTAATGTTGTACAGTGAAATAATCGCTGTTTGTTCTGAGATCCACACAAAACACATAAATACAGTTCGTACCGCGCAGTAAACATACTCCGTCTCAGTTATACAAACCAATCAGTTAATGTTGTACAGTGAAATAATCGCTGTTTGTTCTGAGATCCACACAAAACACATAAATACAGTTCGTACCGCGCAGTAAACACACTCCGTCTCAGTTATACAAACCAATCAGTTAATGTTGTACAGTGAAATAATCGCTGTTTGTTCTGAGATCCACACAAAACACATAAATACAGTCCGTACCGCGCAGTAAACACACTCCATCTCAGTTATACAAACCAATCAGTTAATGCTGCATAGTGAAATAATCGCTGTTTGTTCTGAGATCCACACAAAACACATAAATACAGTCCGTACCGCGCAGTAAACACACTCCGTCTCAGTTATACAAACCAATCAGTTAATGTTGTACAGTGAAATAATCGCTGTTTGTTCTGAGATCCACACAAAACACATAAATACAGTCCGTACCGCGCAGTAAACACACTCCATCTCAGTTATACAAACCAATCAGTTAATGCTGCATAGTGAAATAATCGTTGTTTGTTCTGAGATCCACACAAAACACATAAATACAGTCCGTACCGCGCAGTAAACACACTCCGTCTCAGTTATACAAACCAGTCAGTTAATGTTGTACAGTGAAATAATCGCTGTTTGTTCTGAGATCCACACAAAACACATAAATACAGTCCGTACCGCGCAGTAAACACACTACATCTCAGTTATACAAACCAATCAGTTAATGCTGCATAGTGAAATAATCGTTGTTTGTTCTGAGATCCACACAAAACACATAAATACAGTTCGTACCGCGCAGTAAACACACTCCGTCTCAGTTATACAAACCAATCAGTTAATGCTGTATAGTGAAATAATTGCTGTTGGTTCTGAGATCCACACAAAACACATAAATACAGTCCGTACCGCGCAGTAAACACACTCCATCTCAGTTATACAAACCAGTCAGTTAATGTTGTACAGTGAAATAATCGCTGTTTGTTCTGAGATCCACACAAAACACATAAATACACTGTGTGGGCAGAACGTAGAATTTGTGAATGTTAAACCTGGTGGTACATAAAGTGACGACTAGACTTTAAAGGGTTAAGAGTCAATGACGGGCTCTTGCGAACACGATAATGAACCTTACGGGTTCGTAAAGGGTGGGGAACGTCTTTACTAGCTCATTGACTAACACGTTCCGAAACAGAACCCTTCTTTATGGAACTGGAATGCAGTGGAAGAGTTTACCCACTTTACATTGCGTGGGTCAGTATGCAAAATCGGTGGCCAGTATAATTACTGAAACTTTAAATATTCAACTGAATACTCAGTACCTTTGCTTAATATCCGCTAGACTTCCCCTATCTTACAATACTTAGTATATTTGCTTAATATCCGCTAGACTTCCCCTATCTTAAAATACTCAGTATCTTTGCTTAATATCCGCTAGACTTCCCCTATCTTACAATACTCAGTATCTTTGCTTAATATCCGCTAGACTTCCCCTATCTTACAATACTCAGTATCTTTGCTTAATATCCGCTAGACATCCCTATCTTACAATACTCAGTATCTTTGCTTAATATCCGCTAGACTTCCCCTATCTTACAATACTCAGTATCTTTGCTTAGTATCCGCTAGACTTCCCCTTTCTTACAATACTTAGTATCTTTGCTTAATATCCGCTAGACTTCCCCTTTCTTACAATGCTCAGTATCTTTGCTTAATATCCGCTAGACTTCCCCTATCTTACAATACTCAGTATCTTTGCTTAATATCCGCTAGACATCCCTATCTTACAATACTCAGTATCTTTGCTTAATATCCGCTAGACTTCCCCTTTCTTACAATACTCAGTATCTTTGCTTAATATCCGCTAGAGTTCCCCTTTCTTACAATACTCAGTATCTTTGCTTAATATCCGCTAGACTTCCCCTTTCTTACAATACTCAGTATCTTTGCTTAATATCCGCTAGAGTTCCCCTTTCTTACAATACTCAGTATCTTTGCTTAATATCCGCTAGAGTTCCCCTTTCTTACAATACTCAGTATCTTTGCTTAATATCCGCTAGACTTCCCCTTTCTTACAATACTCAGTATCTTTGCTTAATATCCGCTAGAGTTCCCCTTTCTTACAATACTCAGTATCTTTGCTTAATATCCGCTAGAGTTCCCCTTTCTTACAATACTCAGTATCTTTGCTTAATATCCGCTAGACTTCCCCTTTCTTACAATACTCAGTATCTTTGCTTAATATCCGCTAGAGTTCCCCTTTCTTACAATACTCAGTATCTTTGCTTAATATCCGCTAGACTTCCCCTTTCTTACAATACTCAGTATCTTTGCTTAATATCCGCTAGAGTTCCCCTTTCTTACAATACTCAGTATCTTTGCTTAATATCCGCTAGACTTCCCCTTTCTTACAATACTCAGTATCTTTGCTTAATATCCGCTAGAGTTCCCCTTTCTTACAATACTCAGTATCTTTGCTTAATATCCGCTAGACTTCCCCTATCTTAAAATACTCAGTATCTTTGCTTAATATCCGCTAGAGTTCCCCTTTCTTACAATACTCAGTATCTTTGCTTAATATCCGCTAGAGTTCCCCTTTCTTACAATACTCAGTATCTTTGCTTAATATCCGCTAGACTTCCCCTTTCTTACAATACTCAGTATCTTTGCTTAATATCCGCTAGAGTTCCCCTTTCTTACAATACTCAGTATCTTTGCTTAATATCCGCTAGAGTTCCCCTTTCTTACAATACTCAGTATCTTTGCTTAATATCCGCTAGACTTCCCCTATCTTACAATCTCAAAATTTTGCGCATTGGCGTGTTTGAAAATTTAAACTTAAACAACACGTGTCACACATAGAGAGATCTTGGCTCTTCTGGGATGTTACGCAGCGTATATTGGTAGTTACCGACGTTTCGGGACAACGTACCGGTCCCATCTTCAAGGGTCAAGCAGTCCAATCTACGCAGCGTAACATCCCAGAAGAGCGAAGATCTCATTTACACGGCGGCGGAAGCCCGAAATCACGCGTGCCACGCATAGTTTGTAGTCGTAGGCCGCCTATTTAGGAACCATGTATGCAGGAAGCCTGTCAGGCTGCCATAAAACAATCAGCATATAAGCCTGTATGTAAACAGTGTCCGAACACTATCGCCGAAGATTTACAGAATCCCTTCCTGTATTAAAAATAGCTGTAAAATATTGTGACGAAAAGTCTTCCTAGATTTTGCGTTAAAGGAAGTATATATTTTCAAATGTTTACATCAATAACAGCTGCATATGTTTTTAGATTCATCACTATACGTGAATATAACTTGAGAGCCTCAGTAGTTGTGTTTGTTCTACCCAGGCGCGCGCCCACAATTTTTCCTTTGGAGCGGAAGCTGTCCCTGACGCTATTTGTAATTTATGTTTGATTTTAAAAATTTTGTTATAAAAAATCATATCGTAACTATAATTGTAGCACAACATTTTTGGTAACTGCATTTGTGCACAAAAAATATAACTACATTTTTCGTGACTCAGTCACCTAATTTAAATCACAAGGTCTAAATTCTTGGCTTATTTAATTTCATCTGAGACATCCTACGATTTTTGTTTCTTTTTTCAAAATTCTAATGCAGTGGTCATCAGCCGATTTCAGTGGCTCATTTTGGCTGAAGGGTAAATCACGTAACATGTTTCATATCGTGTCACAGAATTGGTGTATTTTAAATTTCGATTTTAGAAGAGGGGGGTTGCAGCCCGGTATCCCTCACCCTTGGGTGGGGCCCTGGTACTACCTCACATTTTCGCCAATGTATCCTATGGTAATTAGGGATAGTCTCATTTAAAAAGGAAAGAAAATTAATATTCTATGCGTTACTCCAAACCACTGATCTCTTTATACGAACACAACCTAGTTATCGAGTTTCCATTACATGGGTAAGAATACGTGTACAGAAGCTGATTCCAAAATATCATGCAAGTCTACATACCAACTAGGCAGTTGACATGAATGCTTAAAGCCAAAAAGGAAACTCAATTTAAAACATGATTACACTTAGGTTAAACTGCTGAGTTTGCGCGGCAGTGAATGAAGCATGCGAGTGTCATACGCTGATTTACCTGCTGTGCCCGTATTTTTTAAAGTGAATTGGATCATGTAATTATGTAATATAGTCAGCCGATAAGCAGCGTAGATGCAAACCTGATATCTCCTAAATGCTATACGAAACCACTGGTTGGCGAGATCGGCTCTGTAAAGGCCATAATTAATTATGTCCTGTGGTCATATGGTATGGACAATCGTATTCGACAGGACAGACACATTGATGAGTTAATTACAACCGTTTGTCACACACTCAGACCAAGTTGTTTTAACACAGACACTTACTCTGTTATCTTATGACATATTACTGCATACCATTTTCCTAATCCGTTCCCTTTAAAATCTGTCTTCTTCTTTTTGATAGAAATTATTTATCAAATTGTTGTAGTGTTGCTTTCAGTAAATAAAATATTTCCTTTAAAATGTTAGGACAATTTCGAAACGAATCTACCAGAAAGAAGATGTGAAAACTTGAACTGGCGTGAACAAATACTCTACAACAGGTTTCTGTGGACACCGTTCCATAAAAGCAGTGAAGTTCTTGACTAGATGAGCGACCATCAGCTGCAGTATGCTGTTAATAACGGTGTTCAATGAATATGAGGAACGAAAGATTGTACGGTACATGTTTTCATGAATTCTGTCGTACAGTACCAACTTGTATGAGTGTTTTAAGTATCTGTAGACCTACCACGACAGACACAACATCAGTTTTATGATCTGAGATCTTCCTGTTTTTGGTAATGTAGAAAGTGACACTAATGTGACTGAGACATACTGGATTAGCGTTTCCAGACGGTCTTATAAATGTGTCACTTCTGCTTTGCACGTAACATGTGTTACAACATCAACATAACGACATGAGACACATTATTTGTTCGTAGACTAAACAGACTGCTGCACTTTGTGTGCTTGTGAATCGTTTGGACTTTCTGTTCTGAACTGATTGATACGTCACTAGTTTGTCGTATCTGTACATGCTCATCACGCCATCATCATTATCATCATTGTCATCATCATTATTATGAGCTACTTGGTATTGCGCTGTGTTTGCTGTTCCTAAGTCTTCGAGCTGCAGTTGATGTCTTCATTCTGTTATAGCTTACAGTCTCTTCGTGCCAATGCTATATATTTCACTGCCTGCCTGATTATTCCACTTTGGCTTCACTGTACGTACGTACTGTGGCAGTTTCTGTCAGTAGTTTTCAGTTTTACTAATAACATTTTAAACGTTCAGTAAAGATAACTGAAAACTCATCAGTGCTGCCTCCATTCATTCGGTGTCCTTTTCCTTAAATATCCAGATCTCTCTAATATAATTCAAAATTCTTATATTTTGTTATGTTAGTTACATATTTTCTCCTTCTTCTTATAATATTTTATTTCCCAAACTCATAATGTCAGCTGCTTTGTAGGTTTTTATAACGATGTATAATGATATACTTTAAACGTGGTCTCCCTGTATGTGGTGCCGTGTAGTCTGGTAGATAAGTGCCAGCGTTACGGAGAGACTTGCTGCTCCCCTCATCAGGGTAGGAAAATTCTCTTCCTACAACCTTTTGTCTTCCCGGATGACGGAGACAGCGATCTACCAGCAACATCAGCACCTGTCTACCAGACAGCGATCTACCCAGCAACATCAGCACCTGTCTACCAGACAGCGCTCTACCCAGCAACATCAGCACCTGTCTACCAGACAGCGATCTACCCAGCAACATCAGCACCTGTCTACCAGACAGCGCTCTACCCAGCAACATCAGCACCTGTCTACCAGACAGCGCTCTACCCAGCAACATCAGCACCTGTCTACCAGACAGCGCTCTACCCAGCAACATCAGCACCTGTCTACCAGACAGCGCTCTGCCCAGCAACATCAGCACCTGTGTAACAGACAGCGCTCTACCCAGCAACATCAGCACCTGTCTACCAGACAGCGCTCTGCCCAGCAACATCAGCACCTGTGTAACAGACAGCGCTCTACCCAGCAACATCAGCACCTGTCTACCAGACAGCGCTCTACCCAGCAACATCAGCACCTGTCTACCAGACAGCGCTCTACCCAGCAACATCAGCACCTGTCTACCAGACAGCGCTCTACCAGCAACATCAGCACCTGTCTACCAGACAGCGCTCTACCCAACAACATCAGCACCTGTCTACCAGACAGCGCTCTGCCCAGCAACATCAGCACCTGTCTACCAGACAGCGCTCTACCCAGCAACATCAGCACCTGTCTACCAGACAGCGCTCTACCCAGCAACATCAGCACCTGTGTAACAGACAGCGCTCTACCCAGCAACATCAGCACCTGTCTACCAGACAGCGCTGTACCCAGCAACAACAGCACCTGTCTACCAGACAGCGCTCTACCCAGCAACATCAGCACCTGTCTACCAGACAGCGCTCTACCCAGCAACATCAGCACCTGTCTACCAGACAGCGCTGTACCCAGCAACATCAGCACCTGTCTACCAGACAGCGCTCTACCCAGCAACATCAGCACCTGTCTACCAGACAGCGCTCTGCCCAGCAACATCAGCACCTGTGTAACAGACAGCGCTCTACCCAGCAACATCAGCACCTGTCTACCAGACAGCGCTCTGCCAGCAACATCAGCACCTGTCTACCAGACAGCGCTCTACCCAGCAACATCAGCACCTGTCTACCAGACAGCGCTCTACCCAGCAACATCAGCACCTGTCTACCAGACAGCGCTCTACCCAGCAACATCAGCACCTGTCTACCAGACAGCGCTCTACCCAGCAACATCAGCACCTGTCTACCAGACAGCGCTCTGCCCAGCAACATCAGCACCTGTCTACCAGACAGCGCTCTACCCAGCAACATCAGCACCTGTCTACCAGACAGCGCTCTGCCCAGCAACATCAGCACCTGTCTACCAGACAGCGCTCTGCCCAGCAACATCAGCACCTGTCTACCAGACAGCGCTCTGCCCAGCAACATCAGCACCTGTCTACCAGACAGCGCTCTACCCAGCAACATCAGCACCTGTCTACCAGAGAGCGCTCTGCCCAGCAACATCAGCACCTGTCTACCAGACAGCGCTCTGCCCAGCAACATCAGCACCTGTCTACCATACAGCGCTCTACCGAACAACATCAGCACCTGTCTACCAGACAGCGCTCTGCCCAGCAACATCAGCACCTGTCTACCAGACAGCGCTCTACCCAGCAACATCAGCACCTGTCTACCAGACAGCGCTCTACCCAGCAACATCAGCACCTGTCTACCAGACAGCGCTCTACCCAGCAACATCAGCACCTGTCTACCAGACAGCGCTCTGCCCAGCAACATGAGCACCTGTCTACCAGACAGCGCTCTACCCAACAACATCAGCACCTGTCTACCAGACAGCGCTCTGCCCAGCAACATCAGCACCTGTCTACCAGACAGCGCTCTGCCCAGCAACATCAGCACCTGTCTACCAGACAGCGCTCTACCCAGCAACATCAGCACCTGTCTACCAGACAGCGCTCTGCCCAGCAACATCAGCACCTGTCTACCAGACAGCGCTCTGCCCAGCAACATCAGCACCTGTCTACCATACAGCGCTCTACCGAACAACATCAGCACCTGTCTACCAGACAGCGCTCTGCCCAGCAACATCAGCACCTGTCTACCAGACAGCGCTCTACCCAGCAACATCAGCACCTGTCTACCAGACAGCGCTCTACCCAGCAACATCAGCACCTGTCTACCAGACAGCGCTCTACCCAGCAACATCAGCACCTGTCTACCAGACAGCGCTCTGCCCAGCAACATGAGCACCTGTCTACCAGACAGCGCTCTACCCAACAACATCAGCACCTGTCTACCAGACAGCGCTCTGCCCAGCAACATGAGCACCTGTCTACCAGACAGCGCTCTGCCCAGCAACATCAGCACCTGTCTACCAGACAGCGCTCTGCCCAGCAACATCAGCACCTGTCTACCAGACAGCGCTCTGCCCAGCAACATCAGCACCTGTCTACCAGACAGCGCTCTGCCCAGCAACATCAGCACCTGTCTACCAGACAGCGATCTACCCAGCAACATCAGCACCTGTCTACCAGACAGCGCTCTACCCAGCAACATCAGCACCTGTCTACCAGACAGCGCTCTGCCCAGCAACATCAGCACCTGTCTACCAGACAGCGCTCTACCCAGCAACATCAGCACCTGTCTACCAGCCTGCACACTGTCACGTGCTAGCAGTCTGTAACATATTCCTTTTCTTTGCACGTAACATTACAGTTGTATTTTCGTAGTCATTCTGTGGCTGTAAGTGCATTAACCTGAATACACTCAGTCTGCATTATCAACTTTGAATATAAACAATCATGGTTCTCAATAGAATAAAAATATAATTAACTTTTCAGACGATGGAAGCTAGCTCTAATGGACAAACAAGAACGGACGAAGCTTCTCGCACAACTTGTTCTGTCTGCAGAGTAACTAAACCATTTGTCTCCCTTATAGTTTCGAAATGTCAATAATTATAGGCACACACATCACTTTAACCAACAAATGCACTCTTATTATACCATGTTATGGTATACAATACAGTCACAGTGAACTAGCCCGACGTGTTTCGATCCCTTGTTGGGATCATCATCAGGGACTTTTAGATTATAAATTACACAATTACAAATTAACAATAAAGCTACATATTAAAAGTATAAGATGTGTAAAGGTTAAAATTGTAGGCTATCTCTATTGGTTCCTGGGTCCGCTGTGTATCGGAAATTGCTTATTTACATGTGGAAGGCTAAGACAGTAACCTTTATACATCTTATACTTTTAATATGTACCTTTATTGTTAATTTGTAATTGTGTAATTTATAATCTAAAAGTCACTGATGATAATCCCAACAAGGGATCGAAACATGTCTGGCTAGTTAATTGTGACTGTATTGTATAACATAACAAGGTATAATAATAGTGCATTTGTTGGTTACAGTGGTGTGTGTTCGAATGACAATGCACGGTATGAATAGTATAAAAACTATGACCATGTATTCCTAAGTACACACACACACACACACACACACATATATATATCCATAGGTATTGAATTAAGCAGGTATTAATTTGGAGTCTATGTATACAGTACTTTTTTATCTGGCCACATCGGAAGTTATGTTAGCGTGCACAGATGAAAGTTATTGCTTTTGTGAGGAGGAAAGACATAAGCGATGTTTCTTTCAGACAAAGCAGTTGACATGATCTCCTTCTTGCACTGTCAGACACGTTGTAGCTCACATTACACGCTCTGCATACTGTTCTTCAGATTTACTTTTAACGCTGTAAAGTGTTTGTATTTTCGTGTTAACAGAAAACACGATACGTACAAAGATACATACATAATACCCCTTCGTGTTTGGTTTTCTGTTAGAAAGAAACAAAAGTTTGTAGGAAGAAGAATAGGATGAAGATTCAGAGAGGCAGAACTGTGTGGAAAAACAGTTTATAAAGAGAAGGAAAATATTTGTGTCTATCGGGTACATGTGTCAGATTTCACTGAATGTCAACAAATACAGACGTAGCTGCGTCTCTAAAGGGATTTCCTGTGCTGCATTACTATCAAAGAAGTTTTTAAATAATATTTGTGCTAAAACTGCGTACAGTTGCACTTTCATACCGATGTGATGAAATAATATAATAACGAATAAAATGTTTGGTCCATTTCATTACCAGATCTTGAAGGGTCAATTGTGAACCTTGAAGATGGGAACGATAGCCTGTCCCGAAACGTCGATAAGAAACTACCACTCTACGCTTCGTAAAATCCCAAAAGAGCAGAGAAGTCTGTACTTCTTTGTGTGAATAGCTATGAAACAACATGTTGTATTATCAGTAATAACATTTTATCTACATCAAATGGACACGAAACCCAATAAAATATGCAAATCGCAAGAAATTCTTCCGGAAGTACTAAATGTATACCTCGTCTGTTGCCTTCACCTGTTGGCTACGGACTCATTTTTTTTTTGCGGTCCTGTCAGGTTAGTATTCAATTTATTGGTGCATTATGACGCAGTGTTCAGTGTGCTAGGTTAGTACCAAAGTTTTAGAGGAGCTTACTGCTAGAAGGTAGGTTGCTGCGCAAATACCAGCCTGCACGCTGCCAGAGCAAAAGACCAAAATATGAATCTACACTGCCGTGAAATGTCAGATCTTGCAGGTCTACATGATTGTGCAGATTTTCAGCTCGCCTACGAGTGGCTGTTCTGCAATAACGCATATTGCTTCAGTAAATTTTGCTTAAAATTAATGAAAAGAAGACATACTGCTTCCTAGGCAGTGAGATGAATGACGTCACAACACAGTAATACAAGACCGTCATTTGTTTCACATAGTTTTGGTTCATAGCCGTGAAGAATGGGGGCAGCACATTTGCACTCGAGTCCAAGTACGGACCAACTTACTGCTGATTATTACGTAGGACATGCCAAAGAAAACCAATCTGGTCTGTTTGTGTGCTGGTGGTTTGTGCGAACTGCAGCTGGGAGATGTACGTTGTGTGTTGACCGAGCAGATAAGCTGCACAGCACGGACCTGCAGTAAGCCTACACACCGACTAACATTTCAGGCTTACACGATTTCCCCATTCCTCTCTACCTTCCTCTGTTTGTGCAGCACCTAAGAGGAATATTTCAGGCGCATTTTCATCAAAAACTTTCTGATACAGCGTCTGAAGATCTAGTATTGGTATTATTATTATTGTTATTATTATTATTATTAGTGCTGTCTTTATAGTAGGCACTTGTGCTGTTAAGTTTGCGCGTTAGTAAATACCCATTGAAGTTAATTGAAGTGAATTGAATTATTATAAGTACTAGTAGTGGTTCAAGAAAAACGAGATGGGGCTGGGAATATGGCATGTAAAGCGGAGAATAGAGGTGCATACAGAGTTTTGGTTGGGAAATGTGAGGGAACGACACTACTCAGAAGACCTATAGGTGGGAGGATGATATTAAAACGGCACATAAAGAAATCGGTTGGGAGGGCGTGAACTTGTGTGATCTGGCTCAGGATAGGGACAAGTGGCGGGATGTTGTGAATGCGGTAATGAACATTCGGGTTCAATAAATTGCGGGGCATTTCTTGCCTAGCTGAGGAATCTAGTTTCTCAAGAAGGACTCTGATCCAAGTAATTATATTATTATTATTATTATTATTATTAGTAGTAGTAGTAGTAGTAGTAGTAGTAGTAGTAGTAGTAGTAGTAGTAGTAGTAGTATAGTAGTAATAGTAGTAGTAATAGTAGTAGTAGTAGTAGTAGTATAGTAGTAGTATTAGTAGTAGTAGTAGTAGTAGTAGTAGTAGTAGTAGTAGTAGTAGTAGTAGTAGTTGTAGTAGTGAGTGGTAGTGGTAGTGGTAGTGGTAGTGGTAGTGGTAGTGGTAGTGGTAGTTAGGGTAGTGGTAGTGGTAGTGGTAGTGGTAGTGGTAGTGGTAGTGGTAGTGGTAGTGGTAGTGGTAGTGGTAGTGGTAGTGGTAGTGGTAGTGGTAGTGGTAGTGGTAGTGGTAGTGGTAGTGGTAGTGGTAGTGGTAGTGGTAGTGGTAGTGGTAGTGGTAGTGGTAGTGGTAGTGGTAGTGGTAGTGGTAGTGGTAGTGGTAGTGGTAGTGGTAGTGGTAGTGGTAGTGGTAGTGGTAGTGGTAGTGGTAGTGGTAGTGGTAGTGGTAGTGGTAGTGGTAGTGGTAGTGAGTGGTAGTGTAGTAGTATGGTAGTTGTAGTAGTAGTAGTAGTGATAGTAGTAGTAGTAGTAGTAGTAGTAGTAGTGTCGATCCCAGTGGCCGTGCGGTCTAAGGCGTGGGTCTTCGGCCGCTCGCTTACTAGGATCTTGGGTTCGAATCCCACCGGGGGCATGGATGTCTGTCTCTTGTGAGTGTTGTGTGTTGTCAGGTAGAGGTCTTTGCGTCGGGCTGATCACTCGTCCAGAGGAGTCCTACCGACTGTGGTGCGTCTCAAATGTGTGTGACCATGAAACCTCGACGAAACGAGGAGGCCCAGGCCCATATAGGGCTGTCGAGCCATAGGGGGGGGGGGGGGGGAGGGGAAGAAAGTAGTAGTAGTAGTAATGGTAGTAGTTATTAACGTAATAGTCAAGTTGGTAGCGCTTCTGTCCCCTATTTAGCAGATCGGCTATGCTGACAGGTACTCTGTACATTGGACCTCACGGAAGACATAGGCGTGGATAGGACGATAGGTAAACCCCATCGTAAATTAAAATTGTGAGAATGTAAGATTGGATTCAGCTGGCAGAAGACAGTATCTGGCGGGGTACCTCTCCTAGAGTTGGTACTGAATATTTCGGGTACCATGAAAGGCCAACTGAGCTACTGTCAGCTTCTAAAAGGCGTTCTTCATATGATTAGTTAAAATTATTACGTAACTTTAGTCATAGAACGGGAACGTAGACGAATCTACAATTAACTTTAGTTGTATTTCTTGAAGAAGCCTGTGCAAGGCTGCAGTAGGAATGAGAGTGCCACCGCGGGCCGGTACATAAGAAGAGGATATACCTGCCTTGTCATCGAGTCTGCTTCATATCATTCACACAGTTTCTGATCGTCGTCTGCTGTTTCTCTGTAAAGTTTTTATACCCCCTCCCCCACTTCCGTGCTGTGTTTGGGTTTTGTCATTCAGATCACATGTTGCGGAGGCCTTCTGTCAACACAAGGGCACGTCTCACAGTTGACGCCCTGCACTAAACAAGATCTTCACGTATCCAGAATGATCGTACTGAGACTCTTCTACACTCATTTCGTAAGTAGGTAATTCTAAGAGCTAAACATGTATGTTGAGTGGTGTAAAAGCGGACATGTGCCCGTTCTACGTTCTGTCAGTTCTTTTACATTCGTGATGAATTTTTAAGTCGAATTTTTTTTTCATGGCGCAACAGCCCCTCTTGAGCTAGGGCCTCCTCATTATCGAGGCTTCACGATCACATTCAGACACCACATTCGGTAGGACTCCTCTGGACGAGTGATCAGTCCGACGCAGAAATCTCTACCTAACAACACACAACATTCACAAGAGACAGACAGCCATGCCCCCAGCGGGATTCGAACCCACGTTTCCAGCAAGTGAGCAGCCGCAGACCCACGCCTTAGACCGCGCGGCCACGGGGACCGGCTTTATAAGTCGAATAAAGTATTGAAATGTGTCCTATCCTGCAGTCCGGAATGATCTTATACCTAAGCATTTCTCTCACCGCGGAGGCCCGGGTTCGATCCTGGGTCAGTCCATGTGGGATTTGTGGTGCACAAAGTGGCACTGGGACAGGTTTTCCCCCAAGTACTTCGGTTTTCCCCTGTCAATTTCATTCCACCGGTGCTCCATTACACGGAAAAATGGAAAAACACTAATCTTCATCTTCATCATAGGGTTACACAATAAGCCTCAAGGCTGCGGTGCGTCCGTAGCATCTGCTGCGGGACCCTTCACCATACACACACACACACACACGCCTAAGCATTTGATTGGTGTATCTACTGTCATTAAGCTATTCTGCGTACTCTCCGAGGTATATTTGAAATAAATGATGTTGCAGGAATTTGGCTGTATTCCTGTCAAGTTGTTTCCATTATACTGTCGGTATACCACTCTATCTGTAATGTTAATTCCGTGTACAAAACATTTCGGGAATTTGCTTTTGCTCCAATCTTCAGAATATTGGCTGTAATTTTTATTGACATTTGAACGTGCCAAGATTTGAAACGGGTTCCTCCAAAATACGACGATAGGGTACTGCGTCAACTGATATCACTACAGTGTTTTATTAAGGATTAAAATCTCTAAAATAAAACCGTCTGAACGATTAAGTTGGAACGCAAAGCAGAAATGCATACACCAAGTATTATATTCAGAATTCAGTGGTGCACAATTTAATTTCTTAGACCAGTTCATTTCCCGACGAGACAATCTCGCGCGATGGCGGCAGCTAATCCAATTTATGTATAGACGTGAATAAGGCTTTATTGAGAGTGGGCAGTAAAGAGGAAGAGCTACTGCGAGCAGGATAGGCGAAACGTCAAGGGAACACTTGTCTAGCATGTGCGAACATTTAACATAACTCTGGTAACACAAGTGCTGGTATCATGACGCAACAGGGTGTTTATAACCGGCAAGCTGCTTCACAAGTTTCCAAACAATTTCCGAATAGTTTTTAATAAGATGCATTGCAGTAAGCTTTTAAATTTAGGGCACGTACGTTATTTTGGTTTTTATACAAAACAAAAAATTTTGAATATTAAATCTATTCCGTCTTTGGGCATGTCAAGAGTGGCCCAATATCTGATGTCACCTGTCGAGTGGATCCTTCTTAGGGCAGTCAAGTCATTGAATTCAAGACATAGGATTTAGGATTTTGTTTAAATGTTTGTAGGTCTAACATTTACGGCGTTTGAGTTTCACAGGCCTGTATGCTTTCAGATAGAATACTATAAAATATAATCATATTTCAGTATTTTTTCCATGGCGCAACAGCTCCTAGTGGGCCAGGGCCTCCTCATTATCGAGGCTTCACGATCACACTCAGACACACCGCACTCGGTAGGACTCCTCTGGACGAGTGATCAGCCCGTCGCCAAGACCTCTACCTGACAACACACAACACTCACAAGAGACATACATCCATGCCCCCCGGCGGGATTAGCGGCCGCAGACCCACGCCCTAGACCGCGCGGACACTGGGATCGGCCATATTTTAGTATGGAAAAATTAATTTATATTTGTAGAACTAAGTTTCTTTTTAATCTCCTGAATTTTGTTAAAAAGTTTAATAGCAACAACAAAAGAAAATAGGTGGCTTTAAAAATGTATCACATTTGCTACAAAAATAGTTTTCATGCTCAAATTAAATCAACTCTTACATTTACGTTATTTAGGATTGATGTTTCTTATGAACATGACTGTATTTAAACGATCTGCATTGTAGTTGCGTCATTAAAATACAACCTAAGGTTAAAATTCAAAGCCATTTTCTGATACAGAGTCGGCTAAGGATCCTGTCTCAGTATTTCGCAGTGATGAATGTGGTCATTGTAACACATTTATGTAAGATTCTGGCGATGATGTCGCACTAGAAACAATTTATGGGCCTTTATCGAACGCCTTGTGTTAAAATAATAATAAGTGTTCACTAAAGCACTACATCTCGGGTACCCATGCTCAAATTAAAATACGGTCAAACGTACTCAGTACGGCCAGACAGGCCAATCTTTTCCAACCTCTTACAGAATGACGTAAGTGCCACTAAAGCATGTATGATACGTATGTGGGTTGGGTAACGTTAGTGGCACGGACTGTACAGCATGCAGCCTGTAAACTGGGTATGTTTATAAGATTGAAACCTTCTATATGCAGGTACGGTAGTTTTCAAATACAAGACGAGTATATGGAGATATAATGTTACCCCTTTATTAGAATTTCTGCTTTTTTTTTGTTGGACTTCAGTGAATTGTGTATTGTATCAATATCCCGTTCGTTAAGAAACGTTTCAAATTGCGAATTGGCGGTGGATATAAAATTACACGCACTCCTGTGCGGTTCGAGCAGTCGTTTATACGTGACATTTAAAGATATCAAGCTTTTCTTTTTTTCTTTTCTTTTCTTCCTGGACATCTTGACCCTTGAAGATGGGACCGATACGTTGTCCCGAAACGTCGGTAAAGTATTGCCATTCGACGCTGCGTAATATTCCAGAAGAACGCAGACCTCAAGATCAAGTTAGTGTAAAACACAAAATATTAATGGTTGGATTCTGATGAAAATATTTGTTTTATGTCCGCAAGTTCATAACTATGACCAGTGACTCGTTTTTATGCTTGTTATTGTTTTTGCAGCTTTCATTTTCGCAGCTACAGTTAATGACTGAGTTAGCCGTTAAGTTCTTTGATGTCCAACACGTGTTGATATTACATTACCAGAATTAGAATCAATGGATGTTGGAGATGGAAACAGATTCAACATGCTTCACATATGCTTCCTTTTGTAGTGGCGGTTGTCAACGTCAGGAATAATTTCTGTGCTAAGTTTCCTGTATAAATCCATACTCCCTGAATTGTCGATTACGAATCATACCAGAATAAAATAGTTTGTATAAGTTTCCGGGTTTTTACGGCGGTTTGTGACTCGAATTTATTTTGTGTATTTACGCCGTGTATATTGTGTTTATTTCGATGTTTCGGAGTAACTTATTGCCTCCATGCTCAGTGTGACGGAATTTGGTTCAGCTGGATGTTTCGCATCACGCTGCACATTGTGAAAATCCAGAAGGCCGTCATTTATGTTTGTACCGTGTCGTGTAGTCCAACATGAATTATAAGCTCTATAGAAAAAATAAGTAAGGTAAAGGTCACCCCTGACATGCCATTGTAAGCACAGAGGGGAGATAGAGGTATGGCATTATCCATTTTGAACCTCTGTGCTAAATGGGGATTGGCGTTCAACGCCAAGCCCCGGCCACTTTACCCCCGGGAATGAGACACAGTACCCTTTGTACAGGAGGCTATCTGGGCCCCAGGGCCGGTCTGTAAGGGTGTGGAGAAGAGAAAGCGTCATGCATTCACCTGTGTTTGAGCCCCCGAATCGTTCAACCCGTAGCGAGTCGCTATAAGAAAGGAATAAGTGAAATGTCGTAAACAGAATGTCGTACAGCAGGTACTAAATAAACTCTCTTCGGCTGCGTGCATTTGTGTGGAAGAGTCGGAAGTTACTTCCTTCAAGCCGGGCCTACCTATAATTTCACTTCGCGTCTGCGCTGTCTAGAAAACCTACTGTATAAATTAAGCCTGTCCTATTTAATGTCCCGTAATGATACCGTATCTCGTGGAAGTGGCTCCAGGGAACTTCATGTACGAGGAAGTTATGGATTTATGTAGAGTAGTGAAGCATATGTAAAACAGAAAGAAAGGAGCGTCATTGCTAAGGGAATCTGCTTCGAAACTAAGTTTGTACAAATTCCTGGAAGAGAATGAGTGAGATGTTTTGATTATGCTACCAACTTTTCCAAAATAACAGACTCTGTGGTCTACAGTTAGAAAAAATAGACAACTAACCCGACTGCTATTGCCAACTTTTTTTAAATCTTTAATTTACCTTCGTCTACGAAGCGGAACGAAATTGTGTAGGTAAAACAGCTGTGCACTTTAGTCTAAACAGAATTTATTTGTCAGACATAAATGTTGTCTACACATAGAACACCGTAGAATACAGAATCAGAAAATCGTGGGGATGAATTTGTTAGCATTAAAGGGTGTAACAAATATGAGAATTCTTGATTTATACAGGACACCTCATGTTGTTAAGGTAGTGAAGTTAATTGCATAACGATAGGCTGAGCGTGTAGATTGGAGGGGCTGGGAAGTGTATGTCAGAAGTTTTGGTGTTCTGTCTGGGAAAGCAGCCGATTGCAGTATGTGTAAGATCGGAGGATAATATTAGACTAAATCATGTATAGACCAACAGGAGATGAAGCTGATTAATTACAATAGTGTGATTGAATTTGTGATTCACCCGTCAATGGCGCTGAGATTTAAATCGCAATTACTGCCCACGACGAAGTCGTTTAAAATCTATAGTACCCTTAAATGTATTCACGACCGTGCCGTGCACCGAGGCCAGCGGAATATGAAGAATTTGAGGTCCGTACAGTCTACCGAGGCCGGCAATGAAGGGTTAATGACTTTTCATCATTTGGGATTTGTAGACAGAATGTTTTGTGTTGTTCCTGTATAAACGCTGTCCGAAACAGGTTGTGTTTAGCAGTCAGCATGCTTCATTTTTTACATTTAACTAAATCAGATTACAGCAGTAAGATGTTTTAACGTAACTCCGGAAAATAAGAAAGACGACAAATAAATTTTGTACAAAAAGTCAAGGCTATTCCCCACTGAGTAAAGAAGAGACGCAAGTTAAGTATATGAGTAAGCCTATTGCTACAAGCCGCAGGCCATCCTCTTTTCTTTACTTTATTTTTACTCTCAAAAGGACTTCTAAATGTGTCTTTATTCACATCATTGTGACGATTTTGTTGAAAAGGATAAGAAGTTGAAGAATCCCACACAGAGCTTCCAAGATCTTACTTAAACACAAAATAATGCGTAAAGGAAGGCAAACAAATATTCCAGCACATTTGGTGTCATAAAATATATAAGTTTCTGTTTGTTGGGTATCTCTTAAAATCCAAAAGGAAAATACCACTTTGAATAGCCGTGTGTAGATGGAAGCATAGTTTACAATGCGTTCCACGCAGCACTCAAAGCGTACTCTCCTACTGCGTAGATTTCTGGATATACATGTTGTTGTTATTATTTTTGCGTGAATAATTTATTATTTAAATAAACTATTTATATACACTAAATTTATCGCTTATAAATGACGTAATATCAGGCAGGTGGTTCCAAAGTTGAAATGGGAAGAAATATAGATAACAAACGCTCACAACACTGCCATAGACGGCAAGATTATCTCAAGAGCCTGTTTCTTTTCTGTTTATGTTCCTTATAACTCTAAATAAAAATATACAGCATTCGACGATAGGACTTTCTGAAAGAAACACGTGTGTTTCACCAAATTTCCATACTTACCTACATATGTACGCTGGTCATACCAGAAGGACAAACGGGCGATGCCTGGAATCTGTCAAAAAGCAATGTTGTGTAGGGAATGTAGGAACATTGGTCATGAAAATACATTCACATTTTTTAGTCTTCAAACTGTTATAGGAATTTTCTTTTCCTGTAATTGTGAATGCAAATTATTTAAATCTTGGGCTCGGTGACTTACAATGGCAAGTTGTTATTTGTTTGGAAACCTCATTATTTACCGGTAAAGAAACATCAACCTCTTGATCTTTTTAACTAAGTAATAGGTCGCCTCCCTGTTATTAAGGTAATTAACAACTCAGAAGTGTGTGTGCCTCAGATTTATATAAAAGTTAATATTATTTTCACCGTGCATGTTTATTAACACTAGTAAAACTGTACCAACACATGCACTGTTTATTAAAACAATTAATAGTTTTAAAAAACAAGCCCTACATATGTTTCGGCCAGCTAACTGGCCATCATCAGGGGCAACTAATTTTAACGTTTTTATACAACACCCACACATCTTAATATAAACCTATTGAACTTGATTACGCTGGGGATCGCTAGTTGCCCCTGATGATGGCCAGTTAGCTGGCCGAAACATATGTAGGGCTTGTTTTTTAAAACTATTATGTTTTAATAAACAATGCATGTGTTGGTACAGTTTTTACTAGTGTTATATAAAAGTGTTTGTGTATAATCAGTCCCTCTCTTCCCATTAGCTGTTGTTTGCAGCTGTTAAATTTGAGTGCTGTTAGAATCGGTAGGCTTAATGAGAGGCAGAAAAGTGAATGTAAGGCAGCACTTCTAAGAAATTTTGCACTTTTAAAATCACAAGTACTTAAGGATAGATTTTGGATTAATCTGTTTTTTTTCTTCGACACAGTGACGTAGCGAGGTATTTTGGCGTCCATTGCGAGTAATCACAATGGCCGTCCCTAACAGAAATTATGAACTTTAAAAAATTGCAATTGTTTATTGAATCTCCTGTTTTTTGTCTCAATAATTTAAAGATTTTTGAGCGCAGACAACCATTTTTTATTTAAAGTTTTCATTTTGCTGCCCTTACCGCCCCTTGAACTCTGCCGTCCGCACCACTCCCCCCCCCCCCCCCCCTCATCACTGCCCCTACTTCCACAGAATTTTGATAAAGAAGATTCTGAAATTTCGTTTTTGACTTACGTAAAGGTTTTATCTGAAATATTGCTTAGCATGTTGAACGTTCTATAGGACGTATTCCCCACATTTATGATGTGGTAGTCGATATACATGATGGATTGGGCGAACTGACGGAAGCGAAGTGTGTAAAATAAGGAGCATTTTTAAACTGCAGTTTGACATATTACCAGAGTGTATATTTACTCATGTTTCGATGTTAGTGACTTTCATAAAACGTGGTTCAAGTACGTAAGGCTCTTCAAGAATTATTTTTTATTCCTTAGATCTAGATTTCCATTCGGTCTTTTCCTTCACTTTTCACAGTAAAAATTCTCTACGCATTTCTCATTGAAACCTTCCTACTCTTTTCTTGCAATTATTCTGTATCTTAGAATAAAGAAGCAGTGTCCTATCATAAAACAGTTATTACAGTTGACTTTTGTCTTTTTCACTGGAATTTTCAAATCAAAATCTCTTACTCACTTCTTGATTCCCCAAGTCCTGAACTTCTTAATTTAATATCTGTAACGTTATTACACAGGGGAGTGGAGAAGACTGCATAATGAGGAGCTTTGTGATCTGTACTCCTCACCAAATATTATTCGGGTTAACAAATCAAGAAGAACGAAATGGGCAGAGCATGTAGCACGTATGGGGAGAGGAGCGTGCATACAGGGATTGGTGAGGAAACCTGATCGAAAGAGACCACTTTGAAGACCTAGCATACCTAGGAGAATAATATTGAAGTGGATCTTCAAGAAGTGGGATTGGGGGGCATGGACTGGATTGATCTGGCTTAGGATAGGGACAGGTGAGCGATCTGGTAAATGCGGTAATAAACCTCCGGGTTCTGTAAAATGTGGGGAATTTCTTGACTAGCTGAGGACCTGTTAGCTTCTTAAGAAGGACTCTGCTCCATAGAGGTTAGTTAGTTAGTTACTTAGTTAGTTAATTACTTAGTTGAATATTATTATGTGATGAGCGAAATTTTTAGTTTTCCTCTTCATACAATTTTCTCAGTTTCTTTGTAAAATTATCTTTCTTGCGTGCAAATTTTTCAAAAACCTTCAGTTCATGCATTTACTTCCGAGAGGCATATCAGATACACATTCATATAAAACAATGTTCTAAACTGAGTAGAATTCAGAATATCCACAAATTACTGTGCTTCTAAATTAATGACGTAATTCCTGTCTTGTGACTCTTGTTCCCAATTATTTCACCTTTCCAATTTTTATGAAGAATTTATCACATCTTGTATTAAGACGTTTTATATATCTTCAAAATATATAGTAGGTAATTATATTCAAAAGTGAGTCGCTGTGAATCCTAACTTTAAAATGTTTTTGTTTTGAAATAAACAATAGGAAATAGTTCCAGATAAACAGAAATGTGTCTCATATTTGTCGAATGACAGTTTTCTACTTCCAGTGTCGAAATTGTTTTTTTTTTCTCTCTGTAAAGAGGTAATTATAGAATGTTTTAGGCCTGTTGATTAGACTTCAAATAGAGCTTTAAAATATAACTGAATATTGGTTCCATTATGATCAGATGTTTGCAATCGACATGGGTTCAATGCGGTTTTAAATCCTCAAAGCAAAAGATCTGACAGGTGTACCTTCTTGTTTGTTTAACACCAAACAAAAGTCAATGTGATTACGATAGAAACGTCAGAAAAATGTTACATTTTTTCAGTCATTTTCGTTGGCCTTCTCTATAATTTGTAATCTCACTACATTTAAAACACACCGTAATGCCAAAACTGCAGTTAAATATGTTAAAACGTAATTATGTTATTATTACCCACGCTTCAGTGCAAATATTTCTACAATACTTTAAATGTGAATTGTGCTAATGTCGTTTTGGACATTTTTTATTGTTGAAGGTGTATTTTTCTAGGGCCTACACGAAGACCCTAGAAGGTTATTTCCACTGCTGTCGTGACACTGACTGATTTGCATTATGCTGTTGCCTGTACCGCGACGCAGTAAGTAGCCATGTCAGCAACATAAGTAGATCATAAAATTCATCACTTTTTTATGACCCATAATTTTATAGTGCGAATTCTGTCAAAACCAAAGTGTTAAATTTGTTCTGCATCAGGCCAATTAACATAGACACCATAAATGTGAAGTTGTCCCTGTTCAAGCCGCGAAGGCCTATAAGGTATTGGAGGTATGCCTCCATTCATTTTAAACCTTGTTGCTGGATGAGTGACCACCTTCATGCTCTTTACGCGTTATCCCTCGATTTCAAACAACACTTACGAAAATATTATTTCTACTTGCTCCTTACTGTTAGTATGATATCTTATGTACAGGCCTGGAGATGGCTATATAACTTATATGTGAATGCTATCTCATATGTATGAGTGCTGTCAAAATGTTGTGTGTGTAGTGTATTTATCCGTTAGCATTTTTTAATCTTTGGCTTGTTTAATGCAATTGTGGTGATAATATAAAGGCTTTTGGTAATGAGGCAGTAGTACATTTTTTTAAGGAGAAAACAAAATCTGACGTTTCCTTAACTCTTAAAGTCATAGATTTCTCTATGTTTCTCCATTTCAATGTTTGAACCAAATGACATTTTTATGGAATTTCTTTTGAACTTCTACCGTCTCAGGCCCCAAATTTTTCATACACTTTAACCTCTTACAGTGGCGGATGTACGAACTAGTGAGGAACGAATGGCATTAGCGTCATATAATTTAGGGTCCGGAAATTACGTACGATCTTCGAGAAATGTGAGAATTTAGTTACAGTTTGTTTCACTTGAAAATAACACGACGACCTTGCTATTTCCGTTTAGGAGGCATAATAAGGAATATGAAATGTAATGTAAAGATAGGCATTAAACAAGCGGTACCTAGAACTATGTATGAAATTGTATCAATTAATCAACAATTAAAAATATTTTGGTGAGAGACCGTGGGGTGTATGTCTTGACAAATTTAATGTAATCAGGTTACATTTATGCTAAGTAAGAGTTTATTATCCCAGTGGCCGCGCGGTCTAAGGCATGGGTCTACGGCCGCTCGCTTGCTGGGATTGTGGGTTCGAAACCCGACGGGGGCATGGATGTCTGTCTCTTGTGAGTGTTGTGTGTTGTCAGGTAGAGGTCTCCGCGACGGGCTGATCACTCGTACAGAAGAGTCCTACCGAGTGTGGTGTGTCTAAAGTGTGATCGCGAAACCTAAAGAAATGAGGAGGCCTAGGCCCAGCCCCCTAGGGGCTGTCGAGCCATAGGAGAAAAAATAATTTATTGCCGCATAGAATATTAAATGGTAATGATACGATAATAACAACAGCAGCAACAACAACACAACAACAAAAACAACCGAACGTATACTTAAAACGCAAGGGTACCTGAATATTGTAAATGCCATAAGCTATGATTGTATAGAAATGATAGACCATACACACACGTACATACACACACACACATATATATAATATATATATAATTGCGATCGATGATCGACATAACAGCACCGGACTATGCACAGAGACCTAATCGCATTGGCAAAATAATTTGCGTCTAATTGGCAATTAAGCATATGCTTACTTGTAGCCTATCACCATACTCTACACAGAAGCTGGATCCCGACACTTGACAAAAAGAACTACGGTCTCTGTTAGGATAGGCTGATATTACTGATAAGGGTGTCGATTACAGTAAACTGGATGCAGTACTTAATGGGAGAAAATAGCCCTTATAATAGATATGTAAATCCCGTAGGCAAGGTGTCTTAAGAGGGAAGGAAGGAGGAAAAAATGTGAAAACTTTGCAATGGAAAAGAATGATAATGGGGCAGATAAAGTTGTGATAATACGGTCGGTAACATCATCAGCAGATGGCGTACCTCATAGCCTTGGCGGGAACATGACAGAAATTGACATAAATAAATATATTCATTCGAAAAGACCAAAACCTCTGATCATTCTGGCATGTCGTATTGTGGAAAGTAGCACGTGAGGGCTGTAGACGAAATTGTCTGCCAAATATTTAAAGGAACCTAAAATTATGATTATTGCAATAACAGTATAATACACACAGAAATAACTGCATTTTCCTTCAAGACTCCATCCTATAACCATGTGGTTACAGACTCAGCGCTAAGCTAGTGAATGTTATCACTGGATTGTTCGCACGCATTTACATTGCCTAAATGTAACATTAAGAACAAAAGGCTTGTAGACTGAGATGTAAGTGAAGTTGAAGTGAAATGTGCGTAGACAAAATGTGTACGTAAACAATGACAGGCAATGTACGTATAACGCAACACTGAGGCGCGTTCGCGTAACCATTTGTTGCCGAGGAAAAGTAATAATTATTACATATTCTGAGTGTGTGTCTGTAGCCTTAGTTATCCAGCATGCAATGCGCATGCACCATGTTATATTGGTATCTGTGGTCTGTCTGGCTGTACCATATTTTTTCACATTATATCGTAAACGGCACGATTTTCGGAAAAAGTTATTGAACATAAAATTTGTGTTTTAATTTTCTCTACAACTTTTGTCCCAAACATTTCTCATTCTAAGAAGAATTCAGTGCGATATCATAAATGTACATAGGTCTTCATGTAAAGTACCCGTTATTCTTGGCAAATTTTAGTGAAACTTGAATTTTCTCTACAGATTTTTTCAAAAATACTCAAGTATCAAATTTCATGAAAATCCGTCCAGTTAGAGACGAGTTATTCAATGCGGACAGGCGGACGGACAGACAGACAGACATAACGAAGCTAATAGTCACCTTTCGCATTTGCTAACGCGCCTAAAAGCGCTGTCTAATGCACAGATAAGAAGAGCCCTTACAGTAGCAAAGTACCCATCATATCGTCCTCAAATTGGTAACCATATACGAGACTGTAAGCTGGCTTGTTCATCGTCTTGAAACATCAAATCGCATTCAGCTGTCTTCATTACATTCCGAGTGCTATGCCCACGTGGACGGAAGAATCAGATACAAGGCAACAAGCCGGGAAGGAAGGGCTCGGCTGGAGAGAAAGCAAATATTTGACTTGGCTTGTAGCGTTTGGAGGTGTCTTTACTTCCTGTGTCAGATCAGAGGTCGCGCAGCAGAAAGAGGACGTCGCTAGTCTCTGTGTTTCATATGACAAGCCGGACAAGAGGCGAATAACATATCAGTTTGGCCGGTTTATTGGAATTTGAGGTTTCGAAACATAAAGCTAGGGAAGCCAGTTGCTGTTAGTAAATCGATATATCCGGAGTATAACTTTATGGAGGCGATTCCTTCTTGAGCAGAGCAGCTAATAGTTGCTCAGCTAGTCAAGAAATTCCCCTCATTTGTGGAACCGAATGTTCACTACAGCATTCACAACATCCTGCCACTTGTCCCTATTTCGAACCAGATCAATCCAATCCACGACTTTCCAACAATTTTCAAAATCCGTTTTAATATTATCCTCCCATCTACGCATAGGTCTTCCATGTGGCCTCTTTCCCTAATGTTTCCTCACAAAAATCCTGTATACACCTCTCCTCTCCCCCATACATGCCACATACTTCTTCCATATATATACACATACATGTCCACATATATTGCTATACTTATAGGGTTAGCTAGGTTATGTCTAAACTTCATGAACGTTTTCAAACTCATACTATTCCTGCGCGTGAAAAGCATTTTGATAATTCGATTAATTTTGTGTTCTGACTTCGACACTAAAGAACATGCCGGTGCGATGTTGTTTGGTTTGCTTGCAATAGAGATTTAGCATGCGAGAATATGGGTGCAGCAGAAGGCAGTCATTATACATGAATTCTTTGTAAACAAGAGACTCTTTGTTTAGGTCCGTATCTCTGAGTAAAATTTCTAGAAAATATGTAGACCGCCTTAGCATAATTTGACATAGAAAAGAAACATGCGACGCTTAAATTAGAACGAGCAAATGCAACCGTAAAAAAACATTAAACGTAGGAATGTGAGCTTCAAACTTGTCTTGTTTCATTCGCAGTACTTTCTGCTGCATGAACTCCAGCCTACTTTCTTGCGTAAAGAAAAAAGTCGGTTTATGAGATTACAGTGGTGTGTGGTGTGTGTGTTTGTGTGTGCCTCCGTGTGTGTGTCCGTGTCCGTGTGTGCCCTCGTTTCAATTTGGTGCGCAATTATGCAGTGTAAGTCAACGTGACGTCATACATTACATTAATTCTTTAAATTTGTAATAATATGTCAGACATGTAACTTGTGACTTGAGACCGAATGTCACTTTAAGAGTCCTGGTGTATGGCAATTATTTTTCGAAAAGCGTGAAATTCTTCTTAGAGAAGGCCTTTTGTCGAATGAAATTAACATGGCTGCTGCAGGAATTCTCTACCTTTCCACGTTGCGAATGATAAGTAGTAATCCACGTTGAATTTGTTACGGAAATAGACAAACATATCAACTGACGCCTGCATAAAGCGCAGTATCTAGGCACCACCCTCTAAGTCATATGGAGACGTGGAGGTATGTATCCCACGTCTATATCTCAGTATTGGAGATGATTCGTCATTTTCAGATTTCTATCTCTTGATATCCAGGTGAAGGAACATCAGATCTGATTGGACGTGAGGCTTAGTGGACGCTGAACGTTGTTTTGACATCGTCGCGAAGATAAAAACCGTTAGCCCTTACCAAAAATCGAACCCACGTTTTGCAGAATGGAGCTCTTCTCTTTAGTGGCTGGCTATTTCCGAGTAATCGTCTGGAGACTGAGTCAACTTATCGAGTTTAACGAATTGATATTATCCATGTTCCGTGTAGTAAGATAATTTTACAAAGGCGAAACATTATATATATATAATAGTATTATACTTTTGTATCTACCTCTTATGGTCTCTGCGACGAGCTGTCCCTCGTCCAGAGGAGTCCTACCAGTGTGGTGTGTCTAAAAAGTGTGTGATCGTGAAGCCTCGAAAAATGAGACGGCCTTGGCCCCCAAGGGGCTGTCGAGCCATTTAAAAAAAATCTACCTGTTATAGTGTAGTTGTAGGAATAAACAATGTAAAAATATTAACGAATTACTCTGACGCATGTACACACTGTATGTAATGAAATAAATGTATTTTTAAAGTAACGGGAGTAGTGATGTGGTTAAACCTTCAAGCATCTGCTTTAGCACTTCATAAGCATGTGCCTTGCTCCCATAGTGACTGTATACGATTCAGACATAAGAATTAACAGTGATTATTTGTATAATGGCATCATGTCGGGTTGTCGACATAAATCCAGTCGCCATAATGTTAATTTACATCCGTTTTTATTATCAGAACGAACACAACACCTTCAACACTATGCATTCTTTTATCCCTACAACATGTTTCGGCCGTTTGTATCGGCCATCATCAGGTGGAATCACGATAACACAAATGGAAACGTATACTGTAGTATACTGAGACGGAGGCCTCTTCTTCACAGTTAAAACATTAAAAATATATTAACTGGATATTGTTTTGTATAAAGGAATAATATGAAGACATATACAGGTAGTTAAGTTGGTTAAAATTGAGTTTTAGATGGAAGAGACTTATTTTTTTATTCGTGGAGTATGTGGCGGACGTGGTCCACGTAACCGGCAATGTTAGACGTAATCTTAGTTGATATTACGTTGAGTTTCCTTATAATGTAAGTCGTAATTTTCTTATTGAGTTGCGTTATACGTTCGTACATAGCTTTATTACGTACGGGGAACACCTGTGTTTCCGTGGGATTTGCTAAAGGCAGTGACTTGTTTTGTTGTGTATATTGATCTAAACATTTGTGTATTTCGAATCAGTGATACGTCGAAATTTCCTGCAAAAGGTGAAGGGTTAGATTATTAAAAATGACCGTTTTGAAGATTGACTTGAATTTTAACTGTACGAAAATTTAATGTTAATTTTATCAAATTTGGATTCATTTTTACTAAGCAACCAAAGTTATGCAGTTAGGAAGTTTGGCGGACGTCATTGGAAGTAAGTGATTGCAGGGAAAGTCAGCAGCCAGGGAAACGTCACGTCTGTTTGTGTCAAATTCATAACTTTACGGATTGTGGTGCTTTAGAATAATGCAGTTAAATTTATTAAAATTGTGTGGTATCTGAGGTCCTCACAGCAGTATTAATATAGTTTGAAGTCTTGTGGGATTTGCCGACGTGGCGATTGGTAATTACCGACCTTGTAGAGGATCTCCCTGCCTCCAAAACCTTTTCCGAAACGTCGGTGACTGTTTACCAGTCGGCACGGTGCTACGGCCCACAATACTTTAATCATAAAATTAACTTTGGTGTGATAGGATTTGCCGATCCCAGTGTCCGCACGGTCTAAGGCGTAGGTCTGCTGTCGTTCGCTTGCTGGGATTGTTGGTTCGAATCTCGCCGGGGGCATGGACGTCTGTCTTTTGTGAGTGTTGTGTGATGTCAGGTAGAGGTCTCTGCGTCGGGCTGATCACTCGTCCAGAGGAGTCCTTCCGAGTGTAGTGTGTCTAAAGTGTGTGATGGCGAAACTTAAATAATTAGGAGGCCCTGGCCCACTAGGGGCTGTTGCGCCATGGAAAAAAAAGATTGGGTTTACAACATCTGCTTTACCAGTTGTCCTCTGTAATGTAGGAGCAGTGTTTTTCTGTGAGGTATCAACCAGGTTTATAAGTATTATTTACATGAATTTTAGGTTTCAGAGCTTGCAACCGAGAGCCATAGGATAATGATTTTCTTAATAAAGTAATGTGTAGTGGAAAATATGCCGAAGTTTGCAGAACTTATGTCTCAGGGCTCAGGTGGCTTCGAACGGCAAGAAATGGTGTGACGTTTAAATTGACTTTAATTTTTTCTTAAATTTACCGCATAAATTATTTACTTGGCTTATAGGCGCGTGAAGAGTTTTATTAAAATACGATAATCTGGTAGTCTGCGTTACTTTAAAAAAGGCGTAAGGTAGTGACTGTCTTGTATCGCGCAAGATATTGCACCTTAGTAACTCAGTTTACGATACATGTCTCTTGCAATTGACAAATTGCCGTTGAATAAAGAAGTTAACTCACTGGAGACTGAAGATATACGGAAGGAAAGAAATATCTGGTGTTTCAGATATGCATTGTTAACTAACTAACTAACTCCATGGAGCAGAGTCCTTCTTGAGAAGCTAACAGGTCGTCAGCTAGTCAAGAAATTCCCCGTGTTTTATGGAACCCGAAGGTTCATTACCGCACTCACAAGAGCCCGCCAGCTGTCCCTATCCTGAGCCAAAGAATCAGTCCAGGTCCGAGGCTCTGTACAGTGTTTCGTAACATGGTAGTTTTTTAAGGTGAGGAGTTAGCACCTCGCCCAACCCCCAAGCTGGAGGACCACCCCTTGTCGGCTGTCCGCGACTGCATATTCGCAGCTACCCTCCATATCCGGAGGCCGTTCCTCCATCCGCAACCTGAGGACGCGCCATGCCGTGGTGACAGCGACCGACTTATCATTATTAGTATTCTGATCTTTGAAGATATGGCTAGTAACAGACTAATTAAAGTAGGAAGGACATAATATACTCACACACGTGCTTAATAATTGCTTCAATACTAAACTAAAAGAAATCCAATTGTTGACTAAGCTTACTGTATAAATAAATTCCTAACCAAAAATGTTATTAAATTAATAGCATAGTAACTGAATCTTCAGCATATAACCAAAAGGCTCCACACAGCTAAGCTATACTACAGTTTTTTGGTACAAACCCGACTCAGGTCCAACCACCTCACATTCTGACAAACATTTCATTAGTAAAGCTAAAAGTGAATGTGTTCCTATGCTTAATTAAGTACGAAGCTATGAAGAAAAACAGCGGGCTGGAAATACAGCTTCATGCATTGTTAAGCTTTGCATAGAGCTAGATGGAGTTGAGTGGACATGTTCACGCCACAGCAGCTTTACCGCTAAAGGTCCCCGGTAGCCACGGAATGGGAGGCTGTGTGGGACCCAGAGAGGCCGTGAGGAAGAGATGTGTCTCTTCTTCCTTCCGGAAATTGAAGCTCTATTCGCCGGTCTACCATTCGTAGCGCAGGCACTATTCTGTATGACCTGTCTTCGCTTTTCTTTGTAGATCTCCTCACCTTCTTGTTGATCTTCTACATGAATGCATTATGATGACATTCTCCACCAAATGTTTTGTGTGCATTTATTGTTTACACCACCTGTAACAGGTACGAACAGTGATCTGTCTGACACTCAGGCGTGGGTTGGATGCAGAGGACTTCTCCAATGGAAAGTTGATTTTTCAGTGTTAAACGTTATTTACGAAGTAAAGGAAGAACACCCTGTATGGAGACCACGTCCGTCTACTTATTTGTGATTTAAGATCAGCGACTAAACCGCTGGACGTACTTTCTATATTCGACGTAGGAGTTCTTCATTAAAAGTTGTCGGGCAAGTTTGACTTTTGTGCAAATCGTCTCAGTGACAGTCACAATTTGCGTAAGAGCTTAAATGAGTTTCAACTTTCCATATTGCTTACCGATTTGGGTGAAATTCGTTGTAGGAGATCACGTGATGCGGTTCGGCATTTATGAGAGTCTTGAAAATCGGTACAGTGAAAGCCATACTTAACTTAGGGGCGCTGCCCGGATTTTCTACATTTTCTGTCCGATTCGTATAATATGCCGTACAGGCAGTTTCCACGAAAAAAATTTATTCATTAATTAAGAGTTTTGTGGCAATCGTCGCGAGTAAGGCCGTACTTTACTTTGGACCGTAAATTAAATTACATTTACGCGTGTACCATGAAGCCGTAAGTAAACAGCGCCATGGTAAATTCCATGTTTTACGTGAAGCAGTATACCAATTGCCATCTTGTTAAATCTGATGCCTGGTATTGCGCAGCCTCTATATCAGTTCAAATAATGTCTTCACGCCGATTTCGGTGGTCGTGCTGTCTAAGGCGTAGGTCTGCGGCCGCTCGATTGCTGGGTTCGCGGCTTCGATTTCCGCTGAGAGCTTGGATGTTTGTCTCTTAAGGTTACTGTTTGTTGTGTAGGTAGCGGCCTGTGCAACGAGCTGATCACGCGTTCAGAGGAGTCCTACGGTGTACGTATGTGTGTGTGTGTGTCCGATCTAGAAACCTCAACAATGAGGAGGCCTAGGCCCGAGTTGTGCTGTTGCGCCACGGAAAGTAATCCTTCTTCAACAATCTCTTATTCCACGGCCTTCTTTTACGCCCTTATTGTGTTCCTGAACAAATGGGCGTAAGTCAAGAGGGCGTAAATTAAAAATGATATTCCCATAAGAAGAAAAGAAATAAATGGAAATAAACCAGCCAAACAGCGTTAAACCGAAAATGAGAGGGCGTAAATTAAGAAGTGGTTTTACAATAGTAAGGGGCGTTAAAGCTGAAAGGAGTAAAGCAAAGGACGTAAAACAAGACCTTTGTGTATTGGTTATTCGGTACTGAAATGTATCGTAATGAAACGGCTTATTTCTTGTATATCACACATTTTAATGTACTCTTACATAGTGCTTGTAACCTTGCGTATGTTAGATTAATTTTCTACAGCCCACATTGGGTGTGGCGTGGTTAATTATGTCAATGCACTTTGTCCCCCCCTCCACTCCACTCCTGCCTCTTCCCTACAGGGCATGTAGTTCGGTCACCTAGTTCTATCCATGCAAAAAGATGAAGCCTATGATTAACAGCCTCGGATTGAATATTAAAGGCAGTACACTTTTGCAAGTGCGCCAGTGTCTTATTTTACTGCTGACTGATGCGATGCCGACATTCTCTCCACATTCAGCATACAAAAGCAACAAAAGTGCTCAGGTGTTATAAACATTGCGTCACTGACTGCATTTGCTGACGTCATTTCACACTGCACTACCGAACGTAACATATAAGGTTAGCGCTTCTTCCCGTATTTGGCAGGTCCGGGATTTGATTCTGGACCAAAAGTTAACTATCTTAACTCAAGGTTTCCGTGGTTCTTCTGAATCACTCCGGAAAAGTTCTGGAATAGCTTCTTCAAACAGAGGTTGACGGTTTCCTTTCACATCCTTTCCAATTCATCATTCAGATTCATCTCACCTTTCGATCAATGCGGTGTCAAACATGTAGCTGGACTAACTAACTAACTAACTCCATGGAGCACAGTCCTTCTTGAGAAGCTAACAGGTCCTCAGCTAGTCAAGAAATTCCCCGCGTTTTATGGAACCCGAAGGTTCATTACCGCATTCACAACAGCCCGCCACCTGTCCCTATCCTGAGCCATATCAATCCAGTCCATGCCCCCCATCCCACTTCTTGAAGATCCATTTTAATATTATCCTCCCATCTACGCCTGGGTCTTCCAAGTGGTTTCCTTCCCTCAGGTCTCCCCACCAAAAGCCTGTATGCACCTCTCCCCTCACCCCTACGTGCTACATGCCCTGCAGCTGGATGAACAAGAAGTAAAAATATAGATATTACAGTACTGTGTTGAAAAAACATTACAACTGGGTAATGATTCTTATAATTACATTCGTAATAATGATGATGGTCTACATAGCCCTTTGAAATTATGTAGTTCTTAATTAAGCGTAGGCATAACTTCTTTGTTTACCTTCATAAATTTTCGTGCAACTCGGTATGAATATCCTGATTTTTAAATGTATCTTGTTTCCTTAATTTAAATTTGACCCATCGAGAAACCTAATATGTCTTCCATAGTAATTAATAATATAGGTGTAAAATTAGCATATTTTAATATATAGTGTCTTGAAGTTCTTTGAAGCGTCGTGTTTAAGGTAAATTTTAAGTTGCACATTGAACTAAGCAACATTCTCTGAATGCGCAAAAGGATCTTGGAGGAAAGTCTCCACACTTTCTAATAATTACTCGGTAATCCTACTAGATGGATGTGAGTTGTTACCTTCACCAGGAACCATCGATTGGGCTAAGATCTTGTTTCTTGCAGAATGCAGAATATGGCGGTCGTGCGCAATCTGAATCATTATTTCGGCAGTGATAATTAATAAGCCATTGTATATGGCGTGAATAAACATAACAGGAAATTCAGTATGAAATAGTTTCTTTTGGGGGGGGGAGATAAATGTAATGAACTTGGTGAATCCACAGACCTTTGATGTTACGTTCTAGTTCATATAATACAGGATGAAGGTGGTCAAATAACATGGTCGTTTATTATGATAGAGTAAAATGTACTTGTTTAAATAAGACTAACAAGCATGGGCTTTGTATTGTGTGAGATACACAATCGGACGCTCAACAAAATGAGACAAAGAATGGTTTAAACTGAACAGACTGTGTTCATAATTTGCGGACAGGTATTATGCGAGTAGGGCTGTGGTAGCAAAACGCACAATTTCGTTTTGCAAACATGAAATGTAATAGTGCGTCCAAAATATATTTGTACTGTTAATGATGTAATTTTGTTTATAATTTCGTGATGAAGTAAACATTGGGAACATAGCACAAACCGCTGTCGTTACGATTTCATTATCATTGCTCTATAGTTGTCCTTTGTTGAATCATGACCGTCAGGTGAAGGAATCGGATATGTAATGTTCGTCTCGCCTTATGTTCCATTATCAAAACTGCCCTAAACTGTAACTAAAGATGACTCATTCTCTGAGGCTGATATTCAACCTGCTGAGGAAGTCTATGGAACACGAAAATTCATCACCCTGTTCTTAAGAGCCCATCACAATGCACTAACCTCAGCCAGATGGTTTTTTTGTAGTTAATTAATTAACATGCCGATTCCAGTGGCAGAGCGGTCTAAGGGTTGGATTTAAGGCCGCTTGCTTGCTGGGATTGTGGGTTTGAATCTCACCGGGGCATGGATGTCTGTCTCTTGTGAGTGTTGTGTGTTGTCACGTAGAGGTCTCTGAAACGGGCCGATCACTCGTCCAGAGGAGTCCTACCGAGTGTGGTGTGTCTGACGTGGTGCGATCTCGAAACGTCAACAGTGAGGATGTCTAGGCCCACTGGGCTGTCGAACCGTGGAAGAAAATATATAACTGTGCACTAACCTCAGATGGTTTATTTAATATGGTTAATTAATTAATTAATTAATTAATTAGTTAATTGACGTCACTATGCACTAACCTCAGCCAAATGGTTTAATTATTGTAGTTAATTAGCATAACTCTGCACTAACCTCAGACAAGTGTTTTATTTAATGTGGTGAATTAATTAATTAATGAATTAACACACTGTGCAGTAACCTCAGACAAGTGTTTTGTTTAATGTGGTTGATTAATTAATTACTCAATCAATTAACATCACTGTGCAGTAACCTCAGACAAGTGTTTTGTTTAATGTGGTGAATTAATTAATTAATTAATTAACACCACTGTGCAGTAACCTCAGACAAGTGTTTTATTTAATGTGGTGAATTAATTAATTAATTAACGCCACTGTGCAGTAACCTCAGACAAGTGTTTTGTTTAATGTGGTGAATTAATTAATTAATTAATTAATTAATTAATTAATTAATTAACACCACTGTACAGTAACCTCAGACAAGTGTTTTGTTTAATGTGGTGAATTAATTAATTAATTAATTAATTAATTAATTAATTAATTAATTAACACCACTGTACAGTAACCTCAGACAAGTGTTTTGTTTAATGTGGTTAATTAATTAATTACTCAATCAATTAACATCACTGTGCACTAACCTGAGCCACGTTCTTTATTTATAGTAACGAACCCATGAACAAGACTGTCAGTATCTCGCAGTTCATATAGTCTCCATTTATTCTATGATGAATAAACAATGAATGTGAACGTATGTAAATGGAAGCTACCGCGGTAGAATGTGTGGTTACTACTGTTCCTAGGGAGGGGTTTGAGGAAACACACGAAATAACTCGGTTACAGTAGCCGATATCTCGGCCCACATTCAAACTCGAGTCCTCGAGACTCTTGCAAGATGGATGCGTTTCCTTTTTTTAAGCTATTAAGCCTTAAGGCCAACTACGTGCAGGGATTCTGCGTTACAAAGTCTAGTTTCTCGTGCAGTGATTTAATGTGTGACGACTGAAAAAGGAACCCGCACCCGTGGACGCGAAAGGCAAGGATGGAGGCGTATAGAGAAAGCACTGCCTTGCTCTCAACAAGTCCTCTAAATCTCATTTACATCGTGGATCCACTCTACTAAATGCATGGCTTAATTACTGTCCAGATTTCCTCTCTTTTCGTTGCCGAACAACTAAAGAATAAGAATAAAAAGTTTTGAAGGAAAAAATTTGCGTAGTAGATAGTAATCGTCTAAAGTATATTTTGTTTTTAACAAAAGGGCTGGCTAGATATTTCTTACCTTTTATATGGAACTCGAAAATTCATTACCGTGTTCGTAAGAAACTGTCACTAGCCTTTATCCGGAATCAAGTTAATCCAGTCCAGCACATCACATTTTTCTAGGATCCATTTTAATATTATACCCCCATATGGACCTAGAGTTTCTTTAAGATTTTGCTTATAAATTTATGAGTCACCTTTTTATTTTTCGCATGCATGCTAAGATCCAATTCCGCTTGATCTTATCATCCTGTTAACACTTCATAAAGAGAACAAATTATGAAACTCCACCTTTAAGATTTTAAATCCCAGCGGTAACTATACGTACCAACAACGTTATGATTAAAAAACTCTGAATTTTGCGTACACAGTTTAGGTTTTGTGTATGATTCTCGCAAGAAATTCTGATTATTTCATCTAAACGACCTTAACCAGTTTTCCTTTCTAATGAACATGGAGTGTGTTCTTTGTGAAATAGGAATTGAAGTTTTGTATATGCAGTTCAGATGAATGACAGTATTCAGAGGGTTAAGCAACGTTCGTAAGATCCTGTTACAATCTGTGCTTTAGATCCAAATGTTCTTTTCAGTGCCCCATTCTGAAAAACCCCCTTTGTGTTCTTTCCTTTGGGAACGTGACTTCTTACAGCCGTACACAATAACAGATACGATTGTAGTTGTGTGTCTTTTAGACTTCATGTTTCTTATGCATGAGATGAGAAGACAAAGGAGTCTGAATTGAATGTTAGCAAACCTGACTTTAAAATCTAAATGGCATACAGTTCCTTAAAAGCGTAAAATTTAATATTAAAGATGTGTATACAGACCAGAATTAAACATCTATTTAATTAAACCATTGCCCTATTTACAACTCAGGAAATGTCAGCTACTGTTAAACACATAACCACTCCTTCCTCCATCTGCGTCCTGCAGAATGTTAATGTCTTCCTGTGTTGCCGTTATTGCTGGAGATTACATTCTTTCTTTCCTATATTTAGAGACAGGCACTGTATGGTTCTTTGAAAAAATTAAGTACTGTTCCAGATCAAGCCTGTTTTACTTCCAGTATGGAGGAGAGTTCTGCTTACAGCGCTGTAAAATGTGTCTTTCGTAGTCTGACGAATTTTTAAAAGATTATTTGCAGCAAGGTTTATAAAAATGGAACAAGGTTTTTCTTGTCTATCGTGCAATTTTACAAAACATGAGTGTGTCTGTAGATCTATATGTCCATTTGTATTGTGTGTACTAGTGTAAGGACTACTGCCACCGGGTGAAAACATTTGTATTGGGTGTACTAGTGTAAGGACTACTGCCACCGGGTGAAAACATTTGTATTGTGTGTACTAGTGTAAGGACTACTGCCACCGGGTGAAAACATTTGTATTGTGTGTACTAGTGTAAGGACTACTGCCACCGGGTGAAAACATTTGTATTGTGTGTACTAGTGTAAGGACTACTGCCACTGGGTGAAAACATTTGTATTGTGTGTACTAGTGTAAGGACTACTGCCACCGGGTGAAAACATTTGTATTGTGTGTACTGTGTAAGGACTACTGCCACCGGGTGAAAACATTTGTATTGTGTGTACTAGTGTAAGGACTACTGCCACCGGGTGAAAACATTTGTATTGTGTGTACTAGTGTAAGGACTACTGCCATCGGGTGAAAACATTTGTATTGTGTGTGCCAGTGTAAGGACTACTGCCACCGGGTGAAAACATTTGTATTGTGTGTACTAGTGTAAGGACTACTGCCACTGGGTGAAAACATTTGTATTGTGTGTGCCAGTGTAAGGACTACTGCCACCAGGTGAAAACATTTGTATTGTGTGTACTAGTGTAAGGACTACTGCCACTGGGTGAAAACCCAATTGCAGTAAATAATAATAATAATAATAAGTTACAGCGTACTAAGTCGAAACATGTAATACACATTATAGATACTTCTTATTAGTTGCAGAATGTATAGTTGCACAGAGGATAAGAATTATTTATTCCTTTCTCATGAAGATTTTAGTTTACTTATTGTCTTATGCAGTTTAAAAAATTTTTGCCCGTCCCCAAGGTTAGAACGTATACAGAAGATGTTTGAGAAATACAGTGCTGAGAAAACTATTTTCATTTGAATGGCGCGAAATAGCAGTGACTAGAGGAAACAATATGTCGGGTGGGTTTATAAAATTTACTGTTCGTCTGAAACTGTTACAGGGAACAGACGAAGATGGATGAGATTGACGAAGTATGTAGCACGCATGGGGTGATAAAAAATAGGTACAATATTAGCTGGGCAATCTTAGAGTGAGAGAAAACATAAGTGTAAAAGTGATAAAAAATGAATATTTAGGTTGGATACTTAGAAAATGCATGTGTGATCTGAGTTTAGGAGACACACGTCAGTGATTTTTCTGAATATTTTATTGAACTTTCGGGTTTCGTAACACCAGATTATTTAGAAACTGTAAGCAGCTCTCGAAGAACTTAGTTAACAGGTGAAAGTTAGGACATGTCGGTGTAGAGTTCTAGAATTCTGTATTTGCATATATGTTTCCTATTTTCTGACATGTATGCTCGAGTTATGATCTTACACAGCACAAAGTCGCTAATTTAATTATCTCGAAAACCAAAATACTTGCAGAAAAACTGCATTGGCTTGAAATGTGTTTTTTTATAACATTTGTTCGAAAAAATTCCGCTGCCATAATTGTTTAGCGAGTTATGTTCGAGATTGCCCGCAACAACGTAACGGGTAACATGTGGGTCTTCATGTACTGTCTGTTATTGTCTGACTTCAACTGTCTGTTATTGTCTGACTTCAACTGTTTGTTATATTGTCTGACTTCAACTCTCTGTTATTGTCTGACTTTAACTGTCTATTATTGTCTGACTTCAATTGTCTATTATTGTCTGACCTCAACTGTCTGTTATTGTCTGACCTCAACTGTCTGTTATTGTCTGACTTCAACTGTCTGTTATTGTCTGACTTTAACCAAAACGTGCATGAGTCCGAGAATTTATTGAACCATCCCAACATGAAATTCAATGAACATCCTTTCTTCTTGGGTTGTTACATGCGAACTGACAGACAGACAGACAGATATGGCACAGCTTAAGGGCACTTTCCTGCAGCTTTGCTTTGCAAACGCTTTAGTAAGAAACTTAAGAGTTTTTGCCAAATCCAATGACACCAGACACCTTTCTAAAACATGCTATAAATTTAACTCTTTCGTATATTTTGTGTCTTCCCAAACGATGAAATTGTCCGCATTCACGTTTTAACAATTCAAATATGAAGGTAGGTCCCGAAATCAGCCTATAAATCAATTTGACATTGTGGAATAAGACGTTTCCATATTTGGTCTTATGATTACACGGAGAGTGGCAAACAAAACTTTAGCGTGAACGGAATTCCAGACATGGTAAAAGTTTCCTTTA
This sequence comes from Reticulitermes speratus, assembly GCA_021186555.1. NCBI lineage: Eukaryota > Metazoa > Arthropoda > Insecta > Blattodea > Rhinotermitidae > Reticulitermes > Reticulitermes speratus. The sequence continues at coordinate 8,091,657 of JAJKFL010000001.1, forward strand.
CTGTCATGAATTCTAAAAGCAGGAACGACTTTCGCACAGATGCGAAATTTATACATCGAATACCGACAGGTGGCTTCATCACTTTCTTTGATGATATTTCCAGTTTCTTGGGTGCAGTGATTGTTTATCTTAATTAAAAGGATAGGGACAGCCAGGGACGGCCTGTTGTAAGCTACTAAACAAGGGACTGGCAGAAACCATAAAGAATTTCAACCTGAGGCAATTATCAAGTTCCTAGCACCCCAGTAACGAACATAATTGCTAGGCACTCAATCACGGGAATAAGGTCCGTTTCTAATTTTAAGTTTCACAGATTAAAGGACGGAATGACAATAATAAGAAAATGGGATTGGGGGGGGGGGGTATGGCTGGATTTATTTGCTTCAGAATATGACTTGTTGGCGGAAGGGAAGCAAAGATTTTGTGTGTTTAGGACAAGCTTGTTATAGCTTAAATTCTAATTGGTATAACTAACTCCATGGAGCAGAAACCGTATTATTTAAACTTGCTGTCAGTATGCGTGATATCAGGCTTCCGCCGCGATGTAGATGAGATCTGCGCTCTTATGGGGTATTACGCAGAGTTGAGTGGTAGTTCTGTACTGACGTTTCGGGATAACATATCTTCTTGGACTTCTTGAACGTTGAAGATGGGACCGATAGGTTGTCCCGAAACGTCGATACAGAACTACCACTCAACGCTGCGTAATATTCCAGAAGAGAGCAGATCTCATGCTGTCAGTAATTCAGCAAATACAGCGTGCATTGGCAAACAGCGAATTGGAATTAGAAGTGAGTGTGCATAACATAATGTGAGGTCATTTGTTGGCGTTTGTCTGTGGGTGTCGAGGAAAAACACGGAAATTCCACGTCAGATTATTTGGTGTGCCAACCGGAATTTGTGTCGGGCATCTGAAAGCAAGAAGCGTTTCTTCCTCAGCCTTCTTGCTCTGTGCGGTCCCTTTGAATGAAATGCGTTCAGTTCTTCAGTTCATTCAAACTTCAGCGTATCTAAAGTAAAGTAACTTATTGTATTTAAATGTTCAATTCTGCGCTTGAAGTCCTAAAATATGCCGTATAAGGGGCGTTTAAAGTAACTGGTATGAGAGAGATGGTTTTCAGTTAATTTGAAATATGCGGCAAAGAGGTAGTGTCAAAATAATGATATTGGAAGTCAAGACTGGTAAACGTGTTTACAGAAATGAACACACGTGACGAAGAAGCACTGGTCGTGCTGTTGGAGGACCGAAACTGCCATTTTCTTTTTCAGCAAGAGAAGATGAGGTATAAATGTATCATCGTGGCAGCACAACCTTAAGACGCGGAACAGCAAGGCTTTCTGTTAGCCGAAAACATTCTCAATAATAAATAGAGGAAAGAGCCAATAAAAACGTTTCCGCGAAGCTGGTTGCACGACTGGTTGCACCCGAGTATAGGGTCGCACAACCATAGCGTCGGCAGAACAGAAATATGTATAAAAATATTGTCAATAGTCTGGCGACGACCCGCAAAATATTCAAGTCCATATTTTGGCGTTAGGTTTAAGATATTTTTCTTTTCTCCGAAACGTCCAGACCGGCTCAGAGGCCCACCCAGCCTCTTATCCAGTGGGTACAGGGCTCTTTTCTGGGGGTAAATTGGCCGGGGCGTGAAGCTGACGACCTCCATCTAGTGCCTATGAATGAATGGAGCTATACCTCTACTGCCCTTATATGCCTTCTGGCGTGGACAGAGAAAACTTTATTAATATTATACCTCAGTACAGTGCCTAACATACTGGCTGGAAGACCTGGACGTTTCGGTTTGATTACCAACAGAAACGGAGACTTTCCTCTCCTCCTTAGCCTTGACACCTTGACCCACGTACTTTACGCGCGGCGAAAATCATTGTGTGGAGAAAAATGTAATGGGAGAAACAGAAGGAAACAGATCTCTTGAGAAACCTAGGCATAGATGCGAGGATAATATTGAAAATGATTGATAGTAATATAGTTCGGATTTAATCGAACATCCTCAGATCTGGGACCTGCGGCGAGTTTTTGTGAACATGGTAATGCAAACCTTATATTGCATTTCTTTGTGATGAACCCCCTGAGGATGACACCTTGTTGTCGAAACATATGTAGGGGTCTTTAATATACATTATATATGTATTCTATGTAGCGCATTTGTTGGTTGTTATGAAGAAGACGGTAATGCAAATTAATGTTACAGAAAAGTTGAAATATGAAGATGGGACCGATAGGCTATCCCGAAACTTCGGTAACTAGCTACCAACAAACACTACGTAACATACCAGCAGAGCGAATACCTCAAAAAGTGGGATGTCTTTTGAACACCCGAATGTTTGTAAGCTTCTGAAGAAGGGCCCTGCTGTATATTGTTACATGCAGCAACATAATGACAATGTCAAAGCCGCGACTGAAGTAGAATTCCAAGTGTAAATACGAGCTCTTTTGTTCCTGTACCTACCTTGTCTGTCATGGCGGAACATCGTTAATATTTACTGTCAATATTCTTTCCGTATTTTGTAGTACACTGTTGCCGTGTGCCTCAGTCGTGTCAACTAATACAGCCAACATGGTACGCAGTTATGGATCGCAAATACGTGTGTTATTTAATCCCTCTAACTTGTTGCGGCGTCCTCTACCATTTTGAGAGATAACATTTAATACTACAAGAAAGCTCTCAAGGTTGCAGTAGTCTTGAGGGCCTTCTTGTGATAAATGATATTCCTGTTGATGGCAAAGAATGCCGAAACATGTGAATGGTAAAGGTAAATTTATCCCTGTTCCGGCCGTAAATGCTTGCAGGGGGGAATAGAGTTATAACTCCACCCAAAACCTCGGCGCTAGATTGCCGAAACGTGTGAAAGGTGAAGGTAAATTTATCCCTGTTCCGGTCGTAAATGCATGCAGGAGGGAATAGAGTTATAACTCCACCCAAAACCTCGGCGCTAGATTGCCGAAACATGTGAAAGGTAAAGGTAAATTTATCCCTGTTCCGGCCGTAAATGCATGCAGGAGGGAATAGAGTTATAACTCCACCCAAAACCTCGGCGCTAGATTGCCGAAACGTGTGAAAGGTAAAGGTAAATTTATCCCTGTTCCGGCCGTAAATGCATGCAGGAGGGAATAGAGTTATAACTCCACCCAAAACCTCGGCGCTAGATTGCCGAAACGTGTGAAAGGTAAAGGTAAATTTATCCCTGTTCCGGCCGTAAATACATGCAGGAGGGAATAGAGTTATAACTCCACCCAAAACCTCGGCGCTAGATTGCCGAAACGTGTGGCAGTTATGAATACTTTTGCGAACTATGAATGTTTACATTTTTGGTTGTATTACTGGATTCGTTTCGTGTGTTTTGAACGCATGTATGTAGGTACAGTCACAGTACGTTGCTATCGTATTGTGACAATAAAGTTGCTGAGTGACATCCTAAAAGCTGTGTGTACCATAATGAACGCAGTTTACGGTGCCTATCACATTACGTGGACAGAAAAAAAAAATCTGTTCGCATTGGTGAGACGTGCTGTCGAATATAAAATTTTTTCCCCGTCTGTGACGTACGTACATTCCGCGTTGACACAAGCTTGTCAGTGCCGTAGCAGTAAACTCGCTCGCTGTAGTTCGATATGTCTTGTGTGCCTTTGGGAGCCATTTCAAACACTAAGCAGATAAACATGCCTCAGCAATTCAGTGAATCGTCATTACACAGTGTCACTGCCTGAAGATCTCTGTTGTCGAGTTCTTTAACAGAATGTAGTGTTGTGTGAGAATGTGAAATGAGCCCAGTTGTTTTAGCAAGTAACGATAAGTACATTAACCCTATAAGACCCAGCGGTAACTATATATACCACCAGGTTTAACATTTTAAATTTCTGCGTTGTGATAACACATTGTATTTTTGTGTTTTCTGTGGATCTCAGAACCATCAGTGAGTATTCCCTTCAAAGCACTAAGTGGTTGGTTATTATAACCGCGACGGAGTTTTTACTACGCGGTAAGGACTGAATATTTAAATATAATTCAGGTTAATCTGATCCTTTAAGGTCGTGCCATGGCTCAGGCGGTTAGTCACCGGCCTTTCACCACGTAGGCCTGTGTTCGATCCCGTGTCGGTCCATGTGAGATTTGTGGTGGACAAATTGATATTGCGACAGGTTTTTCTCTGAGGACTTCAGTTTTCCGCTGTCAGTATCATTCCACCAATGCTCCATACTCATCTTCATCTACTTGCTGCTCTTAACAGAAGGACAAACGGGCGAAGCCTGGGAATATTCCAAAAAAAGCAATAATCTGTCGTAAATCTGGGAGCATTGAATAGAAAATACTTTCAGTGAGTCTTTAAAGGGTCATTATCTGTACATGTTACGATATGATCAAATCAAACCAAACTTATTAGCAGAGTCTCGTGTACATATCATTGATGTGCTTTTAGATATACAAAACTAATTTTATGCTGCCAATCCCGTTGGCCGCGCGGTTTAAGGCTTGGGTCTGCGGCCGCTCGCTTGCTGGGATTGCGGGTTCGAATCCCGCCGGTGGCATGGATGTCTGTCTCTTGTGAGTGTTGTGTGTTGTCAGTAGAGTTCTCTGCGTCGAGTTGAACACTCGTGCAGAGGAGTCCTACCGAGTGTGGTGTGTCTGAGTGTTATCGTGAAGCCTAAATAATTAGGAGACCCTGGCCGAGTAGCGGCTGTTGAGCCGTGGAAAAAAAAATGATTGAACATTAACATTTAAGGATTGTAACGAATTTAATATTTTGTTAGAGTTCAGATCGAAATGATGAAGCGACACGCTTTGAATAAACCACACAGTGTTCAGTGGAATGTGGGGATTGATCAGGTACCTGAACACAAGAGATTTTTAATGATAAGTCATAAATGGAGTTGAGATATCTGCTAATGCTTGCGTTCAGTAACGGCTTGTTACACTGCTAAACAATTTTTGTCATATGAAAACTAATTTGTGTTCCTTATGTATTTTACCACGCTGAATTCAAATATGTTATTAGAATTGCTCTATCTCTCACAGTTTTTGTGTGACAGAATTTTTAAAATGCAATTTTATCGAATTTGTTTTTTTTTTGTCACGCTACCAGTGTGTTTTAAATATGGCTGAGGCACTTTATTGTATTTTAAACATAGTGTGGGAATGGAAACATAATCGTAACAAAGACATAGGCATGTTAGCCTAATGACAGACAGCCAGACTGTGCAAGCTCAGGCAGCTTGGCTACACAAAATTATGTTGCTTTATGTGTGAGTGGGACAGTACGGACAGACAAGATCATTACATCCAAATACAGTGGCCTAAACGAGAATCGCTTATTGCAGGACAGAAAATGTAGGAAATACTCCATTAATCAACCCTGAAAAAGTTTATTTACCTCCGTTGCACGTCGAACTTGGACTCATAAAAAGTTTCGTCAAGACAATGGATCAAAATAGCGCTTGATTTATGTATTTGAAAAATAATTTTCCCAGGATAAGTGATGCTAAAATCAAAGAAGGGGTATTTGTTGGACCTCAAATAAGAGAGTTAATACAAGACGTAAAATTTGAAGACCAGCTAAGTGGAGTTGAAAAAGCAGCATGGCAATCATTCAAAATTATCACTACCAATTTTTTTGGGAAATCGTAAGGCAGAAAACTATCGTGATGTGATGGCTGATCTTGTACAGTCCCACAAAGCTATGGGGTGTAATATGTCTTTAAAGGCGCATTTCTTAGACTCTCACTTAGACTTCTTCCCAGAAATCTGGCGGCAGTGAGCGATAAGCACGGACAGCGATTACACCAGGACATTGCCACCACGCAAAAGCGGTACCAAGGCAAGTGCAGTCCCAGTATGATTATTGCTGGACACTTAGAAGAGACGTTCCACAGGCAAAATATAGCAGAAAGTCATCCACTGTTACTTTTTATGTAATGTATATACTCTCTGCAATATAATGTAAATACAGGTTTTCTTCAAAATTCAACCGCATGGCACTTAAAAACCTTGCTTAACAGAAAAAAACTAACAACATATTTGAATTTAGCGCAAAACATTCTGTAGGGTTTACCCACCTTAGTTGGTGTGATAAAAAAATATGAATTATTTTGTTATCCAGTGTTATGTGTGGCTGGTTTGTACAGTGTTTCTGTACGCTCAGGGGACCAACGGAATGACATAACTCTATAGTAGAGCTTTTTTCAGCTGGGGCCTGTTTTAGTAATTCACTGAACTGTAATTCGGCTAATCAAACTGTTTCACATCAGTAAGTGTCTAGCTATTATAAGGATTGTTGTTACATAATGGCACTAACGGTGGGCTATCTAGTACTTTCATTCCACCATAAATAGGATACTCTTCACACTCGACAACAGCTCCAACAGTTCCATGTTTCTGAAAAGTGATGAATACAGTAACTAGCATTAATTTTTTTGTGCCAAAGGGTGAAGAGTCCCGGGACTATATGCTGGTGTGGGAAGGGGGGTTAAATAATTGACTGTAGTGGAATATGGGCCCATAATCTCCCAACAGTGGCTAACTGTCGGTTGATGATATAAAGTTTGGAAAGAGAAATTAACAGGGCTGTCCATATTTCACACTGTTGACACCGTGCATCTTCGTCATATTAAATTAAGTTATAAACCAACCGATGCACACTAAAACCACTTTTTAAGTAGCTTTATTATAAAATTGTTAAAATTGTACCCCAATTTTAACAATTTTATAATAAAGCTACTTAAAAAGTGGTTTTAGTGTGCATCAGTTGGTTTATAACTTAATTTAATAGGGCTGTCCATAGTTTATGCAGTAATATATACTCGTATATTGTCCAATAGCTCATGTGCATGGTGTAGTCTGAGACGTATTTATTTAATATTTCACAACTAACTCCAGTGACTACGTTTATTCTTGGGATGTTAACAGCATGATTTTTCAAGATGTCCCCCGCCTTCTATGGAATGAGAAGTTTAGTTACTGTGCTCACGAAACTTACTATTGGACCCTCATCTTAAGCCTCATAAATCCCAGCCATATCACCAAATCCCATGTCACTAAAATCCGCTATAAAATTATAGTACTTCTAGGTCTGTGTCTCGAAGAGCTTCCCTTTACTGTACTTTCCCAAGCTAAATATTTTGGTTCATTTCTTATTTCCGTCATGCGTACTACAGCATGCTACAGCATATCCTTGTTACTGTGATCACTTTGGTAATGTTAAGTGATGGGTGAAAATTATGTGAAGTCTTGTTGTGTCATCTTTCTATCCTTCTGTTGCTTCCTCTCTCTGTTAAGTCAAGATATTTCCCTCCTGTCCCCTTTCTCAAAAACTCTCAATACATAATCCTCTTGAATATCCTTCCATACAGAAAGGTTATTCAGATAAGCTCTTCATTTTGCATGTGAGTATGAGTTGTCGTGTCATGTTTCGTAAGACGTCATGTCATGTTTCATGGCCATAATACGTTAGTGCTGTTTAAGTGATCTTCAGTGTCCATGTTTTGGTCACCCCTGACGTGGAGATCATGACGTGCTTACCCTGGCACAAAGGGGCCATGCAGCAGATACATTAATCACTCACAAACAAATTGGTAATTAATGCATGAATGGATATAAATTACTTTACCATGTACGATCAATTCTAAAGCACCCTCCACATGATCTGATTACACACACATCAAACAAATGGTTACTGGAATATGGATACTAATACGAGACTCAGACTTGTCCCTTGGTTTTTGTTCCTCTCATTAAATGTGACTGTACTCTTCATTTAATTTTAAATTCACTGAAGCTGGATTTCGAGAGGAACAGTGAGAATGAAACCTTAACGTGAGGTCGGGATGCGTGTTCCTGGAGGGAGTTTTGAGTACCTCCAAACCAGACAATTCAAAGGGCAAGGGTTATGTATCATTTTGCAATACTCCCAGACCCCTGAAAATTGGCGTTGTCTAGTATAAATCTCCTGATTTTAGGCAGTATAGATACCATATTGAAAAGATGTGTCAGAAGAGGTGAATTAGAGGAAAAATTGCTCAGACTTGTAAAATAAGTCCTTTAAATTTAAAGATTTCGTCTTTCGGTTGTCAAGTGTTTAGGCCGTCATCTGCAAAACTAAAAATTGACAAAGTCTTTATAGTTTGACCAGCAGCTATTATTTCAACAACGGGCCATGTTTTGTTTTTTTCATGGAGCGACAGCCCGTAGTGGGCCAGGGCCTCCTCATTGTCGAGGCTTCACGATCACACACATTTGAGACACACCACACTCAGTAGGACTCCTCTTGACGAGTTATCAGTCCGACGCAGAGACCTCTACCTGACAACACACAACACTCACGATAGACAATCATTCCCCCGGCGGGATTCGAACCCACAATCCCAGCAAGCGAACGGCCGCGGACCCATGCCTTATACCAGTGGACCATATAACGACCTTGTTGGTTCCATAGTATGGTTACATTATTATTATTAGTAATAGTAAGTAGTAGTAGTGTAGTAGTAGTAGTAGTAGTAGTAGTGTGGTGGGTACTTAAGTAATAGTACAGTATCTGCGTACTTGCGCATTGTTGCAATCGCGTGCTGATTAGCAACTGGCCCTGGGCTGCTAAGCCTGTGTGTCAATAAATTGAATTGAATGGAACTCTACTGTCAATATATTCAGGAACAAATTATCTCTCATAACAATTTTTACCTTAACAATCATAATTTTATTAATGCTGTTTTAGATGTGATTTCTTATTATCTCTTTTCTCTTTTGTTTTTGTTATTTGTGTATTTTTCTTATGTCCTTGTGCTGTCTCTGTAACTGGTCTTATGGCTGTTGTGCCAGAACGTTAATAATGTAGAACTAAATTGAATTTGACTGAATCGAATTGAATTATTAATCCCGTTTCATGGGATACACCTTTGACCTGTTCCAAACCCACGTTAGTTTTAAAGCAATAAAGCATATTTCGCATTTTCTAGGACACCTGGTTGGACATTCTTTCCAGTGGAAAGCAGCGATTGGTCTGGGGCATTGGACACGACACACAGACGTATATATTTTACACGGAAAGGACGATGCCGATACCAGAGCTGTGCCAGACTCTAAGCTTTGATTTCGCTCTGTCTGTGTGACGTGTTTGTTGTGCCTAGCATGAGTAATAATTTGTAACGCTAAAATTAAGCGTCGTTTTAATCACTGCCTCTCTAATTGCCATGCTAATTACCAGACCAAATTTTCATTTCACTTTTCATGTTGTGGCAACATATAAAGCAATTTAATTAATTGTGGACGCTAGGTAATACCTGTCATGTACAAGTTAACACACAAAAACTGATCAAAATAATTCTGGGTAATTGAAACCTGAGTGTAATTGACAGGGAAAATCAGGCTTTTGGAACGAAATAAATGTCTAATTTTCATTAAATAGCTTCACCGTGGCATGCAGTTATTCTTCTACCATTACAATTAATGAATATTACGGTGTTATTGGATACGACGCCCTCTTATTGCTATTCTTTGACTACCCTGAAGATTGAAGCAGCAAGCTCCTCCGAAACGTCGGTAACAGTTTACCAGTCATCATGGCCTCATATTCCATAAGAACGTAATCTGCATCGACAACGCTATGAAAACAAAGTCAGTTACAAGTTTTGAACAGTGACTTCGATGCTGCTTCAAATACAGAGATTATAAAGAGCCAAATTGTAGGCAAAAAGCTGACATGATGTGTAATCATAGTGTATTCCTAGAGGCTACCGACATTGGCTTGGAGAGCCTGAAGAAGACCATTGAAAATGTCAATAAAATTTGCAAGACAACCTTTATTCTAAACTGATCCTTCCTGAATTGAGACCTTCGTCTTCTCAGCTATGCCTACCTCTTCTTATAAAGTTGTCCCTTTATACGCTAAGAAGGCGTATGAGGGGAGTGACTTGATAGTTCCACTCATTCTTAATCTCGGTACTAGATGGGAGTGAGTGGTCAGTTTCAAGTCCCAGCCTCTTTACCGCCGGGAAAAGAGCCGCCGATACCAATTGAAGGAGGCTGGGTGGGCCCCAAAACAGATATTGATGTTTCGGAAAAGAGGAAAAGTCTGTTACTTCTGCCCCGGAATTATTGAAGGCGGTAAAATGTTTTGCCAGAGAAGTGGTTTTCTTGAAAACAGTGTGTGATGCGCATGCGCAGTCGAAACGTATTGCTTTTCCATTTTCCTTCTGCTTTTGGAAGGCATACAATTCTAAGTTGCTGGCGTCTCTGCAGTCATCAAGGTAAAGTACAGTATTTCATTTAACGAATAAGACCATCAAGATGTGGTCACACTTTTCCTTAACCCTCTAAAGACGAAAGACAAGAAGAAGAAAAAGGAGGAGGAGGAGAAGAAGATGACAAAGAGATGTAGTAAGAAGCATTATCTTGATTTCAGGCTTCGGCCGCGATGTTGATGAGATCTGCGCTCTTTTGGGATATTACGTGGCGTCGTGTGGTAATTGTTTACCGACGTTTCGGGACAACGTATCGGTCCCATCTTCACGTGTCAAGAGTGAAGATGGGACCGATACGTTTTCCCGTAACGTCGGTTAACAATTACCACACAACGCCGCGTAATATCCCAGAAGAGCGCAGATCTCAACAGGCATTACGTTTACTATTATGGAGGGAGGAAGAAAATTTACTGCTCTGAAATTTCACAGGCTCTGCCCTTTCATCCTTCGGGTAAAGTCAGGCTGCACGCAGGGCAAAGAATTGGGAAGTGAAGAAGGTAGGATGATGGCAGTAAGATTGTTGGAGTCTGCAGCAGGGAAAAGAAGATGAGCATTTTGACTCAATTTTATTTCTGGAGGGAAGCATTTTCTTCGCAAGTTTTATAATCTTGGGAGGGCTGCATGTAATGCAACGTAGGGTTTGCATACCAACTCAGAATTTGCGTTGTGACCCAGGGAAACCACGGAAAATCTAGATCGGTTGACCGGACGCAGGACTTTCCGGCTGTGTGCTGAATTCTAACCAGCAGGCCAGCTTTCGAATACACGATGCCTAAGGGCAGTTCTATACTAGCCGTTGCTTTATTTCTAAAAACGTACAAATGTATTTTACAAGAAATACACTGAGTATAGAATGTAGAATATTTTTAATGTTAAAAATGGTGGTGTATGAAATAACTGCTGTATCTTAAAGGTTCAAATACTGTGTACAATAACATTACCAACAAAACGCACACACTATATTAAAAGTAGTTATATACACAATGACCTACATGTTTCGACCAACCATGTGGCCATTTTCAGGGAGGTAAAATACAAAGGATAAATACATAAAAGTTAAATTAAATTAAAGTTAATTTAATCTAATTCAATTCAATTTAACCTTTTATATATCTGTCCTTTGTATTTCACCTCCCTGAAAATGGCCACATATTTGGGGAAACATGTAGGAGGTCATTGTTTATGTAACTATTTTAATACACTTTTGTGCATTTTGTTGGTACTGTTATTGTATATAATCGATTAATGCAAGGATTATGGATCATATAAATTTGTTTAAATACTGATATTTGGAACAGGATCCGTCTTGCGAATCTTGTAGTGGCTCAGTTTGTCATGAATTACGGCTAGCTATGAGGCGAGTTCGATGCAGTAGTTAGAACACCGAAAATGACGCGTCAACACCCACACACCCTATTTCTTTCACGTAAGTTTTAATACAGACACATTCCTTAAATAACTGAACAAAAATATGTGAATGAACTCCAGGCTTTAACTCCGTGACGCATTATTAACTGCGCCCATAATACAAATAGGAAGGAGCGACACGAAGGGAGGGAGGGGGGGACAGTCTGAATTTAATCCAGAAACGCAACAATTCTGTTGGTTTGACCGCTATAGTGTTCTGTAATTCTATGTATCACTTTGTATGCATGTTTCCTTTGCAGCTGTAGGCGCTGCAATAATTCTACACTCACAAAAGGGCATCAACTTGCGTGGATAATTCAGCGTTTAATCTAAAGTGTAATTCCATTTGACAGTGCAGAATTGAATTCGTGTTGCTACTGATTCTAGCGTCGTGTAGTCCGCTGTTTCCGTGATACCGCGATATTATACATTTCATTCAAGGATGACCAAAATTTGCTAGATGTCTAGGCTTAAATCGTTTTGCGGAAGGTATGTGACAGGGTAAACTCAGAAATAGTACTGTTCATAAAACACCGACAAAATACACTTCACTTTACCATTTTTTTATTTCACTAGGCCCCTACATATGTTTCGGTTTATGCAAAAACCATCATCAGGGGGTTCTCAAAACCGAAACATATGTACGGGTCTAGTGAAATAGAAAAGTGGTAAAGTGAAGTGCATTTTGTCGGTGTTTTATGAACAGTGAATTGTGAAATATGCACGGTGAGACTAATATCAAATTTTTAGAAATAGTAATTAACAAATCGCGGATAATTCGCTTGAAGTAATATTATCTGCCTAGTGTAATAATGATGAAAGTAGCTATATAGGTCGCCACTGCAATGTAATCAGTTCGGACTACAGTCACTGTGTTACATTAAAGCCGATCATCTTGAATTTCTGACTTATGTGGTTTTCCCATGTCGATAACACAGCAGATGTGTAGTAATTTCTGGGCTTTCTATTGCTAAATATTCAAATGATATAACAGAAAGCAAACATAAACACATGTGTTTATAAACCTACTATATATCTACGTAACACATACTGATACATACGTGCGTGTATAACGTACATAAAGGCACGCATGCGCACACGAACACACGTAAGTAATGAAATTTATGGTACTATGATGTTAAAAAAAGGTAAAGTTTTCCCTGTGCACGCCATAAAGTCATATAGAGGGAGCAGAGGTATAGCTCCTCATTTTAATATCGGTAATAGATGGAGGTGAGTGGTCAACATCACGCCCCGGCTGCTTTAGCCCTGGGAAAGAGCCCCAGGGGCCCATTGAGTAAGAGGCTGGTGTAAGTCAAGAAAAACGTATTGAAGATATTGATTTAGACTGATCTCTTGTGATTGTGGTGAGGTTCACCGAGTGAAATTGTCAACCATTTGAATGTTATCGAGGGTAAAGAATTACAGTCGAACCCGTTTATAACGACATCGGTTTATATGACACCTCGTCTATAGTGTCAGATATTCTGTGGTAGCAACTCATTCCTCACTGTTAACCATAACATTGTACTCCTCGGTTATAACAACGCTCGCTTATAACGATACAAAATATTCAGTCCCTTTCATGATGTTATAATCGAGTTCGGCTGTATATTATTTTAAAATGGGGTTCACCGATTGAAATTGTCAACCATTTGAATGTTATCGAGGGTAAAGAATTACAGTCGAACCCGTTTATAACGACATCGGTTTATATGACACCTCGTCTATAGTGTCAGATATTCTGTGGTAGCAACTCATTCCTCACTGTTAACCATAACATTGTACTCCTCGGTTATAACAACGCTCGCTTATAACGATACAAAATATTCAGTCCCTTTCATGATGTTATAATCGAGTTCGGCTGTATATTATTTTAAAATGGGGTTCACCGATTGAAATTGTCAACCATTTGAATGTTATCGAGGGTAAAGAATTACAGTCGAACCCGTTTATAACGACATCGGTTTATATGACACCTCGTCTATAGTGTCAGATATTCTGTGGTAGCAACTCATTCCTCACTGTTAACATAACATTGTACTCCTCGGTTATAACAACGCTCGCTTATAACGATACAAAATATTCAGTCCCTTTCATGATGTTATAATCGAGTTCGGCTGTATATTATTTTAAAATGGAGTTCACCATTGAAATTGTCAACCATTTGAATGTTATCGAGGGTAAAGAATTACAATCGAACCCGTTATAACGACATCGGTTTATATGACACCTCGTCTATAGTGTCAATATTACTGTGGTAGCAACTCATTCCTCACTGTTAACCATAACATTGTACTCCTCGGTTATAACAACGCTCGCTTATAACGATACAAAACATTCAGTCCCTTTCATGATGTTATAATCGAGTTCGGCTGTATATTATTTTAAAATGGGGTTCACCGATTGAAATTGTCAACCATTTGAATGTTATCGAGGGTAAAGAATTACAGTCGAACCCGTTTATAACGACATCGGTTTATATGACACCTCGTCTATAGTGTCAGATATTCTGTGGTAGCAACTCATTCCTCACTGTTAACCATAACATTGTACTCCTCGGTTATAACAACGCTCGCTTATAACGATACAAAATATTCAGTCCCTTTCATGATGTTATAATCGAGTTCGGCTGTATATTATTTTAAAATGGGGTTCACCATTGAAATTGTCAACCATTTGAATGTTATCGAGAGTAAAGAATTACAATCGAACCCGGTTATAACGACATCGGTTTATATGACACCTCGTCTATAGTGTCAAATTCTGTGGTAGCAACTCATTCCTCACTGTTAACCATAACATTGTACTCCTCGGTTATAACAACGCTCGCTTATAACGATACAAAATATTCAGTCCCTTTCATGATGTTATAATCGAGTTCGGCTGTATATTATTTTAAAATGGGGTTCACCGATTGAAATTATCAACCATTTGAATGTTATCGAGGGTAAAGAATTATATTCTTTAAAGAGCTGAAGTAAAAATCTACATTTATGAATGTTATTAAATCAAATTACGTTTATGAAACTTGCGTTCCACATTTCTCTTTCCTTTCTGGTTTTTCTAGCACAACACTCCCATCAATCAATCCCCAGATGGACGTGAGGAACGAAGCAGAATTCTGAACAAAAACAGACGAACGCAAAATGCTTTTATATATTTCCCCGCGTAGTGGGAATGCTGACGGAAGTGAGAGGTTAGAGGCAGTCCCTGTTGTTATTGTTTTTTAATGAACACAGTTCGATCAGACATTTGGGGCGTTGGCATGGCGGAGAGGGGAGTTCTTGTGGTCGACCCAGACACGTCATCAGTGATGGCGTTGCTCATTCATTATCATGAAACAATATGGAGAAGTTTCACCAGCACCAGATTGGAATAGTCAATCACATATTCTAAAGTTACATCAGTCTTCTATTATCTAGGCCTTGCCAGTTTTCAATGGTTGGAACGTTTTATCTGCAAATCGAACCTCAGTTGCAGACTGACAGCAGAACCAATAAATATAATTGCTAATCTTCTTGACTGCTGATACGAAGTGGTTGTAAGTGTTCTGATTTATAAATGTGGAATGCTGAAAATCATGCTGGTACTTACTGCCGTTTTTCGCGCGTCGCCAAGCAGGCTGATTGAAAAATAATGGTTTTCGGTTAACTAACTCGCTTTTATTAGAATCCCAAGTTTCAAAGCAGATAATACATTAGACGCGTTCCGTAACCATTTTAGTCTGAAACAAGACTTCACTTTAATGTCATTAGAAGGAAATTCTCGTATACATTCAAAGGGGAATAATTTCTTTCGTATCTTCCACCACTTTTGTTCCTTTCTATCTTTCTTTCCTTCTTTCCATATTCCCTTCTTTATTATTCTTTCTTGGCTATGACTTATGTTATACTGCAGCAGTGAATTTTCGGTACTTCTTTATACGTCAGAATGCATGTCTTCGGGCATAGTGCTGCCACCTGTGTAAGTAGTGGAAACTATCAGGTGCTGTGGAAACGGCATGAGAACAAATGTTACACCGTCAATAATAAACCTTCTCCTCTTGCAGTATCTACTATATGTGTATGTATGTATATACACACACATATTGTTAAATTTATCCCTGTAACTTGCCATGAAGGCACAGAGGGGAATGAAGTATAGCTCCACTCTTACCTAACTTCGGCGCTAGATTGTGTTGGGTGGTTAACGCCACGCCCCGGCCGCTTTAACCCCGGGAAGAGCCCCAGTACCCACGGGAAGAGGCTCGGTGGTCCCCAGGGCCGGTCTGGACGGGTTTTGTCGAAGAGAAAATCCTTTTCCACCACGAAGAGTCGTTCGGAGTGGGCAGTGACTTAGCCGACACCCGTTCGGAGTGGGCAGTGACTTAGCCGACACCCGTTCGGAGTGGGCAGTGACTTAGCCGACAACTGTTCGGAGTGGGCAGTGACTTAGCCGACAACCGTTCGGAGTGGGCAGTGACTTAGCCGACACCCGTTCGGAGTGGGCAGTGACTTACCCGACACCCGTTCGGAGTGGGCAGTGACTTACCCGACACTCGTTCGGAGTGGACAGTGACTTACCCGACACCCGTTCGGAGTGGGCAGTGACTTAGCCGACACCCGTTCGGAGTGGGCAGTGACTTGTCCGACACCCGTTCGGAGTGGGCAGTGACTTAGCCGACACCCGTTCGGAGTGGGCAGTGACTTATTCGACACCCGTTCGGAGTGGGCAGTGACTTAGCCGACACCCGTTCGGAGTGGGCAGTGACTTAGCCGACAACCGTTCGGAGTGGGTAGTGACTTAGCCGACACCCGTTCGGAGTGGGCAGTGACTTAGCCGACACCCGTTCGGAGTGGGCAGTGACTTAGCCGACACACGTTCGGAGTGGGCAGTGACTTACCCGACACCCGTTCGGAGTGGACAGTGACTTAGCCGACACCCGTTCGGAGTGGACAGTGACTTAGCCGACACCCGTTCGGAGTGTGCAGTGACTTCGCCGACACCCGTTCGGAGTGGGCAGTGACTTAGCCGACACCCGTTCGGAGTGGGCAGTGACTTAGCCGACACCCGTTTGGAGTGGGCAGTGACTTAGCCGACACCCATTCTCGGTACCTCCCGAATGAAAGTCAGAAAGCCGAGTGATGGACACCCCTTCTTTGCGCCTAAAAGTGTAGGACAAGGTTTACCACACACACACGCACACGCACGCATATGTAATCAATGCACATTCACTAATACTGTATAGTTAGTTACATGAAGTAGGCATCGACTGCTTGCTGTCTCGTGTCTCGGTATTTACAGTTGAGGCAAAGACACTAAGACTGTTAGAATACTGTTATATTCACTTCAGGAATTCGTTGGTCTGATTTTTTATTTAGCAAAGTAAAAAATATATATGTCTTCTTCCAAGGAAGTGAAGTGTAAGCATAACGAGGAGCTTCATGATCCGTACTGCTCACCAAATATCATTCGTGTGATCTTAAGAAGAATGATATGTGCTAGTTTGCGGGAGAAGTGAAATGCTTACAGGGCCTTGCTGGGGAAACTTGAAGGAAAGAGGCCACTTGGAAGGCCTAGGCGTAGATGGGAGGGTAATCTTCAAGAAATAGGCAGGGAGAGCGTGGGCTGGATTCATTTGGTTCAGAATAGGGACAAGTTATGGGCCCTTGTGAAGACAGTAACGAACCTTTGGGTTCTACGAAATGTGAGGAATTTCTTGACTAGCAGGGGAACTACCATCCTCTCAAAAGAAGTTTGCTCCATTTTATTAATTAGTTAGGTATTTACTTAGTTATTTGGTTATTTGGTTAGTCAGGCAGTCAGTTCGTTCTTTAGTTAGTTAGGATAGTCAGTCAGATATATCTTCATAGCTATGGATTTCTTCTTTACATGTAATAAATATGAGTTCAACAGAGTATCATTTTTCAGTCTTGTTGTTATGAGGAGTCAGTCTCCGAAACGTCGTATTATTATAATGTTGTACTTTAACCTTTTAAAGCCTAGCGGTTACTTTACGTACCACCAGGTTTAACATTCAAAAATTCTACATGGTGCTCACATTACGTTTATGTGTTTTGTACGTATCTCAGGATAAACAGCGACTTTTACCTTATACAAAATTAGCAGGCTGGTTTTGTATAAGCGTGGTAGAGAGTGTTTACTGCTCGGTACGCACTGAATCCTTATATAAAATAGAGTTCGCCTTTAAAGGGTTAACCAGACAATGCACACAGTGGAGCTGATGTATTATTATTAATGCTGTCACGAATGGTAATGATAATAATACAGTCATTAAACTTCGAACCATGTGAAACCGCACACCTTGCCATCTAATTCCATTAGCCAGTCACATAAAACCAAAGCGCATTATATCAACGCTTCTTATACTGCCAGACGCTAATCTACACCTTCGGCCACATTTTCAGCACAAACTGTTTCCCCCCATGTGGGACAGAATTCGACCAGGCCACAATATTTTATTCATTTATATAAAACATAAGAAGAGGTAAAGAGGGACGTTGTAAAAGACAAGCTAAAGTAGCTGTATTTCACTGTCTTTTAGTGAAAGAAACTATCTGATCAGGTAACAAAACGGTCGTATTGCTTGCCTCACATATTTTCAACAAACATTTTCTCCTTGTTTTAACTACGTGCCTATTCAATTAATTTTCTACACGCGTTTATTTATAACAAAACTCGTAAACAATGTTAGCAACAACGGTGTATATCTGCGCTCTTCTGAGATATTACGCAGCGTCGAGTGGTAATTGTTTACCGACGTTTCGGGGCCTTATCAGCCCCATCTTCGAGTGTCAAGAAGTCCAAATCTTGACCCTTGAAGATGGGACCGATACGTTGTCCCGAAACGTCTGTAAACAATTACCACTCGACGCCGCGTAATATCCCAGAAGAGCGCAGATCTCGTCAAGATCGCGGCGGAAGCCTGAAATCACGAAGAGCAGTGTACTTGAAACTATTAATAAGTACGTGAATATTAGTGCAATAAAAAAACAAATACTGTTTTTATCTTATTTATAATTAAATTGGTGTTCCATTATCAAAGTTTGTTATATTAATCATTCCTCCTATTATTTATAACCTTACGATGACAATGTTTCTAAATATAAATAGATCGCTTTATGCATTAAATTGTATTCGTTTTCCTATTACCCAAATAGCAATGATCAGAGATCGCGTTATGCATTAATTTATATATGGTTTCCACATAGCACTTCGAGTCTGAAGAGTGTATAACGATAGCCAAAGAAACTGATAATAATGACGATGAAGTTGTTTACAGTACGAAGAAGGAGAAAGACACAGGTAAGTGATGAAACTTCACGAACAGACTAGATAGAACTAATTGTATGCCTACTGAATTGGACCGTGTGACTTCGCTAATGACGGAGCAGTGTTGGTTTTATACGTGTAATTTTGAGGACGTGAAGTGCATTAATTCTCGATGACAAATCTATAAGGCTCTCCTAATGTATGTATCAGGCTGAGCTTCGGAGTGGTGTGTATGTAACCGTGCAAACGCTTACCGCCTGCCGCCTCTTTCTCGCTTTGAAATATAAATGAATAATTTTGAATGGGTATGTGATAAACGACTGTCACAGAGTAATAAATGGTCGTTCCCTGTGACATTCACACTCCATTTAGATTCTGGTCTAAAGGCATGCCTTTTATTTTTGAAACACAGCAACTGTGAACAAAAGTTCCTAGCTCCCTGTGCTTAGAAGAGTGGCGTGACATATCACTGTTGCTAAGTTAAGAATATTTATTTCAGAAGTGTAAGGCCACTACATCGCGTTATGTGCCACTTTTTTTCGTAGTACGATATACTAGATACGCGGTTAGTCGCCGGCCTCATCGCGAAGGCCCGGGTTTGATCGCAGGCCAGTTCGTGTGGGATTTGTGGTGCGCAAAGTGGCACGGGAACAGGGTTTTAATTCTAGTACTTAGAGTTTCCCCTGCCAGTTATATAATCTTAGCAGTTGACCGCGTCGTAAAGAAAACACTTTACAGAAGTAGATTTGCTATGAAATTAAGCACGTGACCACAATTGGTATTAAAATTTACACGTAGATCCTTCTATTGTGAGCCACCCAGTGACAACTATCAAAACTGAGTGTCGAACCCACGCCTAATTTTATAGTGATTTTAGATCCGTGTAGCGGGAAATAACGTCGCGAAATTGTGCTGCTTTACCTGATACAAAGGCTTTCAGAAAAACATGACACATTTTAGGAGCACTTTGTATACATACATACATACATGCGGGCGCACGCACACTACAAAATCCTGTATAAACAAGGGTCGTTCAACGCTTTGTCTTTGAAAGCCAAGACCTATTTTACTTTAGGATTAGAAGGATTAAAATAAAAGTTTCCAAATGGATAGCTCAGTCGGTATAGCGACTCGCTACGGGTTGGATGGTCCGGGGATTGAATCCCGGTGGGGACGAGATTTTTCGCAGACGTCCAGACAGGCCCTGGGGCCCCACCCAGCCTCCTATACAATGGGTACCGGGTCACTTTTCCGGGGGTAAAGCGGCCGGGGCGTGGAGTTGACCACCGACCCTCATCTAGTGCCAGGGTTAAAGAAAGAGTAGAGCTATACCTCTACTCCCCCTCTGGGCGTTCATGGCCTGTTCTAGGGTGAACTTTACCTTTATGTGAGCAGACTTATTTCTTTGTTGCTCAGCAAGCCAAGCTGTGTAGCATATTTCAGGAACACTCCGTATGTGGAAGAGTTAATTGTAGTTAGGTTTTGAAAACAGGAACTCGCCAAGTAAAAAGCCATTTAGACAAGCAACTCGTAACTTTGTAAACTAGTTTCAAAGTTTAGTCTTGAAAAAGATGATACGTGGCTTGATAAAACGTATTAAAATTTGGATATACATGTTGTGTTTTGTCGTCAGACAAATATTGTGTACAGACATACACATCTTCAATAACGAGGTTATGTATTCTTGGTTTTCATTCATATGTTATTTTGGTTCTTAAGTGCGACGTCTACTTCATGCGTCAGTTATCCCATATCCTGGGACCATTTCTTTATCCTCCATCTCACAACTTAACACTTGATAGCAATTGAGACAAAACTCCGTCAAATTACAAGAAGAAACTTCCATCCGCTGAGCTGCAGAAACCGCATTGCTGACCTAAAAGCAGGCGTAGACCCTGTTGATGACACTACTCCTTCTACATCTTCCACTCAACTTCTCTAAACCTCCAACTTCGTTAATTTAAGCTCCTGAAGTAATCTTTCTAACTACTTTCGTGAACAACACCATTACAGAAAATAAGATTGCAAAGGTTACGGAACACAGCATTTCCATTTTTCTGCACAGGCGATGTGAATGCTCCTCCGTGCAGCTGCTCAAATTATTCTGATGATTGTGTAGATCTGTAATATAGATCGTTAAGAAATATTAGCATGCGAATTTTTAGGCGCATTCGAAAACTTGCGAAAAACAGCTATTAGCTTCTTCATGTCTGTCTGTCCCTCCGTCTGTCCGTCCGCATAGAACAACTCGGCTCCCAATGGACGGATTTTCATGAAATTTCATATTTGCGTATTTTTCGAAAATCTGTCAAGAAAATTCAAGTTTTATTAAAATCTGACAAGAATAACGGGTACATTACATGAAGACCTATGTACATTTACGATATCTCGCTGAATTCGTCTTAGAAAGAGAAATGTTTCAGACAAAAGTTGTAGAGAAAAGGCACACATTGTATGTTGAATAATTTTTTTCCCCAAAAAATCGTGTCGTTTTTTAGATAATGTGGAAGAATATTGTACATCCAGACAGGCCACAGATGACAATATAATACGGCGCATGCGCTTTGCATGCTGGATAACTAAGGCTACAGACACACAGAATATTCAATACTTCCTGCTTTTCCACGGGAACAGTAGTTACGCGAACGCGTCTCAGTGTTACGTTTATACGTACATTGCCTATCTCGTTTAAAATTACCGTTAATATAAATTTCATCAAAATTCATTCATCTCTTTTCGAGCTGAAACTCGCGGACTGAGATTGATTCACAATATACGCTATTGGCCAATGCGTTCAGTTTAGGCACGTTATTCAAAGAACTTTTGATGGCTAGTTTCTTAACATTGTCCATATATGGAACGAGAAACGTTTATAGCTCTGATTATGAACTTATCGAGGAATACAGTAACTGACACTTCAAAGACCGTGAAGGATATTGCAGCAAAATAATGAGAAATTGGTTTCGAGATTGGGATGCTAATGTAACTATTTCATGATCGCAATGAATGGAGGTTGTGTTGAACCTACAGATTTCACCGCCAGAGAAATGTCGCCTTAGTTAATCCCTCTCAGCAACTCAATACAACTAATAGTATGACTGACTTGTGTAGGCTACAGTGTGAGGAAGGTTATTATGATTGCGTCATGCTCAGAACCCTGACTGCAAGAACACGTAGAGCAGCATGCTACGGTGTTGAGATCGAATGCTAGAAACTGTTTGAACCTCCCCTTAATAACAGTACATATATTCTGAAATACTACTCTGATATAAATTGTAAGTTCTGTCACTGTTATTTTACGGATTTCCACCCATAGATATTGCTGTAATTCCATGAAAGTGAAGTTTTAATGTCACGAATTCAGGGCAATTCTAGAATAGTTGTTAAGTCATTTCTTCGATGTTCTTTTGGTTGTATGGCTGGGCTCATTCCGTCATCACCTTCTTAGAATTTGTTTCCGTGTCTTCCGATGCCCACATCAGCCTCGTCGGAACAAATTTGCACGCAAACATCAGTAGAAGCGATCATATTAGCATGTATTCCGAATCGCCCCCCAATTGTCTTCTTCCGCAAAAATTCATTATTTAATATCATTACTGTTATTACTGCTGTATTTGCGTATAGTCCTGTATATAGTGCAGTACTATTCGCTATCAAATAAAAACATACGAGTTGGAGTAAAGATCACAAGTCGGCACGCATTCCGAATGTCTGCAGTTCGAATTCCGGTTATAGAGAAGTGTGGAACACTGACAACCCTCTTGATTTGTTTCTCGGCAGGATTATTAACTACATTCGCTGGATTTCTGGCGGTTACGTCAGTTCCGTTTGGCAGATGATGCTATAATATCGTATACTTGCCTTTGTAAATCTATTGCCCCTAACCCCTTAAAGACTTAGAATAACGTGAAATACATTTAAAGATTCAGCTCGTACCGCGCAGTAAACACACTGCATCTCGGTTATAAAAACCAATCAGTTAATGCTGTATAGGGAAATCATTGCTGTTTTTTTTTCTGAGATCCGTACAAAACACAAACTGTGTGGGAAGAAGGTAGAATTTTTTAGGCGCGTTCGCAAAATTGCGAAAAGCGACTATTAGGTTTGATACGTCTGTCTGTCTGTCCTTCCGACCGTCCGCATGGAACAACTCGGCTCCAACTGGACGGATTTTCATGAAATTTAGTATTCGAAAATTTTTCTAAAATATGTCGAGAAAATTCGAATTTTATTAGAATCTGACAAGAATAACGAGTACTTTAAGTGAATACCTATGTACATTTATGATATCTCGCTCAGTTCTTCTTGGAATGGGAAATGTTTCAGACAAAAGTTGTAGAGAAAATGAAAACACATTTGATGTTCAATACCGTTTTTCCGAAAATCGTGCCGTTTATGAGATAACGTGGAAAAATATGGTACTGCCAGACAGGCCACAGATGACAATATAATACGGCGCATGTTCATGAATTGCTGGATAACGAAGGCTGCACACACACACACACACACACACACACAGTCAGAATATGCAATACTTGTTGCTTTTCCACGGCAACAGTGGTTACGCGAACGCGCCTCAATGTTACTTGTACACGTACATTGCCTGCCCTGAATGTTAAACCTGATGGTTAATATTGTAATCTAACCACTGGGATTTTTAAGGTTGACGACTGATATGCGACTTCATATAGAGGTTTGTATCCTCCCTGAATATCTCTGGCGTTGGTTGTCCGTAGTAACTTCTGTTGTTTATTGTCCGTTCCTGAGGTACGAGTTAGTCTGTACTTTGTGTACACGATATTTCGAGAGTTGGCTATTACCGATGTCGTCTGAATGTGTGTCATTATGCTGACAGAGTTTTGTTACTGATCAGTCCGAGAGCCTTTGCTCAGAATAGTTTGTATTAATTCCAACCTTTACCACTAGTTTGAAAACAAAAGCTAATGCTTCTCGCCAAATTTAAGCAAACCTACTCTTCAATTCGTAAATTTAAATTGGATATACTTTCTCAACATCTGTATAAACCTAACCAATTTCTTTTTGTAAAGCGTAAACGTACACATAATCTTGAAACTGTGGAACTGAACATTTTTATGTGAAGTGGATCTTTTAGACCCATATTGAAGGATTTAACAGGTAGGCTTTCTTTGTGCCAATATTACAAAACTTAACTTCCCACAATTCAAGTTTCGTATACCTTATGAAACATTTCATATTTTTCCTGAACTACTTAACTTCTTTTCTCTCTCTCCCACGATGATATAATGGAAAATAAAGCGACGCAGCTCTGAGATATACCAAGACGAAAAGAGAAATGAGAAGGAAAAGTATGAAAACGAATTTGACAATGTGATGAATGATAGAAGTCCCTTGGCATGCATAACCAAATTATTTCTATGCGTCGAAAAGTTTTGCTTCTTCTGCACTTGGCATTAGTCTACTTTTAGTTTCCGGAGGACCAAGATGAAAGCTCGCTTTGTGTAGGCTCCTTATAGAAGTAATAAGAACAAATAAAGACATTTCTTTGAAATTCTTGATGAAACACGCCACATTC
The DNA here is from genome assembly GCA_021186555.1 of Reticulitermes speratus. NCBI lineage: Eukaryota > Metazoa > Arthropoda > Insecta > Blattodea > Rhinotermitidae > Reticulitermes > Reticulitermes speratus. The sequence continues at coordinate 8,116,142 of JAJKFL010000001.1, forward strand.
TGCAAGTTTTTGTTCCAGAAACACTAATTTAATGCTCCTGGAAATTATGTCGAATGGAACACGAAACAAAATCAACACGATAGGTTTGATCGATCTGTGTGCAGGGAAGGAAATGTTTGATATATTGCGGCAAAAAAAAAGCGAAATATTGAGACACGGTATGCGTTTGCTCAGTGGTAATAAATCAGTACTAATATACCCACGTAGTTCGGTAAGTGGGCACATTATACGTGCTGTGGCCGGGATAGGTCTGTGGGTGTAGTAACTGGGTCATGGCCGTGTCATGGCTCAGGCGGTTAGTGGCCAGCCTCTCACCGCGGAGGTCCGGGTTCGATCCCGGGTCAGTCCATGTGAGATTTGTCGTTGACAAAGTGGTACTGGGACAGGTTTCTCCCCCAAGTACTTCGGTTTTCCTCTGTCAATTTCATTCCACCGGTGCTCCATTACACGGAATAACGAAAAAAACTATTCATCTTCATCACAGGGTTGCACAATAAGCCTCAAGGCTGCGGTGCGTCCGTAGCATTTGCTGCGGGGCCCTTCACCACAAAAGAACCTTAGGCCACGGGCTGCATAACTGCGAAATCATAGTTAGATTTCCGGAATTTGAGAGGGTTTTCTCTTCTCGAAATTGCTCAACCCCCCCTCTGAGCCTATACAGCCTACAGGGCGGCTCTTTCTCCAGGGGTTGCAGTAGGCGGGGCGTGAAGCGAACCACTCACGTCCCTCTAGGGCCGAAGTTAAAAATGAGTGGAACGACGCCTACGTTGAACATACGCGTTTATGCGGTATAAAGAGACAGCTTTAATTTCAGCCTTCATTTTGCAAGTTATCGTGCAGAAACCGCGGCCTGGTTTAACAGCTTTTTTTTTTGTCTGATTTTTCAAAATCGAATCTCGAACTCAGATGTGATATCCTGAAACTTTCTACCTTTGTCTCAATATCGTTATTGACTTACATTCTGCCACGACCCCCCCCCCCCCCCCACGCTATTATTTCAGTTTACTACTCAACATTATCCTGGACCTGTCTTCGTCAGAATATGACCAATAAGTATGAGAAAGCGTCATAAAATAAAGCATTGAAAAAATCAATAAACATTCTGCAGTTTGTGCTTTAACAAATGGAAATATTTTTTGCACCGAACGCCACAGAGTAGCGATTAGCTTGTGCAGGGATGCAGGAATTCCGGGCGGCAGGTCGCCACGGCGACTAAATTTTGTACGGTGGCGCGTAATCCTTGTGGGTGATCAGTATGGAACTTGGTTTATGTCACCGTTCTGGCGTCTAGAATTTTGATGGCTGCTAGATTTTTGAAACGTTTGTGCACCGTGGACCATCCTTTTGTAATTTCCTGACGTCAGTCGACGCTGTGTTAATTTTGCAGCATGAGAGGGTAATATTTAACCTGTGACATAACCAGCAACCCAACAGCCACATGAAAACTGAAATTAATATTTGTATGATTTGCATATGTCATTCCATTAAATTATTTTTAAACATACGCACACAAACTTATACATATATATATTGCTGTACATCAAAGGAAATGTCGTACTGTCAACCAAATAACTGTTCTGCTTTACAAAGGGTTGGCAGGGCTTTTAATTGTTACAATGAATGTTAATAAGGACACGTTAATTTGTGTTAAATCTGGCTTCTTTCTGTGTGGGCAGGCAGAAAATCAGTGACACATTTTAGAAAATTCGCTCCGTGAAATTTACCGCAAACTGAAAAAAATCATGTAGACGAATAAATTAAACATTGTCCTGTCCTTTTCAATTTTTTTTTTCATAAATTATTCTTTAACACATGTACTACATTGAAGTGAATTTTTATGAAATCCAACACACAGACGATTAAGGTCACTGTTGTTAAAAGACGAACAGCAAATACAACGTAGGCCTACCAGAATTGCTACATATTTGCTCAGTGCTCGGTTTGTGGACTTAAGGCACACTAAAGGATCATTCAGCACTGACAGAAAGAAAAGAACATAGAGACGCAGGATAAAACAAAGAAAGAATTAAGTAAAAATTAGAAGAGAGGGAACAAAGAGAAATGGACAGCTATCCATTTAAATGTTATATTTATTAGCTACGTAGCTGTGTAACGGGTCTGGAAAATCTGACAGCCTGGAATCATGTTCTGTGCGAAATAAAGTGTTAGGGCACGAATCGCCAGTCGTATAACCGAGGACACCTTGATGTCGTCGTGAACACTTTGTTGGGTGGTGCCCTAACAGTTTTAAAATATTCATATTACTTGTTAATTTTTCGTCAATAATCGCCAAAGACGCGGCAATTTTCGCTATCTAAAAATAATTTGATTTCAGTGCCGAGAAGTTCTAGAATTTAGGTTTAGTTCAGGTGTCATTTTGATGTAGAGTTTCGGTTGTGAATAATGGTAACAATAGTAAATAAGGGTACCAGTTGTAAATAATGGTAACAATAGTAAATAACGGTACCAGTTGTAAATAACGGTAACAATAGTAAATAAAAGTACCGGTTGTAAATAATGGTAACAATAGTAAATAAAGGTACCAGTTGTAAATAAAGGTAACAGTAGTAAATAACGGTACCAGTTTAAATAACGGTAACGGTTGTAAATAATCGTAGCAGCAGTAAGTAATGGTAAGAATTGTGAATAGAGGTAAAAATTTAAAATTAGCGTAACAATAGTAAATAATGATGGCAGTAGTAAGTAATTGTAATATTAATAATAAGTAATTGTAACAGTTTGTACGAAGATGGCATTATTCCTTTGGAATTTGTGTACAATCAATTTTGTAAAATCAAGAATTTGGAAACTGCATTGATGTGAGAACTTAAGGATCAAAGCTATTGACAATCTCTTTTAACTAGAGTCATGTCTGTAGTACGTGTACATGCAAACGGTGCCCCATATAGGCCTACTCGTAAATTGCATGTTCCATCTAGTTACTTCCACCTAGAAAAGGTTAGTGACCCCTGTCATAGTTCATCATTGGGATTCAAACCCCCCCACTTGTCGGGATTACAGTCTTTGTGCCTTCTTGATTCGTAATCTTTCAACCTATCTTTAATAACTTTAATTATTTATTAGTTTTAATTACAAGTTTCAGCATGAAACTGCAAACTGTTATTCCCATATATCTAACTCCATGTAAACAACGGATTATTCCTGTCTGATAATTATAATTAACAGGTTACTTGTGTTGGATATTGAGAAAATATAAAGCTCTCTCCTTTAAGCGTGTTTCTATCGAAGCTGTCACTTGCTGAGATTATATAGCGTTGGGCATTTAGCTTACAGATCTCATGAAGCCTATACGCAAATGGCTGGAATTTGATTCCGACCATTGGCAATGTGATCTTGCACTTCACGGCCGTCTTTAATATTAGTTAACAGATGGCGTCCGTTACACATGAGCAGGTGGCTAGTGCGTGAGTAATGTGACCTGAAGCTTGAAGCAACTTGAAGTGAAATATCGACTTTTTGAAAGGGCGCCAATTTTTCCTTGCTGGAATGAAAGCGCAATGAGATGAAAGTGGCGGAAGAATACTGCTGGGCGATAACACAAGCGGCGGGGCGGCCATGCTGCGGCCGATCAGTTTCCAGGGTGTTGGAGTTTGGATTTCAGCTGGACTTGCTTGTATATAAACATGTAGATGGCCATATGTATGCTCAATTCCGGAGAACGAAAAATCCGAATTGCTCCGGCCTTTTCGGAATGTTAACTACTGCCTAAGTCGGGGATTGTCTGTGTTAGATCCTCCAAACGCCTTCAGGTTGCATATGGAGCATCGACATAAGGTTCCATGCATCTCAGACGGTGATTTTGTGTGGAGTTGAGACGTCACCGTCAAGCTTAGGCCGCCTAGTCCCTCGTAGCTAGTAGTTAAGTTGGGTGTGTCCGATACCCATGTCGGGTGTTCCGGTCAAAAGACATGCACCTGCCAGAAACAGGACGTCTGTAACTATTCATGACGCACGGGTGCCTGTACTTCTAAGTATGTTTTTATCAGGCTTGTAACTTACCGTCTGTCTTGTAGAACATACAGCAATAGTCGTACAAGGGAGACATATTTACTTACAAATACCGTGAGTTTTATAGGCAGCGTAGGAGTGGAGAGAGCTTACGTATTAGGTCTGTGGGTCGAACCGAGTTTATGGGAGGACTCCCCCCCCCCCACTCCTTTTTTACTGCCGAGTCCGCATTCGCATGAGTGACTCTGTACCCAATAGTAACTAACTACATAGAGCCTAGTTCTTATTGAGAAGCTCTTGGGCTCTCAACTAGTTAAAAGTTTTCCCGCATTCTAAGGAACCCGGAAGTTTATTACCACCTTCCCAAAAGCCCGCAACTTGTCTCTGTAATCAGATAAATCCAATGCACTTAATTCCATCGTATTTCTTTAAGATCCATTTTAATATTATCCTCCGATATACACGTAAATTCAGCACTGTACGAGTATATAGGGTACATTGATTTTCTTTATCCACATTGTCAGCAGTTAAAATAATACAAAAAACCGGTTATTTTGTTGGCCGGGATAGCGTAATCGGTATAGCGACTCGCTACGGGCTGGACGGTCTGGGTATCGAATCCCGGTGGGGGGGGGGGCGAGATTTTCCGCACACTTCCACACCGGCAATGGGGCGCATCTAGCGTCCTATACAATGAATACCGGGTCATTCCAGGGGGTAAAGCGGCCGGGGCTTGGTGTTACCCGCTCACTCCCATCTAGCGCCGACGTTAAAGAAAGAGTAATGCTATAGATGTACCTCTACTCCCCCTCTGTGCTTTCATGGCATGTTATACGGTGAACTTCATTCGGTTATTTTAGTCTTATTTTCACATCTGTGATATACGAGTATGATATATCTGTGCTTTTAGTTCTGTGTCTTTCTGTGTATTTGCGTTTGTCTGTCTGCCCATCCTAACTTCCGAACCAGTAGACTGATAATCACGTAACGAAACAAAGTTAAAACTTTCGAATCTGTATTAAATCCTATTATGCATGAAAAAGGCAGCAGAACACTAACAACTGTATATTGTTTCAGCCCACACTGCCTCGAGAGGCTTATAAACAATTGCGCTTTTCAGAAGGATAAATAATCCAAATTATGCCTATTTCATTATCCCAGTGGATTCGCTTCATACACGAAATATTTATCCTCATTTGAAGAGAGTCCCTTTGTAATTTCCTGTACAGAGAGTTTTGCCCTAGATGTCAGATATTATCTCACTATAACACGTTGTAAATTTATTGTTTATTGACGTAGGAGTTCAGAGCGAGTGTACTTAGATTCCATTGTCTCGAAATGCTTTGCCATGGATAACAAGAGTCCAGACTGAAGTTAATATACAGACGGACGTTTGACGAAGGACATTTGTGTTCTGCCGGCGATGTAGTTAAATCAAGAACAATGCAATTTCCCTAATGACTTTCATTTGTTTAGGATATTAATATAAACGTGTAAGGTTGTCACATATGTTGTCCCATGTGTCTCTGCAAAGGAACAGGCGATCTCCGATTTCTAATACGTCATTAATTAAAACTTTAGCATCTTCATTTCCTGTGTGTAATGGATCTTTACATACGACAAATTCTGTTCCTCCCATGGCGCAACAGCCCCTAGGGGCCCTAGGCCTCCTCATAATTGAGACTTCACGATCATAGACACACCACACTCGGTAGGACTCCACTGGACGAGTGATCAGCCCGACGCAGAGACCTCTACCTAACAACACACAACACTCACAACAGACAGACATCCATGCCCCCGACGGGATTCGAACCCATAATCCCAGCAAGCGATCGGCCGCAGACCCACGCCTTGGACCGCGCGGCCACTATAATCGGCCAAATTTGTTCTACTACGAATAATACTGTCTTCTGGCATGTGACGCCGTGTAGTGTGGTAGAAATTCACCGATGTAATTTCACAATGTTCAACTAAACCCCCAATATTAATGATAATTTATGTATCTTGACGTACAATCGGTTTTTTTTATTCAAATACTGTTAAAATTGTAGCTGGCTTTATAATACGTTTTGTTCATTTTAGTGCCATTTTATTGTGTGACTGACATTTACTCCATTTATTTGATTTGTTTTCTTGTCCAATGATCGCTTTCTTTTGTTAACTGTACGTGCGATTTCCGCCGTGCGATCATTTGTATAGGCTTACACTTCCTTCACAAACAGCTTATCAGATTGTTCCATCGGTGCTCGGCTACCGACCGTCGCCGTCCACTGACTGGCACTCCTGCTCTTATTTCGGAGGTCCCGGTTTCGGCTGCATGCCTGGTTGCCTAGCCTGAATGTTCCTCCAGGGAAGTCTTCTGATAATACTCCAAATTATACCACGGCCGCTGATCCCAGTCGCCGCGTGTTCTGAGGCGCGGGTCTGCGGCCGTTCGCTGGTTGGGATTGTGGGTTCGAATCCCGCCGAGTGCATGGACGCCTGTGTCTTGTGAGTGTTGTTTGTTTTCAGGTAGAGGTCTCTGCGACGGGCTGGTCACTCGTCCAGAAGAGCTCTACCGAGTGTGGCGTGTCTGAGTGTGATCGTGAAGCCTCAACAATGAGGAGGCCCTGGCCCACTAGAGGCTGTTGGGCCATGGAAAAGAATATGTGGCCATGCATTGTAGACCAATTCATTCGTTACTCTTTGACATTTATCAGTGGCCTTAATGTTGATTTATAGCAGAAGAATGGTTTAGCCTTTCACAGATATAACAGAGAGTGAAGCGGCATATTTCAGTGATTCCTTATATGTATTTATGTAACTTAATAACTCTTGTGTTTTATATACAGTTTTTAAAACTTCGTACTGTACATATTTCAGATACATGGTTGGCTTTTTTTTTTCGCCAAACCAGTTATGAATAAGCTAATGAAGTTTTATTTGAGTTTCTCGTAATAAGTGCATTGCATTGAAAGTCTACGGATCGAAACGAAGTTACCACTACAAACTTCTAGTGTAGAAAGTCGGTAATGAATTACTTTTGAATGGTTGCACTCGTTTCGGCCTCGAAGCATGAGGACCAACAAGCGAACATAATGTACACACTGTGTGTGTTTTATAGGCTTCGTAAAAAAAGAGACTAAAATTAACCCAATAAACAATTTGCCATACATTCATACCTTTAGATTTGTTAAACGATTGGAACCGCTTGGTGAACTTGTCCATCGTCTTCTGTTAAAAGAAGTAGTAATGAAAATTAAAGCAACACTGCGTCTTAGAGAGAGGATCTATCTCCTTTGTCAGGATAAAAATACAGTGAAAAACCTACCTGGTTAGCCGAGCAGGCAAAATTACTACCACAGCAGTTTTTCATGAAATGCCTCGCTTAAATGCACTGGTCATTCTAGACCAGACTTATTGTTACGTCTGGGAAAAGTGTCTTGCCAAATCTCAGCAGCCAAAGCTTTCGTGATTTTTCAAGAGAAGGAATTATAAGTTGCTGTAGAATTATATTGAAAGGGGAAATTCTCTTTAAATAAAAAGCAGCTTGTAATGAGCTAGGTCTCTGCAGCTGGTGCCTCTAACTTCGGCTTCCGGAATTTATAAGGTTCAAAGTAGAAAGCCTTCATAAAACTTAGCATTTCTTCACAAAGCTGGAAAAAGTGTGTTAGTGAAGGAGAGGCTACTTACTGGATATATTCCTGTGTGAACCATTTTTATTCCATTAAATATACATATGAAATATTAATATCTTTATATGTAATGACAATATCTCCTAGGTAAGGCTGACGTTATATTTACAAACAAATGAGCTGTTTTCCTATGCGTAACGAGTTACATTTTGATTTTACACCTTGATAAGGAAGACAAGATAATTAAATACTAATTTCTGAACTAAACACTAGTTTTGTGACTGGAAATTCTGCGTCCTTAAAGTTTCATCCTACTATAATAACACAAATTTCTCAGTATATAAGCTCCAGTCCAACCAGGTATATAGATCACATAGAGGTAAAATTGTACGCATTTTAAACCTATAAATTTTTTGTAGAGGAGTACGCCCTATCACACTTCCGCCACTGTCCCCAGGAAGCTATAAGTAAACACATTTAAAAATAGGATACAGTTCACTGATTGCAGTACAAACGAATGAAATATTCGAGCCCCATTCTGAGAAGTTTAACTCTGACAGTTTGAATAACGAACCAATTCTTTTTATAAATGTTAAAAATTAGTCCTCATTATCAAGCTTTCACGATCACACTCAGAGACACTACACTGGGTAGAACTCCTCTGGACGAGTGATCAGCCCGACGCAGAGACCTCTATCTGACGATACACAACACTCACAAGAGACAGACATCGATGCCGCCGGTGGGATTCGAACCCGCAGTCCCAGCAAGCAAGCGGCCACAGACCCACGCCTTAGACGGCGCGGCCACTGGGATCGGCGGTTTCAGTTCGACGTAAAGTTTTATGAGGTATATTTGCTCAGTGTTTCTTTTAGTAAATGGTAATCGATTGTGGATGAACATTATTTACTAATGACCAATTAAGTTTATAAAATCGCGGAACCGACAAAAGAGGAAAATAATGAATTACACACAAAATATCTAAAATAACGATTATTTACACTGAAGGTCAGGATGAGAACAAGAAATTTAAAACTCTTGAAGATATATATATTATATATATGTGTGTGTGTGTGTTTGCAATTCCTCGGAACGAACCAAATACACTACACTCTGTAAAAACCCTAACAACAACAATGATTTACACAACGGTCGCCATGAAAACTCATAAAAAATCGTATCTTTAATTGTTGAAGTTAAGCAGATACATTTAGAATCGACCCACGTTATTGCACTACCGGTGCTAACCTCAGACGTATTTTTTAATGCGTGACATGTGCGGGACATGCCGCACGCATTGGAAATATTAGAAACGTGTAAGTATCTGGACGAAAAACGGAATGAGAACATTCCGCTGGGAAGAGCTGTTGCATGTGGGAGGATATTAGAACTGATTTTTGGAAGTACGGTAGGAACGCGTGGATTGGATTTCGTTGGCTCAGGATAGGGCCATTGGCTGCCTTTTGTAGATACGGCAATGAAATGTTTGTGTCCCAAAAAGGGCATGGATTTTCTTGACCACCTGAGCGACTGCTACATTTTCAAGCACTTTGCTCTTTTGGAGTTTATTAATTACAGTGAAACCCGGTTATAACGACGTCGGTTTACACGACACCTGGCCTATAGCGTCAGATGTTCTGTGGTACCAATTAATTCCTTACTGTTAACCGTAACATTATACTCCTCGGTTATAACAACACTCGTTTATAACGACACAAAATATTTAGTCCTCTTCATGACGTTATAACCGAGTTTGACTCCATTTCATAAATACCTCCTTCTTAATTTTTTCTCTGGTCCCTCTGCTTCTTACGTCAGCACACTGTAATTTATGTCGTCCCTAGAGTAGGCGCCATCAGCAAAACAGATTTTATCTGTTGCCAGCTATGAAATAGCACCCTGGCGGACGCCATTTCGCTACACAGTATCACACGAGCAAGGTGCTGTATTTTATATGGGTGACAGGGAAAAGTGGGTCCTCGGCAGGAGACATTTCTAAACAGGAATTGTAGTTATGTGATGTATATAACAAATTTTTAATCGTGGTCGCAATGTTGCGCATTCGGGAAAGTATGATAGAACTGATAAAGGTTGCTGTACTGTGCCTGAAGAAAACGGTAGTAAGAGAAAGGTTTAGGCACTACAACTACAGAATACGACTAGTTGAAGTGTCGTGTTTGTTTAAATCACACCGTGTCCAATTCCTGTTTTTGTTCTTTGCTACAATTCTCGCCCTGTTGTCTCAGAGTCAATTTAGTTGATAAGATAACACTCTGATGAACCTTGCATCACAATTGGCACGACTGTGACCTTACTGTCATGGACAGTCTGTAGCCTGTCTCACAAACTTTCAGGTTGGTCAACGGTTTCTCCTTGCTCGTATGTTATTAACGTTTCTTCAGGCCTTGCCATGGCTCAGGCGGTTGGTCGCCGGCCTCCCACCGGGAGACCCGGGTCAGTCAATGTGGGGTTTGTGGTGGATAAAGTGGCACTGGGACAGGTTTTTCCCCCCAGTACTTCGGTTTTCCCCTGTCATTTCATTCCATCGGTGCTCCATTACTTGGAAAAAATTAAAAACTGGTCATCTTCATCACAGGGTTGCACAATAAGCCTCAAGGCTGTGATGCGTCCGTAGCATCTGCTGCGGGGCCCTTCACCACAAAAAGAAAAGTTTCTTCAGGACAGTCTGTCATCTTTGTGTCCGAAACACGATTGAAACGTATCGGGTCGAAATGTCGGCAGAGTGGAGGTAGTGTATACAGAGTTTATAGTATGCAATGATGCTAGAAAGATACTCTATATCATGTAATGGAAAGTATTATCATGTAAATTGTTTGTGATGTCTGTATATGACGTGACTTTTTAAGATGCAGCACGATTTGATGTACGAGTAGTCTGTGAGATGTGTATGATATATGATATGATATGAAGCTGACATATGAGATGATATGGCTGATACGTGATATGTAGGTCATGGTGTACGATATGGCAGGATATATATAATACAGGGCATACACAAAAGAATGGTGCGGTTTTAATAGTGTTCACTATTAAAACCGCACCATTCGTTTGTGTATGCCCTGTATATGGCGTGATATATATGGCATGACATATGATATAGCGTGACATGTTATGGCATGTGATATAACGTGTCGTGATATATGATATGATACGATATATGATATATGATATGATGTATGTGACATGATATATGATACATGATATGATAGTAACAGGGGAGTGGAGAAGACTACGTAACGAGGAACTTAATGATCTGTAATCATCACAAATATTATTCCGGTGATCAAATCAAGAAGAATGAGGTGGGCGGGGCATGTAGCATGTATGGTGGAGGGGAGAGGTGCATACAGGATTTTGGTGGGGAGACCTGAGGGAAGGAACCACTTGGAAGACCCAGGTGTAGATGGAAGGATAATTTTAAAATGGATCTTCAAGAAGTGGGATGGGATGGTGTGGCCTGGATTGATATGGCTCAGGATAGGGACAGGTAGCGGGCTCTTGTGATGCGGTAATGAACTTTCGGGTTCCATAAAACGCGGGGAATTTCTTGACTAACTGACGACCTGTTAGCTTCTCAAGAAGGACTCTGCTCCATGGAGTTAGTTAGTTAGATATGATATGGTATATGATATGATATGATATATACGATACATGATGATATGATGATATATGATACCGAAGGTCAAGGTCTATGGGTAGCCCCCCAGTTTTGTAATCTGAAATTCCCGGTTCAAATTTTGAGCCGGAAGCTGAAGTTTCTCGTAGTCTTCCAGGCCCCTCAAGCACATTATGTCAACTGAGGTCAAACCTCTCCGTTCCGCAGTTCTGCGATCCCTTGTTGCGCCGTACATCCTGTACTAGAGTATAGGCCTGTACTGCCTCCTCGTCTTCATCCTGCATATTGAAGTATATACCGCCGAGACACTGTACCCATTTACCAGACTGCCCGGTATTATAACCCAGAACACCACAATGTGAATCTTCATCGCCCTGAGAAGCTCGAATCTGAGTTCCGTTGTTGTTCTCACCTCTATGACGTCAGAGAACAACGGTGCCATTGTGTACCCAGTTATATACAGTACAGCTCAGGATGGAAAATGTGTTTTATAAAACTTTTTCCTTTATCTTATTGCAAACAATTCCTGTCGAAGTTCCTTTGGATTTCCGTCCATTCATCTGAAGACCGATATACGACAGTGTCTGTGTCTGTTTTCACTCTGAATGTAACATGACGACAACAAACAATGTTAACAATCTTATTTCTTGTTTATCGTCAGTATTTGATGGTCTGCAATATCAAATAACGGTGAATATGGAACGAAAGCTTGTGTATTACTTCATAAACATTTGTCCATTTAAGTTTCAAATAACGGTTTCCATACATGACTCTTATCAAGAGTTCTCATGGTTGCTCCTGTTCTCCGTAGGCTTGTACCACACAGTCATTTGCTGTGTGTAGAATGTCTACTGGAGACAGATGGATTGCAGTGACAGACTGCAGTCTAAAACATGAGCAGAACCGAGTTATATCGAACGCGTAACACATTCACGAACACATCCGTCTCTCCTACAGCTGGAAGAGTTAAACTAAGGTAATAGAAAAGGAAATCACTTCTTATCAAAGACCTGTATTTTTTAAAACAAATGTAAACAGACTAGATTTGTAACTTAACAAAGTCATTGAATATTTTGGCCGATAATTTGTACGGTTGTGAAGAACTTAATTGTTTAAGGACAGGGCACACATAAAACTCTGTGGACACAAAGAGAGAGAGACGTACATGGTCAGTTTTGGATAGAGTTTATCAACCTGTGGGTCGCGACCCAACTTTGTCTCGCGAAGCTGTTCTGAGTGATTCACGAAACAATGATTTTACAACATGTGATCATTTCATTATATTATTAAAGTGTCACATTCGCTATAGCGATTCGTGTGTTTTTTTTCAGCTGTCTTTATTTCTGACAAGTGGGGTCGTAAGACAAAGCTATTGGCCTAATCTGGATCGTGGCTCAAAAATGTTGAGAAACACTGGTTAGGGTGTCACGTCAAGAGAAGCCTCGTAATTACACGGTCAACAAGTTTTATTAAAATATCTTTTCCCGCCGGTAACTGATCCCCGATTCTGCATCCCAGAGACGGCCAGTACACGAACTGATCTATCGCAGAAGTAAATTTTTAATTTGTCACATAATTTGTCAGACTTTATTGACAATAAGGGCAGTTCTTCATGGTCCATTTGGTTTTCGTGAGTCGGCATAGAGAGGTCAGTACAGCGACTAGGATACGGGCTGCCCAAGTCACCTGCTTTAACATTCGCAAAACCTTAACTTTGTCCAGAAAGTGTATTTATATGTTCTGAGTTATTCCCAGAACAGATCTGGTGAGTTTTTCCTAGTCAACAAAATCCGACCGGTTTTTAACAGCCTGAAAACGAAATTTCAAGGACTCCACTTTAAATGATAAAAGGTGCCTTAAAATTGTTTCATCCTTATTGGCTAAATTACATTTTAAATTTTAATGTGAAGTACACATTTGTTTGAATTTATGAAGTCAGTAAAACATCCATCCCTTTAATTGGAGTAATAAAAAAGTGGGACCGTGTCATAAAGTGAATATTATGTTATGACATGACATTGTTACTAGGATCCACTTTCCTACATGAAACTCGTTTCTCTTCATTTTCCCATCAGCTTGCCTTATGTCTCCTACTGCCGGACATTACACGCATCGACCTGATTGAATCCCAAAAGTACAATAAAATTCAGTCCCAGTATAAGATGGAGGTTACTAAATGGATCAGCAAATCCCATTCTTTTCTTGGTTCAGGAAATCCGTATTATATCTCGATGTTCTGCTGAACCCAAGCTCCGTCCGCCTGACTCCACCTGGCATGTCCCGCTTGTGTGATCGTGTAACCAACTAACTCCGTGGAGCAAAGACCTTCTTGAAAATCTAGTTGTTCATCATCCAGTCTAGAAATTCCTCGCACCTTATGGAAATCGAAAGAATATGAGCGTGTTCACAAAAGCAAGCCTTGTCCCAATCCGAGCCAGACGAATCCATTCCACGACCTTCCATCGTATATCTTAACATAGTTTTAATATTATCCTTCCATCTACATTTAGGTCTCCAAAGTGATCTCTTCCAAGTCTCCCCACCAACACCCTGTATTCTTTTATTTTCCCCTCAACACCTGCCACATACCACGCCCATCCCTTCTCCTTGAATGTATATAGGCCTAAGTATATGTGAGTATATTAATAAACACGGTAAAATCAAAATAAATTCTAAAAAGGCTAAGTAATGTAGGTTGCACTCCATTAATTCATGTGTGTCTGTGGGAGAAGCGTGTGTAGATGATACATAATTATGCTGCCAATATTGTCAGTGCCGGTATTGTAAACGATTGAAATTTGAAGGATTATAAGCCTGGAAGTAAGCGCGATTAGTTAACAATATGTTAATCTATTTGTGCAGTATGTTAATCTATTTGTGCAGTATGTTAATCTATTTGTGCAGTATGTTAATCTATTTGTGCAGTATTTTAATCTATTTGTGCAGTATGTTAATCTATTTGTGCAGTATGTTAATCTATTTGTGCAGTATGTTAATCTATTTGTGTAGTATGTTAATCTATTTGTGCAGTAATCGAAGGACGTAAGAAAATAATACCCTTTCTATGAGAATAAACTTTGGATTCAGGTCTTCCGTGTTGTGATGCTGTATAAACTTTGGATTCAGGTTTTCCGTGTTGTGATGCTGTATAAACTTTGGATTCAGGTCTTCCGTGTTGTGATGCTGTATAAACTTTGGATTCAGGTTTTCCGTGTTGTGATGCTGTATAAACTTTGGATTCAGGTTTTCCGTGTTGTGATGCTGTATAAACTTTTGATTCAGGTCTTCCGTGTTGTGATGCTGTATAAACTTTGGATTCAGGTCTTCCGTGTTGTGATGCTGTATAAACTTTGGATTCAGGTCTTCCGTGTTGTGATGGTGTATAAACTTTGGATTCAGGTCTTCCGTGTTGTGATGCTGTATAAACTTTGGATTCAGGTCTTCCGTGTTGTGATGGTGTATAAACTTTGGATTCAGGTCTTCCGTGTTGTGATGGTGTATAAACTTTGGATTCAGGTCTTCCGTGTTGTGATGCTGTATAAACTTTTGATTCAGGTCTTCCGTGTTGTGATGCTGTATAAACTTTGGATTCAGGTCTTCCGTGTTGTGATGGTGTATAAACTTTGGATTCAGGTCTTCCGTGTTGTGATGCTGTATAAACTTTTGATTCAGGTCTTCCGTGTTGTGATGCTGTATAAACTTTGGATTCAGGTCTTCCGTGTTGTGATGGTGTATAAACTTTGGATTCAGGTCTTCCGTGTTGTGATGCTGTATAAACTTTTGATTCAGGTCTTCCGTGTTGTGATGCTGTATAAACTTTGGATTCAGGTCTTCCGTGTTGTGATGCTGTATAAACTTTGGATTCAGGTCTTCCGTGTTGTGATGCTGTATAAACTTTGGATTCAGGTTTTCCGTGTTGTGATGCTGTATAAACTTTGGATTCAGGTCTTCCGTGTTGTGATGCTGTATAAACTTTTGATTCAGGTCTTCCGTGTTGTGATGCTGTATAAACTTTGGATTCAGGTCTTCCGTGTTGTGATGCTGTATAAACTTTGGATTCAGGTCTTCCGTGTTGTGATGGTGTATAAACTTTGGATTCAGGTCTTCCGTGTTGTGATGCTGTATAAACTTTGGATTCAGGTCTTCCGTGTTGTGATGGTGTATAAACTTTGGATTCAGGTCTTCCGTGTTGTGATGCTGTATAAACTTTGGATTCAGGTCTTCCGTGTTGTGATACTGTATAAATTTTAGATTCAGGTCTTCCGTGTTGTGATGCTGTATAAACATTGGATTCAGGTCTTCCGTGTTGTGATGCTGTATCATCGAGTGCTAACCTTTGAAGATGAAACCACCACTATCCTTCGAAACGTCGGAAGACGTTCGCCAAACGACACAGCGTCATATCTCAGAACACTTGAATCCTCAGTAACGCTACTGTGGCAAACTGAACTGCCGCTAATTAGTCCTAGTTCACAAGTTTACAGTCTTGCCACTGCTGTGTAGTGTAAATAATGTTTTAGCGTAATAATAGTGTGTGATACATATTTTATACTAATTTACAGCACACTTATATTTTTAAATGTATCATACATATATTTATACGGTGTTAGATCCAACACATTGCACAATCAGTTATAAATAACCATTTGTCACTTATGTTCCTCCTGCACGTTTCGACCTCTAGAAGGTCAACATCAGGTAGCTATATACAAAGTACTAGGCCGTGCCATGGCTCAGGCGGTTAGTCGCCGGCCTCTCACCGCGGAGGCCCGGGGTCGAGCCGATCCCAGTGGCCGTGCGGTCTAAGGCGTGGGTCTGCGGCCACTCGCTTACTAGGATCGTGGGTTCGAATCCCACCGGGGGCATGGATGTTTGTGTTGTGTTAGATGTATGGACGATAGCATGAAACATAAGGTGACATGCAGGACAAAAAGGACTTCAACAGTACAAATGGATCAAAGGGAAAAACCCAGGAATTTATAAAAAAAAAAATCCCGGGTCAGTCCATGTGGTATTTGTGGTGGACAAAGTGGCACTGGGACAGGTTTTTCCCCGAGTACTTCGGTTTTCCCCTGTCACTTTCATTCCACTGGAGCTCCATTACAAGAAAAATCGAAAAAAACTAATAATCTTCATCACAGGGTTGCACAATAAGCCTCAAGGCTGCGGTGCGTCCGTAGCATCTGCTGCGGGGCCCTTCATTAAAAAAAAAAGTAATAGTACATATACTATATGTACAAATTCTGTCGAAGGTGTGCGTGTGTGGACTTAAAATACAATATTGTGACAGACGTGACAAATGATTATTTATTATTGATTGGCAGTCTGTTGGATCTAATACTGTATAATAATCTGCTGCACGGAATGTGTATTACGTATTATACATGCGTTCTTCCGGAACAATTTATAATTGAGTTTCGGAGTTCGATCATATTGAAATAGACGTTTCATGTGTTAAGACTCTAACAAAAGGCTAGCCATTACAGTTCCGAAATTCGAGGTTTATAATTCGGAATTAAGGTCATATTGCTACTATGTTAACCTATCTGCTGAAATTTCGTTCCACGCTACATAACCAGGGACAGTTTCTACCCTGAAGATGGAGGATGTATGTTTCTCTGAAAAACACTTTCGCGCCTACCTAGCAGCATACGTGATATGGACTCAGTGGACCACAGCGTTAACCTTTTAAAGCCTATCGGTAGGTATATATATATATATATACCATCAGCTGTAACACTTTGAAATTTTGCATGTTGCCATACAGTTTATTTCAGTATTTCTTATGAATCTCACAAAAACGCCTACTATTTAAGCCATTGGTCTTTTTAATGAGACGGACTGTGTTTTCTGTGAGGAAAGAACTGGGATTTTATATATACTTTAGAGTAATGCCAGTCTTTCAAGGGTTAATTGTCTGCACCATAAAAATCTCAAATCCTCATAAGAATAAAATTTTCGCTAAGCTCATTACCAATAGCACAGCACAAAGTAATGCGTATTGCAGATTGTATTTAACATTAAATATTCAAGGCTTTGATTAATCATAATAAAATATACGGTGGGTTTTCAAAAACAGAGAGCTTATAATCGTGTTACAGCACTTTGAGCACAGAGACTTTGATTGCAGCGCTGGACATTAGTCTGTTCTTGACGTTGCTACCCCTCGCCACTTGGATATCATTACTCGTTCCTCTTTCCATTCCCTTTCACTCTGAACTCATAACTTCTGGTTTTGGGGTTTAATAACATTATTCCTTCGTCTTTATTTTCTCCTGTCCCTTTTTACTGTATCGTTCCGAAGCCGTGTTCTGTATCTTCCTCCGTTTTCCGCATGGTCATCACGTACCATCTCGTCTAGCATCATTTTCGTAATTACGACGTTCTGTAAATGTATTCCGAAATGTATTCTCTTTTGCACGCACCCTGTCATATTTACTAACTCGTTTCTAGAAGCCCATTGCTGTGCTTTTGACTACTGTGACGTAATTTGTTCGTGAAAGGATGATGAACCGGCCTGTAAATAGAGACAGTTGCATTACAAGAACATTTGTGACTTACACGCTGTACTCCTGGTACTGCCAACAAACTCTGTACAGCACAGTCGTGTTTCATAAACTACTAGGCACTGAGCTGCTCAAAATTGCTCCGCCTGATAGTGGAGTCTGATTGTTCATTGCCGTTTTCACAACAGTCTGCCGTTGTACTCTGCACTGACTCACACCAATTCAGTCCATATCGTCACAACGTACTTCTTTAAGAAAAGAACACCTGTCCTACCCACGCACAGTCATTTCAAGTTTTCTCTTCCCTTCACATCTTCATATAAAAACTGCGTGTACGTATATATCATCGCTCCCATGCGTGCTACATGCCCCACTCATCCTCATCCTCCTTTGATTTGATATTCTACTTTTTATTCTTCTTCAACACTATACAGTCTTTTAAGTTTAGCTTCGGTTTCTCTTGAGCTTCTCAAGATTATAATTTTTCTAGTATGACGTTGTTAGCCTCATGTCCAGTCCCCAACCTGGAGGTCGAGGGTTTGATTTCGGGGTGTGCTCCCCTAGAGAGGTTGTCAAACGCCTAAGGAATCCTCCCTACCCCCTCGTTGTCGGACACACTGTCTAGCTCCTATGCCGGCGACAATAAATCGCTATAAAAACGCTGTCTTCGACTGACATGCTATCAGGATGGTAGTCCGTCCGTCCGTCTGTCCCTTTGTCCGCTTTTATAAGCGCGGCTCCTACTGGATGGGTGATGAAATTGTATCAGGCTGTTACGATAGCCGAGGAGTTATAAATATTTTACGAAATCGTACATTGGCTGTCTTTTTTATTTATAACAATATGCACCATTTCTGTTACATTGACTGAGCTTTTGTAGCGTGATATGCATGTGAACACAACTTGTGCGTGCTCCTGTCTCAGGAGAATTCAAAATCTGGGCACACAACTCTCTTGACAACAGATCTTTAATTCATTAATATTTAAAGAGTTAAAATTTATAATTTATTACGCTTATTATTTATCAAATCCACATCTTTAATAAGGAACTTTTTTTTGATAACAAGAGGAATTTATTTCTGTTGTTAAGCACTGGAAATCATTATGGAATAAAAGAATCGAAAATCCTTTTGTACGTGAATTCTTATAATATATAAAATGCGTTTCGCCTTATGCAATTCCAAAGGAGGAGTTATATTTAGAATCATCGCAAATGCTTTTGATATTTGTCCTGAGACACGCAAAGACTGCGTATGTTTTTTAAGGTAGTAGTCTTATTTTTAAAACCACCGTAAGAAACTAATTTCGTTGATGTGACATATACAGTGTTACTTAATAGCACTGTCAATTGTGAAATTAATGTAAATAATATTTAATAACTTAGTCCCTACCTTAAAGAAAACATATTGTGTGTTCATTATAAAGAGTAATAGGTTAATGCTGTTTAGATAAAAATCTGCTTTTTATTCTGAATATTGTAAGGAGCACACAAGTACAGTCTGTGTGCAAAATATACACTTTTCAATGTTAAAATAAATTGTGTATATATATATATATATATATATATATACTTACCGCTGTGCTTTAAATATTTTACTGGAACAAGCAGCCGAAAAAATGTTACCACTTCTGCATTAGTTTCTTCCAAAACAAGAAATTTTATTTTAAATTTCCCGTTATTCAGAAATGTAGATCAAGTAGACCAAGTCTGCTGATTCTTGTGCTTTAAATGGGTCTGTACAACGTGGTCAGTACCGGAAAATTAAAGCCGTATTATATTCTATAGCTTCCCAATATTTTCTGAATTGATTCGCATATTAAAATATATTCTGAGAACTCCATCTTGCCCTTCTTGTAAATTCCTTCTTTTCATGCACATGTTGTGTGAGTTTGAAAAAAGTTGAAGTGGAGTGAAGTGAAGAAATAATGATCCAATCGTATCTTCTGTATACATGAAAAAATAGAATATGTCCAATACGAATTCAGTTATCGCATCCATTTCTTGCTCTCAGCAGTTACTTGTGTACGAAAGCAGACAGGTAGTAATGTCGTGCTAAAGGACGTGGTTTCTTGTACAAACTGGTTGGCTTCTACGTCTCTGAAACTGCAACCGAGGCTGAATTCAGTAGCAATAAAAGTCTTTGAAGCTTGTATATTGTGACCTGTATTGATTCGAGACGGTTGTTGTTTTCTTCTTCTTCTTATTCTTATTCTTTTTCTTCTTGTATTATCATTGAATTAATTTGAAAATAAATTCTGCCAACAATTCCAGTCACCTTTATCAGTGACATCCTATTGTGATACATGAACAGCAAAAAAGGAAGTACAGACCATCGGTCACAACTACATTTATATCAGTTTATTGCTTGCTACATGTTTCGGCTTTTGTGAAAAACCATCATCAGGCAATTAAAAATATATAAACATAGATCATTTAAATACAACCCATTATAATGATAGTATTATTCTAATCTGTTGTATTTAAATTCTTTGTTTGTGGATTTTTAACAGCCTTGTGATGGATTTCACAAAAGCCGAAACATGTAGCAACAATGAAGTGATATAAATGTAGTTATGACTGACAGTCTGTGCTTCCTTTTTTTTATGTCAATCATGATAACGATTTAATGAATTTCACAATTTGCGTATTTTAAGGTTTCCGCAGTGGTGTGAATGAGGTATCCGTTCTTCTGGGATGTGACACAGCGTCACTGGGTATTTCGTTACCGGCGTTTAGAGACAACGTAGTGGTTTGTGCTTCGTCGTTAGCACCTAATAGTTTTCACAGACAGAGTCTGGCTGTGTGCATCCACATAACCCCTTTTCGTATTAAAGGCCAAGAGATATCCCCAGGAACACAAAACCAATTTCAGGATATAAAGTGGTGATGCTGACTCCATTTTGTAGAACAAGTTTCCAGTCCCCGTCACCACCAAAGTGAATGATGTTATAAAGAGAAAGTAATCGTGAAGTTTTATCAAATTTGTTGCACGGTGAACGTTAGTGGATGCAGAGCGCTGCTGGCAGTATGGTGACAAGGAGTTTCTCAGACTTATAACATTATAGCCATGGATGGATCTGCTAAGTTTGGCTAAGGCGGTGTTCGAGCAACTTCTCATTAAATGTGTCACTTAACGTTGATCTCAATAGCTAACATTGTATGGCGTCGATGATGTATGATTGAGTATGAAACAGTGGTGGAATTGACATCTGCGCTCTTCTGGGATATTACGCGGCGTATTGTGGTAATTGTTTAGCGACGTTTCGGTACAACATATCGGTCCCATCTTCAAGGGTCAAGATGGGACCGATACGTTGTCCCGAAACCTCGGTAAACAATTACCACACGACGCCGCGTAATATCCCAGAAGAGCGTAGATCTCATCAAAATCGCGGCGGAAGCCTGAAATCACTGGTGGAATTGTACTGACTTGGTAGAATAGAATTACTAAGAGTAAAGTCCGTCCGAACGCCGCTTTGTGCATTATAATTGCCATATTAACTGGTCTGGGATCGAATAGGGGCTAGCGGCTAACAGCCTAAACCATGGCAGGGCCTGTTACTGGATAAAGGGGTTCAAAGGTCATAGCTAGAGCAGGCGTCAGAACCCCTAGAAATTTTTAAACCCTGGACTCTATTATTGATTATCTTGAAGCACTGTGAACTTAACAGTAGAAAGAGTCGAAATTCCTGCATGCGGTTGCTAACTACAAATCAGTGTTTTCGGGGACTCAGCATCGCTGGACACATAATAAATGAATACGTTATTACGTTCACGTTATTGGTTGGTAATTGAGAGCGAGACTGATTCCGAAACGTCTAGTTTGTTCAGTTTCGGCGCTGCTGATGTCTTGAAAATAATTATTTCTATTTACTTACCTATAAAATATATCAAACAGGTCTACATATCGATAGACCGCGCGGTCTAAGGCGTGCGTCTGCGGCCGCTCGCTGGCTGGGATTGTGAGTTCGAATCCCGCCGGAGGCGTGGATGTCTGTCTGTTGTGAATGTTGTGTGTTGTCAGGTAGAGGTCTCTGCGTCGGGCTGATCACTCGTCCAGAGAATTCCTGCCGAGTGTGGTGTGTCTAAATGAGTGTGATCGCGAAACCTCGATAATGAGGGGGCCCTGGCCGCCTAGGGGCTGTTGGGTCAACATTACGTTTGAGCCAAAAGCACTTGATCTGTTCCTTCCATCGTCCTCTTTAGCTGTTCCGTTTAATGCCTATTGGGCAGCAGTTTTTGGATTCGGTTATGTTCTAGCTGTGTTTGGTTAGGCCTATTTATTGGTCAGCTGACATCTGTGCTTTCCGAATATCTTCATTACGTTTGAAAATTTTATTGCTGTATCTTTTACCGCTCTAAGGAAAGACATTTCTACCTCCTCCCATTCGACATTTAAATCCATATGAAAGCAATGCGTAGACTGTCTAGAACACTAAGGTGATATTTTGATTCTTTTATTATCTCTGGCTTATAGCGGCCTATTACACACGAAGACCGTCCAAGGTAGTTCTACCAGTTAGCCGTTTACTTATATACAGTCAGTAAGCTAGTTACTCTGCTGGACAGATATTAAAGATTTTTTTCTTTTTTTTTTAGATATACACCAACAAAATGCACAAATTAATAAAGGTGCAAATTAGCTCCTTATCATGATTTTAACCCTACACGCTTTCAGCTCTTTATGAGCCATCATCAGGGGTTTTCCTTATAAAAAGTGCTTTCAAATGCTGGATCTGTTGATGACACTTGTAAAGTTATGCACTATTTTAGAGCATAAAAACACTCGTTCATAGTTAAAAACATGAGTCATAAATTATATGCTGTAAAATAGTGCATAACTTTACAAGTGTCATCAACAGATCAGCATTTGAAAAGCACTTTTATAAGGAAAACCCCTGATGATGGCTCATAAAGAGCTGAAACGCGTGTAGGGTTAAAATCATGATAAGGAGCTAATTTGCACCTTTATTAATTTGTGCATTTTGTTGGTGTATATCTAAAATAATAAAAATGCACGGTGAGTTAAGACTAAAGATTTAAGATGTTTGTTTGTCTGTGTGTTTGTTTTTTGACAAATGGGTGCCTATTTGTTTAGTTAGCTACTGTGTGTAACTTTGGGTTTCATGCTTTATCATCATTGCATGTTGAATTTCAGTGTTTCGATGTACAAAATAGTCGTCATCGTCAAGGTAAATAGGAAGTTACACATTAAACACGCTGCGAAACCTAAGAATAAGTTAGCTGTCTTGTTTTGACTGAGTAGTTGCCTAGTTAGGTAGTTAGTCTTAAGGTAAGAAGTACACACAGGTTCTTACTTAATAAGTTTACTGCGTTAGGGTATCTAACGTGCGCTGCAGAAGAACACCGAGGGCACAGCGCGTCGTAGCTGCTTACGCCAGTTACAGCCCCTGACAGATGCATCAATCTCCCCCCCCCCCCCCGGGGATTTATCTCAGCAGAGCTGGGAATGCATCGGTTACTTCAAAAGTCAAATTAAACATTGAAGTGTTGGTAGTCCCCGTCCCCGTGCCTCGTTGTGCCTGGGCAGAATTCCTCTTTCCAGCACATTCCAGACTCAGTAGTTGTGGACACAATAAATAAATTGTGGGCCATTTTCGAATTTTACATGTCTTTACGAAAGCAGATGTGTTGTGAATTTGTCGATTTACAGTAAGGCGAATAGAATGGAGATCATGAATCAGATTCTTCGCTGTTCCTGTCTCTAATTGTAAAACACCAAGCAGTAGAAAAAGTGTTTACAGCTGATAGTCGCTAAACTAGGTGAGGAATTTCCTTTCCTTCCTTTTTTTCTTGGAATCCGAAGTTTAGTTTTTATATTCGTAAGATCACGCCACAGTAACTTACCCTGAGCCAGATGAATCCAGCCAATGCCGTCACTTCCTGTGTTTAAGATCCATTTTAATAGTATCCTCCCATAATCGAATTATTTCTTCCCGCAAACCTTCAGACAGAATTCTTCTACGTATTTCGTACGCGTTGCATGAATGCTAGATGTCCCACCAATCTTTTCCCAATTGCTTAAATCATCCATTAACAAATGTTACCATAATAAACCAAGTAACCATTTCGTAGTTTATGATACTTGACCTTTCATGTAGGCTATACATAGGAATATTACTTTATCTGGCAATTCGCATCAGTCTTCAGTAACACCGTTTCGCTTGACGACAATCAGCACAGCCCTTGCTGATATTATGGTTTATCTTAAGTCGGGGTCCTCGCGTTTTAGAGTTTTTAGAGTTAGTGCTAGCTTTTCACTCAACATGTTTAAAAAAAAAAAGAACTAAGTATTTTACTTCTGCTCTTACTCACGCCTTTAGGACGAAGTTATGTAAGTTAAGCGAGCCGACAGGAAGTGACTAGCAAGAGTTGTTACATAAAATAATGTCCCCATCTTTTAATATAGGTCTTAGTGACGGAGGCAAGATGACATGACTTGGCGTATTTTATTTCACCAAACATTTACTCTGTGAAATTATACAATCTGAAATTTTGACGAAGGTACAGCCTTAAAATAGTTTAATAACCCTGCCTTTTAAAGGGTTTTAAAGGACATATAAAACTGTAATGGTTTTGTTCCTACTGTAATTAGCTCCAGTCGGACCATAGCTACTTTCATTATACAATTCAAAGGAATGTATTTTCTTTTAACATCCGAATCCCAGCGTGAGTTTATGGATTTGCTTTACGTCGTCAAATAGAACACATTTATGTAGTAATTTAATACGCTTACGGCGTGTTACGTGTATTCAAGTCTTGGCTTTAAGAACTTGACTGTCTTCTGAAATAATATCTTTCAACTCTTTTCTTGAATCGGTAGCTCTTTAAATGAGAATTCAAGGCGGATTGCGTATAAACTATTTTACGCATTTTATTTGTCCTCCTCGTCCTTGCTTTTATCCAAATGGCACAGAAAATATTGTAAACATTATAATGGATAGAATTATGGGCATGTAAACTGGATATTCATGTGAAATTTCTCCGAAAATGGGCAAAAGGTGCCTTAAAGTTGTATGCTTAATAAACATTTCGGCAAGTCATTTCATTATATGACATTCACTCAAAAATTTTTCCCTACTTGACTTCATTTGACTTGACAATATTTAAATAAGATTCACAACTCTATAACTTCATAACTGGTACATAATTTTCTTTGTAACTTCGGTAAATCAAAGCAACACCAACTTGTTCTTTCCTAGTCGAGTTTCAAATAGAAGTTTGTGACGTTCGTTTTTCATTTTTATTGCCCATTTTTATCATTAAAACTTTCTGTATTAAAGGTAAGAAAGGGTAACGTTGTCCCTGTACAAGCCATGAAGGCACATAAGGGGAGCGGAGGTGTACCTCCACGCATTCGTAACCTCGGCCCTGGAAGGAAATGAGTGGTCAACATCATGCCCTGGCCACTTTGCTCCTGAGAAATTACCTTGGCGCTCATTGAATAGGGGGCTGGGTGGGCCCCAGAGGCGGTCTGAAGGTTTTGAAGAAGAGAAAAATGTCTTGCGCCAAAAGAAAATAAAACAAGTTAACGAATTTACTTCCGTGCAACAAGTCACCTGTTTTGGTTGAACCCCTTTGTTCATTCATGTACAGATAAAATCGCAACTTCACTTCGGAATTGTTCTTTAATAATAATAATAATAATAATAATAATAATATCTTTCTTCTTCATTTTTTCCGACAACTATATAAGCTCTCTCCATTTCCTTTCCTTTCCTTTCCTTTCCTTTCCTTTGTTCAGTTGTCGTGTTCTTGTGTTGTTTCTTGTGTTGTTCATATTAGCAATGTCTCTCCTGTTCTGTAAAGTTCATCAGATTAAAATACAGCCTGTCATGTAAAACTGAATAGCCGAACAGCTAACCTACTAATCCAAAACCATTGAAATTTCAGTGAAGTGAAATTGGCTCACGCAATTATAACAAGTGACTTCATGTGCTTCTCTTCTCCTTATCGTTTAGCAATCTCAAACCATCATCCTTACGTTGAATATATGGTCAAATTAAACAGTTTGTATGGCTAATGTAAATTAAACAGTCTATATAGTCGTTGATGATATACTAGTATATTGTGGAAATTAATACGGTGACATCGTGCGTGTCCCCCGTCCACATCAATCATTCCGAAAACTAATTAATCTGTTTCGGTTAGCTTATTTTACTTGTGACCTTTACAAAGTTTGTCGAATGAAGTTGACTTTTGCCACAATTTTTCTAATAACTCTATAAACAAAATATAAATCACTGTATAATATTTATTTAAAAAACGGACCTTGGTATGAAAATTATAGGGATACATGAAATAAAATTTAGATAACGTGTGTAAGGAGGTGTAGAAGTTCAGCTCCACATATTTTTCCCTTCGCCTTCACCTGTCGAGAGTCGAACTCAGGTTTTCCAATTCTTAGCAAGCAACTTAACAATGTGAACGCTTCACACGCTAAAAAGAATTTACAGCTAGTTTCAAACGTGTATGGCATTGAACTAAACACTGTGAATTCGAGTAGTGGAAGTAGGTAACATAGCTCGTACGTCCATGCATTTACTAATTTAATCAAGCTGGTACTTACTTAGTGGTGGACATCTCGCATTATGGAGTAAGTACAGCTATATTTGATAATTTGTAGCAATAATGCGAGATGGGAATCATTTAATAGACTTTTATTAAAAGAGTATTCTCCTGCAGATATCCATTCATATTCCGATGGACAGATTGCTACGCTTTTTGATTAGTTATTACTGGGTATGTTGAATTTAGACGGACACAAAATGAATATGTGCCAATCATTTTATCTAGAGCGCAGATTTGGTGCATTTTAAATAAGTGAAGGTAATATCAAGTCGAAAAGTAATTATACAGAATGGCTCAGAATTCAGTTAACCGAAAAAATTCTCTCGTATTAATGGGAATGGCAATACAGAGCATGCATCGAACACAGAGGTTTTCATCTCTAACAATCTTTTGTAAATTTAATAACTATTAAATTTACAACGTACTTTCGTAATAGGTTAACTGACTTTAGTCACTCTGTAATGTATACTACCGTTACCACGGAGCAGATGAAAGAGCGGGCACGGAAATTTACAAAAATATATGTATTCTCTTTGAAACATCCTAAATCCTTACAACTTAGTCCTTCTTGAAAGTTTAATAGTCGCAGAGGTAGTCAAATTCTCCAAATTTATGAAACCCGAAATTTTGTCACAGTGTTCACAAAAGGCCCCATCCTGATCCGTATTAACTCCGAACACACCCTCGTTCTTAAGTTTCTTAGTACCCATCTGATGCTAACTAAACTAGTTTCCTTGCCCTGAGAACCGAGCAATGGAAAGATACAAGCCTCAATAATTCTGTACGTAAACTCGTAAGACTTCTTCATGATGGGTAAATGATTAACCTGAACATGTTGGATTTGTGAATAAACAATTATTGTATTATATATTTTATGTGTATTTTGATTACCTTTATTCATATATCACCAGCCATATTTTTTGTCACGATTTTGGACAGTCCTGTATCACGAACAGTACCTAGCGAGTATCCAGTAAGACGCGTCTCGCAGGCTGGAGATATTCCTCACGCCGTGTGTAAGTTCCAAAGTGATTTAAAAGTTTCGAAAAGCTGGAGGGATAGACCTTCCTGCTGACTCCTGTAGAGAGCTCTGCTGGCTGTATTCTATTAAGGCTATGGATCACACACACAGCTAGAGACTGGATTAATAAGGTTGTGGCTATGCTACGTGAAGGAGGTAAACAGACATGGCGCAGATGGCAAGCGGAGGAGGTAAAGAGCTGATGTGCTTTTTGTATATAACAATAAACGTTGGACCATCACTCATGAAAGAGATGGGAGAGGCATGCAAAATATATTGCACAAGGCCATTTTCAGAGGCTTAGTCGTATATGAGAGAATAATATTGAAACGAATCTTATGCAAATAGTGTTTAAGGATGTGGCATTCGTAGGGACCAGATGCCTGCTGGCTTGGGTATAAATTTTTAGAGTTCCATAAAAGTAAGGGAATATTATGAGCTGAGTTACGTTTAAATATTCCAGAAGGGGTAGGACCATTGGAGCTTACGTGTAGCCCGTGGGTACCGGTGGCTTTTTCCCGGCAACGACACAGCAGGTGATAAACTTGGCCACTCATGACCACGTAGCGCAGAAGTTAAGAGTGCGTGGAGCTATACCTTCATTCACCCATACGTCTTAATGAAATGGCGCTTAATTAAGTACAGGGACTACATTATCTTCAGGTTTTTTTTCCATGGCGCAACAGCCCCTAGTGTGCCAGGGCCTTCTCATTATCGAAGCTTCACGATCACACTCAGACACACCACACTCGGTAGGACTCCTCTGGACGAGTGATCAGCCCGACGCAGAGACCTCTACCTGACAACACACAACACTCATAAGAGACAGACATCCTTGCCCCGGGTGGGATTCGAATCCCAGCAAGCGAGTGGCCGTAGACCCATGCCTTAGACCGCGCGGCCACTGCGATCGGCCGTCTTCATGCATGTCTTTGTATTTTACTGCTCGGTGCTTGAATGAATGATTCACTGATTTATAGGCTGCTGAACGGTGTTGTTTCCCCAAGTGAGATTATGACGGAAAGGGGGGGGGGGGTCAGTACGGACGGTGTCGAAGCTTTGGAAGAGGAAAATCGTTGCTTATTTCAAGGTCGTTTCCCCTTATTCGCCTGACACGATTAATTCGTACCTTACGGAATAAGGCTGCTGCCTTGTAAAGCATAGGATGAGACTGGAACACAACAGCGAATGGTGAATATATAAGGATTCGAAAGGAGTTCGTTGTGGCCTGATTTCAAGTACTTTCCCAGCACGCATGTGAAGAGACTAAAATTATGAGGATTCCTGTCCGAAGATCTTGTTGTTGAGGCCGTAAACGACAGTGCTTTGAATACAAGTCAAAGGCGTTAAATTTTTATCTTCTTCCTTGGATAGTTCTAACACAATAAGACACAAATAACGTACTGTGACAAGTAAGATTTCGTGATATAGATCTCAGTTGGCAATTTGTCCCCTCAAATTATTTATTTTGACTTCGGTTGTTAAAAATTTAAGTTTAATAGCTTTCTAGTGCTTTTGCGGATTGAGTGTTCGTCTTTGTGGAAATAAACGAATGTGAAATGGCGTGCCATGTATTCTTTACCTGTACTTCATTGGTTTGTATTGGAATAGAAAGCAAAGGGAAAACCTTTCAGGAGACCAGAGAGATAGACGGACATCCGTGAGCCTGGTGCAAGGAAACATCAAGACAGGCTGACCCTATTCCCTCAGGAATACAAGTACAGCACTAGACAGTGCAAGCTGTGGCTCTCGTGAAATAAAGCTGGCTGAAATAAGGGCTATAGCTGTTCAGGTACAGCGTATATCAGCGTAATTAATTGTAATGCAGGCTGTGCGTCCGTTTTGACGTAGAAAGTATAATCTTTCATTTTTTTTAATGGCTCGACAGCCCCTAGGGTGCCTAGGCCGCCTCGTTTTTCGAGGCTTCACGATTACGCACTTTTTAGACACACCACACTCGGTAGGACTCCTCTGGACGAGGGATCAGCTCGACGCAGAGACCTCTACCTGACAACACACAACAGTCACAAGAGACAGACATCCATGCCCCCGGCGGGATTCGAACCCACAATCCCAGCAAGCGAGTGATCGCAGACCCACACCTTAGACCACGCGACTACTGTGATCGGCCTATTTGTGATTAAGACGCGTAAAGTTCCAAGAGGTGGCTCTGTTTCCTTCAACAGGTAAAAGTACGAAGCTACTGTGCAACATATACGGAGGTAATCTCTGCTCAATCCGATATATGAGTTAGTATCGCGCGCTTCGCCACATACCAATATTATCTTGTACATCGTACATTTTCTGAGTTAGGCTATATTTGACGGTCACGACGTTCCAGAAGTTGTCTTTAGTCCGGGGGTGTACAAATCCCTGGCGCCAGGTCGCTTGGGTGACAACATTTTGTACGGTGGCTCTTTATCACTATTCTGACTGCTAGGGTTTTAGGGTGGCACCTAGTTTCGTGGAAAAGTTTTAGAAATCTGCTTTATTCTCATTTTCAGATTTAAGTTTTGTCATTGTAGTGATAGATTTTTATTACTTTTCGATTATTAATATGAATTGCCTTCAGCTTAACGTGTTATGTGGTATTCAAATGGCCGCAGGCATCAATCTGTACGTCACCAATAAAAATCCCTGTGCTAGGAAATTTGTATTTGATGTCTTCGTAGGTTTATGGATTTGTCTATGTAAACACCCACGGGTAAAACTAAGAGACTTTACTACAAAATTGAACTGCACAAATAAATTCAGAAGCCGAGAATTTTGTAGACCAGTTTGTATTGTAACTGCAATTTTCCGGTACGTTTTTATGATGCCGCTTTAAAATGTGCGTTTTAATATTCAAACTGACCCATTTCCAGTGTGAGTAGGACATTTTAATAAATTGTAACAAAATGCTGAACGAAATTCGATGGCTTTTATTTGACGTCCTCTGCAGCATTTCTTGTTAGTCTCTCTCACACTTGTGCGTATGAAATTATATGTGCATGCATATGCAAAGTATAGGCCGAGTGAGATAGACATTTCGACATTATACATTCTCATTTCGCTTGCTTCGCACATAGCAAGTAGACGTTACCTACTCAGACGCTGCGACATAAACTTTAATTGCGTATTCTTATATGTAAATTTTCTCATAAACCATAAACGATTAAATCTTCTGTAATGCAACAGAGTTCCTTTGGATCCAGCGAGATGGCGCGAAGAATGTCTGCGGGGTAAATATTATTAGTTTGAATAGTTAAAGTGTAGGCTCAAATCGCATTAGAACCTTTCACAAGATAAAGGTAAATTTGTCAATGTGTCAAAGACCACGCCATGAAACCTTACAGGAGGTGTGAGAGCTGTAAGGCACTACGCTGCTTTGCTTCCTGGGCGTGAAGCGTCGGCGTCCTTTACATAGAAAATTAGTGATACCGAGGGTTAGTCTGTAATGTATGATGAAGTGTAAATTCAGTGACCAAGTACAAAATTGAACCTCAGTTATTTAGCGTGCAGTCACTCTAGTGACTCAACTCCTCTGTCTCTTATACGGGCAGTGATTTATAAATAAAATGTCTAAATGCTCTGAGGATTTTACGTTGTGTAATGTATGTGGAAAATAATACAAAGCATTTTTTTATATTGTTATAATACCGTGCACTGTCAATAATCAAATCACACAATATTCAGTACAACGAAATGCATTGTATTGTTTTTCAGATATTCTATATTACAATATCTTGTTAATCAATCCAACATGTTTCGAAAATTCATGGGATCATGATCAGGCATTTGGATCAGTAACATTTCACAAAACTGAACTAGCAATGTATATATATATATATATATATATTAAAAAGATATGAAAAGGTATAACAAGACGATGAGTTAAGATGTGGGCGATTTTGTAATGGATCGCTGGTATAGGCCTACTGCAAATTAATGTTACAAACAGTAAGCTATTTATAATATAAACATGTGTAACCAATACAAAGCATCTTCTCGTTCTTCTGTCTACGAAAAACAGATTACAGATTTGTTTCGACTTCATAGACAATGTTTTTCACCAACTAAATGCACTTTAGTTGGTGAAAAACATTGTCTATACTCGAAAAATGCACGGTGAAAATAGAATAAAGTTTGTTAATGCAAAACAAGCAAAATGCATACACAGATTTAGAAACATCAAAAGTAAACTGCAAAGGTCAAAGGCGGCCATATGGTTCAACAAGATATGTAGATCCGAAAAACTGGAACCAAAATACATCGAGATTAAGTGCATTTAGTTGGTGAAAAACATTGTCTATACTCGAAAAATGCACGGTGAAAATAGAATAAAGTTTGTTTCGACTTCATTTCAAAGCCTAAGCTGTCTACCGATATATCTTTGCCACAGCCTATGCTGTGTCAAAGTTATATCGGTATATGGAAAATTCTTAGTCCGTTTAGCCTTCATGCAGACCAATAATCAAAGGTTGCACCTCCCTAATTCGAACGACGATTCCCAATCATTTATCCAAATCGTTCAATTTTATCCACTCTTGTCTGTATTCTTTCACCAAACTTAAAAATTTTTCTGAAAATAGTTATTTAGCAATTTGAGTACTTTTGGATATCCCTGACAGACGTGTACTAAACAACCCCGCCCCCCTCCGCCCCCACTCTGCTGAACAATACTGTTGCTCTTCGGCAGTAACAGGTGCCGTCTTGAACCGCATGCTGCAGGGACGAAGGCGCCGTTTAGCTCTGGGCGACGGCGACGGCGACGGCGGACATTCTTGAAGCTGAAACTTTAATTACAACAACAGAATGCGACAAGAGATGACAAGAAAGGCAGAGAGGATGTGGTGGAAGTGGAGGATAAAACACGAGAGAATGAGGGAGTTGATTTAAATCACTGACATCAGCAGGAGAAGGAATATTAGAAGACTTTGTAAACGCCACGTGATCTCTTACTGGTAATTAATATCTCTCCCACCAACAAAACAGTATTTGTAATTATAATGGTGTTAACGACAGAAAACTTTATGACACTGGTGTGATATAGATGTAAGTCTGTTTTCAGGAGCCCCAGTATACTTAAGTATCCTTTGATGCAGAGACAATTCCTAATGTAGGCCAAGGCTGTGTGTATTGAAGTCTTAAAATGCGTACTTCTAAAAGCGACATGTTCTCGACACTAATTAGGCTAGTTCTTGTTTACTGCAAGGAAGAACTCCAAGGCAAAGACGATTGTATTGTTCTTTTGT
Organism: Reticulitermes speratus; assembly: GCA_021186555.1. Lineage (NCBI taxonomy): Eukaryota > Metazoa > Arthropoda > Insecta > Blattodea > Rhinotermitidae > Reticulitermes > Reticulitermes speratus. Next base: position 8,148,719 of record JAJKFL010000001.1, read on the forward strand.
CTATCACACCACGTGCGGGAGGTAACTACAAATCTGAAAATAGCCTAGGTTTTTTTAACATTTGCAACGTATTTATTGTCATTGGGATGACCTCCTCGCTTCCAGTCTACTTTTACTTTAATTACGTCTATTGGGAATTCGTATAAAATTGTGTTCGGAGAACGAAAAGGGAAAATACTATTGGGGTGCTTGAGGATATTACGGAGATTAACATTAAATTGGGTCTTTAAGAAACAAGGTTTGAGGGTGTTAAATTGATTTAACTGGCTCAAGGTATGGTCCAGTTGGAGAGTCTTGTGCGTTCATTAATAGACCGTCGTGTTCCAAAAATGGCACGAAATTTTATATTCAGCTGAGGCCTGGTAGCTTCTCAACAAGGAATTGGGTCCATGGAAATTGGTTAAATTTACCGTTTGTAGGCCTATATGTTTAGTATAAAGAACACGAATTCTGATTGTTGTCACTTCGATATTCTTTCATTTATTCACTCATTTATTTTTTCTTTCTTTCTTTCTTTCGTTCTTTCTTTCTTTAGTCTGTCTTACGACAGGTCCTAGCCTCTTCCAAAACGAGTTCTCCACAGGATGCGATCTAGTGCTTCCTCTTTCAATTTCCAGTATCTTCTCTTTTCCTTAAGGTCATCCAGTAGCTGCTTACGTCTTCTTCCTCGTCTTCCCGTTATTTATATCCTTCCTTCTAACTTTCCTTCAATCTCGTGTATTAGAAGGCAGTTTCTATAGAAGATGTGACCAATCCAGTTATCCTTCTTTTTGTTGTTTGTAGTATATTCCTCTCCTCCTTCACTCTGTGTAATACTTCTTCAATTCTCACACGATCGGTCCAATTCATCTTCTCCATCATTCTCCAGCACCACATTTCAAAACTTTTCCAGGTATTTCTGATCTAATTTCCGAAATGTCCAAGTTTCAGCACGAAACGAAGTTATGCTCCAAATGTAGCACATTACTAATTTCTTCCTTAAATTTAAGTCCGAGAGTCTTGCTCTTCTTCTGCTTCTTGTTAAATGCTGTTTGTGCCATGCAAATCCTGGATTTAATTTGACGTGTACATTTTGCTTTGTCTGTTATCATGCTACCAAAATAGTTGAAATATTCCACATTCTCCGGTTGGTTTTGATCTATCATAATCCGTATTGGAGATAGTTGCCTTGAGATTCTCATTACCTTAGTTTTTTCCACATTCATTTCAATTCCAGAGCATCTTCCAATTTCAGTTATTCTGTCAGTCATGTCCTGTAGCGTCCTTTTTTCCTTAGCCAGTAGCACAAGGTCATCTGCATATTTCACAGTGCGAATTACTTGTCCTCCTATTTTGAAGTCTCCAAACCCTTCAAGGGCTTGCTTGGTAAGGTACTCGCTGTACAAGTTGAACAGAATTGTCCACAAACAGCAACCTTGTCTAACTCCTCTTCCAGTCTTCACACTTCTTGTCTCCTCTTAGTCCAGTTTTAGTTTAACACTCTGATCCTGGAACCTCCAGTACTCATTGAATAGTATGTTGGGGGGGGGGGGGGGGGTTCCAGAATCGGTCTGGGCTCTTTGAAGAAGAAAAATTTCTTACCTGTGGCGGGAAACAAACCTTGATTCCTCAATTTTCCGCCCGCAGCCTAATCACTACATCGACTGAGCTATCCCGGCTTCTGATGAAATAGAGGAATTATCTTAAAACAAGAAACGTTAGGTTTAATATGCCTAGTATCTTCGCTGATTAATGATTAGTTTGTTTGAAGCTGACTCATACACACTGGTTCTTGACAACTGTGAATGTACTAAACAAAACAAAACCAATAATCTATCAACGAACTGTAATGAGTCAGTCACAATGATGGCTCGCTTTATGCTGCGTGTAGCCGTAGGCCGTTAAAACTTCGGTGGTGCTAACCCTGCTTGTAGCATGGGTGTAGTCCATATTCTGGTTATTCTGTTTTGAGCTGTATTTTCTACTCCATCATTCATGCAATCTCTCTGCCATTTGTCACTAACTACCCTGTGCAGATGAAATTACGTCATAAAATATCGCAATAACGAATTGAATCTGCGTAATGTCTTCTTTCTATTTAATTAACATGTATTTTATCCCCACACTTTCGTTAGCACTTTGCTTTCTAACACCTGCCGTAGAGGCTGAGTGCTGTGACCGTGTTATCTGCACAAATGCGAGTAAATGGCAAAGTTCATTCCGTAGTGTGAGCAGAGCTTGTGCTTCCAGCCGTTCAGCCGTGAATGCACATTACGTTTTGTAAATACTGGGGATATGTTTTGTAGCGGTGTGAAAATTGGTCGTCCGTATTACGGGAAAAACCTGGGCTAAGGGTATTCGAGAACGGGGTGCTGAGTAAGATATTTGGGCCTACGAGTGGGGAAAGAAAGAGGAAGCTGGCAAAAATTGCATAACGAATAGCTTCGTGACTGTAGTATATCATTTTTTTTTTTCCATTGGCTCGACAGCCCCTTGGGGGCCTAGGCCGCCTTATTTTTCGAGGCTTCACGATCACACTTTAGACACACCACATTCGGTAGGACTCCTCTGGACGAGGGACCAGCTCGTCGCAGAGACCTCTACCTGACAACACACAACACTCACAAGAGACAGACATCCATGCCGCCGGTGGGATTCGAACCCACAATCCTAGTAAGCGAGCGGCCGCAGACCCACGCCTTAGACCGCACGGCCACTGGGATCGGCAGTATATCATTACGGTGACGAAGTCAAGGAGCATGGGATGGGCAGGGCGTGTGGCGCGTATGGGGAAGAAGAGAGATGCATGCAAAGGTTTGGTGAGGAAACCTGAAGGAAAGAGACCGCCTAGAAGACCTAAGCTTAGGTAGGAGGATATTAAAGTGGATCTTCAAGAAATAGAATGCGAGGGTGTAGACTGGATTCACTTGGCTCAGAATGGGGACAAGTTGGCAGGCTGTCGTCGACAAGGCAATGAACATTCAGACTGAATTCAATGCGGGGAATTTCTTGACTAGCTGAGGAACTATTACCTTTTCAGAAAGGGCTCTGCTCCCAGTTCGTTCGGGGTAATGTTGCATTCACATGCTGCACGGGTAAGGATTACATGCGAAAAGCAATTGTACGTTACTTAAGTTACTTCAGGAAAGAATTGAATGACAAATGCGTTACATTCCCTATGGCCCACGCTTTCTCGTAATTGTTTCGGTATTCCGTACGTTTAAACAGTTATGAATGAGTAAGCCTTAATTGTTACATTATGCGTAGGTACACTCCTAACTTGTTTATTATGTCAATTGTCAGTACTTTGTATAACTTCTTCTTTTATGGTGCAACTGCACGATTTCGGGCCTTGCCCTCCTCTATGTAGCCTCTCCACTCTTGTCTACACACAGCTTCTTTTTTTTTTCAGTTTTCATGCCCAGTATCTTCTCGGACTCCTCCTCTATTGCCTCAGTCCATTTTCTTTTAGGTTTGCCTACAGGTCTTTTGCCACCGATTGTATTGTGTAACATCTTCCTTGGTATGTGTTTACTATCGATACATTGAGTACTTCCAGCCAACTGTAGCCTTTTCAACTTATGAACTGATATACGTGACTGGTTATGTAATTTTTATAATTCATTATTACAACTTATTCTCCATCTGTCATTTTCTTTTACTGATATACATATCCGTCTGTATATTACTACAGTTATTGTTTTTACTGATGTTATTTATCTGTAACGTGCTGTAACATGCGAAACATCATTGCTGTGCATCTGAACTATTTCCGTCGTCACTGAGTACACAAACACGACATTTCAAAAGCAAAATGCTTTCGTCTTCAGGTGAACTACAATCTTAAGAATAATTAACAATCAAAAAGAACCAAAAACCTACAAATTCATATGTAAGAGACAAAATTATCAAGACCTCTAAATATAAATAGTGTTTACAATACACAATCTGAAATTGTAATAAAATGTAATAACAAATAAAAAATTAATACAATTTTACATTGAGTATTGTACACACTATTTGTATTTAGATGTATTGATAATTTTGTCTCTTATATATGAATTTGTAGATTTTTGGTTCTTTTAGATTGTTAACTTATTTTTAAGGTTGTGGTTCACCTGAAGACAAAAGTAGTTTGCTTTTGAAATGTCGTGTTTGTGTACTCAGTGAAGACGGAAATAGTTCAGATGCACAGCAATGATGTTTCGCATGTTACAGCATTGTCAAAATATCATATTGTACAGTTGAACCACCGTCATTTCAGGCGTGTAATTATAGCAGATCTGTCATCACCTAACATTTAATGAATTTAAATTAAGCGGCATTATTTTTTCGGGTTTATAGGAGGAGTATATTAAAGTAATCTGTAAGCAGTAGGATATCTGAATGTGACTGGTGTCATGTGCCTCAGCACATGCATTAGTGACGGGCTACGGGAAACTCGGTAATGAATCGTCGGGTTTCATAAAGGGCATGGAAATTGTTGACGAGCTGAGCAACCATTATCTGCTTAAGAATGACTCTTATTTGAAGTTGGTTGTTGTCGCCCCCAACTCAGAAATTCGGATTGCCATTATGTTGGTATTGGTGCCAGTAGCGACTTTGAAATTAAAATGGCGAGGAGGTGGCGAGCTGTTTGTACTATGTCAGGGGCGACCAAACCGCGGCTTGCGAGCCACATGCGGATCTTTGACATATAATGTGCGGCTCGCGGAAATATGTTGGCTGAGCTTCGTTTTGCATTACAATTCATATAAAAGGTAAATAAAAAATTTTGTAGCTTATAATTATTTACCGGGAATAAACTGAGAGTCCACTGGATTAACACGTAAGTTTAATGTTCATGATGAGTAAATATATTTAAGAATTTTTGTAACAAAATGTGCGTGTAACAATAAAAACGTGTGTGTAATATTTGTTCATGTCTTGCGGCTCTCAAACATCTGAAGTTTATCGTATGTGGCTCTTACGTTAAGCAAGTTTGGCCACCCCTGTACTATGTCGGACTGAGTTTGATGAAGAGCTCTCATTTTGTTCTGAAGTTATTTGTGTAACGATACGCAGACACATAAATAAATATATCAAGAAAGAGGCAGGCGTGCTGAATGACCAGCGCTCAGCAATAGGTGCGTACAAACACCGCGACTCTGATTAGGAAGGTGAGTAGGTGAAACTTGTTTCTTATCTCTGACAGTTGGTACGATTAGATAGTGAAATACTTCTTTCTGTTTGTATGTTTTTCTTGTGGTGAAGGGCCCCGCAGCAGATGCTACAGACGCACCGCAGCCTTTAAGTCTTATTGTGCAACCCTGTGATGAAGATAGTTTTTTTTTTCGTTTTTCCGTGTAATAGAGCACCGGTGGAATGAAACTGACGGGGGAAAACCAAAGTATTCGGGGAAAAACCTGTCCCAGTGCCACTTTGTCCACCACAAATCCCACATGGACTGACCCGGGATGGCACCCGGGCCTCCGCGGTGGGAGGTCGGCGACTAACCGCCTGAGCCATGGCACGGCCTCTCTGTTTGTAACTTTATTCATTTTTTCTGCGTGGTTCAGCTTTTGCTATGCACGTTCTGGTATTAAAAGCGTAACATGCATTGCAAGAAAGTTTGTTTACACGTTCGCACAAAATAAACACACATTAGAGTATGAGGTCTGTCGTATAATGACTTCTCCACTTGCAATCAAAACTGTAAAAGAGAGGAATGTTTATGGTCTAATAAGGAAGATTAAAGTAGCGTGTGTTTTATCTCCGTCACTCACACCTGCTGTCACCAGGAGAAAGATCCCGTTCATACAGCTGTTACATTACTTCTGTGTCATGTGTTAGAATGATGAAATGGTAATGCGAAGAGCTGTATTAAACACGGGCACAGACATTAAGCGGGATTTGGATGATTATCTTTGAAGTACGTTGCTAAAGCTTTAGGTAGTTAGGATCAGCAGAAATATGTACACGAATACCTGCCTTTACTATGCTGTAAAATAACAGAGTCTGTCAGAAATATAAATTTTGATGATACAGTATAATTTAGTTTCTGGTTCGCTCAGACCACTTACATAAAGATAGGCAGAATAATCAGTTCCCGCTTATCCAGCGTTTGAAGGACAACGCACCGTAATGTGATAAACAGTTTGAAGCCCTTTAATCTTTGGTCCTACGGGTCTTGGTAACATCATCATCATCATGATTGTACGAATACCTGTGAGAGTAAGTAAGCATAAAATCCGTACTTTCTGGGTTATTTATAAATCTATTGTATTAGTCATTCTCTCTCAGCAATGACCTAATCCAACAAGTTACGTGTACTTCATACAGGAAACAGCATTTTATATTTTTCATACCCTGCATTATAATTCCATTTTTTAATATTATCCAACAAATGCACTTAATTGTCACAGGTTCATAATAATATATTTAAAAGCATTTCACTCCTACATGTTTCGGAAAGGCCGAAAGGGTCCGAAATATGTAGGAGTGGAGTGTTTTTAAATATATTATTATGAACTTGTGACAATTAAATGCATTTGTTGGATGATATTAATAAAACGAAACAGTATGTTGTATAATTACCCTGAAGTTGCAGACAGGACAGTACAATGCTACTTATACGTGTGATCATTTACTTAAAGTGTTATTAAGTATACAAAACGATACACCGACGGATACACTCACGTGCACCTACACAGTAGGTTCAGTTATGGTCACCTACACTGACATTTACATTACGCAGTACAAGGACAGACCCATTACGGCTCAAGACCAATTTTAGATGTTTGTATGCCGTTGCGGTCGCCCTCTGTGGACTAGTGGTTAGCGTGCTCGCCACTGGACCCAAGGTTCGCGGGTTCAATCCCGGCCGAGGTCGATGGATTTTTAAGGGTGATAAAAATCCGTAGCACAACACAACTTCCTTCGGAGGGGAAGTAAAGCCGTCGGTCCCATGTTGTAGATTTACGGCATGTAAAAGAACCCTACGGGCATGAATAGAGATGTTTCGTAAGCAAAATTTAGCGGCCATTTCTCACCCAAGTCTCCTGACTGCCTGCCAGATGGCTCTGGCAGTCATATCAGGATGAGTAGAACTTGTGCAGTCAGTGGACTGGTCACTCACTATAAAATGCACACTTACAGACCAAGAAAACCTCGACGAAACGACAAGGCCCAGGCCCATATAGGGCTGTCGAGCCATAGAAGAAGAAGTATGCCGTTGCGAATCCTACAACAGCATTCCAAATACAGTCGAACTCGGTTATAACGTCATGAAAGGGACTGAATATTTTGTCGTTTAAACGAGTGTCGTTATAAACGAGTGTCGTTATAAAACGAGTGTCGTTGTAAACGAGTGTCGTTGTAAACGAGTGTCGTTGTAAACGAGTGTCGTTATAAACGAGTGTCGTTATAAACGAGTGTCGTTATAAACGAGTGTCGTTATAAACGAGTGTCGTTAAAATTATAACGAGTGTCGTTATAAACGAGTGTCGTTATAAACGAGTGTCGTTATAAACGAGTGTCGTTATAAACGAGTGTCGTTATAAACGAGTGTCGTTATAAACGAGTGTCGTTATAAAACGATGTGTCGTTATAAACGAGTGTCGTTATAAACGAGTGTCGTTATAACCGAGGAGTATAACGTTATGATTAACAGTGAGGAATTAATTGGAACAGCAGAATATCTGACGTTATAGACGAGGTATCGTATAAACCGATGTCGTTATAACCGGGTTCGACTGTACATAGAGTTTTAACTACTGATATATTGTTTTACTGGGATTTACTGCATCTGACATCATATAAACATTGCTGCGGGTATCGCTGTGATACATATGAATAGAACTACGAACATTGTGTCATATTTTAAGATGTTTTAAATAACGTGGTGTGTTATACGTCCTGGTGATGGCGATGTATACGGTGTGCGCGTGCGTGGGTTTTGTGAGTAAAACACGTATTGTCATTGCACAGAGTGAACAATGTTAGCGTACATTAGTACTGCCGTACGTACATCGACATGTTACGGTCTGACGCCATTTTTATTTTTTTATGTTTTGTATTTACGTTTTTATACTTATATGTTTTTTATTTATTTTTTTCTATGGCTCGACAGCCCCTTTGGGGGCCTAGGCCGCCTCATTTTTCAAGGCTTCACGATCACACTCAGACACACCACACTCGGTAGGACTCCTCTGGACGTGTGATCAGCCCAACGCAGAGACCTCTACCTGACAACACACAACACTCACAAGAGACAGACATCCATGCCCTCGGCGGGATTCGAACCCACAATCCCAGCAAACGAGATGTTTTTGATACTTTTATATTTTACATCTTTTACATTTACATTTCAACATATACTTCTCTTAGGCAGCACTTTATATATTGATAAACATTTTATATATGTAATTGTAAAAAAGGGGGAGTTTTTTCTCTTATCAAAAAGTACCGAGTTTGACTTTCATAGTTTTCTGTCATAGGTCTGATGATGGCTCTTTGAGCTGAAACCGGTAGCCTGATCACGTGTTGCAGGTGTGTGTGTTGGTTGTGACTGTACTACTGAAAAGAGTTAAATATACTTTTGCATGTACGCACCAACGGGGATGTCTAATATTGAAATTAGTAAAATAAGTTGCAGAAATGTCACGACGACAAAAAAAGTTTGCGAAATCTGTTGATAAATATGTTCCTGAAAAACACAGCAAAACTGTTGAGTCTTTAAGGGTCTGTGAATTTGTTAAGGTCTGTCAGTGTTGAACAGTTGCTCATTATCTGAGACATATTTAGGCCTAAAGGCATGACAATCTCGGATTATGCTTTAGTGTCCACTCTCTTGTTGTGACCGTTAGTCTTCGTTGTGCTGACAGCTCTGTCGTTATGTTGTTAGCACTGATCACGACGAATGGCATCTGTCCTTATAGACTTACAATGATATTTTTGCGAACTCGCACTCAACCGGAAGAGTCGGACGCCTCTGCCTTCAAGTCGAGCCGGCCCATAACGCGAAGTTCGCTGCACTGGTGTGTTGTCCGTGATACCTCATTGCACGTTTCTTGGTGATGCAAAGTAACATAATGCAATTTACATAATAATTTTTATTTGGTGTTTTATCAGTCTGATGATGGCTTCTTGTATATGAGCCGAAACATGTCGCATTAAAACCATACGACACACTAAAGTAGTTTAGTTGTGACTGACTCCTATTATCCTCACCCCTTGTGTGTCTTCATAACTACACAGCTTCTCACGTAAACGTATTTTTTTGTACATACGGTACGTTGTGTTCGGGAGGTTACGGATTCTGTTCTCGGCATTTAGTTACTTGAGAGAGAGAAAGAGAGAGAGAGATTTGTCCGGTTTTTCTTACTTTCTGCCTTCAAATATTTGTGCATTTTTGATAAAAGTGACCACTATCCTAATTCGCCATTTATAAATGTTTCCCACTAGATGTTATATGTACTGTGTAATAAATAATAACTATTTATAGCACAGTCGCTATATAAGCTTTGTTCAGTACCCTAACAGCGAGGCATCCATTGTTCTCTTCATTAACAGATTTCACTTATCCGGTAAAAGTAAAGGTAAAGGCTGTCCCATTACATGCCAAGCGGGCACAGACGGTAGGTAAAGGTACAGCTGTGACCAGTGGGCTATATTTGGGATGTTATATAGCTACCATCGTTTCGGTGGAGTGTTTTGCCTCCATTTTCAGGATCTAACATTCTTCTTGGACTGATATACTCTTAGCATGGAGGTATTACTCTACCCCCGAAACGTCGGTAACTGTTTACGAATCAATGCGGCGTAACAGCACAGAAAACTTTAATCTTTATCAGCACCGCTGAGAGAATCTCAAATGTCGCGGCAATGATTGCCTTCACATGCCGTCTTCTTATCAGTAGTGCTCATACGGGATACTTGTCCTGCTCCACTGCACGTGCTGACTGAGAAATAATGGCACACGTGGCCGTAACGTGTTTGCCCAACTGGATCGCCGGTATTTGAATGTTTTCGTTGTTCGTTAACTCAGGCTGGTCTGGTGTGGTGCAATGTTTTCTGGTCCTGTTCGTAGTGTCCGCCGCACACTAAAAACTGAAAGGTGTGTTCGTGAATGCAGACAGTACACAAATACGTGTAATAGCCATCATTTGCTCGGCAACATTCATTCTGCTGCGTCAGAAGTAAAAGCAAGGGGCTATTCCGCCTCGCAGTTTGTTTTAGATAGTCCCAGGTGTTCTGCGTGTGTTGTTTCCTTCATTCCAGTCTGACAAGATGCAGTCAGCCGTTTGTTCTCTACGTGTTTCACAACGGTATGTTTTGTTTGTCTCATAGGGGATTTTTTTCTCAGTATTTGGAGGCCTGTAGTCGCATTGCAAGAGCCTAAACTGCAGGACTGACTCCACTGGCGTAATGTAAAATTTGATAAACCAGGCTTTTTGTGATAATATGTTACAGTCTTTTCTAAAATCACTGCAGATTTGATTTTAGGCTTCTGCCGTGGTGTAAATGAGGTCTTCGCTCTTCTGGGATGTTATGCAGCGTTAATTGGTAATTAATTACCTACGTTTCGGGACAGCCTATCTGTACCATATTGGACTGCGTTACTACTTGAATACCGATAGGCTATCCCGAAACGTCGGTAACTAGCTACCATTCAACTCTGCGTAACATCCCAGAAGAGCGTAGATATCACCGAAGAACTTTGAATGGTTTAATGCAACAGTGGGGCCAGATATGCAGTAACTGAACTGCAAATTAAAAATCGTATTGGTTTAGAGATTAATAAATGTTAGGAATTATTGGACAAAGTAATTGTGAATTACATTCTGTCGATGCTTATGATGAAACTGAAGATAGTAGACATAAGATTGCTAAGGTATACGGAAAACATGGTTTGTGGACGTAAGCCTGTTTATTTAAAGCCAATTAAATATAAAGGAAAGATCGAATCACTTCATTCACTCATTCATTCATTTTGTAGTCTGTCTTACGACAGGTCCGTAGCCTCTTCCAAAGCGAATTCTCCATTGAGTGCGATCTAGTGCTTCTTCTTTCAATTTCCAGTATCCTCACGTTTCCTTAAGGTCATCCAGTAGCTGTTTAAGTCTTCTTCCTCGTCTTCCCATCACTTCTATCCTTTCTTCCATATTTTCTCCAATAACGTGTTTTAGATGGCAGTTCCTACGCAAGATGTAACCAATCCAGTGAGCCTTCCTTCTTTTTATTGTATGTAGGATATTCACTTTCTCCTTGACTCTATGTAATACTTCTTCATTTCTCACGCGACCGGTCCAACTGATCTACTCCATTCTTCTCCAACACCACATTTAAAAACTTTCCAGATACTTCTGATCCATTTTCCGAAGTGTCTGCATTTCAGCACCATACAAAGCTACGCTCCAAATGCAGCACTTCACTAGCTTCTTAATTAAATTTAAGTCCAGTTTGCTGGTGAAAAGATTCTTCTTCTTGTTGAATGCTGTTTTTGCCATGGCAATTCAGGATTTAATTTCACGTGTACACCTTGCATCATTTGTTATCATGCTGCCTAAATAATTGAAATATTCCACATTCTCCAATTGTTTTTGATCTATCATAATTTTCATTGGGGATGGTTGCCTTGAGATTCTCATTACCTTAGTTTTTCCACATTAATTTCCATTCCATAGCATCTTCCAATTTTAATTAGACTATCAAGCATGCCCTGTAGCACCTTTTCTTCCCTAACCAGTAGCACAAGGTCATCTGCATATTTCACAGTGCGAATTACTTGTCCTCCTATTTTGAAGTCTCCAAATCCTTGAAGAGCTTCCTTGGTAAGGTACTCGCTGTGTAAGTTGAACAGAATCGGTGACAAGCAGCAACCTTGTCTAACCCCTCTTCCAATCTTCACACTTCTCGTCTCTCCTTGGTCCAGTCGTATTTTGACACTCTGTTCCATGTACAATTTGCTGATCAATCTTCTTTCGCGCCAGTCTATCCCAATTCCCTTTAGGATCTGCATTAATTTGGTCCAGTTGACACAGTCAAATGCCTTCTCTAGTCTATGAAGCAAGCACACAATTCCTCATCTATGACCAAGGTTCGTTCTGATATTATTCTCAGCATCCCAATTACATCCCTAGTTCCTTTTCCTCTCCTAAATCCAAACTGATCTTCTCCAAGTGCATCCTCTGTCTTCCTTTCAATCCTTCTTCTAAGTATCCTCGCTACTATCTTTGCTGCGTGCGCGATGATGCTGATTGTGCGATGGTCGCTGCATTTTGTAGCTTTGGGCTTCTTCTTTAAGGCAATCATTGTAACTTCAATGAAATCTCTGGGCCACTCTCCAGTTACATATATGCTGTTGATCAGCTGTGTCATTAGTCTGAGACCATCTTCTCCCAACAATTTGAGTACATCCCCAGGTACATCATCATCTCCTGTAGCCTTCTTATCCCTTATCTCCTTGATAGCTTTTTCCACTTCACTTCGCAAAATATAAGGGCCTTTCTCGTCTTTATCTACTTCAGCTTCAGATTCGACTTCCAGGTGTTCTGGTCGATTAGCTCGTTCGTAGAGCTCTGTGATATACTTCTCCCAAATTTGCAGTACTCGTCTCTGATTTATTATTATATTCTCTTGAGAGTCTTCGATGCCAATGTTTTGAATCCCAGCTTGATTTCAGTCTTCCGCCGCGGTGTACGAGTAGATGAGATCTGCGCTGTTCTGGGATATTACGCAGCTTTGAATGATAGTTCTTTACCGACGTTTCGGGGCAACCTGTCGGTCCCATCTTATTACCCAGCGTTGAGTGATAGTTCTTTACCTACGTTTCGGGACATCCTATCGGTCCCATCTTATTACGCAGCGTTGAGTGATAGTTCTGTACCAACGTTTCGGGATAACCTGTCGGTCCCTTAAAGATGGGACCGATAGGTTGTCCCGAAACATTGGTACAGACCTACCACTCACCGCTGCATAATATCCCAGAAGAGCGCAGATCTTATTAACTAGCTCTTTTCACGTTGAACTGCAGTAATCAATTCTAATATTTTTTGAGTCGCAGGTACAAATTACAAAGGATGCGACTGTTAACACCATATTTTGTGCATTATACATTCCCTATATGAAAACTCTTATGCCCTAAATATCTAGTATGATATATATATATATATATGTATATACATATATATATATATATTTCAGTCAGTTCGTATGTACAGTAATCATTCATTCTCCTCCTCTGTCCTTTGTGCTGTTTTCGTCGTTTGGTTTCCCTACTTACACTTTACCTTATATCACGGGTGAACAAATCCCGGGCGACTAAATTCTACGTGGTGGCGCCTAATATTTTCGGCATAGTTAAGCACTGTTTTTCCTTACCTACAGAAGAGTATATCAGTACACACGTACCGAGCAGAAATCGCCGGATAACAGGGAGCTTCAACTACCACTCCAACATTGAGGTTATGACAATAAAAATGTAGATGAAGACGTTAGAATTTGTAAAAGGAGTCTAAAATGTAGTCCGAACCTCACAGAAAACACTGCGTGTCCATTACAAAGACCAGTGGCTTAATGCTATTCGGGAAAACCGCCATTTATTGCTCTAAGTGCCATACGAAATACATAAAAATACACTTTGTGCGAGAAATATGAGTTTCTGTTAATGGCGTATGGTGCATGGTATAGTAGCCACTGTGCATGTTTGCCGTCACTCGTTGCGATATGGGTTGATCAATCGATGCGTATTAAAGACTTCACCCTTCATCGGCTTTCACCGGTTCTGTCCAGTGACCTGTTCTGAGACAGAACAAAGTATGAAACTGTGGCACTGGAACAGGTTCTCTCTCCCCCCCCCCCCCCCCCCCTTCGAATGCTTGGTTTTTCCTTCCCAGTACTATTCCACCAATGCCCCATACTCGTCGTATGTCCTTCGTCTGGCACCGACGCTATGTAAAGTTAGCAAATAACAGTGTGGTTAAATAAAACACTAAAAAAGTTATTGTAACGCGAATGTGACTGTTAGGGCAGGGAGGCCTTTATGCACATAACTTATGGAAATACAGAACAACGCGGATTCAGAACCATGCCTCGAACTTTGTACAGACTCGCAATTCCATCGCTGTCGGGGAAGTCAATACGTGCCTTAAAATGTTAATTACTTAATCGTCTACAAGTTCTAATCACCTGTAAACAATAATCAACTTCATTGAATAACCTAACCAAACAAAAGTCTGGCAAACGTAATTAAAGCAAGAAGTATAATGTTTGGACACTGACTGCCAGCCACCCCTCCGTGTAGTGCCTTGTGGACTCGTCTGGCAGCCCAGCACAGGTTAGCGTGCCGACCGAACGCTAGGCTTCGCTCTCAAGGCAGTAGCGTTGCGACAGGCGAAGCGGTTGGATGTTGGCTGTTTGGAGCCAGCGCTTTTTAGAACGCTGTCGAGAACAAATGCCGCTTACCTCGGCGTTCTTTGCATCGAGTTTTAACCATAACAGTAGTGACATGTATTCGTAAATTATTGCATCATTGTGTTAATTTGTGTGATTTCTAGCTAATTTCTGTTGTTTACAAGTAGTTTAGCGAAGTGTTGGAAGTGGTTGTTTTGTGTTATCTTGCCCCAGCATATTTTCTTATTAGTATTATGAATGAAGAAGATATTTATAGCTCGCGTTGTAAGTGCACTTTTTGGTGAACAAAAGTTAGAAGCAAAGTTTCGAGATAACTGAACCACGCAACAGGAATTTCAGGAGAGTCAAGGTTGAACGGACGCCGCCCGTAAGGTAAGTGGGAGCAATACCCATTATATTCTAATGAACTGTTGAATGTGTACCGCCATCACATGTGGGTATGTGGTTAGATTGGAATCGTCAGACTGGTATATCGGTTGAATACTTCGACATCCGGCAGTTTTTGCCGATAATTTGAACCGTTCCCTGTTTATAATTACTTGACAACGCATTTCCAGGAGCATGGCGTCGGGCCGGATGAGGTTGTAGGAGGATCGTGGCCTATTTGAAGTTTGGAAGGACTGTGTAAAACGGCAGTGAACCTCACAGTAGCCGATAATCTTTGGCGTAAATCTGACTTAGGATGCAGCGAATACGGAGCAGGAATGTAAATCAAATGCGAAGGAAAAACCGCGGAATATTTGTGAATAGCCGCAAAAATCAGTCCCATTTGACTATTGAGTTGAGCGCGGCACGAGCCCAAACTACAGTTGTCAGGCTGTAACAGTCGTGTGGGGGGAAGGAAATGTGAAAGTGAAATCAAGCAGGACCAGTCTTTGCAACTTACACGGTGTGCTGCATGCAGATCTTTGTAATTCAGAGGTTAATGCTTTGAATACAACATCAGTACGTGTCCGCGTGTTTTGTAAAGTTGCATAAAGTGCAATTACACAACACGTAAGTCTGCGTGCTACAGCGTATATCGTCGATTACTGTTGACAGTGGAATACAAGCAAAACAATAAGTTAATGTACGTATTATAAAAATGCTTTCTCTTGGGATTTTAATCCGTGTTGTCTGGTTATTTATAGACGTTTCTTTGTAACCAGAAGTAGTCTTCAGGGTAAAAAGGGTTTTATCAGACTTCACAGCGTCGCATTTCGTAAGACAGTATTGTTATGCTCACTACGTGTTTAATTGTGTGACTGAAAAGAATGATAATAAGACTCCGTATCAATGACAAGACCTTCGTTGTTTTTGTTGTTGCGTAAACCTTGGACTTAATACAGTTATCGTGATAGGAATGCTGTTTGTAGTGCATCAGTCTATTGTGGGGACCATAGTACCCTCGAGTTGTACAAAACAGAAGTAATAACTTCACAGAAGATAATTGTGACGCATACTACTGTCGTGGGTGTGAAACGTGGTCTCTCACATTGATGGAGGAACACAGGCTGAGGGTGTTGGGGAATAGGGTGCTGAGGAAGACATTGAGCCCAAGAGGGACGAGGTAACAGGGGAGTGGAGAAGACTACATAACGAGGAGCTTCATGATCTCTGTTCCTCACCAAATATTATTCGGGTGATTAAATCAAGAAGAATGAGATGGGCGGGGCATGTGGCACGTATGGGAGACAGGAGAGGTGCCTACAGGGTTTTGGTGACGGAACCTGAGGGAAAGAGGCCACTTGAAAGACATAGCCGTAGATGGGAGGGTAATATTAAAATGTATCTTAAAGAAGTGGGATGGAGAGTCTTGGACTGGATTGATCTCTCTCAGTATAGGGACAGGTGGCGGGCGCTTGTGAACACGGTAATGAACCTTCGGGTTCCATAAAATGCGGGGAATTTCTTGACTAGCTGAGGAACTGTTAGCTTCTTAGGAAGGACTCTGCTGTATGGAGTTTAGTAGTTTCAGTCATACGTATCGGCGTTTCAGAAGAACATGCTGCATGTGATGGTTCAGACTAAACAGCGCCACATCTCAGAGAAGGCAGTATTTTCACAGTTACCGCTGTGAGAACCTCAGAGATTACTTCGTATTCCTGTACGTAAAGTGAACATCTGTTAAAGTCCGCAGCTTGTATCGTAAAGTTTCTCTCTTTCACTCTACAGTACACTGCAGCGGGACAGACACTTTCAGAATTGTATCCAGTGATATGCGATTTGATGGGAAAATGGAAGTGGCTATTCGATCAGTTGATTTTATAATTTGCACGTAAGCTCGTCTGTTACATTCAGTTTCACATTTCGCCATCCTGTATTGTTTTGTTATAAAGTGTTTTGTGAAACCTGAACCTATTATTCGTTTTGTATATTTCATGCAATTATATCTGAAAATCATTTATGTGAAGTTTATTAAACAACTTCCACCGTCATAAGGGACGATGTTTTTAGGATGACGTATATAAGAAAGGTAATGCTTTCTAAGAATAGGACTCGACTGTCGCTGTCGGCACTGCTTCCCTTGTGTTACCACTGTCTCTTTCGTTTGTACTAGGCACCTTAAGAATATTCGTAACCTAAGGCTGTAAAACATGGCGAATATACTACTGTGGAATATTGTCTAGCGTTGTTATCGATAGGGCAATAGAATTGAATGACTTGGAAATAACAACTTATATTCTTACTTTACGTCTAGAGATCAAACGTTCCGCGCATTCAGTTATTTGGCATTATCTCCATCTAGTAGACCTGTTTGACACTTTATATAGTATCGGCTTCGTTTTTAAGTAGCTTGAAACGCCTCCGTCAACGTTTTGGGGCGTAGGCGATAGAATTTATGTATGTAAAGCTCCAGGCACTCTCAGGTATTGAAAACAGATAACGTTGAAGTCCGTGTGCACATAGTGAAGATGTATAAGGGGAGTAGAGGCATAGCTCCATTATTTCTTAAATCAATAGTAATATGTATTTTACCGTCAACATAGTTTGGAATTATGTTCATGTTTAAACATTGTTTATTGAAGTATATATTCGCATTGCATTTCAGCACCTTGTGTTTCAAATTCTTGTGCTTGCTGATAACGCGAGTTTGACTAACTGTAACTATTTTGATGGAATTCATCCCGTAGTACTTTGATAAGTCAATAGTAATATATATCGTACCGTCAGCGTTAGCGGTAAGAACCCCGGTACCCGTAGAATAGGAGGACTGGTAGGCGCCAGAGGCGGTCTGGACTTTTTTGGAGAAGTGAAAAATCTCTTTATCCTTACCGGGATTTTTTTTCTGTCCCGTTTGTTTCCTTTAATCCATTTTGTACCTTTAAATCCTTCCGTCCTTCTTCATGTCACTTATGTTCCATACTACTGTCCTTATACAACAAACAACACAGACATCCATGCCCCTGGCGGGATTCGAACCCACAATCCCAGCAATCGAGCGACAAACCCCGGACCGTCCAGCCCGTAGTCTCGTTTGTACGTCAGTGATCAAAGCGACTGCAGTGCATGTCAGCGGCTAATAGCGTAGAGCGTAGGCTAAGTAATATGATGTTTCATATCGAAAGTTTAGAACACTGCTAACCTCATAGCACATAGCCCTTATTGAGAAGCTAATAGTCGCGCAGCTGGTCTAAAATTCTTTCTCTTGTAGGAAATTAGGAGGTTCAGTACTGTTTTCACAATACTAGCTTCAAGTTCCTCCTATCCTACACTCTAACATTGCAATCCATTTTATATTAGTCTCATCGTGCATTTTTACAATTCACTATTTAAAACACCAACAAAATGCACTTCACTTTCACTTTTGTTATGTATTAATCAACCCTTACATATGTTTCGGTTTTAATATAAGGCCATCTTCAGGGGGTCTATAACTACGTTCATATTACATCCAGTGTTACGTCTGCCATTATACTGGTGCAATCTCGTTGTATATAAGTTACAATCACTTACAAAGTCAGAATTTAAAATATATATAAAAACAAAGAGTATAAAATCCTTAAAAATTCGTGTTAAAATAGTAAAATGCAGAAGTGTCGGTTATTATGTTTATCTCTACACCTTTGACTGTTTTTTTCTTGGTTTTGTTTAGTTGATGGTAAAAGTGAAAGTGAAGTGCATTTCATTGGTGTTTTAAACAGTGAATTGCAATCCATATCCTCATATCATAAGATTATATTTTTAACCTCCCGTTTATGCTCATATCTGTTTTATTTAGGTCTTCACACTAAAATAATACGCTTTTGTCATCTCTTCGCTGTATGATCCACGCTATGACACAAGATACGTAGTGCAGGACCCAATATATAATTACCGTTTTGTACGCCTTTAGGCCTAAACAGAAGCCTAAAATGACGTAAACGGAATGTGCGCGTGTAAATACGAGGTGTACATTTACAAGTGTTCGTGCCTATCAATAAACCAAGTTTGGTAAACTCAGAAACAACTGTTTGTCATTGTTAAATTATTACGTGCACCCAGCACGAAATTTGCACCTGGCTTGGTGATCGCCCCTTCCCCTCCAGCCGGTGATTTGCCCCCCCCCCTCACTTGATAAAATGTATTAAGGCTTCTGTTAAAATTGTCTCAGGATAGGGACAGGTGGCGGGCTCTTGTGAGTGCGGTAATGAACCTTCGGGTTCCATAAAACGCGGGGAATTTCTTGACTAGCTGACGACCTGTTAGCTTCTCAAGAAGGACTCTGCTCCATGGAGTTAGTTAGTTAAAATGGTCCTGTGCCATTACATTGCATGTACGGTAGTCTGTTTTGTGTTTGTTGCTGTTCTCAAATGGAGTTAGTTATATTTCGGTGTGGGCGTGGTTGATTCATGCAGATAGGTCTGTTGTACGAGTATATGATGCCTATGGTCTTTCAAGAGTAGTACTGAAGATTAGGAGGTTTAAATGTAATGTGTTGATGCATTAAGGGTAGTTGCCATTAGATGCGGAGTTAGTGATGACATCTGAGGTCCTCTTGACGGCGACTGTGAAGGTAGCCTCCGAAACGTCGGTGCATATTTACCAGACTACACGGCGTCACGTAATATAGTAATAGGGTCATGTACTTATTGATTGCAGAGGGACGGGGTAGCGTATTTCTTACAGCGACTTGCTACAGGCTGGACGGTACGGGGTTTGATTCCTGGCAGGGGCAATATTTTCTCTTCTTCACCTGTCCAGACCGGCCCTGGGGCCCACCAAACCTCCTGCACAATGGGTATCTGGATGGGGCGTGGCTTTGGCCACCCACTCCCCACCTAACGCCAAGGTTAAAAATGATAACTTACAGCTTTACCTCAGCCCCCCCCCCCTCTGTGTCTGCACGGCATGTCACGGGGTAACCTTTACCTTCACTTATTTTTGCACTGTCAAGCAGTTGACGCGTAACGAATGTCCATTGCACTTAATTCTGTCTCATTTGTAAAACCAAATAACGACTAGATATTGTACTCTATCTAGGTCTTCGTGTAAAGTGTCTGTTATTGTTGTCTGATTTTAACCGAAATCCGAATGTATCAACAAATTTAAGTAAAAGTTCCAAATACGGAACTTGACGAAAACCCGTCTGGTGGGAGTCGACCTGTTCCATGTATGCGGACAGACCGGACGGAGCGTGTTTGTCGCTTTTTTGCAGCTGTCTTGCCAACGTGCATAAAAGTAATGATGCGCAGGGACAAGACGAAAGTCAAAAGTATCGCAATCGAAAGTTTGTTTCTTTCCTTGTTTTTATATAAAAAAAGGTCAAAATTAGAGCCATAAATTTTATGTTAGTCTCACCGTGCATCATAAAACTTGTATTAACATTGGATGTGATATAACGTAGTTTTGTTCCCCCTGATGATGGTTTAAAAAAAGAAACCGAAACATATGTAAGGGTTAATCAATACATATTAAACTGAAATTGAAGTGCATTCTGTTGGTTTTTAAACATTGATTAGAGCCATAAAATTACAAGACTCCTGTTTGTTGAAAGGCGTGTGCCTACTTTCGCAGTCCACTGGTCAGATACTGATGACTATTTTTATTTTGTTAAAATTATACTATGTTACTGTTTGTGACCATGTTAATGAATTGGAAACAATGGGGTCATTTTACTCTGATGCCGTTTCAGGCATCTAATATTACACTGTGGGAGTCAGCGCATCCTTTGGCCCTTTGGGAACTCGGTGGTTAATTTTGTAGGCATGATGCTGCTAGGTTTGTTCAGCGGGTTGAAATTTGGTGTCGGTATAATACTGAACACACAACTAGCAGCTTTGATGTGAACTCAGCGAGCAGGCCATGTTCAATTACCGGTTAGCCTGGGAAGGATAAGTAATGTGTTCCTGTGCATGCCATGAAGGCCTGTGAGGGAGTAGAGGTTTAGCTCCACTCATTCTTAAATTCTGCACTAGATGTTGGTGAGTGGTCAGTGTCACGCACTGACGGCTTTACGCTTGGGGAAAGAGCTCCCGGTACTCAATGAAAGGGCAGGATGTGTGGGCCTCACAGCCGGTCTCGTCGATTTGGAGGAAATAATCATGTCTTGGCCTTGCCATGAATCTAATCGGGATTTTTCGAGACAAGGACTAGGCGGGGGGGGGGGGGGTGAGGTCGATTGGTGCTGTCGCCCTGGGCAGCAGGGTCCAAGGGGTGGCAAAATGGGCGAAAAAAATTAATACTTTAAATGAAAAAAACTTGCTTTTCTGGGCGTAACAAATTTTAAATTATTGATCTAAATAAGAGAAAATTCAGTAAATTATTGTTATTTTTTAAAGTTCGTAATTTCGGTTAGTGGCTGTCATTGTGATTTCTCGCCCCGGGCTCCCAAAATTTACCTACGCCACTGCTTCGGATTCCTCGTCCTTAGCATATTCACCGTACCGGCTGCGTTATCTCGGCTGTCTGGGAAGGTTCAAGTTGAGGCCCATCAACTTTATTATTATTGTTATTATTATTATTATCACCATCATTATCATTATTTATCCTTTCACATTGGCTAAGCTAGTGGCTTGATCAGGGCTCAGAATGCCCATCGTTGGTTGAGGGTCCAGGATGTCTGCTTTTGGTAATGTCGTAGAGGGTCTGTTTTCGAATTCGTCAGTCTTAGTGTACTGTGAGCGTTTAACTAAACCTTTCCTCTATTCTGACATATGAAAGCTTCCCCTGTCCACGCCACGAAGGCAAGTCATTCTTAACCTCGGCACTAGATGGATGTGAGTGGTTAACTTCACGCCCCGGCCGTCTTATCACCGGGCAAACACGCCGGTACCCATTGAATATGAGGCTGTGTGGTCCCCAGAGCCTGTGTCGACTTTTGGAGACGACAGAAATTGTTGCCTGTACCGGGATTCGAACCCCGGTCTCTTCAGCCCTTAGCCTGGTCGCTATAGGATTACGGTACCCAGTCTCCTTGTATTCTGACATATTGGTTATAAAATTAGAATATTCATCACTTGTTTCTTATTCATTCTTGTGCTACGTGTCTGAGAAATGCCATAAATTGTGTGTGCATACGAAACGCATTATTGCTCACCGTATGAGACCTGGTTCGACTCTGTGGTGACTGATAAAGTGAAGAGTGTAGCCTACATTCCCCGGCACATGATAGTCCTACGCTTGAACGCACATTCAGAGTCAAGTGGGCATATTGCAGCAAGTGCAAGTTTCGCATTTCAGCTGTCATTTAGTGGCCATGCAGTAAGGACTGTACACACACCGAAGTAGCACACAAACACGAATATTTAGCAGTAGGAGTATATAGATTACAAATGGCGGCACTGATTGCCTTCCAACTACCTGTCATTTACTGGTCATTTAATGCCGATTCCATCCGCGAGTCATTCGCCTCGTTCATACTAGGTGGCAGGATGCTGGAACCTTAATTTCCCGCGCGCCCATCATTGTCATACAGTAGCTGCGTAATATCTTACACGTTGCAAGAGCTGGGGCTTATGACGTCTAAAACTCTGTTTTGCTCACATTATGTATTTTTTTTCAATGGCTTGACAGCCCCTTGGGGGCCTAGGCAGCCTCATTTTTCGAGGCTTCACGATCACACTTTTTTAGACACATCACACTCGGTAGGACTTCTCTGGACGAGGGACCAGTTCGTCGCAGAGACCTCTACCTGACAACACACAACACTCACAAGAGACAGACATCCATGCCCCGGGTGGGATTCGAACCCACAATCCTAGTAAGCGAGCGGCCGCAGACCAACGCCTTAGACCGCACGGCCACTGTGATCGGCACACATGATGTATCGGTTTCGTATAACTCTAAATCAACATTATTTCCTTTACAGCATTAATCCATTAGTGTTTGTGGTGGAGGTACCGTATGTTCTCAGAGAGGTAGTTACTGTATTTTAAATGTTACGGCGATCAGTTTCAGGCCTGACAGGGTTTTGTCCTTCCTACATCGGGAATTTGAAGCTTATTCATACGTTAATTGGTTAGCCATTAATAGAAGGTTGCTGGGGATGTCCTAAATATGACAGGTTTTTTTTTTATTTTTTGTTCGTTGAACGGAGCAGTCGGTGGCTAGCGTTGTGTAGCGTCGTATGGTATGACAATTAGTGACTGATGAATGGGAGCGGGTGTGGAAGGAAACTGTCATGGAAGAATTTATATACCATGCAGGTAGTGTCTTGAAGTGACTGAGTAAAACGACGAAGATGAGTCAGAATAGTCCGTCTTCGGGCACTGGTTTGATCCCGAGCCCTCCAGAAGCAAAACATCTTTAGGACAAGATCTTAGGTTATGCTGTAACCTGCCTTAATCGGAAATCGTCTCCGGTGCCGAGGGTCCAGAGTGAAAAATTGTGTGAAATCACATATAATAAATTGAAACGGCTTAACGTGGAATAGGAAGTGGGTAACAAATTTAACGGAAACTATTCTGCTTCTGTTCATTTACAGTTGTGTTTTGCTCGATACGCTGGAATTTCTTCTGTCGCAAATTGGAAGGAAAGAGGTCCTACCGCAGACAAAATACGAGCAGAACGCAGTACTGGAATACAGGAAAATGCGATGAAGAAAGGAAGAATGGATAATGGGAGATAAAACTGAGCGCTAGTTACTGACAGTCTTGTGTATCATGAATTTCTGTTTTGTAATCAGCGTCGCATGGGATATGTACTGGCACATTTGATAAAACTGCCTGTATCAGAGGATAGCTCAGTCGGTATAGGGACTGTCTACGGGCTGGACGGTCCGGGGATCTAATCCCGGTGGGTTGGGGGGGGGGGCGAGATTTTCCACACCCGGCCCCAAGGCCTACCCAACCTCCAGTACAATGGGTACCGGGTGGCTCCCGGGTTTAAAGTGGCCGGGCATGGCGTTGACCACCCACCTCCATCTAGCACCAAGGCTAAAGAAAGAGTAGACCTATATACTTCACCACTGGACATTCATCGCCTGTTCTATGGTAAACTTTACCTTTACCTTCACCTTTATCTTTACCTGTATCACAAGTAGGACTTTCTTTTAAAAAATTGTATTCTTTAAGATTTCGTTGTAAACAAGATTTGTTAGACAGTTAATACATTAACCAGAACACAGAATTCGTGCTTTTTCGACATGTTGAGCTCAAGTTATCTTCAGGGTTGTGTTTTTTCAGTTACGTCATATGTATGGCAGTCAACACATAGGCGTACTCATGTTAAAACATAAAATTATATAAGTAATTGGAATTAGGAGTTCAATATGATTTGTGTGTATTAACAGTAAAGGTAAAGGGAAAAATTGTCCGTGTGTACACCATGAAGGCATATTGCGGAGTGGAGTTATAGCTCTGCTCATCCTTAACCTCACCGCATGATGGTAATGGTAATCCTCACGCTCCGGCTGCTTTACCCCCGCGGAGAGAACACCCGGCACCCATTGAATAGGAGGCTGGGCTCCAGAGCCAGTCCGGACACTTTGGCAAGGAGAACGCCCATTTGTACCTATCGGAGATTGAGTCAGGATATTTCTATTGTCCAGCCCGTAGTGAAGTCGCTACACCGACTGCCCTTTATTGTAGAAAACAGTGTTGAGTATTCAATGCTGTATATTGATAACCAACTGTACACAAATGATAAAACACAACACTCAATCACCTTTGTACAAACCCCGACGTGTTTCGATGCCTTAGTGCATCATATTCAGGGGGAACCACATTTAAAAACACTTAAAACACACAGTTTTAATGAACAGCTTAAAAACTGTGATGTGTGTTTTTAAGTGTTTTTAAATGTGTTCCCCCCTGAAGATGATGCACTGAGGCATCGAAACATGTCGGGTTTGTATAAAGGTGATTTAGTTCCGTTTTTCTATAATTTGTGTACGAGTTGGTTATTAAGATATATCATTGCATATAAGCACGTACACAGTATGGACAATGTTACAGTGTTGAGTATTATTTCGCTTTGAACGGAATTACTTCAGTTTTATCAGCAGAAAAGGTAATATTAACCGTTTCACAATAACTTATTTATACATCAGAGACGTTTTTCGCACGTTCCAGTTGGCCCATGTTAATGTGATGGACATAATTTCTTAAAGCTCTAGCTGAGAAGCGGTGTGCTCTTTGTAGCTTTAATGCTGCCCTCTACGGATCTCCCCGGAAGCAGTTAGTTCCTCTTGGGGTTGCCGTATCCTTAGGCTGCATGCAAGTAATCCCAAAACGGCGTTCCTTCAGCGTTTCAGACCACAGAGCAAGGCAGTGATTACCTCATTACCCGTCATTCGCAGACTTTGAAACTGGCGAGTTAAGACCGATACGAAATGACCGTAGGTGCGGTTAACTTGGAGACATCCCGATGGTCAGACAACTCAGTTACGAGTATAGTATTCAAAGGAGAAGAACAAGCGAAATAACTACAGAAATAAGCTGCGAAGGGAAGGACAGAGAAGGGGATGAAAGACAACACGTTGATTATAATTAGAAGTATCAGTTTCGAGATAATGGCAATGAAAGTGGCAGTTTTATTATCTCATTTGACTGAACTCTGCTGTTACCGATGTACCGCGCACCTCGTTGTCTTATACGAAAAAAATTTAAGACTTTCTCACATCAGCTTAAGTCTTGTGTCTTGTATCCACGTTCCACCTGTCATAGCGAGTTGTTTGTTGAGTATCTGCTGAGGAATCGAGGCGACACCTGACGTTTGGTTATGTCAGATAATGAAAAATATAACAAGGACTTTTTGAGAGAACTCTTTTCCCAGGGGTCAAGCTACTGGGGTATGAAGCTTATCATCTGTATCTAGTGTCGAGGTGAAGAATGGGTGGAGCTGTACCTCTACTCTCCATATGCCTTCACGGCTTGCACAGGGGCAACTTTGTCTGTTCTTGTTGTTTGTTGTTGCTTGCGCCGCTGCTGCTGTCGGCAGTAATTTAAGTTCAAATGCCATCTACCCAGAATCTGATCGAAATAACTTCGGAGTTTCCCACCTTTGTCATGTTTGTAGTGTTCATTTATAATCAATATTTGTTACATAAAACATGTTCTATCTGGATACAAAATTTAGTGTTCCTAGCTCCAGTGATGCATTAGCTGTGGATGTGAAACTGAACGCAAAAATTATTTCACACACCCAGCATATTGTTTTGCATTCCGTAAAATTATTGCCTTAAAAGTTGAGTATTTGTAGGATATATATATATATATATATATATATATTATATGTTTCATTGCATCATTTCAGGGCCCTGTTGTATGTGTGTGGCTTACATCTCAGAAGTTATGCGTGGCCATGTTGTTGAAGTAGCCCCCAGTGGGATACCGTTCTTACCATATTTCGTTAAAATCGGTCCCACGGTAATCACGTAGGCATGCTTTCTTACGAAACGATATAAATATGTCAAACGTGCCGTGAATACTGGACTGCGAGCACTGTTCTTAGTAGAGACACGAAACCAAACACAATAATAACTTTACAATTAACCAAGGGATACAGATACCGTGCGACAGGGACATTTCACCGCACAGCAGCACACACAGATAACCAACGTACAGCAACACACAAGCCAAAACGCAAAACCTCTCTGCCAATAATTTATCAGTTACATTATACTATGTAACCCAATAATTTTTATACAGTTTTATTAATTTTATTAATATTTACCATTGTACAATTTTATATGTAGTGACACTGATTAACATTGTAACATTATTATACATAACTATGGCTGTTACGATGTATTTTATAAATATTGGTGTATGTTAGAAAACTTCAACGACCCCCTGAAGATGGCGATGTAAGCACGCCGAAATACGTATTGGGGAAAGCTATTAATAAAAGAAACTATTGACATTATATGTCTGTGTGCATTTGTTGGTATAAATTGTTCAATTAACCAAGGGATATCAGAGGAGAATATTTAACGCCCAGGTTAGACCAAAATGAGTGAGAAGGGAAAGGAGAAAATTACACAACAAAGCGCTTCTCGGGATGTGCTCTTTGCGAGTGGTAAAATCGTTTGCAAGCAGTATACACGAACTGCAGACATATTTTTATTATAGAATTCGTAGAAATATATATATATATATATATATATATATATACCTCTTGGGGCACCAAGGGGTAAGTGGGTGAATAATATTTGAGGGGTCCGATCTGTAGCGTCTCAGACCTTGGGAAGTTAATGTAACAGCCTCCATGAGCTGGTTGATGTATAAATATTGACCGCAAGCCGTTTCCCACAGACTGTCGGTAAATATGGCGAGTCAAAGGATGCAACGATGTAACGATGTTTAGACTTCAGGTCTAGGCTTGTTTTTGCATTACCATGATTCATGTAGCAAATATCGTTTGTCACTTCCTGTCGACTAGCTTATCTCATAGGACGTGGCTGACACCGATAGTCCGCCTAGGACAGCGCTCTAGCAGAGAGGTTTTGTGTGTGGTGCGCGGTTACTGGCTCATTTGTTTTTGAGGCACCAGTTGCGAGAAGCCGGCTTTAGACACGTGGCTGATTGCGTATGTTATGTACAGCGCAAGGTGTAAGACGAGTGGCTGGAAATTGGCTTGGCATTGGGTGCTACACAAGTAGCGGGAAGATTGGGAGGTAACTGCCGGTACAGACAGTAAGATGCTCGAAATTATTAGTTTGAATTTTCATTAGTTAACTTTTTAAAATGCGAAGATCATGTGAATAATACGGCGTCTATTTTATTTCGTAGGTATCGTTTGTCATTTCCCGCATTTCTTGCGCCGCGCGTGTGGGCGGTTGGTGGATGGGCTACGATAAGCGACGCGACAGGAAGTGACAAGAGAGCGATACTTGTCAGATAAAATAAGGATCTCATATATGGATGTCATTTCCTATGTCACAAAAGATACAGTTACGATGTGGTTTCGGTTAATGGACGTTCAGGAAAATTGTTTTCGTTCAGAAAAAGCATTCAAACTATGTAGGCGAAGTATAGATTTATTTAACTTTAAGCCAGTTGGCGTATGAACACCGCAATCCTTTAAGGTTTTAACGATGCTATTTTAGTTGCTGAAGTCTGATAAATTCCATTCAGGCGGAAGATGAAAGGCAATTAATTGACTGTTTAGAAAGCACTCTACAACAACGGGGTAGCCCAGTCAGTATAGTGACCAGATTGTTGGATAGACCGGGGAATCGGAGTTTCATACCGACAGGCGCAATATATTTTCTCTCTCCCACTGCTTTCAGGCCGGTACTTGAGCCCACTCAGCCTCTGGCAGGGGATACTGGGGGTAGTTCCCTTAGGAGTGAAGCAACCGCGAATGTGAAGCTGACCAGCACCTGCATCTAGTGCCGAAATTAAGAATGAGTGGAGCTATCCTTCACTCCTCATGTCTTCACGGCGTAGTGCGTGATTAAGCACAAGGAATTTACGTTTAAGTCTTCGAACTTTACCTTACCCATAGTCAGCGTTGATTCATGTTACAGGGTCTGTATCGTTGCGCTCCGAAGTATCTGGATATGACGTGACGATCATGGGAGACAGATGAGGTAGACACCTGTGTGACTTCGTAGTTCTGTTGCATTTACTTGTGTAAGACGAGGTTTCTTTAGGATAAGTGATTTATTGAAATCGTAAAGTTCTTCTTTCTTTATGGATGGTCTGGGAACAATCTTTTGTCAAGTCGTGAGTTCGCTTTACGATCCCGCATCTGTTCAGTGAGTTGATCAAGCCGTTGGTGTCTGCTTGTTTTATTGCGTCGTTACGTTCCACGATGCATGCCAGTTGTATTTAACCCTTTAAACACTGACATGAACTTGAATTATATTTAAACATTCAGCTCGTACCGCGCAGTAAACGCGCGTCGTCTCGGGGTATAAAATCCAAAAAGTTAATTGTGTATAGGGAAGGTTCTGTTCTGAGATACGTACTGAATACATAAATGCATTTTGTGGTCAGGGCGTAGGAATTTTGGATGTTACAATGGGCGGTACATATAGTAACCACTAGGCTTTAGAAGGTAAAGCAGTACTGTCCAGTGAAACACGAATACCATAAGTGCACCATTAGTTGAGAGCAGTGCGATCCCAAATGTAGGGCGAGTGTAGCAGTCCGGGGTCTCGTGCGTGTACACCGCAAAATGCGTAATACTCCCCGCGCTCTGTCCTCGCTTTGACGCTATCAAAATTATGTGTCTGTTCTTTATTTCTTCAGTTTTCTGCTAATAAAGTAGTTTTTCACTGGTAGCAGAATGGTAAGGGCCCCGTAAGGATGATGGGACCCAGGAGCTGCATCCCGGTAGAGACGAAAATGATTATGGTTGTGGTCTTTTGGGTTATGACAGCCTACGTCCTGACTAAACTTGCGGAAGAACCTGCTACCTCATACTTCCACCATGACGGTGGATGGAGCAGTTTATTTGGAAACGTTGGTAACCATTTACTAAACTTGACGATGTAGCTCGGAAGAGCGGAATCATGTAGCAGTAAGAACCAGAAATCTTCAGCGCATAGAAATTCCCACGAAAGAAACTGAACCTCCGGAGTTAAACGTAGAAGAGGAAACCAATTATAAATGTGTTTATATCCAATCACAAAACCCCAAAGGAAAACGTCTTTGTGTAACAGTTGTTAGTAAAATATTTACAAATATGCAAGTTTAATGTAACAGTAAGCGATAATAAGATAATAAGCCTGGGAACGAATGAATTTAGAATGCCTGCTTTCTTCAGTTAAGTCTTTTATGTTCTTCTTTTCTGCCTGGGAAACGACTGGAGTTTAATGTAGGAGTATATAAAACAGTCAGTCTGTCCGCTGTGTGAGACTTGTACTGCCAGTCTTTAAAAGATAAACGGAGTTTGAGCGAGAAATGATGAAGGAATGATGTAAGATCAAAGTACGGAGATGGATGCAGTACGTTACTCCGAAACCTCAATAAATTACTTCCACTGTGCAAGGTGTAACATCCCAGTAGAACCTAATATTGGTACAGTGAAACCTGCCTATAACGGAACTGCAAGGGACCATTTATTTTCCGTTTCAGGTAGGTTCCATTTCATACAATTACTGGAAGTTTGGATCCTGGAGACTCCAGATCCTCGGTTCTGTAAATATTTCCCGCTGAGGACAGGTTTCCGTTATGGCCAGGTTCGGTTTAAGACAGGCATCACTGTATAAGGAGGGCGTTTAGAATGTTTGCGCTTGATCTAGTAGTGTATTGTTGGAATGATTAATGGAGGCCAACACGTTACACAGAAAAGTGACATGGATACAAAAATTTGGTTTGAGCTTTTCGTACAGGAATATCACTGTATAGACCAACATTAAGATCGACAAATCACCCTAGGCTGGATCGTGAAAGGATGTTAACTGAAATGAGGGGGGCGCAGTTTTTATTTTCACTGAGAGTGACATTGAAGCATGTTGGCTTCTGACTTGTACTCGGAAGGTGCCTGGTTCGAATTTCGGCAGACACTTGCAGTCCTTCTCAGTCTGTCCAGGTATTGCGATTATAATTCCCTAAATTAGGCCACGACCTTTTCCACCTCCTTTACAACTCATTTACAAACATCCAGTCATTCAACAGTATTTTATATATTACAATTTAAAACGTCCAGACTGGCTCTGGGGTTGACCCTGTCTCCTATTCAGTGGATACTGGCGTCCTTATCCGGAGGTAAATCGGCCGGGACGTGAAGTTGACTACTCGCTTCCACCTGATGCCTTAATGTCAGGAACAGGGACAACTTTACCTTGACCTGTACATGTATACACAAATAACTACACGGGATGTTTTTAGATGATGAGCTGGGCTCTTCAGATAGGGATACAGGCTGGTAAGCAGGAGAGTTGAGGTTAGATTCTCAGCTGGGGTGGAGTTCACTTCGGCGCTGCGGCTTTACCCGCTGTGTAGCTCACCCAAACTCCTATTAATTAGGTGCTGGCACTTTCTTTGGGGGTTAAGCGGTCGGGGCGTGTTGTCGACGGTTAAGAATAACCAGCCACAACTTCCTTGTACATAGTTCCTGGTGTGCTATTCATGTTTTTTAAGATATCTCGGTATTTCTAAACTGCCTGGGAAACGAGGGAGTGAAGTTAGGAGCTTTACATTTATGTCCTTTTTTTTTAGGTGTGTTATTTAACGACGCTCTCAATTTCTGAGATTATGTAGCGTCCATATTGGTGTTTGAATGAGCGTGGAGCACCCGGGGAATGATTCTGACGGGAAAACTGAAATACTTCGGCGACAAACCTGTCCCTTTGCCACTTCGTCTACGACGAATCTCACATGGACTAGACTGGAATTGAATCGGGGCCACCGCGGAGAGTGACAGGCGACTAACCACCTCAGCCATGGCGTGGTTTTGTGTCCTTGCGCGGAGTGTGTACGGTGCGTTTGCCAGCAAAAGGGGAAATTCACTTAGGGATTATGTCACTTTACTGCATACTGCTGGTGAGAAAGTATGTATGACGCATGTATGCATAGGGCTGCAGGTCGAGTGAGCCGGGATGGAAAACGTTCTGTTTGTTGTGTGACCGACAGACGTTTCTCCGCGCATACGACGGGCTTGACGAAATTTTCATCGCAGGAAAAAGCTGTTTCTGACGTGCGCTTCTGTCACAAAGAGCCCTTGAATCCATGGTCAGTCCTCATTCATTCCGTGGTCTGTCTTACGACAAGTCCATAGCCTCTTCCATAGCGAGTTCTCCCACAGATTGTGATCTAGTGCTTCCTCTTTCAGTTTCCAGTGTCCTCTCTTTTTCTTAAGGTCATACAGCTGCTTACGTCTTCTTCTTCCAGTCACTTCTATCCTTCCCTCTATCTTTTCTTTAATAACGTGTTTCAGAAGGCAGTTCCTACGCAAGATATGACAAATCTAGTTAGCCTTCCTTCTTTTTATTGTATGTAGGATGTTCCTCTCCTCCTTGACTTCATATAATACTTCATTTCTCACACGATCGGTCCAACTGATCTTCTCCAGCACCACATTTCAAAACATTCCAGGTATTTCTGATCTACTTTCCGAAGTGTCCCAAGTTTCAGCACCTTTTGCTCCAAACGATTCAGTCCTATGACCCGCGGTTTGCTGTGTCCACAAATAGCTTCCAAATAGGGGTGAACAAATTCCGGGCGCCAAGTACCCTGGGCGTCTGAATTTCGTAAGGTGGCGCCTAATATTTATGGGTCCTCAGTATGGTATCTTCGTGTCGCTTTTCTGGCGCCTAGAATTTTGAGATGGCCCCTAGGTTGTAAAATTTGTGCACCCCTGCTGTCAGCATTTAAACATTCGTAGGCTTGTGCGTTTTTTAGTTTAATAGAAGGGCCCAGTTTTACAAATTAACTTCATATGTCAAGTCCTTACTAATAAGCTTGTAGTCGCTCACCTAGTCGGGAATTTCTCAGCCTTTTGTGGAAAAATTGAGGTTCATGACCGTTATTACAAAAGCGTGTCTCAGACATTTATGAACCCAGAACTCTCTACGAAGTTAGGCCATAGTAAACACAGTTTAATTTTTTAGATATTTCGACATACGTAAATTGCATTCTGAACTACTTCCTGACACTTTTTAGCTTGAAATTCTACTACGTAAGACATAAAAAAACAATAAAACTGGCATCTAAAATGCAGTTCCATCTTCATAGAAAACACATCGTTCTTATAATAAGGCCAGTCGGTTAGTGATGCTGAGTGAAATAATGACTGTTTATTGTAAGAACGATACGCAACCCCCAAATACTCTGCAAGAAACGTGCTGATTTTTAATGCTAAATTGGGTTGTACTTTAAAGGGCTGAAAAACATATCTTAAGTCCGTATACTGAGTATGACAGGAAATTTTGCAAATTATTTTCCTCCCTATAAACCCTCAATCATGAACCTTAAGTAGTGACAAATTCACAGACCAACCGTAGTTTAAAATTACGTCGCCTATATTCACCCTTTTTCATCTTGTCTGTCGGGTACATTTTACGTTTAATCATCCCCCTACACAATTACGCTTAGTTAGATTTTATAATTCGCATTCTGCTTGTTTAAATTATCCTGTCGCAGGTCATTGCTCTATTCTGTTACGAGTGGGTCACAGTTTTAACACCAGCCATTCGTTGGGAGTACCCGAACCGGTTATATAGGGTGATAACTTGCATGGTAGTTCAGCAACTTGTCGTTTGTAAATCCATTTTGGGCCATATCCGGTATGCTAAAAGCGAAAGTTTAATAAGTCGCTGGAAATTATGCTAACTGCAAAGGGTTTGATGTAAGAGTCTCTTCGATTTGGGGAGGAGTAATGGAGGGGCAGGGGGCAGGGCATTTGAACTTCGACTACAGGAATTAGAATCCCGCTCGTGTACCTGAACTTCCTTTAACAAAGTTTTGAAGGAAACTAGATATGCTAGTTCTGTATGTAAACACAGGTTATATCACAAATATGTGCTTTGCCACTGATTCGAATCCACCTGCTACTTGTGAGGCAGGTAGGCAGGTCGTTGTGTAAGGCCAGGATTGATGGTGACCCAGCTGCATATTTTAAGTGTTTTCCCGGAGTTTTTGAACGTTTGACACTTGAACACCGCAACACTAAGGTGATTGACCGGTCACGCTTGACCAACTTTCGAAATTAACTCTGACAATTTGAAGTACCCATATATTTTAAAGGGGCGGATTAGAATCTCCGCCTACTCTGAGAGTCTGTTCTGTTGCTAAGATCCGATAGGCTGTCAGTGAGATCAGTCTTTGCGCTCTGTAATAATTTTTTCCCGAAACTTGGTTTTTTCCGAAGTTCCACGCAACGAATAACAATTTGTTAGTGTCTTATGGAGTTTCGTTCCACCGAAGTCACTCAAAGGAAGGCCACATGCGGTACCCGTGACTTAATGTAATAAGGAATCGGTTAAATGAGAGGCATTGGCGGCGTATGAATTCAGTATCTGGGGCTGCCAACTGCGGCTGGCGGTCCAGATGATTGTCCAAAAATCGGTTATTTCAAAAAAATTTTAGAAGAAGGCTACTGGTAAAACATCACTCTGTGTTTGTGATATACAAATTTGTGTCAGTCGAGGTACTGTATTTGAGTGCTGAATATTAAAGACAGAATTATAAACTCATAAATATAATTCAGAGAACGCAAACGAATTGGGACATACCTCGTTGATGCTGCAGCCAGGAAAAATTGTAAATTGTAGCCGAGTAGACTGAAAAAATTGTCAATAGCGAAGCGTCATAAACCAGTGTGTGTGTATTTAATGTATATATACACCGCCGATCCCAGTGGCCGCGCGGTCTAAGGCGTGGGTCTGCGGCCGCTCACTTGCAGGGATTGCGGGTTCGAATCCCGCCGGGGGCATGAATGTCTGTGTCTTGTGAGTGTTGTGTCTTGTCAGGTAGAGGTTTCCGACGGGCTGATCACTCGTCTAGAGGAGTTCCTACCGAGTGTGGTGTGTCAAAAGTGTGATCGTGAAGTCTCGATAATGAGGAGGTCCTGGCCCACTAGGGACTGTTGCGTCATGGGAAAAAAGTATGCACCGTTTATTGAGATTATCTTCATGTTCTTAAGAGCCACATATACCAAGAAGAGCTAAGGTAAAAAGGTACAGTTCTCCCTAGAACAGGCCACGAAGGCCCAGAGGGGGAGTAGAGGTATAGCTCTACTCTTTCTTTAACCTCGGCGCTAGAAGGGGGTGTGTGGTCAACACCACGCCTCGGCCGCTTTACCCCCGGGAATGACCCGGTACCCATTGTACAGGAGGCTGGGTAGGCCCCAGGGCCGGTCTGGACGGGTGCTGAAAATCTCGCCACCGCCGGGATTCGATCCCCGGACCGTCCAGCCCGTAGCGAGTCGCTATAACCGACTACGCTATCCCGGGCCACAAGAAGTGCTAAGTCGCAACAAAATAAGTTGAACGAATTTTTAGGGTGCTCTCGGGGGATATGTTTAGATAGAGCCATTTAGTTGGTCCCCTCATCCGTACGTGGAGCCTTAACAAGTTTTTGAGCATAAAATATAGATCGTGTCTTACGCTATCTTTGGATACCGGAGGAGAACTTTGAAGGTCTCAGTGCCCTTTAACATGGGCTGTGTATAAATGGTCACTTACGAAGGACTTCAATGTGTCCAGTGCACGGATGCACATATCCCGGTCGTCCGAGCGAGTAAATTTTGTATGGTGTCGCCTACTATTTGAGGGCCCACAGTATGCAACTTGATTTATGTCACCCTTCTGGCGTCTAGAATTTTGACGTTGCTAATTGATTTTTGCAAAATCTGAGCATTTCTGTTCCTGTGTTCTTTAACATCAACGGGGTCGTGCGCCAAGAATTGTAAATGGTATAGTTACCATTAGTGTCGCTACATGCAAAGTCACATAGGAATTGTAAGTGGTTATAAATAGGGTCAAGCATTAAAAATTGTACAGGGCTACAGACTGGGTCACGCGTAAAGAATTTAACCAGGTTTAAGTTTAAGAATTTTATCAAGGCGATTCATGCCCGTTGTGCTTGTTATTCATATACAGACGGACCCCGACTTACGTTAGCTCCGACATACGTAGATCCGGACTTACGTAAAAAACTTCTTGTGCCACTACCACCACTACTACCACTACAACCACCACCACACCCACCCCTGCCTCTGCCTCAATTGAATACGACAGTGACTCCAGTATCGATTATTAATTATTATGTGTTTTATTAATTGTTGTTAAAATTATTAATTATTATTATATCAATTATTATTATTGTGTATAAGGTATATAATAAAACGTGGCTCCGAGTTACGTACAAATCGACTTACGCATAGGGTTGCGGAACGATCCACTGACGTAAGTCGGGGACTTTCTGTATTTGTTTCACAGAACACACAACACCAGAGGCCTGATGGTGGCTTATATTAAGCCGAAACTAGTAGCCTAATTGATTTGCTCTGTGGTGTTCTGTATGACGATATAATAGTATTTAAGAATTTAAAATGTTTTTGTGCCCTTCAGTGCCGCTAAATATAATGCGTAAATAATCGCGTGTCGTTAATACGGTATAGGTATTAAAAGTGATTAAGGGATCATATTTGGTATGCCCTTTTGAACGTAACGTATTGCTGTGACGAATTCCACCGTATAGTGCAGATAGAGTGCCCCTAATTCTGCACCATTTTTACGGGGGGGGGGGGGTCTTGTCTCGTTGCTGGGATGGATTTTTTTTTTTTTTTGTTTCTAGGATGGTCATTCAAGAAGAAACGGATGTTCTCCATGTAGGTCATAGACATTTAGACCTTAAAAGGTTAATTTTCCAACTTTTGTTCCGTTTAAGAGCCGTTGCAAAGGGTTTTGCTTACATGTACTTTATGGCGTAACGTTCGCTCCCGCTGTTGATTGCTTGTCTCCATTTTCAGAAAGGTCTGTGGAGTGTGTACCTCGCCTACCAGTTATTTATCTCGTTAGGAAGGTTAGTTCTGTAGTACAGTATATGGTATCGTATCCGCGCGCGTGTGTGTGTGCGCGTGCGTGCGTGCGCGCCTCCGGTAATAATAATATTTGGATTTCTTGGCAGAAACCAACTTTGCGCCTGAGTGGCCGGCAGTCCTGCTTTGTTCTAGGGGTGTCCTGGTTTTGGTTACCGACACGGAGAGCTGCTCTTCTGACAGACATTTCGTAGTTTTTCTGAAACCCCGAAGGACAGTAAAGGAATATTACTTTAAAATAGGCCACGGCTATATCGCATTTCGCCGTCCATAACCGTTCAAAAGGGACCATTAAATAATGTTCCGTAGATTTTCATGGGACTATGTGAGGGCTACAGTTTAACATTTTGGAGACAAAAATTGATTGCGCCGTATACAAAGTTGTAGTTCGTACCGCACAGAGAACAGTTTCCTCCCATTAGAAGAACCAGTTGGTTAATGCTGTATGGAGAAACAGTGGCTGTTTATTTTCATAATTACGTTGTTCACATAAATACACTGTGTGGGCAGAATGGAAAGCTTCTTTATGTTAAGTCTGCCGGTATATATGGTTACCAGCGGACATTAAAAAAGTTAAACGAAACTGGTTTCTTCATACTTGTTGATTTTCTGCCGTCAGTATTATATCAGCGGTTAGAATTTCTAGGGACATAACTGGTGGCGTTAGGTTTCTGGGCGCGTTCGCAACATTGCGAAAAGCGACTGTTAGCTTCGTCATGTCTGTCTGTCCGTCCGCATGGAATAACAACTCGGATCCCACTGGACGGATTTTAATGGAATTTGATGTTTGATGATTGTTCGAAAATCTGTCGAGAAATGTCAAGTTTGATTAAAATATGACCAGAAGAATGGGTACTTTACGTGAAGACGTATGTACATTAATATCTCTCTGAATTCTTCTTCAATGAGAATTGTTTTAGACAAAATTTGTAGAGAAAATCAAAATACACATTTTGTCTTCAATAATTTTTTTTCCCCCGAAAATCGTACTGTTTATGAGATAATGTAAAAAAAAAACACAAAATGCAGTGATGTGTTTTCACTGCAAAAATGGTTACGCGAACGCGCCACAGTATTACGTTATACGTACATCTTGTTAAGGATGCTTTTGTCTCGAAAGTAACAATACGTCGGTGCACTGTGTTTTCCGAGACTTTGGTAGATGTGTGCCAGACTGTCCATCTACACATCTGTGAGACAGTAGTCCTTGTAGTAACCGCTATGAGTATCACATACCTTACAGTTGTGTTTGATTTGATGTGAACTTGCTATGGAGTCTTATCTGGTAGTTTTGCCTCAGACGTTGCTTGTGTTAAGGTGTTGTGTTCAGTATTTACAATCCTTTGTAATACTTTTACCGCCATACTAAGCGGCGCCACAGCGATTAATAAATAAAAAAGTGAACGTAACATCCTTACGTTTCCAGAACACGAATTTAATGCAAGGTTAGAATAATTCATTGTTTATTTCTCGCTGTGCAGTGTGTGTCAGCTAATGTGTAAAGTAGTGCTCTGTTCGCGTTTACACTGCGTATGAAGTTTAATAAAGAAGCGTGTAGAAAAATAAAAGAGACTAAGAAACATGTAGTTACAAGCGGTAAGAGTTTATGAAAAATGTGTGAGAAATAAACAATGTAATTGTGTCTGTGCAGTTTTATTTTAACCACTTCCGGATGAATAGTGGGTACTTTGGCTTATAAGGCCTATGCGTATGTAAATGGCTTATAAGGGCTATGCGTATGTAAATGGCTTATAAGGGCTATGCGTATGTAAATGGCTTATAAGGGCTATGCGTATGTAAATGGCTTATAAGGGCTATGCGTATGTAAATGGCTTATAAGGCCTATGCGGATGTAAATGGCTTATAAGGCCTATGCGTATGTAAATGGCTAATAAGGCCTGTGCGTATGTAAATGGCTTATAAGGCCTATGCGTATGTAAATGGCTTATAAGGCCTATGCGTATGTAAATGGCTTATAATGCCTATGCGTATGTAAATGGCTTATAAGGCCTATGCGTATGTAAATGGCTTATAAGGCCTATGCGTATGTAAATGGCTATAAGGCCTATGCGTACGTAAATGGCTTATAAGGCCTATGCGTATGTAAATGAGGAGGTCGTCTTTATTCCCAAACATGCTAAATTTCCTGTGTAAATCAGCTGCTACGTTTGTCAGTATTTACACATTTTATATATAGTTTTCAGTTTTAAAATTATTTTTATGTAAACTGTTGCAATGTTGTTTACAAAAAGCATATTGTATATATTCATAAAAATTAATATCAGAATTGGTTTTAAGGTAATTAAATATAAAATATTACCTATCGTTTCGTGGTGTGTGCAATTTAATCTGTTTGCGACTGTAAATCAGTCATTTTATTAAGTCCGATTCAAATGCTAGTTTAATAGATGACTGATACATCAAACAGAGGAAAACTAGATGAAATATAATTTCGTAGAAATATTTTAATATGCGACAAAAACAGCGTGGGAGACGGGGAAAAGATATGAATAGACGATTGATGTGTGTTACGTGATGTTGTGCTACTAGTGTTAATAGGGGGGTTATATAAAGGAGATTTTGATGGGTTGAACTTGTAGAGTGGATGGAAGACAGGTGGGATACCGAATATTTGTGAGGATATGTCGTGGAAAGTGGGAGTTCAGAAGGTAGTTCAGAATATGATCAACGGACGTGTGTGCCGGCCATACTGAATTTCAAGTTTCAATCTCATAAATTATTTCTTGGTCGGTCCAAAGGCTATTGCAATATTTCAGCAGTATTTCCAAGTCTCTTTTGGTGACTACAGAGTTAATACGTGCAAAGTCGTTGCGATTGTTTCCTGATCATCAAGTGTTAGCCATTCGTGATATTTCCATCTCATTCTAAGTAATTCGCACTATACTGCTGTAAAATCGTCGTCAAATAACGCAGCGACCAATCTGTAATATTTGCGACAACGTCACTTCAATACCCGCGTAAGATAAATTGTGTTTCTGTTCGCCAGAAGTTTTTGGCCGACGAAGAAAAGTTTAAACTTCTGCGGCATCATCTTTTACTAAATGTCCCCTGAGGATGGAACGGCATGCTCTTCCGTAGCGCTAGTAACTTTTTAGCAGTCGATACGCCGGAAGATCCCACAAGACTTGAATCTTTAACGACGTAATGTTTTTGGAATGGATAGTAACTAGGCTGTAAGGAAGGAGACGGCTGTCTGGCAGGGCAACTGCTCCCAACTCTCCTCTTGGCTTTTTATTTTCTTGCTAGTCGACCGATGGTTAATTTCGAACGCCCGAGAGAGGTACAGTCAAGTTTAAAGATAAGTGTCACTAAATATTTTATGCTGAACTTTAAACGAAACGAGGGCAAAAAGAAGGATCCAGTGAATTCGGAATTCACGGCAGTTTGGGGCAAGCGCAGAATATCGAAATAGGTAGTAGAAATGATTTACTGAAAACACGTCGGTCAAGCGATGTATTGACTCTAAATTGAAGTTGTCGGATCAACTGAAACTGTGTATAGTTCCATCATCACGGTCTAAGTGTAGTACCGTGATTCATAAGGAGGAAAGGTTAGGCATTGGGGTCTTCTACGTGGAATTGAAATCATTACTGGCCTTAACGAGACTGTACGCTCCGTTAAAGTGACTCATGTGGTCCTGTGGACGATGCAGTTCATCGCGTTTGTTCGTCTGAACTCTTGACTTCTCTTTGAATTACTGTAACACTGATAAACTTACTGCCCAGACGGCCGATTCCACTGCCGCAACGCTTTAGGCAGTCAGTACATTGGTAAAACGTGTTCGAATGCAGCTTTGGGGGGGGGGGTGGATATTTGCCCCCCGTTTCCCGTTAGTTTTCTAGTTGCAGAAGCCTCGCAATGAGCTGTTTGCTTTATGCAGCGAGTTTCATCGCAGGTCTTAACAAGATTCATAATCTTAAGGTTTATTCCGATTAAGAAAATGCCAGATGTTACACATATACTTAATGTGTGTATGTTACCATTTATCGTCGTGCAATACGCTGCTATGTCTTTATTGTATTATTGGCTCCCTGATGATGGCTACAATACGTAGCCGAAACATGTAGAAGCATAAAAATTACTTTTTGTGCAGTGGTTGGAAATAAAACTTGTATGTGTAAAATGCCAGATAACGCGGAAGGTAAGGGAATGAATGGTAAAGAAGCAGAGCGAAGGAAGAGAAGATGGCGAAGGAAGATAAGAAGAAATTATTAAGAAGGATAAGATAAAGAAAAATTGGTGGTGGTGGTGGTGGTAGTAGTAGTAGTAGTAGTAGTAGTAGTAGTAGTAGTAGTAGTAGTAGTAGTAGTAGTAGTAGTAGTAGTATTAGACGTCTAAAGAATGTGTGGATTCTTGAGGAATTCAAACGTAAACGATGTTACGTCATCGCCCATTTTGTGGCAATTCAGCGTCGTCATCAGAAAGCCAGTATTGTAGAAGCTTGTGTGAATCAGCGTAGCATGGTATATACACTTTCGTACTGGAACTTTGTAAGGCGAGTGCTGTTTGAAGACTAAAAGAATGTGAAAGTACTTTTCTCTCCAATGATCCCCAATTTCCGAAAGAGCATTGTTTTTTTGGAAGGTTCCCAGGCTTCGCCCATTTGTCCTTCTGGTAAGAGCAACATGTAGATGAAGATGAATGTGGAGCATTCGTGTTGATACTGACAGGGGAAAACAGAAGTACTCGGTGAGAAACATTTTCCAATGCCACTATGTGTGTCACAAATCTGACATGGACTTGCGTCAGATCGAACCCGGTCCTCCGCGGTGAGATGCAGGCGATTAACTGTCAGAGCCATGGCACGGTCACTGAAGACTAAAATTAATTTACATTATAAGTATATACACATACTCAGTCCGTACCTCACAGTGAACACTTATTCAGACCTATCAGTGAATGCTGTATAGGGAAGTGATATTTGTTTATTGTGAGAATAGTGCGAAACATAACGTAAGTACATCGTGTGGGCATAATGCAGAATTTGCAGAGTTAATCATGGCCACAACTCCACTCGCGGACGTCAGTGGTGCGGCTGGTGGAATTAGCCTTTAAAGATATTATTCAGTTTACATGCACATGAGACTGACCGTGAGCGGCTTTTTAAAGGATTTTCTGAAGAAAGGAGGCACATAACTGACTGAAACTAACATACTGTAGTTGGATGCACAGAAATGAGAAGTCGTCAAATAAGGAAGACATATTTTATTTTTTATTATTGTATGACTCTTGCCTAAGTTGCTTCCTAAAGGGCGGCTCCAGACGCCCGTCTAGGTGGCCACCACTGGTATGTATAATAACCACTGGGCTCAAAAAGGTAAATGCTGTAGTTTACTCTTTGTAGGGAACTTCTTGCAGTGCGCGGGCGATGTGATTTTCCAAACGACAGAAGTTCGACATTCTTTCGAGGACTGGTCACAAAGCGTAGCGTGGCAAAGTTTATTGTCAGTGTGGTATTGTCTGCCGTGCTGTGTGTATT
Source organism: Reticulitermes speratus (assembly GCA_021186555.1). Classification (NCBI taxonomy): domain Eukaryota; kingdom Metazoa; phylum Arthropoda; class Insecta; order Blattodea; family Rhinotermitidae; genus Reticulitermes; species Reticulitermes speratus. The sequence continues at coordinate 8,190,429 of JAJKFL010000001.1, forward strand.
AGCTTCGAGGCTAGCATGGCACTGTGACACCGTGAGGTCTGGTAGATGGTTACGAACATTTGAGAGGAACCTGCTGCACATGGACACTGAAGGCAGAGCCGTAGATGGCAGCCAGCGTATAAATGAACACATCTTGAAGACGGAGGCTGTATATTGCCCCCGAAACAGTAACCATTTACCAGACTGCACATGGTTTTAACAGAGTGTCATGGAAAAGGCAGGCAGCGTAGAAGTGAATTTTACCCTGATGTGTCACACAAGTCACAACTCAACCAGCCGGTGCAGATCACAACGCAGAACTCGTAACAACATAACACAGGGATACTTCAACCTACTTGTGATAACTGCATACAAGACCGGACTGCCTTTAATTTATATATACAAATAAATATGTAATTTTAACCTTTTATGAAAACTACTAAACACATTCTATAGGATTTTACAGCTGGAAGTAATAATACCAAAATCCATTGGGAACTAAGATTCGTTTTACTTTTATGTGGATGTACTTGTTGTTTTTAAAATTGAACAAATAGATGTAATGTCTATGTAAAAAAATACTTTGACCCCCTGAGGATGGCCTGTTATAGGCTGAAACATATGTAGGGGTGGTAGGACTTGGTTATAAGAATATAGTGCACATGTTGGTCTAATAAACCTTTAATTTTTGAATACGTTAGTTTGTGCCTTGTTGTGAGTTAAGTCCCATGTAAATAGTTCAGCATTTCAAATGGAGGGAGAGTTAAAAGTCTTAGGGTTGGTCTTTCTGTAATAACTTTATACTGAGGATATTCTAACGCATTGAGATTATTTAATGTGTGGGTGTTTTTGTAATGTGCGTGTTTTTTTTTCTTGTATTGTGTATGGGTGTTTTTGTAAGGTGTGGATGTTTTTGCAAGGTGTGGATGCTTTTGTAAGGTGTGGATGTTTTTGTAAGGTGTGGATGTTTTTGCAAGGTGTGGATGCTTTTGTTAGGTGTGGATGTTTTTGCAAGGTGTGGATGCTTTTGTAAGGTGTGGATGTTTTTGTAATGTGTGTACGGTGTTCTAATGTGTGTACTTGTATTTACTGTATGTATTTTGTTTTGTATGTGTATGGATGTTTTTGTAAGGTGTGGATGTTTTTGTAAGGTGTGGATGTTTTTGCAAGATGTGGATGTTTTTGTAAGGTGTGGATGTTTTTGCAAGGTGTGGATGTTTTTGTAAGGTGTGGATGTTTTTGCAAGGTGTGGATGCTTTTGTAAGGTGTGGATGTTTTTGTAATGTGTGTACGGTGTTCTAATGTGTGTACTTGTATTTACTGTATGTATTTTGTTTTGTAATTGTGTATAGTTTGTTTTGTATTGTTACTTCTATGTGTATTTATATGTCCATTTGTATTGTGTGTACTAGTGTAAGGACTACTGCCACCGGGTGAAAACATTTGTATTGTGTGTACTAGTGTAAGGACTACTGCCACCGGGTGAAAACATTTGTATTGTGTGTACTAGTGTAAGGACTACTGCCACCGGGTGAAAACATTTGTATTGTGTGTACTAGTGTAAGGACTACTGCCACCGGGTGAAAACATTTGTATTGTGTGTACTAGTGTAAGGACTACTGCCACCGGGTGAAAACATTTGTATTGTGTGTACTAGTGTAAGGACTACTGCCACCGGGTGAAAACATTTGTATTGTGTGTACTAGTGTAAGGACTACTGCCACCGGGTGAAAACATTTGTATTGTGTGTACTAGTGTAAGGACTACTGCCATCGGGTGAAAACCCAATTGCAGTAAATAATAATAATAATAATAATAATAATAATAATAATAATATAATGCTCTGAATCCAAGAGTTTTTAGAGATTGGCTGTTGCATGTTTTTCCTTTCCTCGTAGGTTACTCGTACGTTTTTACCAGTATGATTCCAGTATTTTGTACGTTCTGTAATCAAGGCGCATAAAATGGATGCATAATTGTAATGTACTGCGACCTACACTCTAGGCAGTCGGCAGAATTTCATTTCGTTCGTTTAAGCTGTCCACTCTGACGTGTCTTCTGTGGAGGTTCATCTTTACTGCCTATTATACGCAACTTTAATTTAGCCAGCAGTCTTCCTCCCTGCTGCTAATACAGACCTAGATCTTGAACACACATTCGCCACGTGATCAGAGTTAGTAGCTGGTGACACGAGGTGTTTATGATGCTTGTGTGTGTACTTTTATATTTAAAGTCAAGTGATAAGGTTCTCTGACGGTATTTATGGTCTAAGAGTTTTGTTTCGTACAAGAAGCACACATATGGGTCTAAGCTTGCTTTCATTGAACTTTTGGAAATGTTTGTGCTACCTACCGAGAAGGAAAATGTCTCTTGGCAGATGGGATTGGATGGTCAACGCCACGCCCCGGCCGCTTTACGCTCAATTGTACAAGAGGCTGGGTGGGCCCCAGGGCCAATCTCGACAGGTGCGGAAAATGTCGCCCCCACCGGGATTCGATCCCCGGAAGGTCCAGCCCCGTAGCGAGTCGCTATACCTGGCGAGTTGCAGAGTACCATAGCTATTGCGTGTTTTTCAGCTGATCCCATGGGCCGTGCGGGCTAAGGCGTGGGTCTTCAGCCGCTCGCTTGCTGGGATTGCTGGTTCAATTCCCGCCGGTGGTATGGATGTCTGTCTGTTGTGAGTGTTGTTTGTTAGGTAGAGGTCTCTGCGACGGGTCAGTCCTTCATCCAGAGGAGTGTGATCAAGTGCAACAATAACTGTACACCTGCAGTGAGTAGGTAGGACGAGGTCAGAATAAGAAAGAGAGAAATATTGCGTGTTTGTCTGTAGCAGAAGTAAATTAATGTGAAAAAAGGCGATGATTAGTGTACCTGAACTGGGAAGACCATAAATAAGTACACACCTGTAACAACTGCTTTGTGGTAACGTGGCCACGGACATATCAAAGGCGTATGTTTTAACATGATTCAAGTGACAATCAGATATACTTTTGTGGGGGGGGGGGGGGTCGAAGTGAGGTTATTTCGGGGTATTTGCTGGCCGCAGATACTTGTAATGAAACTATGTACTTCAGAAATTGTGAGCTACGTCTTATACGTAGGGTCTTTATTTTATCTGACAAATATCGCTTGTCACTTTCTGTCGCGTAGCGTATCGTATTATCTTAGCGCACTCCCGCGACGTTACGCACAGGCGCCGGATTAGCAGCAGAAATTGATGAACGAAATTTGCAAGATAAATTTAGGCGCCTGTAATGTGTAATGAGAGATAGTGTATGATTTACTAGGTATGTTATTCTCGTGTTGCATTCCTTACGGGTTTGCTTACGCCATGCTGTTTGTGTTCATTTGTTGCAGTAAAATTCATTGTTGTAGGGTTATAGTGCGGATATTGCATGACATAGACTTCGTAAACTATTCTGTTGGCTTCCGTGTTGTTAAAATGCAACATTAACATACAGCAATATGATTGCTGAAGCCATGTGATATTATGGCCTGACATGACATAAGGGCCATATGCAGTAAGCAGCAGCGTAACATGCAGCAGTCTCCAACACACGCAGAATAGGCGGATTCCAATAAACCATTGTACTAGCAAACGGAAAATTGAGTCATATCCGTACGTGAAATTTGTTTGGTGTAGCGACATTTAAAACTTTTTTTTTTAATCGTCCTCGTCTACCTACTCCGGTTTTCCCGTTTCAGTGTCGAGGTTTGTAAGTTTCTTTTGATCACACTGAGACACACACCACAGTCGGTAGGACTCCACTGGACGAGGGATCGGCTCGACGCAGAGACCTCTACCTGACAACAACACACAACACTCACAAGAGACAAACATCCATGCCCCCGGTGGGATTCGAACCCACGATCCTAGCAAGCGAGCGGTCGAAGACCCACGCCTTAGACCACACGGCCACTGGATCGGCATTTAAAAGTAATACTAAATAAAATTGAACATTCAGTTCCGATGGATCTTAATTTATGTTGGTTTTTCGTCCCGTAGGCCAGCTGACTGACTGCCTGGTTTTCTGCAGTCACTTGAGGAATGTGTTGGGACAGTAGCTTACAATACGGAACGTCCGTTTCCTGCCACGCCCTTCCCAATTCTTCCTTCACATTTTTTTCTGCCATTTCACGTCATGTAAATCAATGCAGTTGAGAGAGGGTCGTTAAATAAAATATGAAGCCACTAAAATACTAGTATTGGCGCAGTTTTGATGGATTTTGACGATGATAATTAACTCTGTATGAAGGTCCTGGCAGACAAAAGTTTTTTTAACTTAGAAAAATAGTGACGCTAGTACTTGCCGAGAATAAGGACGTCGCGTTATAATGGATGCCTTCTTGCGTGGCAAGGTTGAAAGCTTCGGAACATACAGCATGTGATGTGTCAGTGCGTATATGATATGCCTGTTAGCTGTAGCATGGAATGTTAATGCGTATATCTGTCCTGGTCTGTACTTCTACAGGAATGTCAGCGTAGACTGTCCAGTTCCAACCCATAGTTCTACAGTAGCACAACGTGAATGCCGTCAGCGTATTATTTCAAAAATGTCCAGCTGTGCAGCCATGCGTTTCTTACATTCCTCATAAGATTTTCCACTCAGGTTGTTAACTGTCTATAATTATGTCCATCGTGAGGATTCTCGTCTTCTGGGATGCGATGCTGCGTCAAGTAGCCGAAGAGCAGTCACTACATATTCTTCTTCGCTTGACCTTGAAAATGAAGTTAACCACGAAACTTGAAGCGTCGGAAACTAATCGCCTACCGGTAAAGCGTAGCATATCAATAGACACGAGGTCTCAGCATCACCGCTGTGAGAACCTGAAGTCTAGCGTTCTCCAGTGTTTACGATTTTTTTCATACACGACGTTTCCGAAACTGGATCTGTTTCTGTCGGCAGGTTTGAAAGGAGGAAGGGTTCCTACTAGAGATCTTCGCCCTTCTGGGATGTTACGTAGCGTAGATTTATACTTATTTAACGACGTTTCCGGATGACCTTTCAGTCTCATCTTCAAGGGCCAAGCAGTTGACCCTTGGAGATTGGACCGATAGGTTGTCCCGAAACATCAGTAACTACCAATCTACGTTGCGTAACATCGCAGAAGAGCGAAGATATCATTTACTCCGCGGCGGAAGCCTGAAGTCACGCAGGGTCCTACTCTGTAGGTTCCGTTAGAAAGAGTAATTCTCTGGATTTCCCAGAGTTGTGTTTGAGAGAAATCGAAGATGATTGATATGTGCAGACTAACAGTCATATTTATTGTGACTACGCTCTCAGAAACATTCAAACTTGGCTGGACTATGTATACTGCAGGACTCTTTCCTTGGCACAAGGATGCCGGAAAAGTTGATCAAGAAACGTTTTACTTTTTTATGGAGGCTGAATATTCGCCATCATGTTCAATCCATCTCACATACTCACGACCTGTAATCGTAAGATTCGGATCCCATATCCTAGAACGTGGCAGAAGAGGAACTCCTACAGAATTTAGTTGATACTGGTTGGATTTTTTCCACATGAAACAGCGAAAAATGATGTGGAAGGTGCATAGAACTTGCTTAAGATTGTATTCGGTGATATGCTTTGGTATTCATTAAGTGTTCTTCGGATTTTACTGTCAGCGAGTTAGTAAACGTTGAACACAGTTACTTCACCTAGGTCCTCCTTCCTCCACCTCTTCCTCCGCTATGTACCAGTGGAATGCAGTAACATACAGACAGTAGAACATTGAAGACCAAGTGGAAGGTAGTTGCACTTAAAGTAATCCCGTAAATTTTGGAGCTGATATCAATTTAGAGACGATTTCCAGGTATGCTTTATGGTCTTTGGTGGCGCCTTGTTGAAATGGGTATTATCGACTTTGTGTGCCTTGCTCTCCCTCCTTCCGGTCGAAGTCTCCGAAGAAAGACAACAAGTTGCAAGGAATCGTCAGTAAATTTATTTCGACACAGAAGACCCCCAGTGTTAGGGGAACTCAAGTCACATAAGACGCACATGACGCCACCGAATTTGTAATTTTCCTGATGCTGAACTTTGTCTGGCTTGGATATTTTGATATTTCTGTTGTTTAAATGATGCGCATTCATTGAGAGATGGGACTTGTCTTGTGAATATGCTACGTAATACGTGTTTTGTTTGCGGTCCGCTAGAACGCGTTGTGTGTTGTGTTTTTAAAATATTACTTGCACAGTATAACTCTACCTGCTGTATTGTAATGCCTAGTCGTTTTATTTGAAATTGTGGCGTTGTAAATAAAGTACACAGGAGACGGCGTGATTCATTTTAAAAGGACATAATTTGTCCCATAACCTCCGAACGTGTGTGGAGTTCAAACGGGTAAATAAAGTATAGTGACTGCTACTGTATCAGGGTGTGTTGTACTATGTGGAGAGTTTCGCATAGCAGGCTACAGAATTTGGTACGAAACACGTACATTTAGACAATTAATTTTAGTTTACTTAACGACTCTGTTAGTCGCAGCTTGATTCAGTTACGATGGGTAAGCTGGTAAGGAAATGTACGCGTGGAATTTGGAGACACGATTTCAGTTGGTAAACATTTCACTGGGAATGGATACACTATGGGAGAAATTGGCCTAGTGTCGCAGGATTATGTTACAGTTTAGGAGATGGCAGCACTTTCGCTATGTTGTTGTCCCTAGATTTTAAATTTGTGATAATTTTCAAGAAAACCGTGAAGATGCGTTTATTTACACTTTGTGTAGTCCGCGCACTGTGAGTTTTCCCATATATTAGCAACATATTTAGTCATTTGTAATCGACGTGTCTGAAAAGGCAAGATAAAGACCATGCTCGAGTGTTACGTTTAGATCGCAAGTTTTTCTTCGGCCTCAGCTCATACCTGATGGAGAACACTTAAGTTATAAAGACCAGCCATGACACGGTATTAGGCTATCATATATATCCGTGACCAGGGTTTTACAAGTTTTACAAAAGTCTAGGAGCCGCTTCTAGATCCTAGGCGCCAGAAGAGCGACGTGAAGCTCGTTTCATACGGAGGGCACACAGTTGCAGAGGGTCATGTGATCCTCATATCTGGCGCCTTTGGCTCGGTGCGTGTGAAATGATGCTCGTTGTGGTGTAGCTAGAAGGGTTGCAGTAATTACGCTGAAAATATTAGAAGCACCGTAAAAAATTTAGTGATTTGTACGGGACTCTCAGCCCCGTTTATAGACTTGTTTCGTGAGTGTGTGGCCGTGTAATGTGACACTATGAGGACTGAACAAATATTAGCTTAGTGGGATATGAAAAAATCCGTCAGCTACGTCAGAAATTTACTGGAACGGCATAATTTTCCGCTCGCCAGCCACGATTGTCCACTTAAATAGGTATGTTTAGGTCCGAATACTGTGTACTTGCGTCGTACGTTTGCACTAGTTAGTTATATGATGCAGCGTGTCCGAAAAGAAATGTGATACGTGCTGTACGGCCATTACACGGAATTGAATTAAATTGAAAGTGTTAATACAGGGTGAGCGAAAAGTCCCTGTTCACGTGCCGGAGGTAGGATATAAGTCCTAGTGATTGAATGTACAGTGCTGTGCCGAGAGTGCGGAGTTGGAGGGGTTGGGACTGTGTAACAGTCACTGATGCCACCTAGAGGGTTTTATGTGAGGGATTTTTTCCACTTGCAGGACAGTACAGCGCCCTTCCTGCACATGTGCACAGGGACTTGTCGCCCACTCTGTATTATTCCGCGATGGCGCGGTTTTTAGCCTCTCTCAACAATAACCTCATGCTGTGAAACCCGAACATTCAAACCCGTTATGCACCAATTACTGCATGCCTGTCAGATACATTCTCCTTAGTATTTAAAATAATAGGCCTAATATTGTTTAACTTCGATTCCCAATTTAGGAGGAAAATTAGAAAAGAAGCATGCATTAATTAAATGGAGTTTTTTTTTTTCTTGATAGTTTCCTATTTCTGTTCGTCCATCTACAGTAGGTTATTGTCAGTTAGTTACGCGTCTGCTATCTTTAGAAAGTCTTCTTTACAACGCCGTTAACGGTCAGCGTTATGTGCATGTAAACTACCTGTTCGTTACTTCTTATACGCAACCTGCGCGAGGCGCACCAGTGACATACGCGATCCGCCGATGTGATTTAATATTAGCAGTTGTTGGCGTTGTTAAGTTACACATGTAAATGGCCTCTCGGAATGTCAGCCCAAAAAGAAACCCGCAGAACTAGTGTTAAATGTATGAAGCATTATATCTTGGGACGTTAAGATGAAAGTATTTGGTACGGACGGTCAAGGGTCATTGAGATAAAAGTATTTTTATATGGACGATTGTCACACGCATAATTTCATGTAATCGCCTTCCATGAAGTATTTCGGTCAAACAGTTACACACATTGTCTTCGATATGTCCCATTTTCCGTCCATCGAAGTGTCTCCAATCTACTACTACTACTACTACTACTACTACTACTACTACTACTACTATACTATACTACTATACTACTACTTTTTTCCCAATGGCTCGATAGCCCCTTGGGGACCTAGGCCGCCTCATTTTTCGAGGCTTCACGATCACACACTTTAGACACACCACACTCGGTAGGACTCCTCTGGACGAGGGATCAGCCCGTCACAGAGACCTGACAACACACAACACTCACAACAGACAGACATCCATGCCGTAGGTGGGATTCGAACCCACAATCCTAGTAAGCGAGCGGCCGCAGACTACTACTACTACTACTACTACTACTACTACTACTAATAATAATAATAATAATAATAATAACCTAAAATATAAAGAGCTTACAATAGAAATACAGCGCATACGGAATGTAAAAACAAAAGTGGTACCAGTAACAATAGGGGCAGCTGGAACCATCTCAAAATCGTTCACAAAATACCTCAGCAACGTACCGGGAAAGCACGAAATCAAGGAACTACAGAAAACAGTCACACTGGCACTGCACACGTACTGTAGGAAGTACTGATGTAAAGTACAAAACGTTCAACATGGGAAATAACATTACATGTACCGTAAATTGTAACTACAGAATAGCTGCAACACTGTATAGGCTACTATAGACACACGGTTTGCTTCAGGTATGTAGTTGTAAATACACTGCATAAAGGTGATAACAAATAATATTAATATAATATATAAGTATCAAACGGCATAAAGAGAAATTTGGAAGCCATACAATGAAAACATTCAATAGATTCACTACAAAAACAGCTATACCCTGAACATCGCACATAATACGGAAAGTACTGCAGTCTGAAATTTGAAACCTGAGCGGTGGGGATCACCGTTGGCTCAAGAGGAGAAGTATCAGGGAGAAAAGGCCTATGGCAAGAGACAACGAAATAATAATAATAATAATAATAATAATAAAGCCAGGACATGTTTTTGACTCTGTCGACTTATCTTGGTTTTATATTAAAAACATAACTGTATGCCACATGCTTAAATTAATATAATAATAATAATAATAATAATAGTAATAATGTTATCCACTGTTTTGTGTACTCTCAGCGGTCTAATGTGCTGCTGTGTCTGTCTCTGACTTGCCCGCTCCTGACAGTACACAAGCTCCATACATTATTGAATATCATGTTACAAGGGCCCCAGTAAACAAATTCCATTCCTCCATTAATTACACAACGCACACAGGGGCATGTACTTCTCTGGCATCTGACTCCATGAAAAAATCGCTGTTTCAAAGTTGGTATCGTACTCGCACAGTAGCTACTGCAACATCAGTGTTCGGTAATAAATTACGTTTAACGAGAGGTAGCGACCAACTTTTCAAGGGAGTTTAAACGCCAGCAAAGAAGGAAAATGTGATGTTCTGCTGCGGGCCTGGAAATACAACGTTGACGGAAATTGTACGTCTTACGTACTGTTGTCGAGCTGATGCACACGTCTGGGCGTTCACCGTTCAAAATGATAATAAATATATAAGTATATTGTTGGGCGTCGCTTAAAATTTGTCTTGCTATATTATAGACCCTTCGCATCACTTTGATACCAATTCTTTCAATATATATGTGCTCTTTTCACCGTTTGAAATCTTAAACTTGTGTGTATAATATAAGGGATTTAGTTTCTGCCTCATACAGAGCATGCAGTCATTGTATTGTTTAGAGGAAAACGTCTTCATTGTGAGAATCATACGAAAAGGAGAATGTATGTTTTTTTTGGGGGGGGGGGGGTACGGAAAAAATGCAGAGGGTTTTTAATGTTAAACTGGTGGTGTGTGTATATAGTAAGTACTGTACATACTGAAGGGGCACGCGGTTGAGGCGCTGCGCTACAAGCCGGAAGGTCGCGGGTTTGATTCCCGATGGTGTCATTGGAATTTTTCATTGACATAATCCTTTCGGACGCACTATGGCCGTGGGGTCGACTCAGCCTATAACAGAAATGAGTACCAGGAATATTTCCTGGAAGGGATAAAGGCGGCCGGTGCGTAGAACTAACAACCTTACCACCTTCATGTGCCGATTGTCTTGAAATCTGGGAGCCTTAATCTTCTGGAACCCTCAGGGCTTTGCCTTTTTACCTTTTACTGTACATATTCAACGGGTTTGTTATTTATATGTGATATTATATATATATGTATATATATAGAGAGAGAGAGAGAGAGAGGCAGATTCGATTGCAGTGAATTGTGATGTGGTAATATTATTTGTTTCTTTTATAAGGAACAAATAGATTGTCCTGAAACCAAAAAGGAACTGTCGGTGGCTGGTAACGTAATTGCAGTTTATTCGAACTTCAGCCAAGCAAACATGCTTATTTAAATATGCCACATGCAGGAAATTCGCTGTATCTATCGATGACCTCATGTTCACGCGATCGTCTTTGCCAGTTGTGTGTGTCATTCGGTCGAATGTACACTGCTGCCAGGTTTAGATAGTGGTGCGCTAAATGATATGGTCGCTAAGCTGTGTAATAAATATCCTTTAGCATGATACATGACGAAGGTTTTAATGTTTTGCTTAATATCTTCTTCAGTGTTTTGAGATTCAGCATTGTCCGTGTGTTATGTCACTGTTCATTAAAATCTAAATAAGCACACTTATTGGGTTATATACAGCTTGTTAATTTATGTTAGTTGGACTAGTGGTTAGCGTGCTCGCCACTGGACCCAAGGTTCGCGGGTTCGATCCCGACCGAGGTCGATGGATTTTTAAGGGTGATAACAATCCGTAGCACAACTTCCTTCGGAGGGGAAGTAAAGCCGTCGGTCCCATGTCGTAGATTTACGGCATGTAAAAGAACCTTACGGGCATGAATAAAAATGTTACGTAAGCTAAATTCAAAGCCTCCATTTCTCACATCAGGATCGATAGAATAGTAGCGCGGCCAGTTGGCCAGTCACCAACTGCCACGAATGCACACGACTTAGTAACCTCGGAAAGAGGAGGCAAGAGGAGGCCCAAGCCCATATAGGGCTGTTGAGCCATGGTTATTATTATTATTATTATTATATGTTACATTATCTTGGACATGTTTCAGCTTATACCCAGCTATCATAAGGGAGACAATTACAAGGGACGTTATATACATTGCATGTAATTGTCTACTCATATATAACTTTCCTTGTATTTTTATCCTTGATTATGGCTTGGTGTGAGTCGAAACGTCGGCGATACTGTAGTGTGAAATAACATGGTATCTTATTTGGATTTTAATAAGCAATAAAAAAATAAGACAATCCCTTTACAGGCTCGGACAGGTCCCTAGGGCTCCAGGAGGTTGAGGCTCCCTGAATTTCTAGACAGTCGGCATACTAAGGTGGCAAGGTTGTCAGCCTTACCCATCGACTGCCTTTACCCCAAGAAATATTCATGGTAATCATTTCCGTTAGACGCTGAGTCGACCCCAGGGCCATACTGCGGCCGGAAGGATTAAGTCAATGAAAAATCCAGTGACCCCATCGGGAATCGAACCCGCAACTTTTCAACTTGTAGCGCAATGCCTCAACCAACTGCACCACCGCTTACCTCCTTTTAATAAAAACAGTACCAAGGTTTATTACTCTGTTCACCAGATTATGCCACTGTTTTCTAGACTAATCCAGCTCAATTCAGTC